>CM055123.1:244605983-245205983 GCA_029206835.1 Rana muscosa | reverse complement strand
TACCGAGTAAGAAGAGGTCTAGGGGTCCATCTTTTAAGAGGACTACCTCTCCTCCTATCCCTGCGACGTCTGCTACTAAGCAGTTCTGACGGCCTCCTCGGTCAAACTCAGGAGGTAAAAATCAGGGACAGTCACAGGGTAATAAGAAACCCTGGATCCGAAGGGGTACTAAACCAGCCTCCAAGTCAAGCCTATGAAGGGCTGCCCCCACTCAAACGGGTGGGGGGAAGACTTCAGTTGTTCGCAGAGACCTGGCGGGAGATGATCAAAGACAGATGGGTGCTCTCCGCAGTAACTCTGGGAGACAAGTTGGAGTTAAAAGAGTCTCCTCCTTCCCATTTTATGTGGTCAGGCATGCCAAGAGACCCTCTGAAAAGAGGGTCTCTCCTATTGGCGTTAGAACAACTATTGCTCCAAGGAGTAATTATGAAGGTTCCTATGGAAGAGTGGGGGTTGGGTTTCTACTCAAACCTTTTCACAGTCCCGAAACCAAACGGGGACATAAGACCCATATTGGACCTAAAGAGTCTAAACAAATTTCTAAACGTCCGGTCTTTCCGGATGGAGTCGATCCGATCGGTCACCGCTGCCCTACAGGGGGAGGAATGGTTAGCCTCGATCGACATCAAAGATGCTTACTTGCATGTTCCCATCTTTCCAGGTCATCAAAAATTTCTACGCTTTGCAGTAGAAGGGCGCCATTTTCAGTTCAGAGCCTTACCATTCGGTCTGGCCACAGCACCACGAGTGTTCACAAAAATTCTGGCCCCACTGTTGGCCGATCTAAGAACACGAGGTGTAACGATAATGGCATACCTAGACGACCTGTTGTTGATGGACCACTCAGTTGCCAAGCTAGAAGTGGTAATTGTCGATACAATCAAGTATCTAGAATCTCACGGTTGGGTCATCAACCTGGACAAGTCAGCCCTACAGCCAGTGAAAAACCTGGTATATCTAGGGCTACGGCTGGATTCAGACCAGAGGAAGATTTTCTTACCTCTAGACAAGGTATCCTCTTTGAGGGGCCTGGTCCGTCTGCTTTGTGCAAAAAGACAGCCGTCCATACGCCTGTGCATGAGGCTGCTAGGAAAGATGGTAGCATCATTCGAAGCTGTGCCATACGCCCAATTCCACTCAAGGAATTTACAGAGGGCCATATTGTCAGCCTGGAACAGAAAAATTCAGGCTCTAGACTTCCCGATGGCTTTGTCCCCTTCCGTTCGGAAGAGTCTCTGCTGGTGGTTGATCCCCCAGAATCTCCAGAAGGGAAAACCCTTCAGTCCGATATCCTGGAAGGTTGTCACTACAGATGCCAGCCTTATAGGCTGGGGGGCAGTACTGGAGCAATGGTCTCTCCAGGGCAGATGGTCAAATGTAGTAAAAACCCTGCCCATCAATCTCTTAGAGATACGAGCAGCCCGGTATGCCCTAGTAGCATGGACATCCAAACGCCAAGGGTCCCCTGTCAGAATTCAATCAGACAATGCCACAGCAGTGGCATATATCAATCATCAGGGAGGCACCAGGAGTCGTGCAGCCCAGAGGGAAGTAAGTCACATCCTGGAATGGGCAGAAAAGCATGTCCCATGTATATCAGCGGTCTTCATTCCAGGGGTGGAGAATTGGAAGGCGGACTTTCTGAGTCGCCAACAGTTATGCCCAGGGGAATGGTCCCTTCATCCCGAGGTCTTCCGAGCAATATGTCAGCGGTGGGGAACACCGGATGTAGATCTGCTAGCATCCAGATTCAACGCAAAGGTGGACAGATTTGTCTCCCGGACAAGGGATCCCCTCGCTTGCGGCTCGGATGCTCTGGTGTTCCCTTGGGATCAGTTCAGACTGATATATGCATTCCCTCCACTACAATTGTTGCCTCGACTCCTTCGCAGAGTCAGGTTGGAAAAGAAGCCGGTGATCCTGGTGGCTCCAGCGTGGCCCCGAAGGGCCTGGTACGCGGAGATCATCAAAATGTCTGTGGGGAGTCCTTGGACCCTTCCACGTCGTCCGGACCTGCTTTCGCAAGGACCGATATACCACCCTTCCTTACTAACTCTAAGTTTAACGGCCTGGCTATTGAATCCCACATCCTAAAGAAGAGAGGTCTCTCTATCTCTGTGGTATCAACTATAATCAATGCCAGGAAGCCTGTATCCAGGCAGATCTACTATAGAGTTTGGAAGGCGTACATCACTTGGTGCGAGGCCAGAAAATGGCATCCACGTAAGTACGTTATAGGCAGAATTCTGGACTTCCTACAGTGGGCTGTAGACAGGAAGTTTGCCTTAAGTACTATCAAGGGCCAGGTTTCGGCCTTATCAATACTATTTCAAAGGCCCCTGGCTATGCATTCACTTGTCAAATCCTTTATGCAAGGGGTGACTCGTATTATTCCACCGATTGGAGCTCCCATATGCCCATGGGATCTAAATTTGGTTCTGTCGGTTCTGCAGAAGCAGCTGTTTGAACCTTTGCGGCACATTTCCTTGGTTCTACTCACCAGAAAATTGATATTTTTAGTAGCCATATGCTCGGCTAGAAGAGTGTCGGAATTAGCCGCCATGTCCTGTAAGGAGCCATATCTGGTTATTCATAAGGACAGAGTAGTATTACGCCCTCACCCAGCCTTTCTTCCTAAGGTGGTATCGAGGTTTCACTTGAACCAAGATGTGGTTCTTCCTTCTTTTTTCCCCAAACCAAGCTCGGTAGAGGAAAAGTTATTGCATTCTTTGGATGTAGTAAGAGCAGTTAAAACTTATCTAAAAGCCACTGCTCAGATTCGTAGAACGGATTCTTTGTTTGTTCTGCCAGAAGGCCCCAGAAAGGGTCAGGCAGCATCAAAATCTACTTTTAGCCAAGTGGATTCGACAGGTCATAATACAAACCTATGGCTTGAGAAGTAGACCGCCTCCGTTCAAAGTTAGGGCGCACTCCACGAGAGCAGTTGGAACTTCATGGGCAGTGCATCACCAGGCCTCCCTGGCTCAAATTTGTAAGGCCGCAACATGGTCTTCAGTACACACGTTTACTAGGTTCTACCAGGTGGACGTTAGAAGTCAGGAGGATGTCGCCTTTGGGCGCAGTGTGTTGCAGGCCGCAAAAGATCCTCATGCCTGATGGCGCCCAGCTTATGTATGGTGTATCCCCCCCCCTCATTTGGCATTGCTTTGGGACGTCCCACATAGTAATGACTATGCCGCTCTGTGTCCCGTGATGTATGAACAAGAAAATAGGATTTTTAAAACGGCTTACCTGTAAAATCCTTTTCTTGGAGTACATCACGGGACACAGAGCTCCCACCCCTCTTTTGGGGACACGTATTGCTTTGCTACAAAACTGAGGTACTCCCGGATGGGAGGGGCTTATATAGGGGAGGGTACTTCCTGTTTTGGAAGTTGCCAGTGCCAGCACCTGAAGGTAATTCTATATAACCCACATAGTAATGACTATGCCGCTCTGTGTCCCGTGATGTACTCCAAGAAAAGGATTTTACAGGTAAGCTGTTTTAAAAATCCTATTTTTGGGGGGGACCCCACGTGGGGTTTTTTTTTTTTACATTTTGGTGTGGGGTTCCCCATTTAAATCCATACTAGACCCAAAGGGGCCTGGTATAGACTTGGGGGGGGGGGGGGACCCTGTCGCTGTGTTTTTTTTTTTTTTTGTTCTACGGATCAAATTTGTGTTTTAAAACTGATCGATGTGCGATTTCAGATGCGTTCCCATAGGAGGCAATAGCCTGGAATTTGCATCTGAAGTGCAATGCTCAAAAAAACGCACAGGACTCTTTTCAAATTCGCACCGCCGCTGCACTGGACATATGTGAACCAGCTCCATAGGAAGCCGGTTTATTTCACGTCGTGAATCGGATGCTGTATCATGCAGGATAACCATGTTGATCCTAGTCTTAGGGTTTCAGACACCACATCAAAACCACAGGACCTTGTGGAAGTCTGGAAAAGTGCAGCTAACTTGCATGAAAACCGTACAAAAGTTCCTGCGGGGTCAGTGTGACGCCGCCCATAGCTTGGTGCTTCCCCCGACCCACATGAGAAGTGAGGCCAAAAAAAGCTTTGGCTATACTTCTCCTTTAACACCTGTTATCTCAGCTCTTCCAAGACCCCTTTTCAAACCCATCAGAGATTTTTCCCTGTCTACTCTGACAAGGTAAACTTTCTCAGTGCCATCACTCATACTATGAGTGTCTGAAATAGTAGCCTTATCTCGTAAAGAACCCTTTTTAGTTCTCCACCAGGACAAAGTTGTCTTGAGACCTAGAGCCTCCTCTCCTCTAAGATGCATTATACCTTTCTTCTTAATCAGGACATTGACTTCGATCTCTTTTGTCAACTTCCTTTGTCTCCTAAGGAGATTTTCCTCCATTGTTTGGATGTGGTATGAGCTGTTTTAGTTTACCTCTCGGCTACAGCTTTCTTCAGACAGTCTGACTCTGTCACTTCTGAGGGGACAGCCAGCCGAACATAGGTGTTGGTATGGCTACGTTTGTTAAAGTGGCTGTAAAGGCTGAAGTTTTTTTTACCTTTTGTACATTCTATGCATGTAGGTAAAAAACCTGTGTGCTGCTCCCCCCCCCCATAGTCCCCCTTAATACTTACCTGAGCCCCCTCTCGAACCAGCGATGTGCACAAAAGACTCGGCAGTCCTAGGACTTCCTCTCATCACTTGCTGTGATTGACAGCAGTGGGAGCCAATGGCGCCTGCTGCTGTCTCAGCCAATGAGAAAGGGAGTCCTGGGACTGTCGAGTCTCTTGTGCACATTGCGTGAGAGCCGGGCTCGGGAGCAAATTCACATAGGTGCCCCTATAGCAAGTGGCTTGCTGTTGGGGGAGGAGCCAGGAGCATCGGTGGGGGACCTGAGAAGAGGCGGATTGGGGCTGCTTTCTGCAAAACCACTTCACTGAGAAGGTAAGTATGACATGGTGGGGGTTTTTTATTTTATTTTATTTTTTTAATCGTCAACGATTTTCATTATCGATTAGTTGGTCTGCTAACGGCACGTACCTTCCTCCCTGCATTTCAGTACCGCCTCCGTCCGAGTGTTACAATCCCCTGTATACCTCATAGTGGCACTCATGTGACCAGGCACGTCCGCTCCTCTCCTCTCTATTAAAGTCTACGCGGTATTCTCAGCCCTGCTCGCTTTGCTGCCTTGAGAGGGAAGAGAGAGAGAGGAGAGAAGCAGCCGGTCACGTGAGCGCTGAGCTGCGATAAGGTAGCAGTTTGCTTTTAAAATACAGGGAACTTGGCAAAGCATTCATGTTGGTATTTATGGGAGGACAAGTGCCCCATCGTTGGTGTTCCTGGGGGGGAGGGGAATAGTGCCCCATCATTGGTGTTCCTGGGGAGGGGGGGAATAGTGCCCCATCATTGGTATTCGTGGGGGGGGTAGTGCCCCATCGGTGTTCTTGGGGGGGGGGGGAATAGTGCCCCATAATTGGTGTCAGTTTGAGGCATACACAGACCTCTCCCACCCACACTCTGGTCCGGTTCCTCCAGCCCGCTTTGGCCGGTCCCTTGCTCCAGCCCACTCCCCCCCCCCCCCCCCCCTTTTGGGTCTGGTTCTTTGTCCAACCAAACTCCCTTTCTTTTTTTTCTTTTTTAAAAAGTTTTTTATTGAACAATTTACAGTTTAAACATATTTCTGCAGGTTATAAGGCAATACTGTCGAAATGCATATAACAAGGATATATGGCTTATGTACATGTAAATACAACAAGTCAGGAACTCATACAGGTTTAACCATGTGCTCAGTGAATCTCAATTGGGTGGAAAACTTCTGTCTATGCTAATCATGTGGTTCCACGCTGGGAGGGGTTATGGCTCTATGGACCACCAGTACATGTGTCGGCGGATGCAAGCCACCTGTCCCAGATTTTGTTGTACTTATCTGGACAACCTCTGTTTTCATGTATATGAACTTCTTGTAGGGCAGTGTGTTATTTGTATCTATTTTCCAGTCATTGAAGCCGGGGAGAGTGGGTCTCATCCACTGCCTGGCTGTAATTTTTCTTGCAGAAAACTGTTTCACGTAGAAATGTTTTAGTGAATTTTTCTATCTCAGAATCAGGGAATCTCCCTAGTAGACAATGTTTGGGGTCTAGGGTCAAAGGGGATCCCATGTCATCATGGAGGAAGTCCACAATCTGCTTCCATAGACTTTGAAGGACTGGGCACGCCCAAATTAAATGGGGGGGAGAAAATTTGCCCGTTGCCTGTTTACACATTGTGCACAAGGTAGAAGACTGTTGCCTAAAGCGGGCTACTCTTAGGGGGGTAAGATATGCTCAGTGCACAATATACAACTGTGTCAGCCTGTCAGAGAGTTTGGTGGATATAGTCTTGCATGAGTCAAGCGCTTCACTCCACTCCACTCTTCATCCTCCAGCGGACCCACCTCTTTCCCATCTTGGTTTAAGGTTGTAGGCTAGCACGGTGGATAATGGGGTTGGGAGCATGACATAAAAATCAGAAACCAACCTCCGTGGATCCTTACCCTTAACTACTGCCATAATGACATTAGGAGCAGACTGTGGCAAGGGTTGGGTGAACTGAGCTTGAGCTGCATGGTGTACCTGAAAGAATCTAAAGAGTAGTGAATTGGGTAGTAGGAACTCGTTTTGGAGTCTCTCAAAGTTTTTTTTAAGTGTGCCATCTGAGAATATGTGGTGCAAGTAATATAGCCCATGTTCGCTCCATATCTGTATCAGGGATCGAGAGAAACTCGGAGTAATTTACCAAACTCCCTGCCTCTTCCAAACTCCCTCCCTCTAACGCCTGGTCTCCAAACTAGCTAACTCTCTCCCACCCTCCAGTACGGTCCCCTCACTGCATTGTCAGTAATGAATGAGGAATTTACTTTAATAGTTATGTTGTGATGCAGTTTGAGTGTAACACTCCATTTTTTTCATTATTTTAAATAAACAAAAAAATTGCATTTTTTTATTTTTATGATTTTATCCGATTAATTGAAAAAATAATCGGTCAACTAATCGATTATGAAAATAATCGTTAGTTGCAGCCCTAGTCACCTAATGTTATACTTCTAATGCTATTATGTTTTTTTTTTCCTTTATCATAATTCTGTAACTCATTTGACCATGCTGCACTTCCTCCAGGTACGGTACAGAGCTGTGGAGGACTACAGCGGCGCATGCTGCCCTATAACCAAAGGTATTCGAACCTTCTTCACCACCCCCTGCACAGAGGAGCCACGGATGAAGCTGAAGAAAGGAGAACTTATCTTGGCCACTCGAGGCTTGAAGTATGTTCTGATCTGTTCAGCCAGTACCTATAGGGTAACTCCACCCCAAAAAATTAGAGCTCTGTTTTGATAAAGATGAACCCTTTAATGTGGAAGGCAAAGGAAACCTTTATGCCTGAACCTAGTTTTGTAGTTTTAGCATGTATTTTTAAAACTATACATATCTTTGCAACTACTTGGTTATATCCAGGTGAATTCTACCTTATCTTGGTGGTCCTTCCTTCCTTCTTTTTTTTTTTTTTTTTTCTTTTTTTTGGTGCTGGACCACTTTAGCCACAGACCATTTGGCTGCCAAATAACCGGGCCACTTTTTGTGATTCGGCACTGCGTCGCTTTAACTGACAATTGCACGGTCGTGCGACGTGGCTTCCCAAACAAAATTGACGTACTTTTTTTAGTTATAGCGTCTACAAAATAGGGTATAGTTTTATGGCATTTTTATTAATAATTTTTTTTTTTCTGGTAATGGCGGCGATCAGCTATTTTTATTGTGACTGCGACATTATAGCCAACACATCGGATACTTTTAACTCTATTTTGGAACCATTCACATTCATACAGCCATCAGTGCTATAAAAATGTACTGATTACTGTGTAAATGTGACTAGCAGTGAAGGGGTTAACCACTTGGGGGCTAGGAAGGGGTTAAGTGTGTCCTAGGGTTGTGTTCTAACTGGGGGCGGGGCTTACTGTGACACGACACTGATCGCCGCTCCCGGTGAGAGGGAGCACACGATCAGTGTCCTGTCTCTAGGCACAACGGGGGAAACGTGTATATATACGTTGCTTTGCCTGCCCGTGCCATTCTGCCGCCGTATAAGTGCGTGAGGCAGTCGGCAAGCTGTTAAAGTGTAAAGTCTTTGTTTTTTTTTTCTATTAAAATAACAAACATGTTATACTTGCCTGCTCTGTGCAATGGTTTTCCACAGAGCAGCACAGATCCTCCTCTTCTTCGGTCCCTGGCTGGAGCTCCTGGCCACTCCTGTTAAGTGCCCCCCACAGCAAGCAGCTTGCTATGGGGGCACCCGAGCCGAGCTGCAGCTCTGTTTCCATTCAGATACAGAGCCGCGGTTCAGCCCCACACGCCTCCCCCCTCCTGATTTAGCGAACAGCGTTTGACAGCAGCGGGAGCCAATGGCGCCGCTGCTGTGTCTCAGCCAACCAGGTAGGAGAGTCTCGGACAGCTGAGGCACTCGTGGACATCGCTGGATCTAGATGGGGCTCAGGTAAGTATGAGGGGGCTTCTGCACACAGAAGGGTTTTTATCTTAATGCATAAAGATAAAAAAAAAACTTCTGCCTTTACAATCACTTTAATGGGTATCTCCTGATTTTGTCTTGTTATCAAAGAAAAACTGTCCCAAAATAGAAAAAAAATAGTAAAAGGGTTAAAATGTATCTAAACACAAAAATTAAATCTGCTGCAGCTTATCCATTTTTGGATATGGTGACTGCAATTGTGTTTTTTTTTTTATTTTTTTGTTTTTTTTTCCCTTTTTCGTTTATTCACAAGGTGATCCTGCCAGTAACTTGCTACCTGTACTAGGCTGACAACACTCATTTACTCATATCTATAGAGGAGGAGCCTTGTCACCCTAGGCCAGGAAGTGTGCTAACCTAGTGTTAGAACTACAGAACATTATATTTTTTATAGAAAGGTTTGTGGATTATTTTTTTTTGGGGGGGGGGGGGGCGGGGGGGATTCTTTGTCATGCTGTTGTATAAGAGCCAAATGGTGTTAAGTGTGTTTAGTTATTCAAGTCTTGTGTTTTTCACAGGCACTGGATGTATGGTGACAAAATCTTTGAGGGTGACGAATGTCCACAAGGTGGGTAATTTTTTTTATTTATTTTTTATCAATTTTAAACCAATAAAGCAGTTTGTTTATTTTGGTTTGTCAATTTGTTGGGAACAGTGATATTCACTGAGAGATGGTCAATCCATGTGATAGCAGGAGCGTACCTAAGGGTACTGATGGTAAAGTGAAGTAGGCCAGACAACTGTAAAGTGTAACGGTCTTGGATAGAGGTGCGTATCCATTAGGAGAAGAACAGTCCAGGTGATAGAAGAGCACACTGGAGGTGGTGTGGAGAGGCCAGTGTCCCGGAGGTGCAGTGCATGGGAGCACAAGGATGCTCTACAAGGGCATACCTGAAGTCAAAGGGGCACGCTGGAGGCACAGGAGTCCACTTGGAGTCACAGAGGGCTGCAGTGGCGCACTGGAGGCGCGAGTCAGGCAGGGGCACATAGATTGCATGGGGTTGCAGGTTAGCAAGAGCAGCAGAGGGCTCTGCTGAGGCATAACGAAACGTTGCTTTATAGCCAAGCTACACATTGCTTCAGAATATAAAGCTTCCCAACTCCGAAGGAAGATATGCCCCCTGATTGGCTGTGATGGCGGCACTCTGGGTGAAACACAGAGGTGTTGGCAGATGCATAATGGAAGACCCCCTGTGCTAGATCCTGAGAGAATGTAATCAAGCAGCTGATCAGATTGCGCAACTAAAGCTTTTAAAGGGATGCTGGGGCTAGGTTCTGTCGCATAGCGCGACAGGGAGCTGGACCCTCTCACACCAAATTTTAAAGTGTATGTAAACAATCGCCTTGTAAAACAACCTGTTCAGTTTAAAATGAAAGGCAACACATTTGTGTATAGATATAAAAACATTATACATTTTTTTTTTTTTTTTTTTTTTTTTTTTTTTAGACGTGATCACACTTACTCCTGTTCTCAGCTGCGTAAAAACTGGGGGGGGGGGGGGGTAGCGGAGCATCAGTACACAGATCTTCCCAGTGAAGGGGGAGGGACAAGTCTGGTCATTGGAGGAGAGCAGGCTGAGTTCCCAGCATAGCTAGAGAACTGACCATGCTGTGCTCTCCTGCGTAGTGTGATTAGTTATTAGGAAAGCAAAGCAGAGGTACTTGCAGAACTCCGGGAATTCCACACAAAGGGAACAGTAGACTTTTTAGTGCAGTACACGGTACAGCAGGCACATATCAGGAATATGAAGTGTTGGGTTTACATATTCTTTAATCCCACTACAGAGCAAAGATCAGCACGACTGGGTCTCAGAAGTATTTCTTGAAAATTTTAATTATTTGATCGTAAAATAAATTGCTTCTTAATCAGGGGAAAGAAGTAAAGGTATTTTACTTATACATTACACTACAGCTATAACAAACTAGTTCTGTTCTTTCCAGATGGACAGAAGATTCGGGGCTGGTTCCCCAGAAGATGTGTTGTAAAACATGTTTCTGAAACAGGCTCTGACCAATCGGACGATGAGAAGAAAACAAGATAGCCCCAGCAGACACTCACTTTTGACTCATCTCCACCAATTGTTTGGTATTTTTAAGGCAGTAAATCCAAGTTATATCCTGGCTCATAAAAAAAGTTCTCAACAGCATTTACAAATGTATATGTCGTGATGATCAAAGCTGTGTAAGTACAAAAGTTGTGATCCTATAGGGAGATTCGGTACATGGCCAAATGTTTGTGGACACCTGCCCTCGCACCTAAATTAGGTTGTTTCACATCCCATTCCAAAATCCTGGCCATTAAAGCAGAACATTACCCATAACTTGATAAAAAAAAAAATTATGTTTTTAACAAGGAACATACATTCCACATTATTAATTATGCTGCCAAAATTAGTGTGGGCTGCAAATTTCACTATATGGTTAATACCAATATCGATCGTATAATGAACTTTTGGGTGGGGTAACACTGCAGCTGCATTCGTTTGGGTTTATGTAATAGTTAAACATTTTTTGTTTTTGTCCTTTTTTTTGTTTGTTTTGGTGCAATTTGTTATATTTAAAATGGGGTGTAGGGATATATTCTGTATTTTTTTTTTTTTTTTGTGCTGTAAATTGCCTCCAGCATTGTTCTGGCCTCTTTTTGCTAGAGGCTGCCATTTTTGAAGCCCAGAGCCCCTGAGCAGCAGTAAATCTTTAAGCTGTCAGTTGATCAGCTTTTACATTTTTGGCAGTGCCGAAAAAATAGAGAGCAACTGAGCATGTGCAGAGCAGGGTGAGACCGTGTATTACTGGATTTTAAACAGTATATGCATTGTTTTTTTTTTTCTTTTTATCTTTTACATAGCGATACCTGCGAAAGAGGCCAGCCTGAAGTGATCTAGCAGGACATAAAGTTCCACTTTAATATGGAGTGGCCCCATCTTTTCCCCCTTAACGGCTATAACAACTTTCAGGTTTATGGGAAGGCCTTGCATGAGATTGTGGAGTGTGTCTGTGAAAGCTTGTGCCCATTTAGCCAAAAGATCATTGCCCCTTAATGGATGAGAGAGGCTCAGAATCAGCATTCATATTCATCCCAAAGGTGTTCAGTAGAGTTGAGGTTGGGGAATATGCAGGTCACTTGCATTCCTCCACATCAAACTGGTCAAACCATGTCTTTATGGAGCTGGCATTGTACCCGGAGGCACAGTCATGCTGGAGGTAAAAGTCTTCCCCAAATTGTTACCACAAGGTTGGAAATATCTTTGTATGATTTATAATTCACAGTACCCTTCATTAGAGACACCTGAACTCAGTCATTTACAGGTGGGCACATACTTTTGACTAGGTAGGTGTAATGGTCAGATGTCCACATCTTTTGGAATCGTGGTGTATTTTCTGACCCATAGTTGGCTTCCTGTCATGTTGGAAGAGCACTGTAGTCAGCCTTTTCTTAAGGCTAGCACACACCACTAGTTTTTTTCTTTTTCATGCAAACTGACATATCCTGTTGGGGCCGCTGTACTAACAATCCAAATTTAGTACAGCGATCTCCCCTATTGTGCGATTGTGTTCTGACAGGGGGGCACCCCCCGCCAGAACGCTCAGGTCAGCACTCTCAGCCAATGGCTGAGAGTGCTGATCGGGAGCCGTTCAGCAGACCCTTTTCGATCATGAGCCTGTCGGACCAGCTGCTATACACACGGGCCAAATATTGTCCGGTTTCTGTCAGACCGGCTGCCATACACACGGGCCGAATGTTGGACGGTTTCTGTCAGACCGGCTGCCATACACACGGGCCGAATGTTGGACGGTTTCTGTCTGACCGGCTGCCATACACAAGGGCCGAATGTCAGCCGGTTTCTATTATGCTGGCCTAAATTTGGCCCGTGTGTACTAGGCTTTAGCCTCAAATCGGAGATTAACAGAGATGGAGATTTAAATGATAAGGTCACCTTTTTTAACATGTTATATGTTACACCCGTATTCACGATGCAACATGTTATCGCTGCAGCTGCCTCAGCCCCCCCTGAGTCCTCGCAGTGACAGCAGGCCAGTGATGTTCTCCATGAGCCCACCCAGCCATGTCATTCATTCACAGTTTCTTCGTTCAGAGTTCTGAGTGCCGACAGCCTTTTTGGATGTCGGCTTGTAGTTTTACTAAAACTAAAGCTGATGAGCACTCTCTAGGTAGTTCATTGATGGTTCCTGTCAGTGTGTAACTGCCTGTCCGTACGAGCAGACAGCTTGCACTGTCTGCAGGAATCCTGCATGGCACCCGTGATCTGCTAATCATGGGTGCTATGCTTTACAGGCTCCAAATAAAATAAAAAAATGCACTTCTTTTTTTTTTTTTTTTTTACCTGCAAAAAGGTGCATTTATTTATTTTTAAAGGTGAACTTATCCTTTAATTCTGTATATCAGGTCTCCTGCTCAGAAAATCTTGTAATCTGCTTTAATGAAATCCCTTATCATGATTCTGAGACTTTGTAGATCAGAGAGTCCCAAGTACATAACTTCACCCATGGGAAAATCTACGGGCCGTTGTCGGTGCAGGCCCACTTATTTTGCACATCCCAGGATAACTAATTGTTATATTGCACTTCCCTGATTTTTCATAAATCACTTATTACTCTTGCTCCATCTCTGCTGCTGTCTTCTGAAATAAAGAACTGTGCATGAGGCTGTAGTTCTAAGGGCCCTTTCACACGGGCTGTTAGGTCAGGTCCGCCTGTCAGTTTTTCAGGCGGACCTGATCGGACCCTCCAGTCTCCTCCATAGAGTGGCGAATGTCAGCGGACACCCGCCGCCATCCGATCCTATCCACCAAAAACAGAGAGATGGTGGTCCTATTTTCCATCCGTCCATTGGATTGGATGGAAACTGACAGGGGTTCCATTTCCTTCTGATTTCCCCATAAAGGAGAGCGGGACTGTGTCCGTGTCTGCTCTGCACAGCGGAGCGGACACCGACCTGTCATCAGCGGAGCGATCCCCCGTTGAGCAAGCGGATTCCATTATGCGGATTTGCCCGTGTGAAAGGGGCCTAAAGAAATAAAGCAACTTGCAGTCAAGGCATATGAAAATGGCTTGATAGTTGGATGTCACCGGGGGAGTGGGTGTTCTTGGACAGGTTGCATTTGAATTCAGACCACCCTAGCTAAAACACACATGTGAGTCTGAGCCTTTTTGATTGAAAGAACTGAAATCCAATGAATGAACGGGGTGGATTAGAGACATTCAGGCTGGGAAGGAAAGTAATTAATGATACTGGGCATCCTCCAGCCAGGAAATGAGGTGGGCTGTATCTGACTTGCTGCAATTCTTAATGTACACTGCACAGTGTGCAGTCAACTCAGAGTAAGTGATTTCATACAGGAGAGGAACCTGTATGACTGTAGAAGACTAAAGACTTTAACATTATACAAATTAAGCAGGGCAGCCAGGCATTGCTTCTTTCTTCTTTTTTTTTTTTTTTTTAAGGAAGAAGAAAAGATGTCGGCAATGCCAGATCTCTGTGAAGCTTTGTAGAGGGATTAGAACTTTTTCCAGATACATTTGTAAATCTTGCAGCTCTTGTGATTTAAGTTTACTGACGCTATAAAGTGTTATCCAACCAATACAAGAATGCCAGGACTGTATCAAGTCTCCACTAGCGGCAGTTTGTGTCCCATTTGTAGCTCTAACCTACCTCTTCCACTGCCATCCCATGTACTGAGGCTTGGTCGTCTGCAGTCCTGTCACATTTTTGCACTGAACAATTTTTTTTTGTGCAGGGCCTGTCTTAAAGAGACACGGGTTGATTTACTAAAACTGGAGAGTGAAAAATCTGGTGCAGCTGTACATGGTAGCCAGTCAGCTTCTAACTTCAGCTTGTTCAATTAAGCTTTGACAAAAAAACAAACCTGGAAGCTGATTGGTTTCTATGCAGAGCTGCACCAGATTTTGCACTCTTTAGTTTGTTAATCAACCCCACAGTTCCCTTGGTATGTGTTGTGTGACAAGTGCCTCATACAGAGCGTCACAAGGCTTCATATTCTAGATCCAAAACCTTTTTTGATACTAGTGCTCAGAAAAAGTATAGTCAACGTGTTTCAGGGTTCAGTTCACCCCCTTCAGCTATTTTAGAAATGGTGTTAGCGGAAAAACTGTATAGACTCTGGAGCTGATTTCTGAGTAATCCAAGCTCCTTGGCATGCTCCAGTTCAGTTTGCCTCTGAGCAGGCAAATGGCAAATCTCTGCTGATGAACCAGTATCCTTACCTATTCCTCCAGGAGTTGAAGAACAGCCTAGGTCCATTTAGCAGACCATCCTCTGGACCCCTCAGCCTTGGGTTCTGGCTACCTGGCACCACCTCTGTAGACTGTCCAGTAGTAATCTACATATCAGAGGTATGTATCCTAAATGCAATGTCTCTTCACTTGAGGTGCTGTTAGAATCATGAGCACCCAACACTTCCTAGTGTGTAGAATACCTGCAGCTCTCTCCTGCACGCTGTGGCTTTACATGCCGGTCACTAAATTACTTAAGACACACTAGTAAGGTTGGGAGGGCACAGTGAACGATGCTGGCATCTGACCTACACGGAGGAGGTGAATCCTGAAGAACTTACTGGCACTTTTAACTGTTAAAAATGAAGATTCCAGTCTCTGGAAGAGAAAATACTGCCACGGGGAACAACGAATATGTGACAGACAAGACGGAGCTGAGGAAGGCCTTCTAATAAAGGCATGCTGTCATTGTCCACCATACCTTTCCTATGTTTGTCTTACATGTTTATTGCGACAGGATGAGGTACCTACCACTACTTGAAACTCCAGTACCTTCAAAGGGAAGGAAAGTTCCAGTACTGATTAAAAAGTATTTTTTCTTGAAAATGTGTGCTTTAAAGTAGAACTATAGGCAAAACTTTCATTTTGGATACAGTATGGGAGGGATATAGCCCTTGTCAGATTTTTTATTTTTTTGGAGATTTCCCTTCACTTCCTATCCCATAGCCAAACAGGAAGTGAGAGAAAATCTCTGCAAATCAAGGGAATCCCTTGGGGACCCCCAAGCCATCTGAACTAGTGTCCCCATTGGAAGATTTCCCCTCTATTACTTTTCTAGGGAAAATACTTTTCTTTGTTTATAATGTTAAACAGGACAAATAGGGTCACTCTCCTTAACAGGGGCACAGACAGCAATAAAACCTGACATGTTCTAATCCCTCTCCACTTCATCTAAATACAAAAAAAGTTTTGCCTTTTAGTTATACTTTGAGTGGTTTTGCAGATCAGAAGCACTCGCATCTGCACAGCCCAATGGTCTCAGGTGATGCTGGAATTGGACCTTGTATAACCTTGGTCTCTCTTATTATAAACCTCACTGTTCTCGCAACATTCTGGGTTCTGTCTGTTTTTCATCATTGTCACCTCAGTAGTTCTATGTCCATTGACTTGTTTTATACGCAGGGGCTAGAACGCCCTCTTTTGTACCCATGCCTTATTAGCTCATTGAGTAAAAATTATGTAGCAGAGGGTGTGGTCCCTGTGGAGGTACAATCCAAATCCAAAATTATGGATAATATTTTACATAACGTAAAAGGGTCTGTACAACCAATATTGATCAGTTTTGGGTGGGGACCTGCTGGTTAAATCGCCTGCACCTTTTATCTGCTTTGTGTGCACAGGCCTCAGTCTTGTGTATGAGCAGTGTGTACAGCAACAATTTATAAAGCTTTCGCAAAGCTCTCGGCAAGTTTCAGGTAGCTTTGTTAAAGTTTTTAAAACTACCAATTTGAAGCTCCAGTTTGAGGATGTTGAAGGCTAAGTTCACCTTTTGGAACATGATGCATGTTTCCCCTGTATTTAGGGTGGAATATTTAAAGCAGGCCATAGATGATACGAGTTTCTCTCCTACCACAGGTGGAAGATAATAAAATTGCTAGATTCTGACTGATGTTAATGGGGGAATGCCTCCCACTATGCTTTTGTATTTTGCTAGTGGGGGGTGCGGGGAGCCTTCCCAGGCCAGCAGCATATAATGGTCACTGCTAGCGGCTATAGCTGATGGCAATAACCGTATGTAAAGAAATCTGACATGCTGCTTGTACCCAAGTCAATTGATGGTTCAACTTGGGTACAATCAGCCTGCCCATACATGATCAAATTTTGTCCGGTTCAGCAGGGAATTTCAATCCATGTATAGCCAGCTTAACATGTTTCAGATCCTGCCACCAATTCCCCCAGTCCCCCCTCAGTGTAACAGTGGGCAGGGAATCTTCTCCCCGTACCCACTGTCACTTTTTTAAAAGAGCGTGGTCATGCGAGGCTCCACCCACACTGCCGCGTCATGCATTAACAGTTCCCTGTGAATGAATGAACTACAAGTAATGTCAGCCACCACGGCTGGCTTGAAATCTGAAAGATCTGCAAGGATGCTGATGAGTGCTCTCGTAGTTCATTTACAAGCCCTGCAGCTTTAAAACGGACAGCCAGTATGGAGGTACATGTACATATTCGCCAGCACACCATGGATTGACAACTTCTGTCCAAAGGTTTCTTTTTAATGAAAGATCACTAAGATAAGTGCAACGTTTCAGAGGGCCCCTTCGTCAGGCATGTGATAAAGTTCCCTGATAAAGCACTGCCCAGACTAGACATCAATAGGAATTGTACAGGTGTCACATCATCGTGTATTTCATGGTCAAATATGCCAAGGAAGAAATGGAGGTACGGGCTGAAAGCTGCAAGGCTTGTATGCAGAAGCCTGATATTGCACCTCTGAGCCAATGATAATAGGTGAAATACTTTCCAGGCTCCTTTTTAGAAAAAAAATAATAAATGCACATTTGTTTTCCGTAAAAATATGTGCAATTCTTTTTTTTTTTTTTTGGAAAGGTGAACTTAGCTTTTATACCTAGATCTAAATTGGAGAGCTGCATGTCCCATTTAAAGTTTTCTGCTAGCTGGCTTTAATCAAGTTTCAAGTAGCACTAAATCCTGCTAGCATTTCATTTAAAGTGACAGCCCACTTTCCCGTTTGAGCTCTGTGTTTTTAACATATACATTTTTTTTTTTTGTAATCCTATTTTTGTATCTGACAATTACAGTATTAAACGGATGAACACTGCCACCTTCAGGCAGCAGTGCCATCTTCAGGTCGAAGGCTCATTTTGTCATTGAAGCCTCAAGCCTGCATGTGATCAGTACGTTATACCTGACATAGTGGCCACATGATTGGAAACCACTATTGTACCCAATTGTTGGTGGAAACCAGATCTGTCTGTGGCAGCCAGGGAGCCACAAGCTGTGCAAAGTGGGTTTGGCCCAGAAAAAGGACATAAAGATCCCCTGTGACCCATTTGCCTTGCAGGGGGAAAAAAAAGTCCTTCAGAAGTCATCTGAACCAAAATATTGCCATGATATGCTGTAGTTTGTTTTAGAACTGTTCATGCCGATAGGTGTGTAAATGTTGTGCAGTCCTTTTTTCTTTTACCATACCATTGCCTAATGTGGTGTTTCACAGCTGGCCCAGTTTACTGTAAAGAGACTCTCCTATTTTTGGACCTCTTTCCTTTCCACACAACTGATGTCCCCTTTTCCCTTTCTTTGGTATTTGGAAAACACAGTTCATTGTATAATTTTTGCTTTATTTTGATGTTTTTGGGCATGCTTGATTTCTGATTGTGCAATCTCATTTAGCCCAACCAACAATTCTGTAGTGCACAGGGCCTGCCTGATTGGGCACAAAGAGAATGTTTAGGCATACTGTGACACTACGTTAAATCTAAAGAAGCTCATACGATGAAATTGTAAGGGTTATGGCAGGTTTAAGAGATTGGGGGATGATCAAACCAACAGGATCTGCTCATAAATAATCAGTTTTGGATGGACTGACCCTTTAGGTAAGATCACAAGACATTCAACCAACAAACCTCCCATCAATCATTCTACAGAAAATAAACGCACACCTCCATTATTAAAAATTTGTAGACATTCATAGGATATGTAAATAAATAAAGCAATCAGCGCAAACAAAAATATGACAATGAAATGTTAAGCAGCTGTACACATTAGGGTCATCACAAACCTATAGGTAAAATAGCAAAACGAGGGTATGTGCAGCGCATAAAAATTGTAAATATAAAACAGCACCAAATGAGTGATCAACACTATCAAATCAAATACAATTCTATCACTGAGAGAAAAAAGTCCTCATAAATTCCCAGAATGGTATAGCAGGAAAAAGGGGGTAAGATTCCTCGTGTGATGAAAAGAAGGAAGATGCAATCCTCTGCCCAAAATGTGCTGATGTAATCCTCCACCGTAAAAATGTTGAGCTTACCAGATACGATGGACCTTTCCGCTAGGAGAAGGTCATACAGGCGTGTATCCACCCAGGGATAATGGAATCAAGTGACTGCAACAAAGGTTCTTCCGCAGATAACCGAAATGTGTAGCCAGAAGGTGGTGTAATAAATCCTCCTAAGTATGGTACTGGATGCAATGGTATAGTGTCCAATCGTCACCAGAAAAAAGGGGAAGGGAGACAACCTAAGTGCACTCCGTAAATGTATTTAAAAGTCAATGATAAAGAACAGCATTGGCGCTCAGCGCCTAGATAAAAGCCGGTATGATAGCCGGGAATAACAATGTGAATTTACACTGTGGACATCCGTCCAGCATGGAGATGGCAGCGGGTGACGTCCGTGCGTGAGCTCCTCCCCCGCAGGTCACCCGCTGCCATCTCCATGCTGGACGGATGTCCACAGTGTAAATTCACATTGTTATTCCCGGCTATCATACCGGCTTTTATCTAGGCGCTGAGCGCCAATGCTGTTCTTTATCATTGACTTTTAAATAAATTTACGGAGTGCACTTAGGTTGTCTCCCTTCTCCTTTTTTCTGGTGACGATTGGACACTATACCATTGCATCCAGTACCATACTTAGGAGGATTTATTACACCACCTTCTGGCTACACATTTCGGTTATCTGCGGAAGAACCTTTGTTGCAGTCACTTGATTCCATTATCCCTGGGTGGATACACGCCTGTATGACCTTCTCCTAGCGGAAAGGTCCATCGTATCTGGTAAGCTCAACATTTTTACGGTGGAGGATTACATCAGCACATTTTGGGCAGAGGATTGCATCTTCCTTCTTTTCATCACACGAGGAATCTTACCCCCTTTTTCCTGCTATACCATTCTGGGAATTTATGAGGACTTTTTTCTCTCAGTGATAGAATTGTATTTGATTTGATAGTGTTGATCACTCATTTGGTGCTGTTTTATATTTACAATTTTTATGCGCTGCACATACCCTCGTTTTGCTATTCATAGGATATGGTTTCCCTTTTTAAACCAAAAATCCCAGTAATGAGTTGTACTATTTTGTCCTCTTATTATTGTACCAGCCTGTTGTTCTTTGCTTTGTAACCCTCTCTCTTTTGTTTTTTGTTTTTGTCCAGTTTCACCAGAAATATCTTTTTACAAATGTAAAGAATGTCTGTTGGTAATAAAAGACCGAAGTTTTAATAAGTTGTAATGTGCCTTTTTTTTTTTTTTTTTTTTTTTTTTTTTTTTTAAGAAAGATGGAGGAAGCAATTACTTGATTGGGACAAAATGCAAGGTCCACTTATTCATTAGTTGCTCCCCCAACACTTTGCACATTAAACTAAAAACACACATGCCTGAGGAGGAGAAAAAAAAATATTCTCCCTTTCCACTTCCTAGGTGAGGATGATATCCCAGTTATTCTGGCGAAATCCTGGGTGCGCTGATAATTCTTGCACACAGTTGGAAAGTTTTTCAAAATTTGGCATTCTCAGGAAGGTCGATGACCACGACCTCACCTAGGGGCCACAGGCAGACCCCAGGCGTAAGGAAAGTATTTTTAATGGTTTTATAGACATGTAATGTGACACTGTTCCCCCATGATTTTGAGGGGGGGGGGTCAGTAGTTTATACAAATACAACTGGGCAGGACTGAGAGTATTTAGAGCTGTTGCCAGGCCAAAAGCTGCAAAACAGAACTTAGGAGCATTTCTGGCAGATCAATAGATTTTTTTTTTTGTATTTGCATACTTTAAATGGATCCAACATGGGGAAGTGTGCATATATTGCAGAGATGTATCAAATTTGTGTGGGGGGGGGGGGGGGTTTGCTGCCCTGGCATGCAATTTTAACAGAGGAACAGATCTATTACTGTTCATAGTAACTATTTTCAGTGGTATTATGGGTTGTTTCTCTGCTGATTTTTGACTACATTTGTACCGAGGAGAAAAAGTAAAATCTGTTTCTCTTATCGTCCATGGACTGACACAGCTCTAATACTGTAAACGTGTGGGTATATGTCCCTGCTTGGGCGGTATGGGCGCCTTTGGCTCTCTGCGCAGTTTAAACATGTTCCATATGTTTATCACGCATACTATAATACCAACGCGGTATGTGTATGCAGTCTGAAACTTGTGCGATTTGATTATCCACATGCTAACATACCTACACGGTATGTGTGTGCAGTCTGCGTGGGTTTCCTCCGGGCCCTCCGGTTTCCTCCCACGCGCCAATGGTGTGGGCGCCTTCGGCGCTATGCACATATAGACATGTTCAAAATGTTTATCACACATACTATAGTACCTACACGGTATGTGTATGCGGTCTGCGTGGGTTTCATCCGGGTGCTCCTGTTTTTCCCCCGCGCTCCAATGGTGAGTGCATTTTCAGCGCTCACCATTGGACTGCCATTGGAGCGCGGGGGAAAAACCGGAGCACCCGGATGAAACACACGCAGACCGCATACACATAGCGTGTAGGTACTATAGTATGTGTGATAAACATATTGAACATGTCTATATGTGCATAGCAAACATGTGCAATTTGTTTATTCGCATGCTAACATGCCTACACGGTTGTGTATGCAGTCTGCCTGGCTGGTTTCCGCCTACGCCCCAATGATGTGTGCGCCTTTGTTGCTGGCACAGTATAAACATATAAATGGTTTTGTGGTCTGACTAAGGGTAGACACCCAATATAACGCACCTCATCCCAAATTTGTGACAAAATGTAGAAAAAGAAATAAACGGGACTATAGCGGTGCTAGCGTTAGTATTTAGACAACAGTGGAAGACTCAGTTCATTAGATTAAAAAAAGGGGATTTATCCATTTATTGAACAGGTAGTACAAAATATTTAATAAAATTACATATGTATATATATATAAGCGTTTTCACAAAATTTCAAAAATAGGGCATAGCTGATATGGTGGTTAATTAGATGTTAAACCAAAGAGATCATACGTGGTCCCAACATGTTTCGCCCATCGGGGCTTCGTCAGGGGAAGTATGTCTCAAATGTGAGAGTACATCGAACATAGCTGTTAAAATAAACAATAGAAGGATTCATATTAACATATTGTAAATTGGTTTAAGTAGAATTTAGAAGATCGATCTGTAAACAGGTCCACAGTTGGCAAAAAGAATAACGACTTACCACCATTAAAGCCCTAGATGAAATAAATGGGGGTGGAGACAAGAGAAACCTCTGCACGCTAATAGAGGAAGGAGAGGGATCTCCTCCTCGGTGTAAGACTTAGACGGAGCTCCGAGCATACAAACCCTCACAGTGACCGCTTAAGAGACCTAGCCAAAATAGATCAAAGGAATATATATAAATAGATGAATTGAATTAAATTAGAGAAAGAACCCCATTAGAGTTAATTAATTTAAATGAATATAATTAATATGTGAAAGCAATATAGAGGTAATAAGGTAAAAGTTATATATTATAGTGGTCAATAAATTTTGATCTAATTGGGGTTAATGGTCCAGTTAGCCCGATCATTTATGGGGCAGATTAAGTCACTATTAGGTTAAATATTCAGGTTATACTCACATTAAAATCAAAATTGAGAGAAAAAAAAGAGAAAAATAGAGCGGATGTTGGGACCACGTATGATCTCTTTGGTTTAACATCTAATTAACCACCATATCAGCTATGCCCTATTTTTGAAATTTTGTGAAAACGCTTATATATATACATACAGTATGTAATTTTATTAAATATTTTGTACTACCTGTTCAATAAATGGATAAATCCCCTTTTTTTAATCTAATGAACTGAGTCTTCCACTGTTGTCTAAATACTAACGCTAGCACCGCTATAGTCCCGTTTATTTCTTTTTCTACATTTTGTCACAAATTTGGGATGAGGTGCGTTATATTGGGTGTCTACCCTTAGTCAGACCACAAAACCATTTATCTGTCTAATAGTGTTTTAATACACACTTTTCAGTGGTCTGCCTTTGGTGACACAGAAACCAAATTACTCTAGTATTATAATTGGTTTCATTAATAATTTACACACAGTGGTATACTCTATTGAAAAAAATCTTATATGTGTTATTTTTTTTTTTTTTCTTACATATTACAAATTAGAAAAAAATCCCCTTTTTTTGCTTCCCTTTCCCCTCCCCCCTTCCTTTTTTTTTTTTTTTTTTCTTTCAAGATGGCTTCCTTTTGTGGAGAGGCATGGGAGGGTTTCATGACTAGGATACAACAGTCTCAAAACACCTCGGCAATCTCTGATCAAGATTTAGACCAGGCATTCCTGAGATTACAGAGACTCCTAGAAAAGAAGGTCCGTATATTCTGGCACAAAAAGTTTTTTGAGAAATATATAGAAAATCAAGTCGTCCCCTGGGGACTACGCATCCAAATATTTCCTAATTTACGCAAAATCGATGACACCCTAAAGAAAATTTGGGAGGGCAATTTACAAAATTGCTCTTTCCAAATGATGGTCACATTATGTGACCAATATGACACCGAACTGGCCACTCTGGATGACCATATAACAAAATGGTTTGATGAGTACTCCTTAATTCTGGCAACTGCCAGATTCAAGTCTAGAGAGAAAGATTTAAAAGAACATATAGAAGGATACACAAAATAAATCATAAATGGCAAGGAAGGCAAGTTCTTAAGAGATATTAATGCCCATAATAATGGATTTGCTTACAAATGGACACAGAACACCTACAATAGACCCTTTAATAGACACACTAATAATAAAAATACAAAAACAGATGATCCAACAACAAATTTATCCTCTGCATCCTCTCTCTCTTCGAGTCAATCCACGATATACCGTGATCTGTCGGACGATAGACTTCCTAAAAAACGGAAAGGGAATTCAGAAGCGGCTTCCACGGAATCCCTAAAACATCAACTTGGCACAGCACCTTCGCACTGCTCTCTACCTGGGCGTCCTGCCCTCTCACATTCCCGCTCACTTTCTACCTTTCATCCTTCCCCCAAAACCGCACGTGGTCTTCAAGCCATGGTTACACAATCCATTGCAACGGCAGCACCTCTCACTCCCTCATTAGCATCTTATGCACATTCCGGCGCTATCCCCAAGGGAAGCCATTCGGAAACTATGCCACAGTCCACACCAAATATTCTAAAGGCTAATAATCAGGAAACCACTACCCCTCCTTTAGCTATTGCATCGCTACCAGACACTAAACTAGCCCCTATTTTTTTAGGGAAAGACAAGGATCCAATCCCAACTCCCAATACATAATGCCAAAACATACTGAGATGGAGATTATTAATCTTTCCTCTCATGAGCTTAAGGCGGAAGAAATCTCAATCCTTAAATTAGGTCTTTCTTTCTGTCCCAACTCCCATACAGATAAATTTCATGTTATTAAGGACATACACCTTTTTGCTCGGAGACTGCTTTACAAGGTTATCTTTGATAAACCATCAGGTGACCAGACCTATGAATCTGGTCAACCCGTCTCTCTTTCAAGACTAAATGAGCAACAGGCCCTTGAGGACTTGATGGATCTGTGGGAGGAGGCACACACCGACGATGATGTCCCCGGCTTTCAATCTGTGCCGGGGATATCTGCGGTCGGTGTGTCCTTTCCCCCACCCTCCTCATTTAAGCCTAAATCACGAACCTTCCCACTACTTCATACAAACCCCAATATCTGGGCATTTGTCCAACAAACAACTAAGGAAATTGAAAAAATCAATTTTGACCATTTTGGAAGGAAGAACCTTACGAAAAAACAGCAAGAAGCATTTAAATCCCTTCAAGGCAACAGCAGTATAGTCATAAAGCCAGCAGATAAGGGTGGGAACCTTGTTATCATGGATACCTTGCAATGTGAAAAAATGTGCAAGGATATCTTGTCTAATGAAACTTGTTATCGAAAGATCTCACAAACAGTAATTGAGAATTATGTAAAGCAATACCGTGGTATTATCTTTAAAGCCTATCAACAGGGTACTATTGATCTTGAGACTTGGAAATTTTTGAATGTAAAGGATCCCAAGGTACCAACCTTTTATTCTTTGCCTAAGGTTCATAAAAGCCTTACTCAACCCCCTGGTCGTCCAATTATATCGGGCTGTTTAAGTCTTACCGAAAACGCTAGCGCACTAATTGACGACTACCTGCAACCTCATGTTGTAGCCCTGTCATCCTATGTCAAGGATACAATAGATTTGTTAAAAATTATCGAGGGAATTATACTTCTGGTTGGAACATGGCTTGTAGCCTTGGACATATTGAGGGTTTGTACAATGCAATCCCCCACAATCAAGGGATTGCGGTTGTGCAGAGCCATCTTTTAGAAAGAGGACCAAATTCAGCCATTTATAATTCCTTTGTTCTCGAGCTTTTGAGATTTATACTCACGCATAATGTTTTCATGTTCGGACTCTCCCACTTCCTCCAGGTGCAGGGGGTTGCGATGGGGACTAAGTGTGCCCCATCGTATGCCAACCTGTACCTGGGGGGGTGGGAGAGGGAGCTTTTCTCCATCGAGGATCCGTCGGTGTGCCTGGACAGGATAATATCCTGGTACAGGTACATCGACGATGTCCTCTTTTTCTGGTCAGGTGACAGGGATGAGCTTGATCTCTTTATGAAGGGGATCTCCTCAAACCGATTTAATTTAAAATTTACTATGTCCTGCAGTCAGACAGAGCTTAGTTTCCTTGATCTAATGTTGCATCTGGACAGGGATGGCGTTTTACACTCATCCCTCTACAGAAAGCCCTCTGCCGGGAATACTGTCTTACATGCGACAAGCTTCCATCCTGCATCGCTTGTAACCTGTATTCCCTACAGTCAATACCTTCGCATCAAACGTAACTGCAGCCGGGATGCAGATTTCAAAAAAGCTGCGGACGAGCTATATGCTCGTTTAAAAGATAGGGGTTACAGTCATTCGGTTTTGAAGAGAGCTTATAAGAGAGTATGTGAACAAGATCGCAGCTCTCTTATTTTTGGCCAAAAACTTACCACTCAAACCGACCAAATAAGAATTATTACAAGATACTCTACTGAACACCTCAAAATCCGCAAGATTGTGGAAAATTTCTGGCCTCTGCTGTCTGCTGATCCAATAGTTAACAAATATATTGGTAGTAAACCACAAATAACTTACCAACGGGCACCCTCTCTGAAAGATAGTCTGGTTCATAGCCATTTTGAAACCCTCTCTGATATAAAATGCCTGAACCCAGGAACGTTTGCTTGTGGGCACTGTGACATGTGCCCATTTATACTCAACAGTTCAACCTGCACACTTCCCAATGGTCAAATTCACCGTGCTAAACATCGAATTACATGCCAAACTCTGGGCATTGTATATATGGCTATTTGCCAATGTGGTGGATTCTATATAGGAAAAACCAAGCGCCCCTTTTATAAGCGAATTCGTGACCACATTAAACCTATCTTTAAGAGAAAAGTGGAAACAGCAGTTAGTCACCATGTTGGTACTTTTCATAACTTTAATGCAAGAAATATACGTTTCATGGCTTTGGAACATATTCCGCCTCATGTCAGAGGAGGAAGCGTTGATAAAACTTTGCTACAATTAGAGGCTCGCTGGATTTATAATCTAGAGGCAACTGTTTTCCCTGGCTTTAACGAAAATCTTAGCTTTAGACTTCCTATGATTGGCCGATCTGCATTGACTTGCAATGACCTAGGTTGTCCACATCCCCCCTCTTCCCTGCTCTAGGAGTCCTCTGTTTCCTTCCTTTTTTACCCCCTTCCCCCTTTCTTCTTAATGTTTATTTGTAAATTAATTTAGTTAAATAAAATTAAACTGCTGTTATTGTTCGATATTAAATTTATTTTCTATTAATTATTATTCATTTAGTCATGTTCTATATAAGTATGTTTTTCCTAAATTGTCTTTTATGTCGAAGATTTATGTTTAAATTTAAACATGTGCAATGTACATTATGTAAACTATGTTGTTTTCTAAGATCGTTCTGTAACTTCTCCCTAGAAGTTGGCGGGTACGGCTTTTTTTTTGGTTGGTTAACTGTACCCGCCATCATTGACAAAAGAGCGACTTCATCCTTGGTCTCTGAGGGTCTGCAATGAGAACATGCACAGGGTGCCTGATTGTGACGGAATCTTTGGGCTCCTTACAGCCCTCATATGGACACCCAGGGCATATCCGGCAATTGCTGGGTCTGCCCGACTCATACGTTCTGTTGCAGTTTCTGCTTTCCCATTATTCCCGAATTTGGTTTTACTATCTTACCAAGCTTTACCATACTATGATACATTACAACATGATCCCGCTCCGCCTCATTGGAAACTATGTTTCTAATGACGTTGGTGCGTGAGACCAAGTCCCCTCCCCTGGGCGCTAGGTATTCTGGGTCTTGTAGTTTTGGCACAGCTTCGGGATCCTGGGCGCATGCGCACTAACGTTGTCACGTCCGCACTCCGCCGGTGACGTCAGACGCCAGTCGAGTTGGTGATCGCTTAAAAGCCGGCATTATCAGACTGCACACCAACCAGAGCGGTTTGGTGAGGCAGCCTGATATTTATCCACAACTCTGTTTCAAGGTAACCATCTGCTGCTTATCTGATAATCTGACACACTGTCTCCTGTACATTACTAGTCCCTTTATTTTCTGGGCTTTGTAAACTGTTATGATTGTTACTTCATTAGATGTCCTTTTGTCATACTTTCAGACGAAAAGCATTGTTATGCTGTATGTTTAATAATACACAAGACAATGTATTACTTCATTCAACACTAACAGCTTGGTTTGGGCCATTGGCTCTTCAATCTGTTTTTGTCTAACATGCTGAGTGATCATTCCCTTATTATTCTATCTATACATAATTTAAATAATATGAAAAAATATGAAAAAAATATAAGAACCGCACAATGCTAATTCCATATTTATGACAATACCTAATGATGGATTATTTTTATTATACACTTACTGTTTCTACTCAAGACGTCCCCTTGTGGATAACTGATTAATATACAATATATTTGACTTTTAGAATAATTTCATCTTCTGGAACTTTCTCTTCACTGGACTAAAGTTCTCTGAAGGTTCATGTCCTATGAATGCATCTTAATCGGATATTTTGTATCCAGTGGATAATCAGGCATCATCTCATCCGCTCTATTTTTCTCTTTTTTTTCTCTCAATTTTGATTTTAATGTGAGTATAACCTGAATATTTAACCTAATAGTGACTTAATCTGCCCCATAAATGATCGGGCTAACTGGACCATTAACCCCAATTAGATCAAAATTTATTGACCACTATAATATATAACTTTTACCTTATTACCTCTATATTGCTTTCACATATTAATTATATTCATTTAAATTAATTAACTCTAATGGGGTTCTTTCTCTAATTTAATTCAATTCACCTATTTATATATATTCCTTTGATCTATTTTGGCTAGGTCTCTTAAGCGGTCACTGTGAGGGTTTGTATGCTCGGAGCTCCGTCTACATCTTACACCGAGGAGGAGATCCCTCTCCTTCCTCTATTAGCGTGCAGAGGTTTCTCTTGTCTCCACCCCCATTTATTTCATCTAGGGCTTTAATGGTGGTAAGTCGTTATTCTTTTTTGCCAACTGTGGACCTGTTTACAGATCGATCTTCTAAATTCTACTTAAACCAATTTACAATATGTTAATATGAATCCTTCTATTGTTTATTTTAACAGCTATGTTCGATGTACTCTCACATTTGAGACATACTTCCCCTGACGAAGCCCCGATGGGCGAAACATGTTGGGACCACGTATGATCTCTTTGGTTTAACATCTAATTAACCACCATATCAGCTATGCCCTATTTTTGAAATTTTGTGAAAACGCTTATATATATACATATGTAATTTTATTAAATATTTTGTACTACCTGTTCAATAAATGGATAAATCCCCTTTTTTTAATCTAATGAACTGAGTCTTCCACTGTTGTCTAAATACTAACGCTAGCACCGCTATAGTCCCGTTTATTTCTTTTTCTACATTTTGTCACAGTATAAACATGTTTAATATGTTTATCCACACATACGCTGTATGTGGTTGTACTATGCTCTTTGGGGCTGAGGGGGTTTCCTCCCACGCTCTAATTGCGCGTTTTGACACAATATACAGTATAAACGTCAGACGCGTTGGTGGCCCGTGGGGGCAGTATCGCCTGATGTATGCTTACCCTCCGCTACTGTTGTTGCCTCGCCTGCTTCGCAGAGTAGTGGTCGAGGCCATTCCGGTGATCCTCATTGCTCCAGGACGGCAACATTGGTACGCCGATCTAGTTCGGCTAGTCGCAGCAGTTCCTTTGATGACTGCCTATTTGGGTGGACCTTCTGTCTCATGGTCCCATACCTCATCCTGCTTTGCAGTCCTTGGCTTTGGCATGGCTGTTTAAAGCCAGGTGCTGAGAGACCGAGGTCTCTCGGATTCGGTCATCTCATCTATGTTTTGGCACGGACATCTTCCTCCCAGAAAGATCTATCACCGTACCTGGAAGGCTTACATCGCTATGTGCAAGGAGCTTGATGGCGTCCATGGATGTATTCCGTTCCCAAGATTTTGCTGTTCTTACAGCGTGGTGTGACCCAAAAGCTGGCCTTGCGTACCACCGAGGGTCAGATTTCGGCTCTGGCTGTATTTTTCAATGACCGCTAGCGGGCCATTCCTTGATTAGCACCTTTTGTGCAGGGGGTTCGCCATGTGATCCCCCTGTCAAGCCTCCTCCCCCTCCTTGGGATCTGAATTTGGTGCTCTCGGTTCTCCAAGGACATCCCTTTGAAAATATCAGGGAGATTCCTCTCTTGACCTTGTCCCAGAAGGTGGCTTTCTTAATGGCCATTACTTCTGTTCGACGGGTGTCTGAGTTGGCGGCCTTGTCCCGCAAGTCACCTTACTTGGTCCTTCATAAGGATAAGGCCACAACCATCTTTCCTCTCAAAGGTGGTCTCAGCCTTTCACCTTAATGAGGACATTGTTCTTCCGTCCTCAACCATCGCATCCCTGAGAGTTTGCGCTTCATACATTGGATGTGGTACGAGCCTTACGGGTGTACCTGTCTGATACTGTATTCCATTCTGAAGTCTGACTCACAGTTTGTGTCTGTCTCTGGTCCAAAACAGGGCCAAGCGGTGTCGTCTGCCACCTTTTCTAGGTGGTTAAGACAGACCGTTATACAGGCCTATGCTCTTAAGGGGCGGGCGCCTCCCTTTCCGGTGACGGCACATTCCACCAGGGCAATTGGTGCTTCCTGGGCTTTCCGACATCAAGCGTCGGTTGCACATATGTGCAAGGCAGCGACCTGGTCGTCGTTCATACCTTTTCTAAGTTCTATAAGGTTGATATGGCTGCATCTTCGGATGCTTCCTTCGGCCGCAAAGTGTTGCAGGCCGCTGTTTAATGTTGCAACTCCTCTGTTGAGGAGCTCTGCTTGTTTGGAGTGAAGTTTTTGGTTTTTCCTTTACTACTGCTCGCACCCTTTTCTGATGCTGCTTTGGGACGTCCCACACGTTTACAGTATTAGAGCTGTGTCAGTCCATGGACGATAAGAGAAAATAGGATTTTTGTACTCACCGTAAAATCAGTGTCTCTGACTTCCATGGACTGACACAGCACCCACCCTTCTTTAAGGTTTGTACTGCTTTGTTACGAACTGAGGCTGCTGGCTCCAGGTAGGAGGGTTATGTCCGAAGGGACCGCCCCCCTGGGTGGGGCTGTTCAGCTCTGGTTTTGTTCTAGAATGTTTCTAACATCTAACATTCTGCCTAGATCTTCTCCTGCAAGCAGGGACATATACCCACACTTTTGCAGTATTAGAGCTGTGTCAGTCCATGGACGTCAGAACGGTGAGTACAAAAATCCTATTTTCTCTTATTTTATTTTTTTTGATAAATGGTGTGTATTGGGGGGGGACAGAGTGGTGGCAGAACAGACCTTTTGTTTGCCATGCTAGTCTGTTGTGTTCATGGAAGGTGAACTTTCCTCCAGCTGGAGGGATTTGTTTTTGTCCATCTTTACCAGTCTATCCAGTGTTACATCTTCCCTTTTTTTTTTTTTTTTTTCTTCTTCTTTTCCTGGAGCACAACTTTTAGTTTCAAAACATATGCATTGTCATATCGGTATTTTTTACATTTTATTATCAAATTAAAAGGACAAGGTCTGAAATAAACTTTTACACAGCAGCTGATTAACTGAGAATAGAAACTTATTTAGCAGTCAGTAAGGATGTAATGTTAAAGCTGAATTCCAGGCATATAGTAATGGCACAAATTATTACATCTCTGAATTCATTAAACCATTATTGTGTATGTATGTATATATGTGTGTGTGTGTGTGTGTGTGTGTGTGTGTGTGTGTGTATATATATATATATATACAGTACTGTGCAGAAGTTTTAGGCAGGTGTAAAAAAAATACTGTAAATGAAGAATGTTTTTAAAAATAGAAGTCTTAATAGTTTATTTTTATCAATTAACAAAATGGAAAATAAATGAACAGAAGGGAAATCCAAATCAAATCAATATTTGGAGTGACCACCCTTTGCCTTCAAATCAGCATCAATTCTTCTAGGTACACTTGCACACAGCTATTGGAGGAACTAAGCAAAGATCTTCTGTGGATGTAGGTTGCCTCAAATCCTCTCAAAAGTCTCTGTGTCATCCCAAACAGACTCAATTATTTTGAAAGGCCTCTGTGGGGTAGTGTTAATTTTGGCAGCAAATTTCGATTTCGATTTAGTTTTAGTCTTAGGACTAAAATGGCATTTTAGTTTTAGTCTTCTGCAATTGTTTTAGTCTTATTTAGTCAACTAAATCACCAGGACATTTTAGTCGACTAAAATCCAATGGGTGTAGTTAAATTGTAATGCATTATTTAAGCATTTCTCTACAATTTCCAAACTCATTATATACTGCTGGAGTAAAAAAAAAATTGACGTCAAATTTCAATTTAGTCTTTTGACTAAAATGGCATTTTAGTTTTAGTCGTATTTTAGTCATCTCAATTGTTTTCGTTTTAGTCGACTAAAATAGTATTACTTTCGTTGACTAAAACATTTTAGTCGACTAACTTAACACCAAACCGTCACTTTCAGGAAGGACTCCTTGATCTTATTTACACTGAAGACAGTTCTTGATGACATTGGCTGTATGTTTGGAGTCATTGTCCTGCTGCAGAATTTATTTGAGGCCAATCCTACACCTCCTTGATAGTATGGCATGTTGGGTAAGTATCTGCCCGTATTACTCACCATTGATCCTGACCAAATCTCCAACTCCATTTGGAGAAGTGGAGCCCCAAACTTGCAAGGAACCTACACCATGCATCAGTCAAACAAAAGAACTCGCTGCTACAGGTGAGATGGGAAACCTGATGATTTCACGAGTGCTTGCCTCTGCATACAACTAACAATGAAAGAGATGGCTGCACTCCACGATCAATCAAAATTCTTTAATATCTGAACATCCCAAGTGTTGCAGGTAGACTAGTTTCACACAGTAACAGGTGCGCTTGTTCATTACACAGAAGAGTCAGCATTGTCATCCTTGTATAACCCCACCCAATTACATGGCAGGTAATACAAATCATTGGTTTGCAGACTTTTTGACATGTGATTCACATAAAAACTAATGAAAAGAAAAACCATATGTGCAAATGTATATTTTTCTATGGTTTCTTTATTGTCTTTTCTTTTCATTAGTTTTTTATTTTTCTGTACCCCAGTTCTTATGTTTTAGTGCATAGGATATGGAAACAAGGATAAGCGACTCAACTATGCACAACAACATACCTGTCAAGTTCCTTCAAAAACTGTGTGCAAGTGTACCTAGAATAATTAATGCTGTTTTGAAGGCAAAGGGCGGTCAGCCCAATTTTGATTTATCGTCTGTTCATTTACTTTCTATTTTGTTAATTGATAAAAATAAACTATTCACACTATTTCTGAAAGCAGTCTTCCTTTTACGGCATTTTTTTTCACACCTGTCTTAAGATGCTTGCACGGTACTGTGTTTGTATACAACGAGCCAATCGGCCAAAACTGTGGTGCAGTACTCGTGTGCTTACAGGGGGGCATGCTGATAGGAGGAAAGGCAGGTGAACTCATCAGTCTGCTGCTTCTTCTTTTGCTGTCCAACCATGGGCTGGGGGACAGGGCCCATTAGTGTGAACTGCAGCAGAGAAAAATAAGATCTTCTCTCCTACCCGACATGGCTGTGCTGTGTGGCAGACCTATGTACATCTCAGTAGTGGATGGACAAAAATACAAATACCTGACAGGTACTACAGCTCCCTTATGTATTTCAGCTGTGTAGATACAGTCATACATTTCATCAGTGCTGTGTGAGGTGATGCGGTGTGAAAATATCTTACAATTAAAACTGTCCCAGCTGGATTGTATGGATAGGTTGTAGTGTGTGTCCAGCTGAAACGATGCAGGTAGGTGTGTGAACATCCCAGGACAGAGTGAAAACCTTTAATTCTTAAAAAAAAAAAAAAATTAAATGATTCCACATTCTTAGCAGAATTACTGTACAGCGTATACATAGATACACATTTGTAAAGTCACTGGAGGGCTTTCATAATCCTGATGTTTGATGTCCCAATACTTGCTGGAAGCTTAAATAAAAACAATCCTGGCTATGACAAGACAAATCTCCCCTCCGGGGCACCTCCAGCATGGCAGTGGTTGTGCCACGTACCAGTGCATGTATTGTGCCAGATCAGTTCACATTATTCCTGGATCTTTGAGTACATCTCATCGATCTGACTTCTGAAATGCTTTGCCACCTCCGCTCTCTTGGCCTTCAATGTCGGGGTCAGCAAACCGTTCTCAACGCTCATCATCTCTTGGTGCACATAAACATCCTTCACCTGAAAGAGCATAGCACAGGTCACAGCTCTGTACAAACACATTTATTTTTTAGTGAAAGTTCCAGTTCTGCTGAGAAAAGAAGAAAACTATCCCTTCTAGGTTATCTCTACATGTGGCATAGATTGCATCAATCTTTATTGTAGAGCCTTCCCTGCTTCTGTTCTGTAGATAATGAGTCAGGTCATACTGGTTCCACTGGCCAAAATCACTCAACCCAACACTGAGGCAGGTTTTGCTAGTACCATTGACACCTAGATCTGAGAACTGTCAAATGGCCAGGGGAATTGCATCACATCTCCCATGAGGTTGCCAACGCTGCTGATTTCAGTACTGGTTGCAGGGGAGGAAAGAGACCACAAGGGAGTGCAAATATAGGGTTAGTATAAGGGAGTGCCCATTCCAAAGCTGTTCAGGCTCATCTGAGAAGCAATTTCTTGTTTTCTTTTCCATGTGATTGAATCATTGAAGCAAATCCACTTTTTTTTTAATGTGTAAACATTTTCATTCTTTTAGTATATATGCCTTGCTGTCTGACATGGGGGATTATGGGAACCCTTCTTGCAACTATAATGCTACATATTTTCAAGGAACACCAATTCATTTTTATTTTTTAGTTTCTCAATTTAATAAAAACAGCAAACTTTAATGGGAAGGTCATTATAAACTACTAAATGGCTTTTGCAGCAGTCCATTCCTCCTTTCTTCCTTTCCCTTCTTTCTTCCCTCCCTTCCTTCCTCTCCTTTATTCCCTTTCTGTCTCACTTCCTTCCCCTCCTTTCTTACTTCCTTGCCCCTTCCCCCCCCCCTCTTCTTCTTCTTTTTTTTTTCCTTCCCCCACTTTCTTCTCTTCCTTCTATCCCCTCCTTCCTTTCTTTCATTGTAGCAGTTTCTACCTTTTATAGCAGTACATTCTACCTATCTATTCCTTCCTTATTTCTTTCCTTCCCATTCTTCCTTTCCTCCCCCCCCCCCCCCATTCCTTCCTTTCTGCCTCCCTTCCATTTCTTCCTAACTCCCTTTCTTCCCTTCCCTTCTTTCCATCATTGCCCTTTCTTCCTCTTTTCTTTGCTTCCTTTTCCCTCTTTCCCTTACTTTCTCGTCTTTCTTCTATCCCCTCCCTCTTTTCCTTAGCCACAGGGTTTTCTTCCTTGTAGCAGTTCATTCTACCTATTTCTTCCTTCCTTTTATTTATTCTTTCCCTTCCATTCTTCCTTTCCTTCCCCCTCATTCCTTCCTTTTCCACCTCTCTTCCCCCTCCTTCCTTCCTTCCTTTTTTTCCTTTTATGCTGCTCTTCCTTTCCTCTTCTTCTGCATTTTCTTCTTTCCTTCCTTCCTTTTCCCCCTTCCTTCCTTCCTTTTTTACCCCCCTTCCCTTCCTTCCAGTTCTGCCCCTCCTTCCTTACCCCTACTTTCCCTTCTTCTTCCCCATCCTCCTTTTTTCATATTAGCAGTTTATTCATTGTAGCACTTAATTCTACCTAAACCTTTCTTCCTTTTTCCTTTCCTTCTTCTCTTTCCTTCCTTCCTTCCTTCCCTGTCTTGCCACTCCTTTCTTCCCCCCCCCACTTTCCCTTCTTCCTTCCATCGCTTCCCTCCAAGACTGACTGAAGCTGGCCATACACTAGTCGAATTTGGTAATAATAATAATAATTCTATTCAAGAATGTTTTTCAATGTCCTTATTAGTGGGGTTAAATCCATGTGGTTTTGACCACATAGAGGAGAAAACTCAAAGGAGCAAGATTTAATTTTTTTTCTTAAACTAAGTTCTAACCATGAATGTGGGTTTCGGGCCAGGAAAGCCCATTCACTCAAAAATCTAGCTAAAAGCAAACATTTTTTTTAAGTACCGGTACTTTCAAATGACATTCATCAAGCCATTGGATGTACTGCTGAGAATTTTCATACAGACGTTCATTTGAAAATCTATTAGTGTATGACCAGCTTAACTGGAAACTAGGGTTGTCCCGATACCGATACTAGTATCGGTATCGATACCAAGCATTTGCGCGAGTACTTGTACTCGCGCAAATGCTCCCGATGCTTCACCCGATACTTTTTTTTTGTGGCCGGAGAGGGCGGGAGGAGTCAGTGGCTGGGGAGGGCGGGGGAGTGCGGGTGGAGTCTGGCTGGAGAGGGTGGATAGAGTCTGTCGACAGAGCTAGTGCAGGCAGAGTTTGGCTGGAGAGGGGGCGGGCTGAGTCTCTGAAGGAAAGTGCGGGCGGAGTCTGGCTGGAGAGGGCGGGCACAGTCGATGGACGGAGTCCGCGAGCGGAGAGCGAGTCCCTCACCTGCAGTTGAACTTGGTAAGCTGGCAGGGGTGCAGGGCGCAGCCGCATCAGGATCGGTGACCGGTGCTGTCACATTCGGTCGCCGTCAGCGGCTGAACGTCCCCACGCCCATCTTGGTACACCCTGCACTTGGCTGCAGTAAGCAGCAGCAGACATCTTGTTACACCCAGCCCGAGCTATATGGGCTGGGTGTAACAAGATGTCTGCTGCTGCTTACTTCAGCCGAGTGCAGGGTGTACCAAGATGGGCGTTGCAGCAGTTTTTTTTTTTTTTAAATCCTGTGTCATTTTTTTTCCCCACAGCATTTCAGTGCCAGCCACCTATCAGTACCCACAAGTGCTACCTATCAGTGCCATCTACCAGTGCCACCTATCAGGTGGCACTGGTAGATGGCACTGACCACTGATAGGTGTCACTTATGGGCACTGATAGGTGTCACTTATGGGCACTGATTGGTGACACTTGTGGGCACTGATAGATGGCACTGATTGCACAGATAGTGCAATCAGTGCCATCTATCAGTGCCCACAAGTGCCATCTATCAGCGCTATCAGTGCCCACAAGTGCCACCTATCAGTGCCCACAAGTGCCACCTATCAGTGCCACCTATCACTGCCCACAAGTGGCACCTATCAGTGCCCACAAGTGCCACCTTTCAGTGCAATCAGTGCCATCTATCAGTGCAATCAGTGCCCACAAGTGCCATCAGTGCCACCTATCACTGCCCACAAGTGCCACCTATCAGTGCCCATAAGTGCCATCTATCAGTGCCCATAAGTACCCACAAGTGCCACCTTTCAGTGCCATCTATCAGGGCCCACAAGTGCCACCTATCAGTGCCACCTATCACTGCCCATAAGAGCCATCTATCAGTGCCCATAAGTGCCACCTTTCAGTGCCATCTATCAGTGCCCACAAGTGCCACCTATCACTGCCCACAAGTGCCACCTATCAGTGCCCATAAGTGCCACCTATCAGTGCAATCAGTGCCATCTATCATTGCCAGCCACCTATTAGTGCCCATCAGCGCCAGTCACCAGTCAGTGCCCATAAGTGCCACCTATCAGTCCCCATCTTTCAAACTGTCACATGACATTGAAAAAAAAGTATCGGTAATCGGTATCGGCGAGTACTTGGAAAAAAGTATCGGTACTTGTACTCGGTCTCAAAAAAGTGGTATCGGGACAACCCTACTGGAAACCCAAATGTATTTCATACCTGCTCAAAAGACTTCAGTCCGGCCTGTTTTCCTGTCTTCACCATGTCCTCCAGTATAGCTTTCTTCACAGTCTAATAAGGGAAAATATCATTATTATTATTAGTAAAAAATTGATTAAAAAGTGTTTTTTTACGGTTTGCTCCCACACTTTGGGTCAGAGCTAAAACAATGCTAAGGATTCGCTCCTGGACCCATGTGACAGCAATATGGTTTGGTGATTGATTGCTGCATTGCAGTAGGTAGAATTGAAAATTACATGCTTCACCATACCTGGAAGTACCAGGTTTTTCTTGGGGGCTCCGGTGTAGGAATGTGGTGCAAAGGCATTCCAATAACTGGGATTCAGCAAATATTAAACTAATAAACCAATGTTTGGCGCCTACTCCAAAATAAACTAGAAGTAGATACAAGCAAATAAATAAACAAATATTGTTAAATGAATTAGAATGAAAACCGTAGCTCCCCTTTTTGAAGGATAAATCCACTTATAGTATGTACATAGTACAGGTATGGCAGGTATGGCACTTGGTTCTATAAAGTAATACGTGACGTGACAAAATTGTAACAATTAATTAAATTAAATAGTCCAGTCTGATGTATTCCCAACACTAAAAACAATCTTCCAATTCAATTTCTGTGCTCAGAATATGTGCACTCACCAGAAATGTTTGACCCTTTTTTACAGGTAGGTCAAAAAATGCTTTTGTGCTCTCAAGAGGTGGTCTGCGGGATGTCTCCAATAGTGATATAATTTATGAGTAACATATACGATACATGCTGCATATGCTGGTGCCGGCATCCCGACACCCATAAATGTAAGTGTAATATACAGTACATATTTTAAAACTGCAAACCAATATTAATAAAGTTACTCCACTATGATACTTTATTATCCATCTATATCTATTGTAGACATCCCGTAGACTACCCCAGGAGGAATCTTTGCACTTGAGAGCACAAAAACATTTTTTTACCTGCCTGTAAAAAGTGGTCAAACATCTCTGGTGAGTGCAAATACAAGCGGTGAATGATTTTTGAAAAAATTGTGTTGGAAGGTTGTTTTTTGGTGTTGGGAATTCATCACACTGGACTATTTAATTGAATTGATTGTTACAATTTTGTCACATGTCACGTATTACTTTATAGAATTAAGCGCCATACCTTTATGTCAAGGGTGCCCAACCTTTTGAAGAGCGAGGGCCACTTAAGCGACTTGGTAACCGGTCGCGGGCCACAATGAGTGGAGCGGGCGGATGGCAGGTCCATGTCTGCTCTGTATATGCAAAGTGGACACGGACACAGCCCACTATACTCTCTTTTTTTTTTTTTTTTTGGATTGGAGGTAGGACACAAGTCAGTTTACATCTGCCACCCCTTAGAGGCGAATGGAGGGTCCAATTGGGTCAGACTGACCATGTGAAAGGGGCCCAAGGCTGCTTTCACACAGATGTGCTGCAGTTTACCCGCACTACCCGCTTTCCTGCACTTTGCAATAGACTTCTATTATATTCTGCAGGTTTGGTGCACTTTCAGAAAGCTCACCAAACTTGCAGGTAATAACAGAAGTCTATATCTCAGTGCAGGTAACCCGCAGGTGCACTGCTCTGCATCTACGGATCAGTTTGAAAGCAGCCCAGTAACCACTGCAGAACAAATATGCTCATATATACACTGTGATTTTAGTAATAAAACTGACCTTTAATAACAGTATTCTATTCTATTCCATCCCAGAGCAGGAGGTCGCGGGCCACATCAGAGAGCTCTGCAGGCCACATGTGGCCCCCGGGCCACTGGTTGGGCACCCCTGCTTTATGAACAAACCTGTTATATTGCCTTGAGGGACAAGATACAGGTTCTGTTTAATGTGCCCTAAAGGTTTACAATTCAGGAATTCTCAGGAATTAGTCTTCTGATATTTTCATCATAAAAGGACTTACTGTTGAAACAGTTTTATTTGGGTTGAGTTCCACATCTCTAACTTTTTGTTTGTTAAATCAACTTTTAAATGAATTTTTTTTTTATAAAAAAAGTGCTCTGAAGGAATTCTAGATCCATTTAGTTAGATCAATTTGTAAAAAAATGGGTCCAAATTGAGGGGGAAACCAAAATAGGTTACGTGTCCCCATGCTTGGTTCCCTTTGTCCCCCTATTGTCCTTGCATATGATTCCCTTTGTCTCCCTATTGTACCCATATTTCATTCTCTTTGCCCCCCCCCCCCTATTGTCCACGTATATGGTTCCCTTTTTTTCTCCTATTGTACTCTTATTGGATTCCCTTTATCCCCCTATTGTCCCTGTATTTAATGCCACTTGTATTTAATGCCAAATGTGATTCCCATTTTTCCTTATTGTCCCACTATTTGATTCCCTTTTTCCCTGTTGTCTCTATATTTAATTCCCTCTGTCCCCCTATTGCCCTGCATATGATTCCCTTTGTCCCCCTCTAAAACGATTCCCTTTGTCATCCTGTTTGATTCCCCTTTTGCCCCATGTTTGATTATCTTAACCCTTCTACTGTACTAGTATTCGATTCCTATGCCTCAGTATTGTACCCATATTTGGTTCCCCTTGTCCCCATGTTTACCGTAATTTCCCTTCTGCTTCTATTGTACCTCTATTTGATTCCTATGTATCCCATTGTACCCGTATCTGACCAATTTGTATCCCATTGTAACCATGTTTAATTCCTTTGTCCTGAGCTGATGAAGAAGGCGAGGCTGTGCCTTTGAAACACCTTTTGATTGGCCAGAGAGCGTGTGGGCGGCTCCCCAGTTTGACAGCCCTGGACCACTCCCACCCAGAGACACACAGCCGACATCTCCATGAGGCTTACCGAGGCTCCAGCTGCGGCTAACACACGGCGCTTGTGGATCCCTCAATAGAGGCTTTCTGGCGGTCCCCCTGTGCTCCTGTAACACTGCACGTGGAAGCTCCCACCCGCTCTAGCACCCTGCAAGTGCTCCAACATTTTTCACGCAAGTTTTTAGTGTTGTTTTATACTTCTATACTGAATAAATTCCTAAGCTGTTTAAAGGATTGGCTTGGCGCTTCTCTCTCCTCCTTTTGCTTTCCTTTTGTTCACAGTGATCGAGTTCTCCAGCCCGCGCCTGGAGAAGCCTCTCTCCCTTTACAGCCTCCATTTAGAGACTTTTTTAGAGACTAATTTTTAGGGGTTCATCCCCCAGAACTTTCAATCCACTCACCATTCACATGGTTGTACCTTTATGTATCAGCATGCAGTTGCATGCCTTTTCATTTAAATTTTAAACTTTAATCTTTTTCATCAGATGGTTTAGCGCTGAACATTATACCAATATTGTGTATGTGTTTCCTCTTAATTTCCCCTTATTTCCTTATTGTCCTCCTTTTGTACCCATATATGGATCCCATAAATCGTACCCTTATGTGATTACCTTTGTCCCCCTATTTACCCTCATGTTTCATTTCCTTTGTCCTTCTATTGTACCCATATTTGATTCTCCTTGTCCCACTATTGTACTTCTATTTGATTCCATTTGTCCCCATGTTTGATTCCTTTGTACCTGTATTTGATTCCTTTTGCTCCCCCCCCCATTGTACATTTTATGCCCTTGTCCCCCCCTTTATTATTAATAGTCTTTGGATCAGTATACAGATGATATATTGCTTATTGCTGAATCCTGGATTTCTGCAGAACTCACCGAGTTTTTACAGAGCTCCTCATACGAACCACGAGCGCCAAGCTTTGTCGCGAAGTCCGGCAAGACCTCAGGATCGGGAATCACAACCCCCACCAGACAGGACTATTAAGACAAAAACACATTTGATTAGAAACAAAATCTAACCAATCAGCAACACACTTCTATTGACAGTGTGCATTGGGGTGCCAGTCAAAATAAATGACACTGTATTTCATAAACGCATGTAGCATCACTTGTGAATTGCAGTAGTGCACTTTAACATGTTCTAAAAGTGTTGAATGGGCCCCTAAAAAAGATCACACAAATTTTCTCAAATAATACCAAAATTACTGTAAACCTCAGACATGAAATATGAATAAAGCGTGTGTACTTGTCTCACTCCAGAGCACTAAGTATCATTTCTGTCTGCTGCTTCATCCCTCTTATCAGAGTCACTTCTGACAAGTATTCCTGACACCAAGGGAAAAAAGGTGACATTAGAGGGACCTCCAGCTGATTGACAGCCTCATCTCTGTTCCTGTGTGAAGGGAATTTTGAGCCCACAAACAAATTTTCCAGGAGCCCATAGCGTTTGCTCTTCTTCATAATACTTTCATTCATGGCCTTAAGCTTCATTCCCTGAAGGAGAAAGTCACGCTTTATGCCGACGACATGCTCCTTTTTGTGTGCAAGACCCTGATTTGTCCTTATGGAACAGCCTTACAGGTATTAGAGGACTTTGTTAGTTTTTCTGGTCTAAAAACTAACTGTGATAAATCCCAGATACTCTCCCTGGACCCGATTCCTCCAGTAACACGTGAATCCACTCTCCCACTCCTATGGGTCACTCAATTCAAATATTTAGGGGTGCAGGTTACTAAAACCATGGCTGATTTTGTCCCACTGAATTTTATTCCATTATTGGGACTGGGGAAGGTGAAATTTTATTTGTGGAAGTCATTGTCTTTGTTGCAGCAAAATTAATTTGATTAAGATGAAGTTGCTTCCAGTATTTTTGTATATCCTTAGAAACGCGCCAGTCTGGATCCTGCTATCTTTATTTAAGCAATTGGATACATATGTCTCCTTTCTTTTGGAATAACAAACCTCCCAGGCTCGGCCTTGCCACTCTGAGGCAACCAACGTCCATTGGAGGTTTTGCCCTTTGGTAATAACTATTTCTGTGAGTCTGGACGTGAAGGTCTGCCTCTTGGGATTGGCTGAGCTGCTAGCTCCCAGGAAGGTCACAAGGATTCTCCTCAGCACATTGCTGTTTTATGGTAGGAAAGCCATTGTCCTCCTTTGGAAATCGGCTGTTTCCCTCTCTTTGAATAAATGGAAATTTCTTGTGAACTCTGCACTTCCCTTGTATAGAGTTGCCTACAATAGCCGAGGATGTCCAAATACATTCAACAAAGTCTGGGTTCAGTGGCTTGAACACCCTGACACTGCTCATGATCCATACGTTGTACAGATGCCTGGGTGGGTGGGCTCCCTAGTTGCTTGTAGTTGCCTCCTGTATTTCCAGTTGACGAGTGGCATAAATACGCTTGGGTCCCTGCTTTTGAGATGGCCTTCTGCATTTGTCTGCTTTGCATCCTCTGCTATTGTGGGAGTATGATACACAGTATCATGTCTAACTGCGATATGCAGGCTTCTGGCCTTCAGTTCTGTTTCTGTAATCGTGATTTCTCACCTCTGATGTAGTAGTTGTGCCTGGCATAGAGAAACAAGTGGAACTCAGGGCCCTATTACCATGACCCACTGTTTAAATAATTTAGATCTCCCGGACTCTGAAAAACTCAGATTTGGACAGATATCACAATTTTTAGATACTATTTGGACGGAGAAGCCTCTTCCTCCCAAATTCACAGATTATGAGCTCTGGTGTCTACAGGCCATGGGACAAAGGGGAGGAATATCTGTCATTTATTTGTCGCTCACTCGCCCGACCGAGAAATCCTCCTACATGACAGCATGGGAGGCTGACCTCCAACTCGACTGGGATCTGAGCACCTCACAAGCGGCTTGCTCCGACTCATTTTGAGGTATATTAAACACTTCCCTTATGAAAGCAAACTTAAAGGTACTTATGAGGTGGTATATGACTCCCACCAGGCTTGCGGCCATCTACCCTTCATCTGATCCCAATTGCTTTAGAGGCTGTCAACTCTTGGGTTCGATGGTGCATATCTGGTGGGAATGTCCCAGAATCAGACCAGTCTGGAAGAGGATATTTAACCTCATTTCCAAGTTCACTAAGTGTTCAATTCCCAGGTCCGCATCTGTCTCCCTACTTAACGCCCGTATTCCTCGTATCTCCAAATCCAATCAGAAGCTGATCCGATTTATGCTCCTCGGGGCAAAAATCACCATTGCTAGGGCTTGGAGACGGCCCAGGGTTTCCATTATAGCGATACAACGTAAGATCTCTTGGATTATGGCGCAAGAGAAGTTGGCTAGTATTTTATCAAACACAGTCAAATTTGAATCTGTGTGGGAACCTTGGGCTGCTTACTGTGGTATCTCCCTGGCGGTCGGGGTCCACCCCGAACACCCCACATCCTCAAGCTCAAGTTAGGCACATGCTCCCTCTCCATTCCTCTTCTCTTTCTTCCTTTCTCTCTTTCTCTTTTCTCTTTATTTATTTTTCAATTTTTCTTAAATTAGGATAATTGATGTGACTTAAGGGTAATGCATTACTGTTTGTTTTGAAGTCAATTCGGCAACTCTATAGGCCGAGTTGATTATGTGTTTAAGAGCTAGAGACACACTGCAGTCTACTTTGGACTCAATAATATCCTTGTAGATAGTTTTATGAGAGGGGGGCGGGTTGGGGGGGGGGGGGGGTGTCTGACCGGGGGCACAGGATGATCCCATTAGGGGTGCCCAGGATAGGTAGGACTTCCCAGACCGACTGACCCTTTGGTTAATTTCCCTACCTCTCATTCCCCTACTAACTAGGTGTTAGCTTGTAACCTCCGTTACTCAACCCACAGTTAGGCTCTGAAACACCTTATGAACACTTGTTGCCGATTCTTTATTATGATTGACACATGCATATTTTGTAAAAGATCCAGCCCTTTGTCATACTGTTCTTATGTATTATCGATACTTGATTTGAAAAATAAAAATCTATTGAACGGAGAAACAAGTGGAGCTCTTTTTCTGTTTGTTGGCAGCTGTTTATTAGCCACTTGACCTCCGAAAGATTTACTTCTTAACCAGGCCATTTTTTGCAATACCGCACTGCGTTACTTTAACTGACATTTACTGCGAGGTCATGCGCCACTGTACATAAACGAAATTTGACAATTTTTGCCCACAAATAGAGCTTTCTTTTGGTGGTATTTGATCACTACAGGGCTTTTTATTTTTTGCGCTATGAACAAAAAAATAACCAACAATCTTCTTTATTAGAAGAGTATGAGGGATGATTGTGAGGCAATTATGACCCTACAAAGGTACCATCCCATATAAAACAATTACCGAATAAGAACAAAAATAGGGTAGGACTTTACATGTACCTTGCAGGGTCTAATAAATACACATACCAAAAAGGCTTAAAAAATAAACAAATCTTTAATTTCCATATACAAATGGTTAGTTTAAAAAAAGTTGAATACAACTGGTTAAAACCACAGTTACTGTAAGTCTATCCAGGATGTGCTGGTCCTGGCTGAAGAATCAAGAGAACTGGCCAGTTTACTATGCTTCAGTTATGATTGAACATAGTGAATGAGTGTGTTCACTGTGTTCATTTAGAAAAGGAAGGGGCCGGTAAATTACATATCGATTAGCCGTGGCATGTAAACAGCCCCCTATAGCTGTATTGTAGACTCTAGGTGGAAGGTCAGGGGTTGGTAATACTGTGGCTCAACGCATGGCATGTGAACAGCCCCCTATAGCTGTATTGCAGACTTTAGGTGGGAAGTTAAGGGGTGGTAATACTGCGGAGCAACCACCTGTGATTTAACCCCTCCCCATCCCCCGGCTACCCATGAGGTTAGTCATTTATCATATATCATAAAAGCCATGTGTCAGTCAACGTGTATCCTCCACGTTCCAGCAACGCGGCGGTCCTCTGGGGCTTATTCATAAGGGAGTTGCCTCTAATTGTATATATCTTGTTCTAAGCTGTCGTTAATTAGATATCTCCTGGACCCCAGCTCCTCCCCCACCTGTGTATCATTAGCATTTTTCTAAGAGGATTACAGTCCACATTTTCACAGTATATGATGTCCTTACCCGCAGACTTTCACCGTGTACAAACACCTGAGCCACGGGCCCGCTCCTGATATATACGTTCTCTATCTTCTCCGGAGCGATGTACTCGCCCTGCGCCAATTTAAAGATATTCTTCTTCCTGTCGATGATCTTCAGGGTCCCATTCTAAAAGACAATGACATCTATGCGTTTAGAAGGAAATCCACTCTAAACGTTGTATAATGGCAACCTAAGATGACCTCAAATTCATTTAATAAAAAAAAGCTACAAATATTTTTTAGATTGTAAGCTCTTATGAGCAAGGCCCTCCTAAACCCATTTGCATTGAATTGTTTTCTAAGGGTACTGTCTATCTTTTACTTTGTAAAGGACTGATCAAACTAAAGCCTATATAGTGATATTAATCATTTTTTAGGGATTGTTCACAGCAGGCGCGATGTGGGAAAACGAGAATTTTCCCCTCACTGTACAAAAACACGCTGCCTTTTTACAGATGAGCACGAGTGCAATTCATTCTTAATGGCACCCCCCATGCATCTAGCAAACGCATATGTTTTCTTGTCTACCAAAACACTTGGTACTTCAGTACCATGCGTTTTGCTGCAGCACAATTTTAAAAATCATGCCAGCACTATTTTTACACTTTTTATGTGCATAATGCAATCCAATGAAGTTAATGGGCTGCCCTAAATCATGATGTGCGGGAATGCGCAAAAAAGCACACGTGCCCAGTGTAAATGAGCCCTTAATGAGGTTCTTGTGTGTGTAAAACAAAAGAAGTCCGCTAAACACGATCTGTGCACTATATTGAGGATATTAGAATAGAATGAATGGATACTAAATTTGTTACATAACAGTGCCTTAAAAAAGTATTCATACCCCTTGAAAATTTCAAATTTTGTCATGTTACAACCTAAAACGAAAACGTATTTTATTGAGAGATAGGCCAACACAAAGTGGTACAAAATTTTAAAAGTGTAAGGAAAATTATAAATGGTTTTCCAAATTTCTTACAAATAAATATGTGAAAAGTGTGGCGTGCATTTGTATTCAGCCCCCTTTACTCTGATACCCCTAACTAAAATCTAGTGGAACCAATTGCCTTCAGAAGTCACCTAATTAATAAATCGAGTTGACCTGTGTGTAATTTAATCTCAGAATAAATACAGCTGTTCTGTGAAGCCCTCAGAGGTTTGTTAGAGAACCTTAGTGAACAAACCGCATCATGAAGGCCAAGGAACACACCAGACAGGTCTGGGATAAAGTTGTGGAAAAGTTTAAAGCAGGGTTAGGTTATAAAAAAATATCCCAAGCTTTGAACATCTCACAGAGAACTGTTCAATCCATCATCCGTATAATGAAAAGAGTATGGCACAACTGCAAACCTAACGACACATGGCCGTCCACCTAAACTGACAGGCCGGGCAGGAAGAGCATTAATCAGAGAAGCAGCCAAGAGGTCCATGATAACTCTGGAGGAGCTGCAGAGATCCACAGCTCAGGTGGGAGAATCTGTTCACAGGACAACTATTAGTCGTGCACTCCACAAATCTGGCCTTTATGGAAGAGTGGAAAGAAGAAAGCCATTGTTGAAACAAAGTCATAAGAAGTCTTGTTTACAGTTTGCAAAAAGCCATGTGGTGGACACAGCAAACATGTAGAAGAAGGTGTTCTGGTCAGATGAGACCAAAATTGAACTTTTTGGCCTAAAAGCAAAATGTTATGTGTGGCGGAAAATTAACTCTGCACATCACCCTGAACACACCATGAAATATGGTGGTGACAGCCTCATGTTGTGGGGATGCTTTTCTTCAGCAGGGACAGGGAAGCTGGTCAGAGTTGATGGGAAGATGGATGGAGCCAAATACAGGACAATCTTACAAGAAAACCTGTTATGCCTTGTACACACGATAGGAATTTCCGCTGAAAAATGTCAGACAGAGTTTTTTCATCGGAAATTCCGACCGTGTGTGGGCCCCATCAGAGAAATTCCGATGAATTCCATCGGAATTTAAATATAGAAACCTGGTCTATTTTTTTCCAATGGAATTCCGTCTGAATCCCGATGGGAGTTTGGTCGGAAAAATGTCTGATCATGTGTACGCGGCATTAGAGTCTGCAAAAGACTTGAGATTGGGGAGGAGGTTCACTTCCAGCAGAAAAACGACCCTAAACATACAGCCAGAGCTACAATGGAATGGTTTAGATCAAAGCATATTCATGTCAAAGTCCAGACCTAAATTCAGTTGAGAATCTGTGGCAAGATTTGAAAATTGCTGTTCACAGACATTCTCCATCCAATTTGACAGAGCTTGAGCTATTTTGCAAAGAAGAATGGGCAAAAATTTCACTCTCCAGATGTGCAAAGCTGGTAGAGACATCCCCAAAAAGACTTGCAGCTGTAATTGCAGTAAAAGGCGGTTCTACAAAGTATTGACTCAGGGGGGCTGAATACAAATGTACGCCACACTTTTCACATATTTATTTGTAAAACATTTTGAAAACCATTTATAATTTTCCTTCCACTTCACAAATATTTGCCACTCTGTGTTGGTCTATCACATAAAATCCCAATAAAATACATTTACGTTTTTGGTTGTAACATGACTGTAACGGGTGGGCCCGTGGAACCCAGAAGTTCTTAGAAAGTATGAGCCAGAAAATAATGGACATTGAGAATATGTCTTGGATTGCTTTAAAATGGGTCTGAAATAGTAATCCACAAGATTCCCCAGGATATCTGTAAAGGACTATTTACTGGTTGTTTGATTCTGAACTCAACAGGTTAATTGAGAGATGCTGATGTGTTCAACTTCAACCACCTGTCTGCCTGTGTAATGTAGATTAAATCCAGACTAGCATTGTTGTTTGTGGTGATGTGGATTGGAGCTTGGTCTGGCTGCCTATTATGGGATGTTTAAGTGTCTTGCTGTGAGGAAAGGGGGGGGGGCACTCCTGCAACCCCTCCTGATATGAGTAAGCGTCAATTCGTGACGTGAAACGCGTTAGCCACCCTTCCCTGCATGCACACTATCTGCATTTGTTGTTTTGGATTTATGGATTTATTTTGAATTTGGATTTTTTACCTGAAATTTTGGAATAAATAACTGTCTATACAGAGTGCGGCAGTCCAGGGTTTCTTTTTCTCCCAACCCCTCCTGATAAGACTGTTTACTGAAGGTGAAGTTTGAACACACCTGACCTGTATCACCATTGTCATTGGACAGTTTAACCCGCCCTGTTCCCCAAGGATGGGAGGGAAGTGTTTTGAAGAGAAGTGTGTTACCATGTGCTTGTAGTAAAGATTCATTCCCTGGTTGAAACCTGAATACAGAGTGTTTGTCTCGTATCTGGGGTTGAATTATTCCTATGGGTCTCGGTCGCCTGACTGTGGAGTGTCAGTAGTTGCCTTGTGTTCGGAAAGGGAATATCCTAAACGGTGTTAACCCCTTTCATACATGGGGTGCCGTTACAATGACAAAATGTGGAAAATTTCAAGAGGTATGAATACTTTTTCAAGTCACTGTAGTTATAATTAAAATAAAAAAATGTAACTCAGTCAGACTTGAATACAAAAAAGTTTTGGGGGGGGGGGGGCTGGATACAAATGCACGCCACACTTTTCAGATATTTATTTGTGAGAAATTTGAAAAACCATTTATCATTTTCCTTCCACTTCACAATTATGTACCAATTTGTGTTGGTCTATCTCCCAATAAATTAAGTTTACGTTTTTGGTTGTAAAAAAGTTTTGGACTAAGATGCAACACAAATAAAACATAAAAAAATAACCAAACTATTCAATAGATGGTGCAGATGAGTGCCATGATATCCCCTCCACCATTCACAGAATGCCTTGCATTCTATTAAAAGGATGTGAATAGAGGATGTGTACAGCGACTGACCGGCTATGATCAGTTTGGTAAAGCCAGGACCGTGAGGACAGTGGTGATTGATCTGATTGAAAGTAAGGCCTCATGCACACAGGTGGTTTAGCCCATCAGTGCCAAACATCTGCAATTTTGGCCACCCAGAAAGCACAGGTGCAGCATCCAGCCCCACTGCCAGCAACCTGTTAAAATCTATGGCAGACTAAAATATATGGTGGCTGGACACTATACTGAGCGGTACTCAAGTTTAGGGCCGTAAGTGTTCAAGGATATGCCTGGATTGCAGGAATTCTGCATTTTAGATATACATCCTGGAATGCATACAACCCTATATGCGAATACCGCTCAATACAGCTCCTGGCAGTCGTGTATTTCAGCCTGTCATAGATATTAATGGGCTGTTGGCAGCAGGGCTGGACGCTGTACCTGTGTCTCCCGATGCCTGAAACTGCTGTGATTGGACACTAACCAGCCAAACTGCCAGTGTGCACGGAATATGGGGTGTATTTTTAAAACATTTGTTGCATGAATATAAGAAGCATTTGTGCAAGCTGAAAAAATGTCACCATAATTTTTCCAGCAGATTAATTCCTGTATCATCAGCTCCATCTAGTGACCAAAATACATTATATTTTTCTCATTGAGGTAGTTTAGAAAACTTTACTGCATTTTAGCCACTAGATGGAGTTGAATATACAGGGATTAATCTCTTAGAAAAAATACGGTGACATTTCGTTCAGCTTGCACAAATGCTTCTGAAATTTGTGCAATGAACGTTTTATAAATAAACCCCTAAGAGCCCATTCACACAGGGGCAACTTTGGATCCAACTTCAAGTCGCCCCTAGTCGCCTCAAGTCGCGCTGCATGAGAAAATCAATGTAAGTGAATGGAGCCGTCTTAATGCACACTACTGCAGTCACTCCGACTTCAAAAAAGGTTCCTGTACTACTTCAATCCGAATTCTAGGCAACTGCTAGGCGACCTGTACCCATTGATTTCAATGGAAGTCGCTCAGAAGTCGGATCCCCTGTCTTAATAGAAGCAACTTTCCAGGAAGAAAACATAAATTTCTCAGGCAAACCCCTCCCTCCCCCCTCCCTCCCACAGAGATGATTCTTGTTTGATTGGCCACTGGAATGTCTCCTGTCCTGCAGGCAACTTGAAGTTGCCTTGTAAGTAGCTCCAGGTCACGCTGTGATTCATACTCAAGTCGTGTCCAAGTTGCCTTGTAAAGTCGTGCTGGAAGTCGTGTTGCCCCTGTGTGAATGGAGTCTCAGGGTTTTAACCGCTTCATTACCCAGCCATAGTCATATGACGTCCACAGATGGGATCTCCCATCCTGGGTGGACGTCATATGACGTCCCTGACTTTGTGAGGGGATATCTGAATGATGGGTGCAGCTAGAGGCATCATTCATATATCATTCTTTCATGCCGGCAATTCTGTGCATGATAAGAGCAATCATAGCGGCAGTTCCGCCGCTTGATCGTTCTTATAGGCGACAGGAGGGGGCATCCCCCCCTCCTGCCGCCATCCGGTATTTCTCTGGGCTCTCCCGTGCCATCGCGGGCCCGGAGAAAGAATCGTCCGGTGCCGGATGACGAGCATAGAGATTTCCAGTCATCTCTATGACCGTCGGAGGCCCGGGCGCGACGTTATGACGTCACGCCCGGGTTCCCGGAAGTAAACAAAGCCGCGATTGCGGATAGTAAGCATGAGATCGGCGATTTAATTTTCACGATCGCATGCTTCACAGCCTGGAGGAGAGATATGGGGTCTTATTGACCCCGCATCTCTCCATAAAGAGGACCTGTCACACACCATTCCTATTACAAGGGATGTTTACATTCCTTGTAATAAATAGGAAAAAAAGTGATAAAAAAAAAATAAGAAGTGTACAAATAAAAAAAAATTAAGTAAAGTAAAAAAAAAAGGGATTTTTATAACAGCTTACCTGTAAAATCCTTTTCTTGGAGTACATCACGGGACACAGAGCGACTTAGTCATTACTAATGGGTTATATAGATTACCTTCAGGTGCTGGCACTGGCCAATTCCAAACCGGAAGTACCCTCCCCTATATAAGCCCCTCCCATCCGGGAGCACCTCAGTTTTGTAGCCAAGCAATAAGTGTCCCAAAAAGAGGGGTGGGAGCTCTGTGTCCCGTGATGTACTCCAAGAAAAGGATTTTACAGGTAAGCTGTTATAAAAATCCCTTTTTCTTTTTCGTACATCACGGGACACAGAGCGACTTAGTCATTACTAATGGGACGTCCCAAAGCAATGCCAAATGAGGGGAGGGATACATAAGCTGGGCGCCATCAGGCATGAGGATCTTTTGCGGCCTGCAACACACTGCGCCCAAAGGCGACATCCTCCTGACTTCTAACGTCTACCTGGTAGAATCTAGTAAACGTGTGTACCGAAGACCATGTTGCGGCCTTACACACTTGAGCCAGGGAGGCCTGGTGATGCACTGCCCATGAAGTTCCAACTGCTCTTGTGGAGTGCGCCCTAACTTTGAACGGAGGCGGTCTCTTTCTCAAGCCATAGGCTTGTATTATGACCTGTCGAATCCACTTGGCTAAAGTGGATTTTGATGCTGCCTGACCCTTTTTAGGGCCTTCCGGCAGAATAAACAAAGTATCCGTTCTGCGAATCTGAGCAGTGGCTTTTAGATAAGCTTTAACTGCTCTTACTACATCCAAAGAATGTAATAACTTTTCCTCTACCGAGCTAGGTTTGGGGAAAGAAGAAGGAAGAACCACATCTTGGTTCAAATGAAACCTCGATACCACCTTGGGAAGAAAGGCTGGATGAGGACGTAATACTACTCTGTCCTTATGGACAACCAGACATGGCTCCTTACAGGACAAGGCGGCTAATTCCGATACTCTTTTAGCCGAACAAACGGCTACTAAGAAAATCAATTTCCTGGTGAGAAGAACCAAGAAAATGTGTTGCAATGGTTCAAACGGTTGTTTCTGTAGAACTGACAGAACCAGGTTTAAGTCCCAAGGACATATGGGAATACTAACCGGAGGGCTAATACGCATCACTCCTTGTATGAAAGCTTTGACTAGTGAATGCGAAGCCAAGGGCCTTTGAAAAAATATTGACAAGGCCGAAATCTGACCCTTGATAGTACTCAAGGCCAGCTTCCTATCTACAGCCCACTGTAGGAAGTCCAAAATCCTCCCTATCACGTACTTACGTGGATGCCATTTCTTGGCCTCACACCACGTAATGTACGCTTTCCAGATCCTATAATAGATCTGCCTGGATACCGGCTTCCTGGCATTGATCATGGTAGATACCACAGAATTAGAGAGCCCTCTCTTTTTCAGAATGTGGGCTTCAATAGCCAGGCCGTCAAACCTAGGGCTGGTAAGGAAGGGTGGTATATCGGTCCCTGCGACAGCAGGTCCGGACGATGTGGGAGGGTCCAAGGACTCCTCACTGACATTTTTACAATCTCCGCGTACCATGCCCTTCGGGGCCACGCTGGAGCCACCAGAATCACTGGTTTCTTTTCTACCCTGATTCTGCGGAGTAATCGCGGTAACAATTGTGGTGGTGGAAATGCATATATCAGCTTGAACTGATCCCAAGGGAACACTAGGGCATCCGAGCCGCAAGCTAGAGGATCCCTTGTGCGAGACACAAATCTGTCCACCTTTGCGTTGAATCTGGATGCTAGCAGATCTACATCCGGTGTTCCCCACCGCTGGCATATTGCCTGGAAAACCTCGGGGTGAAGAGACCATTCCCCCGGGCATAATTGTTGGCGATTTAAAAAGTCCGCTCTCCAATTTTCCACTCCTGGGATGAAAACCGCGGATATGGCTGGGACATATTTTTCTGCCCACTCCAGGATGCAATTTGCTTCCCTCTGGGCTGCACGACTCCTGGTGCCACCCTGGTGATTGATATATGCCACTGCTGTGGCATTGTCTGATTGAATTCTGACAGGGGACCCTTGGAGTTTGGATGTCCATGCTACTAGGGCATACCGGGCTGCTCGTATCTCTAAGAGATTGATGGGCAGGGCCTTTTCTGCTTCTGACCACTTGCCCTGGAGAGACCATTGCTCCAGTACTGCCCCCCAGCCTATGAGGCTGGCATCTGTAGTGACTACCTTCCAAGAAACCGGACTGAAGGGTTTCCCTTTTTCCAGATTCTGGGGCACCAACCACCAATGGAGGCTCTTGCGAACGGAAGGGGACAGGGACATTGGTAAGTCTAAAGCCTGAACTTTTTTGTTCCAGGCTGACAGTATGGCCCTTTGCAAATTCCTTGAATGGAATTGACCGTAGGGTACCGCTTCGAATGAAGCCACCATTTTCCCCAGCAGCCTCATGCAGAGGCGTATGGATGGTTTTCTTTTTGTACCCACTAAGTGGGTCAAATCTTTTAAAGACGACACCTTCTCTGGAGGTAAGAAAATCTTTCTCTGATTTGAATCCAGCCTTAGCCCTAAGTATTCCAGACTTTTGACTGGTCTTAGAGCTGACTTGTCCCGGTTGATAATCCAACCGTGATATTCCAGATACTTGATTGTCTTGTGAATAGCTACTTCCAGCTTTTCCACTGAGTGGTCTATTAGTAGCAGGTCGTCTAGATATGCCATTATCGTTACACCCTGTGTTCTTAGATTGGCCAATAATGGGGCCAGAATTTTTGTGAACACTCGTGGTGCTGTGGCCAGACCGAAAGGTAAGGCTCTGAACTGAAAATGGCGCCCTTCTACTGCAAAGCGTAGAAATTTCTGGTGGGCCGGAAAGATGGGAATATGCAGATAAGCATCCCTTATGTCGATCGAGGCTAACCATTCCTGCCCTTGTAGGGCGGTGGCCACCGATCGGATCGACTCCATCCGAAAAGTCCTGATATTTAGGAACTTGTTTAGCCCTTTTAGATTTAATATGGGCCTCCCGTCCCCATTTGGTTTGGGGACTGTGAAAAGGTTCGAGTAAAACCCGAATCCGCTTTCTTCCAGGGGAACCTTCATGATTACACCTTGGAGCAATAGTTGTTCTAGTGCCAGAAGGAGGGATCCTCTCTTCTGGGGATCTCTTGGCACGTTTGACCTCATAAATTGGGCAGGAGGAGTGCCTTTTAACTCCAGCTTGTATCCCAGACTTACTGCGGAGAGCACCCATCTGTCTCTGATGGTGTCCCGCCAGGTCTCTGTGAACAACTGAAGTCTTCCCCCCACCCGATTGAGTGGGGGCAACGCTTCATGCCTTGGGGGGAGGTTTTGTACCTCTCTTGATCCAGGGCTTCTTGTTACCCTGTGATTGTCCCTGATTTCTGCCCCCTGAATTTGACCGCGGAGGCCGTCGGAACTGCTTCACAGCCGATGTGCCCGGGACTGGAGAAGTAGGCCTCTTAAAAGAAGGACTTCTACCCTTGTTCTTAACCGGTAAGAGTGAACTTTTACCGGCAGAAATTTTCTGGATATATTTGTCCAGATCTTCTCCAAATAAGCGTTCTCCATGAAATGGGAAGCTAACCAGCAGTTTTTTACAGGGAGCTTCAGCAGACCAGTTTTTGAGCCACAGAAGCCTACGCATATGTACTATAGACAGCGTAAAGCGGGAGGCCTGTTGGATTGTATCCTTTATGGCGTCCACCGCAAAACACAAGGCTCTAGGCAGGTCAGCTAGGGCAAGAGCCTGCTGATCTGGTAAGTCCTGTGAGGGGGTTAGCTCGGCAGCGGGTGTGTGTGACCCCCGAGATGGGCTCCCCACACAAAAACAGGCCCAGCAAACGGAGGTTGTGGTTTTCAAAATCAAAAAGGTGCGGTTTATTTTCTATTTACAGTGACAAAACACAGCAAAGCAAAAGAAACATAAACAAAATAAATCCTGGTCAACTTGACCTCTGACTAAACATACAGGTTTCCTAACTAACAACTGGGATAAGCCTAGTGCTGTCCTAGTCCCTAAGTCCCTGGTTTTAAATGTCCAAGCAAATAGCCACACAGGCTTTGTCTCACCGCACAGGGGTTCACTCTCCCTAGACAGTCCACACAGGTCTGGGTCCAGGCATGAGCAAACACCTAATGAATCTGGGAGTTTTTATAGAGGCCTTAAACGAGCTGACAAGCTTCAGCTGGTCTCATCAACTCCCTGCCTGCACGACGCCCAGCCCTCTCCCTAGAGGTATGAGTCATCCATGAGCCCACTAGCCTCAGCTGGGCTTCATCAACTCCCTCCCTAGTTGTATAAGTCGGCATAAAGCCTGAATCTGGGAGAAATATATCTACCCCCCTGGATGCAACCAGGTGACTTTACCTTCCTGCTGTCACAGTCCCTTAAGACTTGTTTCAACTGATCTTTCACTGCTTGGCAGACTCCAATCGCTGCTACCGCAGGTTGTGTCACCATGCTTGCTGTAGAGAAAGCAGATTTTAGTAAAGACTCCAATTTTTTATCTATTGGGTCTTTGAACATTGGAACATTATCTACTGGACATGTCAGTGATTTGTTAACAGAAGAGATGGCTGCGTCCACTGTAGGGACCCTCCATTTTTTTATGAACTTATCCTCCATGGGATAGATCACCGGAAATCTCTTGGGGGGAGCAAATATTTTATCAGGATGCTCCCAATCCTGGTAAATAAGCCCTTCTAATAAAGGGTGGATTGGGAAGGAACAGACAGCCTGGGGAGCTTTTAGCGACCCCAGCGAGGAAACCGTAGTGGATGGTGGTTCCGCCAGAGGCATTTTAAATGCTGATCGGACCATGTTAGTCAGAGACTGAACCCATAATCTTTCAGCCTGAGATGCTGAGAAAGGTTCTTCCACTGTTGATTCCTCCATAACTGAATCAACCTCATCCTGATCCCCTTCAGGTAGGTCGATCTCTGTGTGGGACTGTTCCTCCACTAACAGGCACTCTGAAGGAGGAGACGGAGATCGGACGCGCTTTCCCTGTGACAGGGAAGCAGCGATCAATGCTGTTAATCTCTCTTCCAATCCTCCCAGAGTTGAGGATAAAACCTCCTCTGTTATATATACAGGAGCAGGTGGACTGGGGACAGCCGCAGCACCAGGCACTCCTGCGGGGTTTCTACGGCTACTGACCTCTGAATTCTCAGGGGAGATTGGTGCAGTACAAGCATGCCCAATATCCTCAGAGCCCGATGGAGACCCCTTTGGCTTCCTGGAAGACCTATTTCCGGAGCGTCTGGACGACATATCCTTTAAGCATACACCATACCCGTCGTCATACACCAATTTTTGCTGGTAATAGTCTAACACAGTTGCTGCTATATACCAGCTGGTGTCCACTAAAGTGCCTTTCTATGGGGATGCCTGCATCAACCGCCTCTGTGTGCCACTGTTTGTTGCTAGCTCTGTTTGCATCCAGCTGACACTTGTACTGTGTCTTTATACAAGCTGGGATGCCTGCACATGCGCAGAAGCGCCGTGGCGCACATCGAGCGTCATCCACCCGCCCCGCCCCTTTTTTTTCATAGGAGGCGCGTGCACGCGCCCGCGCGCCATTGGCGCCCTTTTCGAAATCAAACAGGGACTAGGAGCCAGGGCCCTTTTTGCCGGAGGGCCTGTGCGGTGGATGAGCGCAGCAACAGGGCAGAGGAAGTGGATTCCCACAGAGAAACTTACCAACTGCCTGGATCTTTTGACTTGAGAAAACCAAAGATCCACATGACAAGAAAAATGGACTACAGCGGCCTCTAGTGGTTTAACACAGGTACCCCGGTCCTTTTTTTTTTTTTTCTTGACTACTATTAAAATTTTACATTTTCAGTAGTTACAGGCATACACAGATATTAGCGGGAATACCGTTAGGTAACAGACAGAAAGACAAATTAGGCTTGGGGGTCCCCCAATAGAACCAAGTTCCTGGGGGCCCCCACTTACCTGATCCCCGCCGCAGGACTTTGTTTGGTCCACAGAAGCCCAAACTTCACCTATCACGGCAGGCATTGTAATTAAACCTTCAGGGACCGGGTTCCCAAGGATTCCACTCCCCTGGACCTGTATAGCACCCTGCACAGACAACATCTTGGTCGTGGGTATGACCAGAGCTCTGGATCCCAGGGTCCAGCCCTCCTAAGAGAGGCATTACAGCCAAAACCTTGCTCTTCTGCTGCAAGGCCCGGGTACCGACCGTTTAGCTATGAAGCTTTTTTGGTGGGATCCGGAACAGCTTACTAAGGCCCAAAAGAACCTGTACGCAAGCCCAGTGAAAACACATGTTACTCTTTGGCCAACACCTTAGACACTGGCAAAAAACTGAGGTGCTCCCGGATGGGAGGGGCTTATATAGGGGAGGGTACTTCCGGTTTGGAATTGGCCAGTGCCAGCACCTGAAGGTAATCTATATAACCCATTAGTAATGACTAAGTCGCTCTGTGTCCCGTGATGTACGAAAAAGAAAAAAGTAAAACGCCCCTGTCCCCGGTAGCTCGCGCTCAGAAGCGAACGCACACGCAAGTCCCGCCCACATATGTAAACTCTGTTCAAACTACACATGTGAGGTATTGCCGCGTGCGTTAGAGCGTGTGCAACAATTCTAGCACTAGACCCCCTCTGTAACTCTAAAATGGTAACCTGTAAAAAAATTCAAAGCGTCGCCTATGGAGATTTTTAAGTACCGAAGTTTGGCCCCATTCCATGAGTGTGCACAATTTTAAAGCGTGACATGTTAGGTATCTATTTACTTTGCGTAACATCATCTTTCATATTGTACAAAAAAATTGGGCTAACTTTACTGTTTTGTTATTTTTTAATTCATGAAACCATTTTTTTTTCCCAAAAAAAGGCGTTTGAAAAATTATTGCACAAATACCGTGCAAGATAAAAAGTTGCAATGACCGTCATTTCATTCCCCAGTGTGTCTGCTAAAAAATATATATATATAGTGTTTGGGGGTTCTGAGTAATTTTCTAGCAAAAGAATGATGATTTGTACATGTAGGAGAGAATTGCCAGAATAGGCCCTGGTATTGAGGTGGTATAAAAGCCTTGTATTGAAGTGGTTAATAAATGCAGCAAGAACCAGTAATAGGACACCCATCATTACAGGTAGTTAAATTTTTACATGGCAGAGTTCAGCTTTTATGTGTATCTTTTGTTGAAGCTTTACAGTCAGATGACCCCTTGGAAAAAGTAAAAAAAATAATGTATTTACATAGGATTTATTAGTAACAGGAAGGGGAAAATAGAAGAGCAATGGGGAGGCAATGTTTATAAGGTGGGTGACTTTTTGCTGTTCCCTTAACTATAAAGTGTAGCGTAGAAAAAGTTTTTCTGGTGGGTGGATTTTTTCTTCTGCAATTGAAACGCCTTCCTGCTAGCGAGCTTCTAAAGATTGTACACGCATGACCAGGTCAGCATACAGTCTTGACATCTGAACTGACTCCTGTGCGCATGCATGGAAGTTACTCCAGGCTGACCAATCAAGTTTACCGAAGAAGCAAAACTAGGAATTAGTCAAGGTAAAGATGTCAGCGGTGGGGAGGGAGCGTGTGGATGTTCCAATGCTTAAGTGTTTTCTCATTGGTTGAAGGGCGTGAGTCTTCGGGCTTGCCCTGACGTCTATGGGCAGGATGTGTGTCCCTTAGGTTCCTTCCTCCCCTGCCTCTGGGGGTCTCTCTTTGGTAGAGCCCCTCGACCAAGTAGTCAATGGTCGGCTTCGGCTGACCTAGAAGAACGGGGTCTACCCGGCCTTCTGGCTAGGCAGACCATGGCAACCCTTTGCCCCTGTCAGGAGCCTTGCGCCCCAAGGGATCAGGGTAGAGGTCCTACCCCTTTGGGGGTGAACTAAAGCACACCCTTAAAGGGGTTGTAAACCCTCAATGTTTTTCACTTTAATGCATTCTATGCATTAAGGTGAAAAAACTTCTGTAGTACAGCAGCCCCCCAGAGCCCCCCTGTTACTTACCTGAACCCGATCTTTCCAGCGACAGGGACGAGCACAGCAGCTCCAGCCCCTGTCTCAGGTCCTCATTGGATAGATTGATAGCAGAAGGAGCCATTGGCTCCCGCTGCTGTCAATTAAATCCAGTGACACAGGAGCCGGGGGCGGGGCTGAGTCCTGCTGTCTGTGTCAATGGATGCAGCAGCAGAACTCGGGAGCACGCCCGCACGAGTGCCCCCATGGAAAGTGGCTCTCCATGGGGGCAGTCAAGAACAGGAGGAGACAGGAGTGGCGCTGGGGGACCCCAGAAGAGGAGGATCGGGGCCACTCTGTGCAAAATCCTTGTGTTTGTTATTTAAAAAAAAAAAAAAAAACAACCTTTACAACCCCTTTAAACGGACACTAAAGCTTCCCATTTTTTGGCAAAAAAATAACAAACATTTTATACTTACCTCCACTGTGCAGCTCGTTTTGCACACAGTGGCCCCGATCCTGGTCTTCTGGGGTCCCTCGGCGGCTGTCTCGGCTCCTCCCCGCAAGGACTCCACACCTTCATGCGAGCGAGCTCGCATGGTGTGGAGTTATTGCGGGCGCGCTCCCGTGATACAGCGGCGGCCATAGCCGCCGACTGTATTATTCGGCCCCGGCGCACCGCGTCATTGGATGTGATTGACAGCAGCACCAGCCAATGGCTGCGCTGCTTTCAATCCATCCAGTGTAGCCAATCGGCGGCCAGGCTGAGAACCGAGGAGGATGACGGGGACGAGCGCGGGACTTTCGAGGGGCCAGGTAAGTAAAACGGGGGCTCGGGGGGGGGGTGGTATTGTCGGATGTTTTTTCACCTTAATGCATAGGATGCATTAAGGTGAAAAAACATGTACCTTTACAACCCCTTTAAGTGCACTTTTTAGTGTGTGTTTCACATGCATGTTTTTTGTTCACTTAATGGTTTTTCCAATTCAAGTTTTTTGCACTACCACGGACAAAACAAACCCATAAACACTAAGATCCCTTTCACATTTTGAGGCAGTTTTCAGGCGCTTTAGCGCTAGAAATAGCGCCTGTAAAGCGATTAAAAACTGCCTCCCATTCATTGCAATGGGTGCTTTCACACCCGAGTGGTGCGCTTGCGGGATGTTAGAAAAAGTCCTGCAAGCAGCATCTTTGCCCATTGTCTGAAAACTAATTCGAAAGCGCTGCAACATGGGAGCTTTTAACCCCTTCTTTGGGGTTAAAAGCGCCCCGCTGGCGGCCAAAAAGCGCCGCTTAAACAGCAGTAAAGCACCGCTAAAACGAGCAGCGCTTTACAGCGGCCCCAGTGTGAAAGGGGTCTTAAGTAGAGGTAAGTGAAGAGGACTTATGTTCTCCTTTAAATATCCACAGAATGACCTTTCACTGTGGATGCCTTATGTCTGGAAGGATCAATAAAATTATTTGCGTCTGCAGCATTGAGTATACCTGGAAATCTCGCCATGAGACAGAATATTGGCATTCTCCTTTTTTTTGTGAACCATTCTTGATTCCACTGATTTACCGAATATAGAACGGGAGCACAAGAACATAATTACCTCTCAGCAGGGTTCAGCCTCAGCCCTGTTAGCACCAAATTAGAACGAAGGGGCATCTAAGCACACGTGAAATCAGCATTTGGCAGCGGTTGTTCTGTTTATTGATTAAATATAGGAGATGTGAACTTCATTCGATCACTTATTGGTGGCCTAGCTGCCTCATATTCCATAGGGGATGACATAATCGCCTCCCAACAAGAACATAATTATCTCCCCGCATGGTTCAGCCTCTGCACTGTTAGCACCAAATTAGAAATAAGGGGCATCTAAGCACATGTGAAATCAGCATTTTTCAGCTGTTGTTCTGTTTATTGATTAAATATAGGGGATGTGAACGTCATTCGATCACTAATTAGTGACCTAACTGCCTCATATTCCATAGGGGATGACATACAGTAATTGCCTCCTAATAAGAATATAATTACTTCCCAGCAGGGTTCAGCCTTAGCTCTGTTAGCACCAAATTAGAATGAAGGGGTGTCAAAGCACGCGTGAAATCAGCATTTGGCAGTGGTTGTTCTGTTTATTGATTAAATATAGGGGATGTGAACTTCATTTGATCACTTATTGGTGGCCAAGCTGCCTCGTATTCCCCAGGGGATGATGGTTGGCTAATATCATTCAGTGTTGGGTTTAATTAGTATTATATGTAGTGGAATTGTGTGAGCAACCAATCAGAAATGACCACTCCGTGGCTTTTGCCCATCTCTGACTTCCATGGATGGAGCCCAGGGCCACCATTGGAAATACTGCTTACCTAACCGCAATCCCTTCATCACGCTAACTGCCCTGGCTCACTTTGGCAGCAACAAGCTTTTTGCAATACTTCATTGTTCACATGAAAACATTTAACCCCAGTGACCGTGCTATTCCTTAGTACTCCGATCCATATAAAATATCTAAACCCTGAAGAAGGGGGAGACCTTTGAGCCCCCAAAACCTGTTAGATGATTTATGTCTTCTTGCTATGAGTTAGCATCAATATGAAAAGAGTTTGGTCTCTAATGCCCCGTACACACGGTCGAAATTTCCTCCAGCAAAAGTCCGATGTGAGCTTTTGGTTGGAAATTCCGACCGTGTGAATGCTCCATCCGACTTTTGCAGTCGGAATTTCCGCCAGCAAAAGATTGAGAGCAGGCTCTCAATTTTTCCGATGGAAAAAATTCAGATTGGAAATTCCTAACGTCTGTAGCAATTCCGACGCATGCTCGGAAACAATTTGATGCATGCTCGGAAGCATTGAACTTCATTTTCTCGGCTCGTCGTACTGTTGTACGTCACTGCGTTCTTGACGGTCGAAAGTTCAGAGAACTTTTGTATGACCGTGTGTATGCAAGCCAAGCTTGAGCGAAATTCCGTCGGAAAAACCATCCAAGGTTTTTCCGACTGAATTTCCGCTCGTGTGTACGGGGCATTAGATCTTTGGTCTGAGACTCTTGTTCCACTTTCTACACCAAAGGTGATCCAAACCCATGGTCTTCTTTTTTTTTTTTTTCAAGGGTAATTTCATTAATATTTTCTTACTTATATAAACAAGAGAATGTGCAAATACAGAGTCATGTACAGTCTGTGTATTTGCACCTATAGATAGACTCCAATAAATGTAGAGTGAAAGAGTCTTCATAGGACATGGTATGAAAGCCCTTTAAAAATACAATAAATTATCAACTGTAGGCGCATATTAGATATATCACTCCTCTATGGTAGTGAACATTGTTGACAACCACCCTGACCTTATTTTATCAAATTTATTCAGACAGCCTCTGTTACTCAACCAGGGTTCCCCAGAGATTGCTTGGGGTTCCTTGAGCAATGAGCAATTTTTGCCTCTCAGTTAAGTTCCCACTGACACCATTAATCTTTCTAGTTATCTCTAATGTATCTTGAGTTGTAGATATAGTAATTTTTACCGGGGGCTTTCTTGGGACCAGAAAGTAATTTCAAGGGTTCCTCTGTGTTGAAAAGGTTGAGAACTTCTGCTCTAGAGGAATATGTCATTTTATACAAGGGCAAGGCCTTGTTTATAAGGCATATCCAGAATTTAATGTTGGAAGGATCTACATCTTTCCATTTCATAGAAACCCAGGGTCTTCTTAAGGGGTACTCTGGCTTGTTCGAGAGCAGCCTCACAAAAGCCATTGTGCCCTGTTTGAATCCGATAGATCAGGGGTCTCTAAACAAAGAGCCAGTTTACTATCCTTCAGACTTTAGGGGGGCCAGACTACAGCCATTGGGAGTAGAAATTGTCCTGGCGTCAGTGGGAGTAAACAATGAATCTTTGGTATAAGGGGAGGAATGGCACCCTGTCATTGGTGTCAGTGGGAGGAATAGTGTTCCATCATTGGTACCAGTGGAAGGAATGGTGCCCCATTGTTGGTTTCAGTGGGATAAATAGTGCTCCATCATTGGTTTCAGTGGGAGGAATAGTGACCCCTCATTGGTATCAGTGGAAGCAATAGTGCCCTATTGTTGGTGTCAGTGGGAGAAATAGTGTTACATCATTGGTGTCAGTGGGAGGAATAGTGACCCCTCATTGGTATCAGTGGAAGCAATAGTGCCCTATTATTGGTGTCAGTGGGAGAAATAGTGTTCCATCATTGGTGTCAGTGGGAGGAATAGTGCTCCATCATTGGTGTCAGTGGGAGGAATAGTGACCCCTCATTGGTATCAGTGGAAGGAATAGTGCTCCATCATTGGTGTCAGTGGGAGAAATAGTTAGTGTCAGTGGATGAAATAGATTCCCGCCCCTGGTGTCAGTTTGAGGAATAGTGCCCCATCAATAGTGTCAATGGGAGAAAAAGTGCCCCGTTGATGATGTCACCACCAGGAATTATGCCCCTTTGTTGATGTCAGTGGAGGAAATAGCGTCTTGTATCAATGGGAGGAAAAGTACGCCAAGGGCCAGATAAAGACGAGCAAAGGGCCGCAGTTTGGAGACAACTGCGATAGATCTTCTCCAGTGTTCACTGATTATTGTATCCAGCTCCTCTTTTTTACTTATTGCACCCATGTTTTATCCTGTGTTGAGCCCTGATAAAAGAGGAGTGTTTTCACCCCCAAAATTCGTTCAATGTTTTTATATCCATTTGCCCTCCAATGCAACTTACTGCAATGGCCAGTCATAGGTGGGGGTATTGGACCCCTTTTTTGCAACAATGTTATACTGGTCAGGCAGTGCACTGACACCTTTGCAACCATTGTGCGATCTGCTGGGTGCTCAGTTTGCACCTGTACCTTAACCACTTCGCATCCGGGCCAATTCTGACACTTCGCTCCTACATGTAAAAAGCCTCATTTTTTTGCTAGAAAATTACATATAACCCCCAAACAATATATTTTTTTTTTAGCAAAGACCCTAGAGAATACAATGGCGGTCATTGCAACTTTTTATCTCGCACGGTATTTGCGCAATAGTTTTTCAAACGCATTTTTTTGGGAAAAAAACGGTTTCATGAATTAAAAAATATTAAAACATTAAAGTTAGCCCAATTTTTTTGCATAATGTGAAAGATGAAGTTACGCCAAGTAAATAGATACCTAACATGTCACCCTTCAAAATTGTACACGCTCGTGGAATGGCGCCAAACTTTGGTACTTAAAAATCCTCATGGGCGACGCTTTAATTTTTTTTATTGGTTACATGTTTTGAGTTACAGAGGAGGTCTAGGGCTAGAATTATTGCTCTCGCTCTAACGTTTGCTACGATACCTCACATGTGTGTTCTGAACACCGTTTTAATATGTGGGCGGGACTTACGTATGCGTTCGCTTCTGCGTACGAGCTACCGGGGACAGGGGCGCTTTACAATTTTTTTTTTTTTTTATTGTTCATTTTACACTTAACTTTTTACTTTGACAGTTAGAAAAAAAAAAAAAGATCACTTTTATTCCTATTACAAGGAATGTAAACATCCCTTGTAATAGGAATAAGCATGACAGGTCCTCTTTACAGTGAGATATGGGGTCAATAAGACCCCACATCTCACCTCTAGGCTGGGAAGCCTGAAATAAAATAAAAAAACGATCACCGCTTCCTAGCCGAAGCGGCGCCGTTTTTTTTGAATGCAGAGGCCGGGCGTGACGTCATAACATCGCGCCCGGCCTCCGAACGATCATAGAGACTCCGGCGACCATCTGGTCCGCCGGAAATCTCTATTGTAAGAAGCCGGGGCCGGCGGATCCTGTCACCGACTCACCGATCGCTCAGGTGAGTCGGTAGAAGCACCGGAGGGCGGCGGGAGGGGGGGACGTCCCCTCTCGCCGCCTGTAAGAACGATCAAGCGGTGGAACAGCCGCTATGATCGTTCTTACGGTACAGAGAATCGCCGGCTCTAAAAAACGATATCTGAATGATGCCTGTAGCTGCAGGCATCATTCAGATATCCCGGCTCAAAGTCATGGACGTCCTTAGGCGCGAAGTGGTTAAAGAAGGGGTGGGCTCCCTTCAGTCCATCTGCCCTCCACCAACGCATCAGAATACATGTGCTTCCACTGTGGAGTCACTCATCAGTCAGTGATAGGAACTACAGATACCAGGGTGCCTTGACGGGGCCTGTAGCTTACACATGTTTTTGTAAATGTGTGCAGACTAAGCCCCTGTTTTTAATGCATACTGTTAGACAGGTTAATTCAATTGTCTGCGGGCTGGTCGGTAAGTAGGCCTGGGTCTTTTCCTTGGATTTATCCTTGGCCTTGTTTATATAATTTTTTTTATCAACAATTACAATTATCTTGGATTATTTTATCTGATTTTGGTTTGGCACACCTTTCTGTATTTTTTAGATTGCTATTTCTGTGTGCATGTTGCATGTTATCCCTCACTTCCTGCCCCCTCCTGAGGGACAATGGTTACCAGAATTGAGTAATCTACGTGTATGTGAGCCAAAGGGAGCACCAAACAAATGTTTTTTAGTCCAAAAGGTATTTATTTTCTTTCATAAATATAAACAAAAGGCACTCGTGTTTCTGGGGCTACAACCAGTTTATCAGAGATGCAAAAGATACAGAAATTACAATTCATATACAGATGTGCTCATAAGTTTACATACCCTGCCAGAATTTATGATTTCTTGGCCATTTTTCAGAGAATATAAATGATAACGCAAAAACATTTCTTTCACTCATGGTTAGTGTTTGGCTGAAGCCATTTATTATCAATCAACTGTGTTTACTCTTATTAAATCAGAATGACAACAGAAACTACCCAAATGACCCTGATCAAAAGTTTACATACCCTGGTGACTTTGGCCTGATAACATGCACACAAGTTGACACAAAGGGGTTTGAATGGCTATTAAGAGGTAACCATCCTCACCTGTGATCTGTTTGCTTGTAATTAGTGTGTGTGTATAAAAGGTCAATGAGTTTCTGGACTCCTGACAGACCCTTGCATCTTTCATCCAGTGTTGCACTGACGTTTCTGGATTCTGAGTCATGGGGAAAGCAAAAGAATTGTCAAAGGATCTGCGGGAAAAGGTAGTTGAACTGTATAAAAAACAGGAAAGGGATATAAAAAGATATCCAAGGAAATGATGCCAATCAGCAGTGTTCAAGCTCTAATCAAGAAGTGGAAAATGAGGGGTTCTATTGAAACCAAACCACGGTCAGGTAGACCCAGGGCCGGACTAGCCCACCGGGAGACCGGGAAAACTCCCGGTGGGCTGGCTGCTTCTGGGGCCGCTGTGAGGGCAGCGGCGCCTGAAAAAAAAATGGCGGCCGGGCCGACATGCAACTGCGCACGCGCCAGCGCAGTTCCGAGACTAGCCGTGCTCGGGAGAGCTCGTCCACGCTCGGCAAGTTCCGGAAATGCGGGCGCATGCGCAGTGACAAGATGGCGCCGAGCGGCGCCATTTTTAAAAGTTTAGCCGTAGCGCGCCGGCCAGCCTCTTCCTTCCTACGTCCCCCGCAGCCTCTGAATGGCTGCCCCCCTCCCCCCGCAGCCTCTGACCTCCTGTCACCCCCTCCGCAGCCTCCGACCTCCTGCCCCCCCCTCCGCAGCCTCCGACCTCCTGCCCCCCCCCCTCCGCAGCCTCCGACCTCCTGTCCCCCCCTCCGCAGCCTCCGACCTCCTGTCCCCCCCTCCGCAGCCTCCGACCTCCTGTCCCCCCCTCCCGACCTCCTGTCCCCCCCTCCGCAGCCTCCGACCTCCTGTCCCCCCCCCCCTCCGCAGCCTCTGACCTCCTGTCCCCCCCTTCAACCTCCTGTCCCCCCTCCGCAGCCTCCAACCTCCTGTCCCCCCCTCCGCAGCCTCCGACCTCCTGTCCCCCCCTCCGCAGCCTCCTGTCCCCCCTCCACAGCCTCCTGTCCCCCTCTCCACAGCCTCCGACCTCCTGTCCCCCCCCTCCGCAGCCTCTGACCTCCTGTCCCCCCCTCTGCAGCCTCTGACCTCCTGTCCCCCCATCCGCATCCTCTGACCTCCTGTTCCCCCTCCGCAGCCTCTGGCCTCCTGTCTCCCCCTCCACAGCCTCCTGTCTCCCCCTCTGCAGCCTCCTGTCTCCCCCCCTCTACAGCCTCCGACCTCCTGTCCCCCCCCCCTCTAAAGCCTCCGACCTCCTGTCCCCCCCCTCTACAGCCTCCGACCTCCTGTCCCCCCCTCTACAGCCTCCGACCACCTGTCCCCCCCTCTACAGCCTCCGACCACCTGTCCCCCCCTCTACAGCCTCCGACCTCCTGTCCCCCCCCCTCTACAGCCTCCGACCTCCTGTCCCCCCCCTCTACAGCCTCCGACCTCCTGTCCCCCCCTCTACAGCCTCCGACCTCCTGCCCCCCCGTCCGCAGACGCCGACCTCCTGTCCCCCCCTCCGCAGCCTATGACCTCCTGTCCCCCCATCCGCATCCTCTGACCGCCTGCCCCCCCCTACACAGCCTCCGGCCTCCCCTGTATCATCCGCAGCCTCTGACCTCCCCTGTACCATCCGCAGCCTCTGACCATCTCTTGTTTTATATCACGTCTGGAGAGGAGTCAAGAGTGGGAATGCCGCCAGGATGGGGGTCATGGGAGAAGTCAGACATGTATGGACTGTGGAGAGGAAACTATGGGATAAAACCAGAGCCACCAAGCTGGAGCCGAGTGACTGAGCCCTGCACCGTGCACCTGAGAGGAGGTCAGTGACAGCGCCGCCAGGCCAGTCTGAGGGGGGTGTCCATACAATAATGTAAGGGGGCACTGATGAAGGTTTCCCCCTTATATCAGTAAACCCCCCTTACCTTAGTGTTTTCTTTTTGCGGAAGGTGGTCTCTGGTCACCAGAGTCCTCCCCACATTCCCAGAGTTCCCCTTTACATCATAGTCTGCAGGATTCCACCCTTCAGTGCAAGGGGGCACTCTGATGTAAAGGGGAATGCAGTGGACTCTGATGTAAGTGGGGTCTCTGGTCACCAGTGCCCCCTTTATATCAGAGTGCGACCCCTTTCACACTGAGGCGCTTTGCAGGCGCTATAACGCTAAAAATAGCGCCTGCAAAGCGCCCTGAAAGAGCCGCTCCGCACACTCCAGTGTAAAAGCCCCAAAGGCCTTCACACTGGAGCGCTGCGCTGGCAGGACACTAAAAAATGTCCTGCTAGCCGCATCTTTGGAGCGGTGTGTATACCGCTCCTCCACCGCTCCTGCCTTTTGATATGAATGTGCACCGCGGCTATACCGCCGGAAAAGCGCATTTTGCTGGTGGTTTTAACGGCCGTTAGCGGGGATTAAAAGCGCCCCGCCAGCGTCCGAATAGCGCCGCAAAATTGACGGTAAAGCGCCGCTAAAATTATCGCCGACGCATGGGGCTGGTATGAAATTATTTCCAGGGCTGGTTTTTATTCCCAGTCCGGCCCTGGGTAGACCAACTAAAATTTCAGCCACAACTGCCAGGAAAATTGTTTGGGATACAAAGAAAAACCCACAAATAACTTCAGGTGAAATACAGGACTCTCTGAAAACATGTGGTGTGGCTGTTTCAAGATGCACATGTAGCGGGGTCCTCAATTTAGTGGGATACACATGGGGGTAGTGTGACCCAGGTGTGTAATTATGTTAGGGTTCAGACCCCTTTTTGTTATTCGTGGAGGATTGGGTGGTGCGATATTCTCCTTGACCAGTGGGTGTCAGTGTACCTACTGGCTCGAGGTAGAATCACTACCACAGTGCTACCCTTCTTTGTCCCTTCCTGGAGATGGTACGGCTGGGGCGGGGAACCCGCCGTGGTGTCGATGGGAGGAGATAAAAGGGGGAGACGCCCTCGCCACGAGGTCTGTCGTCTTCGGGGATCATCTCTTCACGCACCCAGGCACCCTAGGCCTGGGTGCGGGCGGTTCAAGGTTCCGGCCTAGGCGCCCAAGGCCTGGCCGGAATGAAGATGGAGTCCATCCCAGGCACCTTCAGCCTGGGGTGAGGTACTATTGAGGAGGCCTGGGACCCGGTGACTCCGACTGGGTCCCGCAAGGGTGAAGTTGCTCCAGGGCGCCCCTTGCGAGGGGACCCGCATCTGAGGTGAGGAGGCTGGGGAGGTCACCCGTCCGAAGACCCGGTGCAGTGTCAACCCGGTGACGGATGGGCCTTCGGTAACTCCCTTGGAGGACATCTTCCCCTGATAGGGGCTACAGCGCAGCGGAGGAGCTTTCATCAAGACTCCTGCAACCCCTGGTCATAGCACAGGGAGTGTAGGGACTAGGAACCTGTACAGTGCCTCGACCTGCTTTCCCATCGTATCATGCCGTTGCATTTGACTGTATGTGGAGATACGCAATAAACCTGAGTTTGGACTTTGATGGGTGTATGGACTCTGTTGATGGGAACAAAGGGAGATTCCGGCACGGAAGGACTGACCCTCATAACCAGCACACATTTGGCCCGAGGAAAAGATTGATATTGGCCTTCACCTCACCCACATGCATGGGGAGGACATGGGCCGTAGCGCACCTCACTCTGTCGCTCGACATACCCCTAGCTAAAGAGGTCGGGGTGAGGAGGCCACACACAATAAGGAGGCACTTGAAGAAAGATGGGCTGCATGGTCGAGTCACCAGAAGAAAGCCATTACTACGCAAATGCCACAAAGTATCTCACTTACAATACGCCAAACAGCACAGAGATAAGCCTCAAACCTTCTGGCACAAAGTAATTTGGAGTGATGAGACCAAAATTGAGCTTTTTGGCCACAACCATAATTGCTACATTTGGAAAGGAATCAACAAGGTCTATGATGAAAGGTACACCATTCCTACTGTGAAACACGGAGGTGGATTTCTGATGTTTTGGGGATGTGTGAGCTACAAAGGCGCAGGAAATTTGGTCGAAATTGATGGCAAGATGAATGCAGTATGTTATCAAAAAATACTGGAGGAACATTTGCATTCATCAGCCAGGAAGCTGCGCATGGGACGTACTTGGACATTCCAACATGACAATGATCCAAAACACAAGGCCAAGTTAACCTGTCATTGGCTACAGCAGAATAAAGTGAAGGTTCTGGAGCGGCCATCTCAGTCTCCTGACCTCAATATCATTGAACCACTCTGGGGAGATCTCAAACGTGCAGTTCATGCAAGACAGCCCAAGAATTTACAGGAACTGGAAGCTTTTTGCCAGGAGGAATGGGCAGAGTTACCATCTGAGAAGATAAAGAGCCTCATCTACAAATACCACAAAAGACTTCAAGCTGTCATTGATGTTAAAGGGGGCAATACACGGTATTAAGAACTGGGGTATGTAAACATTTGATCAGGGCCATTTGGGTAGTTTCTGTTGTCATTATGATTTAAAAAGAGTAAACACAGTTGATTGATAATAAATGGCTTCAGCAAAACACTAACCATGAGTGAAAGAAACGTTTTTGTGTTATCATTCATATTCTCTGAAAAATGGCCAAGAAATCATAAGATCTGCCAGGGTATGTAAACTTATGAGCACAACTGTATGTAAAGAACATTTATAAAACATTACTAACATTTTTTAATGCTTTTATTGTTTTTTTTATTGATGTTCTCTACATATATATTTTTTCATCTTTGGTAGCCTTGATGAAAGAAGACTGTTCTACCTCCTGAAACATGTTGGCCACCTTTTGTATTTCTTTTGGTCACTTGTGGAATGTGGAATCAAATAGACATGTTGGACTTAAACCTTTTTGTTTGGTGCTCCGTTTGTCTCAAATACACACTACACAATGTAAGGGCTTACTTCTTTACTGACCACCAACTGTTCTCTACTGACTACCAGTATAAGGGGACACTACACTTTTCAAAGTCTGCAAAATTTGTTGCAGCTGTGCACAGAAACCAATTAGCTTCCAGTTTTTATTTTCAAAGCTTAATTGAACAAGCTGGAAGCTGATTACCTACCATGCACAGCTGTACCAGATTTTACACTCTCCAGTTGATTTGAGTTGGGTTGGGTTGAGTGCACCAGTTTTAGTAAATCTCCCCCTGTGCTTGTTTTATGGCCATTATTGTTATTCATTTTATATTAAGATTATTGTTGTCCTGTATATCAGGAGTATGTTGTAAAATTATCCACTCTGGGTGTCAAATATGGTAGGTATGGCAAGCTATTGTACCATAAGCTGTAGATATAATAATTTTTAGCAGGGGTTCCCCAATCTCTACGATTTAGCCTCAGTTGGGACTAAACACATTACAGGGAGGATCCTGTATGCCAGGGATATGCAATTAGCGGACCTCCAGCTGTTTCAGAACTACAAGTCCCATGAGGCATAGCAAGACTCTGACAGCCACAAGCATGACACCCAGAGGCAGAGGCATGATGGGACTTGTAGTTTTGCAACAGCTGGAGGTCCGCTAATTGCATATCCCTGCTGTATGGAGTGTCTGTGCTTGTGATTAGGGATGAGCTTCGTGTTCGAGTCGAACATACGTTCGACTCGAACATCGGCTGTTCGATCGTTCGACGAAGATCGAACGATTTGGGCCGTTCGCGCCAAATTCGAGTGACGCGAACGGCCCACAATGCACTACGCCATCGCAGTGTCATCCAGGCGCTGTGTTTGGCCAAGCATGCACTGTGACCCCGCATGCTTGGCCAATCACAGCGCCGGCAGCGAGGAGAGCAATGATTGGCCACAGGCAGGATGCCTGTGGCCAATTATTGCTGAGGGTGTTTAGTACACGCCCCACACTATAAAAGGCCGCCAGCACGGCGGCCTAGTGTAGTGTGTTCCGGAGCAGGGAAAGAGCAGCATAGGCAGGGACAGTGACATTTATTTCTTTCTTGCTGAACCTGGATTCCTTTAGTTTAGGGAAAGAGAAGGATAGGTAGGGAGAGTGTCAGTGTGTTTTGTGCTTGTGCTATAGTGTGCTTAAAAAAAACATTTTTTCTAGGGACAGAAAACTGTAGGTAGAGAGAGTGTCAGTTTCTTTCACTGTCAAAGTCCTTGTTTCCAGGGACCTGGAAGGACAGTGAGTGAATTCTCCTTGTGCTAAATTGTGCTTAAAAAAAACATTTTTTCTAGGGACAGAAAACTGTAGGTAGGGAGAGTGTCAGTTTCTTTCACTGTCAAAGTCCTTGTTTCCAGGGACCTGGAAGGACAGTGAGTGAATTCTCCTTGTGCTAAATTGTGCTTAAAAAAACATTTTTTCTAGGGACAGAAAACTGTAGGTAGGGAGAGTGTCAGTTTCTTTCACTGTCAAAGTCCTTGTTTCCAGGGACCTGGAAGGACAGTGAGTGAATTCTCCTTGTGCTAAATTGTGCTTAAAAAAAACATTTTTTCTAGGGACAGAAAACTGTAGGTAGGGAGAGTGTCAGTTTCTTTCACTGTCAAAGTCCTTGTTTCCAGGGACCTGGAAGGACAGTGAGTGAATTCTCCTTGTGCTAAATTGTGCTTAAAAAAAACATTTTTTCTAGGGACAGAAAACTGTAGGTAGGGAGAGTGTCAGTTTCTTTCACTGTCAAAGTCCTTGTTTCCAGGGACCTGGAAGGACAGTGAGTGAATTCTCCTTGTGCTAAATTGTGCTTAAAAAAAACATTTTTTCTAGGGACAGAAAACTGTAGGTAGGGAGAGTGTCAGTTTCTTTCACTGTCAAAGTCCTTGTTTCCAGGGACCTGGAAGGACAGTGAGTGAATTCTCCTTGTGCTAAATTGTGCTTAAAAAAAACATTTTTTCTAGGGACAGAAAACTGTAGGTAGGGAGAGTGTCAGTTTCTTTCACTGTCAAAGTCCTTGTTTCCAGGGACCTGGAAGGACAGTGAGTGAATTCTCCTTGTGCTAAATTGTGCTTAAAAAAAACATTTTTTCTAGGGACAGAAAACTGTAGGTAGGGAGAGTGTCAATTTCTTTCACTGTCAAAGTCCTTGTTTCAAGGGACAGAGAAGGACACCTGAAGGTAGCCCTTATTGCTTTTTTCCCATCTCCCTGCAGGCCATCTATTAGAATGTCTGGAAGGCAAACAAGGAGAGGCAGACAGTCAGGAGGCAATAAAAGAGGGCAAGCAGGCTCTGTGTCTGGGGGCAACAGTGCATTGTCATCAGCACATGGCCATGGGACACGCTTGTCCTTCTTTTCGGCAGCTGGACATGTTGAGCCACATCATGCCGAAGACTTGGTAGAGTGGATGACCAAGCCCTCCTCCTCCTCCTCATCCTCTCTCACCCAGGCTCAGGGTACTGGAAAAGCAGCTGCCAAAGCGTCATCTTCCCTGGTATCAATGTCAGACTCATCATCAGTCACTCCTTCCCTAGACCCACCATGTCCTCCTCCTGAGGAGTCCCCCGAACTGTTTCAGCACAGTGTTGGGTACATGCTCCAGGAGGATGCCCAGCGTTTCGAAGGGTCTGATGATGAAACCCAGCTAGAGGAAGGCAGTAGCGTGAGAGCAGACAGAGGGGATGCTCAAGAAGGACACCAATCTGGCAGTCATGTTCCAGCAGCTGCAGCATACTGCCAGATTGGCTCCAGTGATGAGGAGGGAGGTGATGATGAGGTCACTGACTCCACGTGGGTGCCTAATAGGAGAGAGGAGGAGGAGGAGGATGAGGAGGAGGCACATCTCCAACGAGGCAGGATGCCCTTTGGTGGCCAGCGTAAGGGCAGTACACCGACGGAATCACACCGCAGAGCTCCGCCTGTGCAGGGCGCTGCCTCTGCCCGTCATTCAAAAAGTTCTTTGGTGTGGGCCTTTTTTGAGGCTAGTGCATCAGATCGCACAGCTGCTGTTTGCAACATATGTCTCAAGCGTATATCGCGTGGCCAAAACATCAGCCGCTTGGGTACCACATGCCTGACCAGACATATGTTGACCTGCCATGCAGCTCGTTGGCAAGCCTACCTCAAAGACCCACACCAAAGAACAAAGCGGACCTCTCCTTGCACCGCATCAGCTGGGATCTCCAACCCCACTATAACTTCAGTCCTCTCTGAAACATGCACTGAGAGGAATGAAGGTGTAGAATTAGGTGTGTCACAGCCAAGTACTTGCGGCCACTCTGCTAGCAGTACACCGACGTCCGATTCTAGCAGGCAAATTTCCCTGCCCCAGCTGCTGGACCGTCGAAAGAAGTTCACTCCCAGCCATCCACATGCCCAGCGGTTGAATGCTAGCTTGGCTAAATTGCTAGCGCTTCAACTGCTGCCTTTTCAGTTGGTAGACTCGGCCCCCTTCCGTGAGTTTGTGCAATGTGCGGTTCCTCAGTGGCAGGTTCCCAAACGCCACTTTTTCTCACGGAAGGCTATTCCGGCTCTCTACCGGCATGTGGAAGGCAATGTCTTGGCCTCGCTGGACAGGGCGGTCAGCGGTAAGGTGCATATTACCGCTGACTCATGGTCCAGCAGGCATGGACAGGGACGTTACCTTTCTTTCACGGCCCATTGGGTCACTCTTTTGGCAGCTGGGAAGGATGCAGGACAAGGTGCAGTAGTGTTGGAGGTTGTCCCACCGCCACGCCTCCAAAATGCTACTACTGGTTGTGACACACCTCTCTCCTCCACCCCCTCCTCTTCTTCCTCCATGGCCTCTTCCTGTGGTTTGTCCTATGAACCAGCGGTGCTCCGTAGCCGTTCACGGGGCTACGCAAGTACGCAGGCAAAAAGATGCCATGCCGTGCTTGCGCTGGTGTGTTTGGGGGACAGAAGCCACACTGGGGCAGAGGTCCTGTCTGCTCTGCAGGGCCAGGCCGAGAGGTGGTTGACGCCACGCCAGCTTAAGCCAGGAATGGTGGTTTGCGACAATGGCACCAACCTCCTCTCCGCCCTCCGACAGGGACAACTGACCCATGTGCCCTGTGTGGCTCACGTCCTTAACCTGGTGGTGCAGCGGTTCTTGGGCAGGTACCCGGGCTTACAGGATGTCCTGAGGCAGGCCAGGAAAGTCTGTGTGCATTTCCGCAGATCTTATAATGCCAGTGCTCGCCTGGCTGAGCTGCAAAAGGAGTTGAACCTGCCCAAGAACCGCCTTATATGTGACATGCCCACCAGGTGGAACTCAACGTTGGCCATGCTGCAGCGGCTGCACACGCAGCAGAGGGCCATCAATGAGTACCTGTGCGACTACGGCACCAGGACAGGGTCAGGGGAGCTTGGTTTTTTTTCTCCACGCCAGTGGGGCATGATCAGGGATGCATGCACTGTCCTGGCACCATTTGAGGAGGCCACGAGGATGGTGAGCAGTGACAGTGCATGCATCAGTGACACTGTACCTCTTGTCCACCTGTTGGAGCACACGCTGCGTGGAATAATGGACAGGGCACTTGAGGCAGAACAGAGGCAGGAAGAGGAGGACTTCCTTGCCTCTCAAGGCCCCCTTTACCCAGACAGTGTTCCTTCTGTCCCACCCATCGCACAGGAGGAGGAGGAGGAGGAGGATTGTGTCAGCATGGAGGTGGAGGCTGGCACTCAGCATCATCAGCAGCAGTCTTTTAGGGATGATTTACAGTCCCAAGAAACCAGTGGACTTGTACGTGGCTGGGAGGAGGTGGCTGCGGATCATGTCGTCCTTAGTGACCCAGAGGACTCCGGAGCGAATGCCTCAGCAAACCTACGCTGCATGGCCTCCCTGATCCTGCAAAGTCTGCGGAAGGATCCTCGTATTCTTCGGATCAAGGAGAGGGACCATTACTGGCTGGCCACTCTCCTTGATCCACGGTACAAGGGTAAGGTTGCGGACCTTATGTTACCGTCGCAGAGGGAGCAGAGGATGAGACAACTCCGGGAGGCCTTGCAGAAAGGTCTGTGCAACGCGTTCCCAGAGACTGGGAGGTTACAAACTCCTGGTCCTGGACAACGAGTTGCTGAGGCTTCGGCCAGTCAAAGAAGGAGCGGTGGGGAAGGTGGCCGTCTGACCGATGCGTTCAGACAATTCTTTAGTCCGCAGCCCCAAAGTATGATCGGTTCCAGCAACCATCGCCAGCGTCTGATAAACATGGTGCAGGAATATCTAGGGGCAAGGTCAGACTTGGACACCTTCCCCACCGAAAATCCTCTGGCTTACTGGGTCTTGAGGATGGATCACTGGCCAGAGCTTGCACAGTATGCAATTGAGCTACTGGCCTGTCCTGCATCCAGCGTTCTTTCGGAACGCACATTCAGTGCTGCTGGAGGATTTGTCACGGATCACAGGGTGCGCCTGTCCACCGACTCGGTTGATCGACTGACTTTCATCAAGATGAACCAGTCTTGGATCACCACCAGCTACCACACACCTGATGCTGATATAACAGACTAATTGATTTTAACATGTCACATCCCTTCAAGACTGATGCTGATGCTGAGTGCCTGTGCTGTTATGTTGACTGGCTATCCTCCTCCTCCGAGTCCTCAATGATACGATTGATGATGATAGCTTGGAAGATCATTTTTGTTTATGGGTGCCGCCACTAGTGGCTAAGGCCCAATTTTTCAGCCCCTGTTTTACAGGGGCGTGTAATTACAATTTTTTTAGCAATAATTTGCCATAGGGCTCATTGCTGTGCTCCAAGTACAGTATCTGTGAGGGGTTGGAGTGTTGTGGCACCAGTGCCTAAGGCCCAATTTTTCAGCCCCTGTTTAACAGGGGCGTGTCATTACAATTTTTGAAGCAATACTTTGCAACAGGGCTCATTGCTGTGCTCCAAGTACAGTATCTGTGAGGGGTTGTAGTGTTGTGCCACCAGTGCCTAAGGCCCAATTTTTCAGCCCCTGTTCAACAGGGGCATGCAATTACAATTCTTGATCTAATAATTCACAGCAGGGTCCATTGCTGCACCCACCAAGAGTAACTCTGAGGGCTTACAGTCTTGTGGCAACGCCACCACCACCACCACCACGAAAGGCCCAATTTTTCAGCCCCTGTTCAAAAGGGGCATGTAATTACAATTCTTGATCTAATAATTCACAGCAGGGCCCATTGCTGCACCCACCAAGAGTAACTGTCAGGGCTTACAGTGTTGTGGCACCAGCACCACCATCAAAGCCCCAATTTTTACTACCACTGTTCAACAATTATATGTAATTACAATTCCTGATATAATAGTTGACAGCAGGGCGTTCCAGCACCAACCAAGAGTAACTGAGTGCTTACAGTGTTGTGCCAACACCAACAACTAAGGGGCCTATTTCTGCAGAGTATATACGTCAGGTCCCTACTTTCAAACATCCAACTTACAAACGACTCCTACTTGCAAACGAAAGAAGACAACAGGAAGTGAGAGGAAATCTACCCCTAGAAAGGAAAATTCTCTCCTGTAAGAATAAATATGGGAGAAAGGGGTCTCATCTGTACTGATGCTTTATCAGCAATCCTTGTTTCAAGAAAAACACCACATTTCAAAAACAGTTGTCATTGGGACGGAAAGTGAGGTGAAATGTTCTGAACAGGGGCACAGACAGCAAAACAAATGTTACAGGGGTGATAACCCTTACCTATGTTTCCCAAAAAGTTTAAAAATAGATTTTTGGGCTGGAGCTACACTTCAACAATGTACCTGTTCAAAATTACAAACACATTCTACATAAGAACAAACCTACAGTCCCTGTCTTGTATGCACCGCCTGTATACGGCTGTTCAGAGTATATAGGGCCTTTTTTATTTTATGTGCGGGGTTCCCCTTAATATCCATACAAGACCCAAAGGGGCTGGTAATGGGCTGGGGTAGGGGGGGGGGGGGTCATGGGGTAGCTATGCCATTTTTCTTAAAGATTTTCATCCATATTACCGGGACCAGACATTACATTAAAGCCGCAAGCAGTTTTAAATGGCTTTTTTTTCCTTTAGAAGTGTCATTTTGTGCAGGGACAGTTCTAAACACGGGAAACACGTGGCACTTCACAGGCATACTTTAGACACCCCCCAGGTACGATATTTAAAGGAATATTTGACTTTTTTTTTTTCACTTTATGCATCATTAAAATGACTGCTCCCGAAAAACGACCATTTTTAAAACTTCTTTTTGCATTGATACATGTCCCCTGGTGCAGAACCCGGGTTCCCAAACCCTTTTTAGGACAATAACATGCATAATAGTTGTTATAATTAGCACTTTAGAATTCGAACGTTCGCATCCATTGTATTTAATAGGGTTCTAATGTTCGTTCGAACTTTCGGTCCGTTCGCGGGTTCTGGTGCGAACCGAACCCGGGGGTGTTCGGCTCATCACTACTTGTGATGAACAGTAAAGTTGAACGCGATATGTACCTCCAGAACTTTGCTGAATTCTGAGGTTCACCCGAGACCTTAAAATTATTTCAAGGGTTCCTCCAGATTAAAAAAAGATGCTCTAATGCAGGGTTTCCAAACATCTAGGATAAGTGGCTTATCCTCAAGGGGGACTGATTGTGTATTAAGGTCAGTAGCTGCCTATGGTCTCCACCTCTAATGTAAGAGCAGACTCTGATGGGAACCCTGATGTAAGGGGTGACGCTGTTGGGGATCCTGTAATAAGGGATGAGTGATGTAAGGGACACTCTAATAGGGACCCTGATGTAAGGAAGGATTTTTTTTTGGCCTGCAAATATTTGTAAAATATGAGTTGTGACACTTCTACTGAAAAGTTTGGAGACCCCTAATCTAATGGACACCGAGAACAATATATTTGATCTGACCTTTAATACCTGTTTATTGCTGTCAGTCTTCTTTTTACTGATGTATTTAATGCTATGTGCTTTTTTTCCTGAAAAGGAGGAAGTTCTTTGAAGAGGACGTAATGCGTGTAGGGGTGGGGCCACACCTGTGATATCATCCCGCAGCCATATTGTTTGGGGGAGAGTGCAAAAAAAAAATAAAAAAAATGAAATTCTAAATAAATCTGAAATTCAAAAAAAATGCGAAAAAAAATCGGGAATTCAAAAAAATGCAAAAGAAAAAAATCGGAAATTCTGAAAAAAAAAACGGAAATTTGGAAATTCGAGAAAAATCGGAAATTTGGACATTCGAAAACCAGAAGATTCGAAAATCTAAAATAATAACTAGCTAATAACTTAACTATTACTAACTATTAAATTAGAGGTATTGGAATCTCCTTTCAAATTTGGCTGTTAGTGAACGTAACGAATACGAATTCATCCGAAGGGATGAATTATCTGAAATAACGAATGCCGCATCTAAACAAATGGAACGGAACAAATTAATAATAAAATGTTTTTATTATTATTATTATAGTAATTTATTATTATTCATTCGTTACGTTCCATTCGTTTAGATGCAGCATTTGTTATTTTGGATAATTCATAACTTCAGATAAATTCATATTCGTTACGTTCACTAACAGCAAAATTTGAAAGGAAATTCCAATACCTATAATTTAATAGCTAGTAATAGTTAATTTATTGTTAGTTAGTTATTATTTCAGATTTTCGGGGGTTTTGAATTTCCGAATTTCTGATTTTGTTTGAATTTCCTTTTTTTTTTCTCTAATTTTCCATTTCTAATTTTCCAAATATTTTCTAATTCCCAAATTTTTTCAAATTTACAAATTTCTGAATATTTTCAAATTCACAAAATTTAGAATATTCGAATTTACGAATATTTAGAAAAGCTTGTTAAACAGGTTTTCGTTAATTAGGACATTTCTGAATTAACAAATTTGTTGAAATTCGTTAAGAAACTAATTCGAAACGAAACGAATTGCACATGTCTAATTTAATTTACAGCACAGGGTGGATGCATGCATGGCACAATAGATGCATGACTTTGAGAAGACGTTGCACTTTATTTTGATGTTGATGACTAGAAATATATAATTGTTATGGACTTCAATTTATTATGGTCCTTAGATGTTTCTAAAGAAGGATATAGTATATTTATTTATAGTTGCGCTACATTGTCTATAAATTCTACGCACTTGGTTCGTGTTTTTGTGCATTTAAAAACAAATAGGGCACAACACCTTTTTTTCTTTTACGTTCACACGCATTTATGTGGCAAAAGGATGAAAGCATGTATCAAACATTCTGAAAGTTTCCTCCTTACTTTGCATAATACATGAACCGAAAAAGCTTGTTAAAGCCCCTTGCACGCTTATCTTCTGTGTTCCAGAAATTCACTGTTGAACGGACAGGGCCTTAAAATGTCAGAACCACTTGGTACAGCATTCAGCCCGTCAAGGTACAGCCTTCCATAGACTTAGACAGGCTGTCTGCAGCAGCGCTGGACGCCACACCTGTGCCAAGTAAAGCCCCAGTGTGCAAGGGGCTTTAAAGTGGATGTAAACCCGATTCAAGAAATTTGAGCTGGGCACATATCTGCAGTATTTTGTTATCTCTCTTCAAAGAGTGAAGTCCTGTAGCTCTCTCCTGACCCGTTCCTCTGTTAGCCCGATAACTGAAATTCTCGGACACATCAAATAAAAGCAGCCTGACATTTCTGTCAGTGGAGGTTGCTAAAATAGATTAGCAGGGAGCTGGCCCTGTTACAAAACACCTCTGAGAGTCTTTAACTATGATGAGAGGGGGTGTGTGCCTTTCCTCCAGTCAGCAATTTTAGCTATATTGGCTGTATGCCCAGACATCACACTCTGTGTTAAACAGGAGGAGAAAATCTCCTAACACGATCTGGACTTTCTAAACAGTATATAAATGTGAAGACAGCAGATATACATGTAAAACCTATGTAGGGAGATTTGGTTCATCCCTGTGTATCATCTGAGGCTGTTTACTGGGTGTATGGAGGGTTTACATCCACTTTAAGATGCCCAAAAAAGGCACATACTGTAAACATGCATAGAAAATGCACAAAATTGCATGTAAAAGTGCACAATAACACTTAAACATAAATGTGAAAGGGCCGTCAAAGCACCATAAAAGCCTTTGAGAGGTATAAGAAGCTGGAGCATAATTCTAGTGTTCTTCATGGGTGGACAAACCCAAAACATTTTGGAGCTATGTAGCAGGGTCCCATATTTGGGGGTCGCTATATTTGAAATTTAGGGGGTAGCCTGAGCATTAGTTTGGCTCAGGCTGTTTGGTTTCTTTAGGACTGGACTCTGCTCTGCTGCGATGTTGTCTGGTCGTACCGTTCCCTTTGACCTGCAGGTGGCGCTGTTGCCCAGGTCTCAGGTTGAACCACAGGAAGCATTAGAGCGTGATTAGGTGTCCTCTCTCGGCAGCCGTGCAGTGGGTGTGGTCGGCCTGCGGTGCATGCTGGGAGAGGGTACTTAAGGGGGCAGACGCCATTGGTGCGGGGTCTTCGTCCTCGGCATGTACCCCACCTTCGGTGGCCCTCATGGCCAGGGGTGCGTGTGAATGTGCTGGGTCCCGGGCACCTTTAGTCCGAGGCCCCATCATTCCAGGTAGGCCCAGTACCTTTAACTGAGGCCTACAACCAAGCAGCGGAATCCCAGGGTGCCCGTGGGAGGGTGACCCGCTCTGAAGGAGAGGCAACCAGGGGAGGACCTGTCTAAGGGGATTGGTGAAGGATGTTGCCGTCTCGGGAGAGGCCTGGTTACCTGTCAGAGGGAAGGATTCTGTGATATACCTTAAGCTCTTGTAACGTGCCCCATTGGCACCTATGGTCTCTAGTTACAAGTGTTGAAAAGTTCGGGACTTAGTAGCTAAAAGGTTCTGTGGCAGAGGATCTTCCTAACACCTCCCTAGGAGAAACAAAGCTAAAGTAATTGTTCGTGCTTCACTCCGGCTGCTAGGACCGTGAGAGGGAACTATCCGGGTGAGCAAAACACACTCAGGCTTGAGTGGCGACGAGGGTAAATAAGTGCCGCGTGCCTGAACCTGCCTACCTACCCAACTCTATAGCCCTGTACACACTATCGGTTTTACCGATGAAAACAGTCCGATGGACTTTTTTCATCGGACAAACCGATCGTGTATGGGCCCCATCGGTGTTTAAAAATAGAACAGGTTTTAAATTTATCCGATGGTTAAAAAACCAATAGCAAATTACTATCGTCTGTGGGGAACTCCATCGGATAAAAAACCCACGCATGCTCAGAATCAAGTCGACGCATGCTCAGAAGCATTGAACTTAATTTTTCTTGGCTCATCAGAGTGTTTTACGTCACCGCGTTTGGAATGGTCGGTTTTTTGACTAATGGTGTGTAGGCAAGACTGATGAAAGTCAGCTTCATCGGTTTTCCGATGGAAAAAACCATAGGAAATCCGATAGTGTGTACAGGGCTTTACTCTATCTTCAGCTTTTCCTACTACGTTACTAGCAAAGAGAAAATAAACTCGTCTGTTGGAGTTTAACATTGTCTGGACATTGGCCTTCTTATTAGAGAAAATAGACTTTTCCCTACACTCTAGGGACGAGAACCAACGGAAAGAGGTAACTCGATGCAGGACCCAAAAACTGTTAACACCGCTCACCCTCTATAAAATGAAGGAAACTGTGCATGTGGTATGGTGTGTCCTATCCTGCAAGTGGAGGTAAGCAGGACAGGGATCTGTGTGCTACAGCTACTTACGGGAAGCCATTTGCCGATATCTCCTGTGTGCAACCAACCATCTGCATCGACTGCCTCCGCTGTCTTCTCTGGGTCTTTCAGATAACCTTTAAACACGTTGGGGCCTTTGATACAGACCTGGAATATATTAATGCAAGGAATGATTTAAAAAGGAAGAACAAATAGCTTACTTTGGCTACATAATTTTTCTGCTTTTTGTTTCGTCATTTGCCCATCAAAGTGTTCAAATCATGTACATTCAGAGGCAGTCAAGCTGGGGAGGAAATGGCTAGATGATGCCGGATGCCCCGCAGCCAAGAAAGGAGGCAAGGTCTATCTAGCTTGCTGCAGCTGTGAATTCACATTGTGAGAAGATCACGGTTTGCAGTGATATCAGTAAGCAGTTTCAGTACAGAAACAGGTTCCCGCAACTTCAGGAAAATCATGGTGATATGGTTTTTAGCCATGAGAAAGAATAAAACATAAACTGGCCCTTGTTATATTTTGTAAGGGAATGTTCTACAGATCCCAAAGACCAACTTACCTCTCCTTCCCCATTAGAGTAGAAATAATTCATATCTGCTACATCCACCAGTTTCAGAAAATTACATGGAAGAGGAGCCCCAACATGACCTAAAAGAATAACAAGATGCATAGATTATTGTAATATGGCATTACATTTCATGAAGGTATATTAGGATATTTTTAAAGAGATGTTTCACCCAAATTGATATTTCAGAGATTTGTAGATGCTGAAGGAAGAAACTGGTTGTCTCTATTATGCCTTGGGGATCCTGTTGATGAGATTTCTGAGCTAAAAATCTTGGGTCTACATACCTGCTGTGCCCATTATGAGGGCACAGCAGGTATTCCTACCATATTTGAGATGAGTTCCTGGGTTTATACACCTGTTGTGCCCATTATGAGGGATTCCCTCCATCCATGTGCTGAGTTCCTGGGTCTGTACACCTGCTGTGCCCAATATGAGGGCTTTCCACCCCCCTGAGCTAAGTTCCCAGGACTGTACACCTACTGTGCCCAATATGAGGACTTCCAACCATCCCTGTGCTGAGTTCCTTGGTTTGCTCACCTGCTGTACCCATTTTGAGAAGTTCCCACCACCCTTGCTCTGGTTTTCCAGGTCTAATCCACCTGTCTGTTAAATATGAGGGGTTTCCACCATCCCTGCACTGAGTTCTCAGGTCTGCACACCTGCTGTGTATCCATTATGAGGGGTTACCACCATCCCTGCTGGATTTTTCTTTACATTATGTAGAATGTAATAGGAAGAGATGGAATACACAAAGATGGTCAGGAAAACCCAAAATTCCCAGCTGGACAGGCACAGAGTCAGGAACAGAAATTTAATTGTTGGTACTAGGGGGAGAAATAGTGCCCCATCTTTGGTATTAGGGGGAGCAATATTACCCATCATTTCTATTACGGGGAGGAATAGTGCCCCATTGTTGGTATTAGGGGGAGGAATAGCGCCCATCATTGGTATAAGAGGGAGGAATGGTGCCCATCATTGGTATTACGGGGAGGAATAGTGCCCCTAAGTTGGTATTAGGGAAGGAATAATGCCCATCATAGATATAATGGGGAGGAATAGTGCCCCAATCGTTGGTATTACGGGGAGGAATAGTGCCCCAATCATTGCTATTAGGGGGAGGAATAGTGCCCCAATCATTGGTATTAAGGGGAGGAATAGTGCCCAATCATTGGTATTAAGGGGAGAAATAGTGCCCATCATTGGTATTGGGTGGAGGAATAGTGCCCCATCATTGGTATTAGGGGGAGAAATAGTGCCCCATCATTGGTGTCAGTGGAAAGAATAGTGTTCCATCATTTATATCAATGGGAGGAATAGTGCTCCATCATTTGTATTAGTGGGAGGAATAGTGCCCCATCATGTATTAAGGGAAGGAATAGTGCCCCATCATTGATGTCAATGGGAAGAATAGTGTTCCATCATTTATGGGAAAAATATTGCCCCGTTGTTGGTTCAGTGGAAGGAATGGTGCCCCAAGGGCCAGATAAAGGCAAGCAATTTGGAGACCATTGTTCTAGATTGAAAGATCTGCACAATGAAGAAAAGAACAATAAATGTCTGCTGTGCAAAGCTACTGAGGAGAAAGAAGAGCCTACATATGTTTATATAAATATATACAGTATATGTAAAACTAGACAGAAATTAGGTTTACTGAAAAGATCTACACTAAGATGGTCACTGTAACATAAATATCCAAAGGAAACATGCTTTTAATATAGTATAATTTCATTTTGTCCCATCATTTCATGTTGTACAACACTCAAAGAACTGCCAAAATGTACCAGATGTCCAGTCTCCCGGCATGGTGAATGAACATCCCGCTCCACACTCTGTCTGTCCGTAGGCTTCAAATATCTGTGATTGGAACAAATAAATTGCACGTGAGAAGCCTGAGAGTCCGATTCAAAATTCTGTGTTGTGGTAATGCATGTGTTACCATGTTACTGCAACATGTGGTAATATGTGTAACCAGTGGCGGTGCGTCCATAGAGGGCGCCGGAGCGCCGCCCCCTCTCGCTCCCGCACCGCCACTGAAAGACAATACACAGATTCATGCATTGCATGAATCTATGTATTGTCACCGCTGCCACGCTGCCCACTATTCATATGGCCGGCCTCCTGGTGAGCGCCGGCCATATGAATTAGAGCGGCGGCCGGCGGTGGGTGTGTTCTGGAAGTGTCTATCAGAGCCGGCGGCTCTGATAGGCTTTCCGAATACAGCTCTCATGCTGTATTCGGCTTCCAAAAACTCCTCCCAGGTACGCACGGGGGTGCGTTCCTTGGAGAAGACTGTGGAGGTTTCAGCCAATCAGGTTCACCGAATCTGGTTACCGGTAACCTGATTGGCTGAAGCGACATCGAGGGCGGGAGAACACATCGAGGACGGCGCGGACCGAGGAAGGTAAGTGCAGGGCTGAGAGGGGGGGGGGGGGAAACAGGCTGCATTTGGGGGGAACTGTCTGTATATGGGGGACACACTGGCTGAATATGGGGGAACTGGCTGTATATGGGGGACAAACTGGCTGCATTTGGGGGGAACTGGCTGTATATGGGGGACAAACTGGCTGCATTTGGGGGGAACTGGCTGTATATGGGGGACAAACTGGCTGAATATGGGGGCACACTGGCTATATATATGGGGACAAACTGGCTGTATATGGGGACAAACTGGCTGTGTATATGGGGGCACACTGGCTGTATATGGGGGCACACTGGCTGTATATGGGGGCACACTGGCTGTATATGGGGGCACACTGGCTGTATATATATGGGGGCACACTGGCTATATATGGGGGCACACTGGCTATATATGGGGGCACACTGGCTATATATGGGGACAAACTGGCTATATATGGGGACAAACTGGCTGTATATGGGGGGCACACTGGCTGTATATGGGGGGCACACTGGCTGTATATATGGGGGCACACTGATTATATATATATATATATGGGGGCACACTGGCTGTATATGGGGACAAACTGGCTGTATATGGAAACAAACTGGCTGTATTTGAGGGGGCAAACTGGTGGCGTTTGGGCACAGTGGCTGCGTTTAATGGGCACAGTGGCGGCAATTGTTTTTTTTTTTTTTTTTCAGTTTGTTTGCGCCCCCCCAAAAATTTTGAGCACCAGCCGCCACTGTGTGTAATACAATTTGCTGCATTGAGGTGCTTTTCATTTTGAATGACACCCCAGCACTGCCAATGAGCCTGCGTTGTAGCAGCGGCAGCAGCAACAAACCCCAACACAATGCACATTACCCCATGATACAACAAGCATTGACACGTGTGGGTTAATGCAAAGCACAGGCGTTGGAATCCAGCCTGAAGGTTGAGGTCTATCTAAAGCCAAAACTTTTATAATTCTTTTGCTGTAGGGAAAAGTTACAACCCCCAGGAAGCTTTTTGTCTGCATTCCAGTTTCGTCAGGGGATACTTCTTTATTTCCTGTTCCTAAGAAACAACAGGAAGTGAAAGAAAATTTCTCCAAAGTGAGGGGAAATCCCCAGTTGTCAGCGGAACGGGTGTTCCCACTGGAAGATTTTCTCTCTGTTTCTGTTCTGGTGGCAATTGTTAAATAAAAAAAAAAAACATTATCCATCACTTCCTGTCATAGTGACAATGACAATCAGAGAGGGTGAACACGGGGACACGGATAGTGTTCAAGGAGGAAAGCACCAAAAGCAGAATGTATAAAATACAGATTTTTATTCAGACTCGCATTGTGAAAAGCCAATATGTTTCAGGGGATCAAATAATACTTCTTCATCAGGGTTTGGTACTGTTTAACTGGCCTGATGAAGTTGGTGAGATCCTTAGGCATAATTAATATGATCACCCTAGATCACAGGTCTTTAAACTACAGCCCGCAGGCCACATCCAGCCTGCTCTAAGATTTTATATGGCCCCCAGATAGGGTTACTGGGTCTGCAGAGGCCACCTATGGTCTACATAAGGCCACTCATGTAAGAGGGACTCTGATGGGGGTTCTGATATGAAGGGTAATTATAACCAGTGCTATGATGATAAGGGGGAACTCTGAAGGGGACATTGATGTAAGGGGAAATCTAATAAAAGGGGAACTTTAATAGGGAACCCGATGTAAGGAAGGGACTCTGCTGAGCACCCTGATGTAAAGGGAGACTCTGTTGGCAGGGCTGGATCTAGCCTGTCTGATGTGGGGGGTGCAGTAAAAAATGTCAGGGGGGGCAGATAATGGTAGGCCAGCAGGGCAGTGTACAGGGGGCAGCCCGGCAGTCTACATGGTGTCAGTAGGGCAATGTACAGGGTGTCAGTAGGGCAATGTACAGGGTGTCAGTGTACAGGGGGGCAGTAGGGCAGTGTACAGTGGGCCAGTAGGGCAGTGTACAGTGCGTCAGCAGGGCAGTGTACAGGGTGTCAGTAGGACAGTGTACAGGGTGTCAGTAGGACAGTGTACAGGGTGTCAGTAGAGCACTGTACAGGGTGTCAGTAGGGCACTGTACAGGGTGTCAGTAGGGCATGGTGTCAGTAGGGCAGTGTATAGGGTGTCAGTAAGGCAGTGTACAGAGGGGCAGCAGGGCAGTGTACAGGGTGTCAGTAGTGCAATGTACAGGGTGTCCATAGGGCAATGTACAGGGCGTCAGTAGGGCAATGTACAGGGCGTCAGTAGGGCAATGTACAGGGCGTCAGTAGGGCAATGTACAGGGCGTCAGTAGGGCAATGTACAGGGCGTCAGTAGGGCAATGTACAGGGCGTCAGTAGGGCAATGTACAGGGGGTCGGTAGGGTACTGTACAGGGTGTCGGTAGGGCAGTGTACAGGGTGTCGGTAGGGCAGTGTACAGGGTGTCGGTAGGGCAGTGTACGGGGTGTCAGTAAGGCAGTATATGGGGTGTCAGTAAGGCAGTGTACAGTGGGGCAACAGGGCAGTGTACAAGGTGTCAGTAGGGCACTCTACTGGGTGACAGTAGGGCAGTGTACAGGGAGTCAGTAGGGCAGTATACAGGGAGTCAGTAGGGCACTGTACAGGGAGTCAATAAGGCAGTATACAGGTTGTCAGTAAGACAGTGTACAGTGGGGCAGCAGGGCAGTGTACAGGATGGCAGTGTACAAGTCAGCAGGGGAAAGCATGAAAGGTCAGCAGGGCAGTGGCGGGCACAACTTAAATTAGATTTCTGATGGGAACTTTAATGTAAGGGGGAACTCTGATGAAGTTTTTTTTGGCCCATGAATGTTCATAAAATATACAATGTGGTCCATGTACTAAATGTTTCGAGACCCCTGCTCTGGTTGCTGGTTAAGCAAAAAAAAAAAAAAACTTAACAAGGGTTCTAACCCTTCCTCTCTCCTTGGGGAGAGAGGGGGTTGGGTTTAGGAGGTAGGGGAAATTTAGTGTCAGGATTAGGAATTAAGTTGGTTTGGTTTCTCTTTAGATTTTCAGACACGCTTATTGCTTTGCCACTGGCGCCACATCGTTTTGAGCAAACTGTGTTGTTCCCAAATACTAACTTGAAGTAAACGATGGAGATGAAGGCTGGAACTGATGAAATTACCTGACATCCCAGAGAGGCTCTTAGGAGGGACAGAACATTCTCTGATATCGGGGCAGCACCTGTCACCATGATTCGTACGCGTCCACCCATAGTTTCCTGTGGACAGCAGAGAGAATATATACACAGTTAATGCTGCAAATATGCCATAGACACAGAAGCACTGGAATCGGCAAAAGCCGAACCAAGGTGCCCCCACCAAACTGTACAGGCTGTGCCTTTCAGACACTGAGACTGCTCAGGTGGATATCCAACTAAAACAACTTTGATTTAGTCTTTTATATCCCTAATGTCTTCATTTGTGATGAGGAAACATTTTCGTGATTGTGTTTTTGTGCGTTGACAAAATGCATCCTGTAAATTAAATATTCAAAGATCTGAATAAATCAGTGAACTGCCTACAACTTCCAATTTATTTGAATATGTTAATGAACTGATTCCCTTTTTTTCCCCTCTACCTACTCCTCCCTCCCTTTGCCTTTCAGAGGCAGCCATATGGAGTTTCAATCATAGAGAGACAATCTGAAAGCAAGCAGCTTCTGCTGCACTCTCTCTAGAGACTTCACAGTGACACAGTGTCATGGGTGCACCATGTATTAAAAGTTATTTTGTAAAATTAAGATTTGTTTATAAGTAGTGAACTAAGTCATTCGTTTCAAAAGATATAAAACTTTAAAAAAATAAAATACTGTAAAATTACCCCAAACCATTATAATTTTTGTCTACAGAGAACAGATGGCAAGCAGCTGAGTGTGCATTGATTAGCTAGCAAACTTTCTAGCAAACGGATTGCTGTACAAATATTTACATTTACCGATCAATATTTTGGCCTAGGAAGGGGTGGAATGACAGTGAAAAATGATAACAGCAATGGAAATTCATTCTAGCCAATTTCTTGTCCAAGTGGAGAAAAAGAGCCTAAAAACACATGGTTGCTACCCAATCTACCAACAGGTGAAAGTTCTGTTATATATGTAAGTGGCCATGGAAGAGAGACTATTTGATCATTTGCATCCCTTTGAACTCTTTTTTTCTGTTGGAAAACCCCTCTTCTGCTGGAATGTATTAGTTTTGTACAGGAGACACCACTGACCTGGACCTTCTTGAATATCAGTTTGTCCCAGATGCTGTCTCTCCGAATAATGCCCTTCTTCACCTCAGCAAACTTGCACGCCACAGCAAACTCCAGCAGGCGTTTCTTGAATGGTGTCTGAGCTCCACTTTGTATCTGGTGGAGTTTTTGGTAGAAGGTGTTATCAGTGAACCTTAGACTGGCCATAGACAGCTCAAAAATTTTAGTATTTCTGCTAAATTTGACGTAAAAATTCAAGCTATTGGTAGCCCAGAAAGCACCTGTCTCAACAAAAGTTGATTTAAAAATTGTCTGGGCCTGGGAAAGCAGAGGGAGGGAGTGGAGTAGAAGCCGGCAGCACTGCAGGGGAAGGCAGAAATACATCAGTGTCTTCAGTAAGGTAGTACAGCTGGCCCTTCTGCTCAGCAGGTGCCCGGGCCTCCCTTTTAAACTGATGGGGCCCAAGCCCTGTACAGGAAGGCTGGCTGTACCACCTTAACAGTGGTCCTGACTGCATCCTCTCAGATGGATGCCACAGCTGCTGAACAAATCAGCTGGTAGTGAAGATTCCGTCTGATTAATTTTCCTCTGCTAAGCCTCAGGGTTGAATGAGAGAAAAATCAGGCTGTGTATGTACTACCTTTAGGCTACACAGTTCTATAAATTTAGAGGAAAGGAGGACAGAAGGAGGAAAGAAGGAAGCCGGCAGTAGGACAGATGGATGGAAGTACAGAAGACCGGAGAAGGTCAGAAGAAGAACAGAGGGAGGTCAGAAGACAGAAGAAGGTCGTAAGGAGGACACACAGGGGTGAAAAATAAGACTGAAGAAGGTCAACAAAAAGGACAGAAGGAGAAGAATTGGGTCAGAAGAAGGTCAGAAGGTCGAGGTACATTGCAGTGCGATTCGGCACGGTGCATTGCGTAGAAATGGAGCACCTATAGGTTGCATTGCAGTGTGAATGGGACACATAAGAAACCTTTGTTTTCTGTGTGTCCTTGCGGTGACAGACGTTTTACAATTAAATAAAACATCTGTCACAGCAGTATGTGTGAATTCAGCCTGAAATAGAAATGAAAGCTTAAGCATTTGTGTATATATATTAAAAACATTACAAATACCTTTTATTCCTTTTTTTTAAGTGATCACGAACCCTATGTTCTCAGCTGCAAAAGGAGCTGAGTCCTGGGGGAAGAGAAACAACAGGACACTGATCTTCCCAGTGAATGGCTGTGCAGGGGGCACCTAAATGCCTAACACATTATCCTTCTACACAAGGCCTTATACCAGAACCTCTATTGCTTTCAGCCTGAATAATGAGTATTTTTATTCAGGATTTATAAAGTTCCAACAACTTGTGCAGCTCTTTACACTATAAAAGAAGACAGCGCACTTACAATACAATAGAGGGTTACGAGGGCCCTACTCATAAAAGCTTTTGTGACAGCAGGAAGGTAAAGTCACCTGGTTGCATCCAGGGGGGTAGATATATTTCGCCCAGATTCAGGCTTTACGCCGACTTATACAACTAGGTGGAGAGTTGTATAAGGCTAGTGGGCTCATGGATGACTCATACCTCTAGGGAGAGTGTGGGGCGTCGTGCAGACAGAGATGAGGAGACCAGCTGAACCTTGTCAGCTAATTTAGGCCTCTATAAGAACTCCCAGCTTCATTAGATGTTAGCTCATGCCTGGAACCAGACCTGTGTGGACTGTCTAGGGAGAGTGAACCCCTGTGCGGTGAGGCAAAGCCTGTGTGGCTATTTGTTTGGACTTTTACTAAACCAGGGACTTAGGGACTAGGACAGCACTAGGCTGATCCCAGTTGTTAGTTTAGGAAACCTGCATGTTTAGTCAGAGGTCAAACTGACCAGGATTTATTTTGTTTGTTTCTTTTTGGCTTTGCTGTGTTTTTGTCACTGTACATAGAGAAATAAACCGCACCTTTTGATTTTGAAAAGCACAACCTCCGTCTGCTGGCCCTGTTTTTGTGTGGGGAGCCCAACCAGGGGGTCACACACACCCGCTACCGAGTTAACCCCCTCACACTTTCAATCTAATAGGGAGGGGCAAGTGGTACAAAAGTTAATAACTGTGGGGGATGAGCTAATGGAAGAGTTAAAATTTCAGTTGTTACATGGAGGCGGGATAGGCTTCCTGGAAGAGATGAGTTTTCAGGGATCATCTAAAAGGTGGCCAGAGTAAGAGATAGCTGGACAGATTGAGGTAGAGAGTTCCAGAGGACGGGAGAGGGTCTGGAGAAGTCCTAGAGATGAGTTTGGGGGGAGGAGACAAGGGAGCTAGACAGCAGGAAGTCTTGGGAGTAGCGGAGAGGACTGTTTGGGTGATATTTGGAGACCAGATTGGTGATGTAGCTCGGGGTCAGAACTGTGAATGGCTTTGTATGTTGTTAGTATTTTGAATTTAATTTGAACGTAAATATTTTGCCAGGTCAAAAGGCAAATGCCCTCACTGCATTGAAACCAATATGATCCTGTACCTTGTCATAGACACGGTTGAGTAGTCTTGGCACAGCGGGGAACACTGTCGGCTTCAGAACTTTCATATCATCTGTTAGTAGACGGATGTCCCCTTGGAAAAATCCTACTTTGGCTCCAGAGCAGAAGACCACCGTCTAGGGGGACAAGGAAAGAGGTGTCAGCATGGAACATACAAGAGGAAGGTTCACACAATGGTGAGATCCAACCAATACATTTGCCTTTTCATTTTCCAACTAGTGAAAAAAACCTGATATGTTGCTATGGGCAGTATTTTTTCTTAGTAAGGAGCCATGACATCTGTCACCATACACAAACACTTCTCAGTTTCAAAACCAGCTTATGTCCTTACTTGTCATCATACAAAGTTCAGGGCAGGGAATTATAGGAAATCCCCTTCAATGGGGTTAAAAGCACAATCTTAGTGAACCGGGAAGGGATACAAGTTTCTGGAAGATGTCCAACCTGCCCTAGCCTGACTGCCCCATGTCCACCTCTTCCATTTGTTGGATTTTCAGTGTTTTCAACCATGGAGTCTCAGCGTCACATGTGGGTGATATCTAGGGTGGTCTGCATGCAAATACAGCCTGCCTAAGAAAAGCCCACTCCTCCAGACTGACATCCACCCATCAAGACATTTTATATTTGCATAACTCCTCCCACTGCTTTCATTGGGGGCTGAGAATTTCTTAGAGGGATACTGAAACAGGGCACTATGCATACCTCCCAACTCTCCCTGATTTTGAGGGACTGTCCCTGGTTTGGAGCAATGACCCTCTGTCCCTCGTTCCTCCTCATTTGTCCCTCATTTTGGTCTGATGTATATATACCTGTATTAAAAATGCACTATTTCTCTATCAAAAATTGTTTTACAGTGTTAAACCTTTCATCCCATTTCTAAATTGCTGCATTTGTACATTTCAAAACCAAGTATAAAGGAATAGTATTGGTAAAAAAAAAGTACTTGTGGGTTTAACCAATCATTTCTTGTGTATTAATTCTCCTTGTAAGGGGGCGTGGTAAGGGGCTGGTCCTAATAATGCATACTTTTGCTTATGGGTGTCCCTCATTCCCATCTCAGAAAGTTGGGAGGTATGACTATGATGTTTTCAGGAACTTATGTACAGTACCCTGCTGGCTCCTCCCACCAACCACGATCTGTCTGCATTATATAGAAGCACAGAGATCCAGTAATGACCTCACTGGGTCTAATAAGGTATGTAATAAAAACAAAAAGGTTATATTTTTATTAGCATATTGATAAGGGAAAGGCGGAACGAGGGAAGGCAAAATATATGCAAATTAAACTTCAGCTTTAAAGGGAAGGATCCAACTATAGAATCTCTGTCTTCAGTAAGGAGCACCTCTCTTCATCCTATCTACTGGTTAAAGTCATCCTTTGAAGAAAATGGGACTTTCAGTAAATACCTTCCATTTTCTTCAAAGAATGACTTTAACCAGTAGATAGGATGAAGAGAAGTGCTCCTTATTGCTGCAGAAGCTCATTCTCATGGAATTTTCATGGGATATTTATGGGATTTTTATGGGATTTTAAAGGGCCCGCCAATCTGGGTGGCAACGGTGATGCACTGTCACATCACCCGGGTCCCTCCGAAAATTTGTAATCCGGGGCCAAAGTATTTTTTTTCCATTTTATTTTATAAAAGCTTTATTTTTGGAGGATGTTAAAGGCTATTTCTATTTGAGATTTGGGGCTTTCAGTAAAGACCTTCCAATCTCAAATACAAATAGCCTTTAACATCCTCCAAAAATAAAGCTTTTATAAAATAAAATTGAAAAAAAAATACTTTGGCCCCGGATTACAAATTTTCGGAGGGACCCGGGTGATGTCACAGTGCATCACCGTTGCCACCCAGATTGACGGGCCCTTAAAATCCTGGCTGTCAGTAAAGAAGACTTTCCATGTTCAAGGAAGGTTCCCTTTATCTAAGGATTGCCTATAGTCTGATCACAGTGCTTGCACCTGGTCCTTACATCCACATACGCAGAGTGAGAGCCATTTGGATTGGATGGAACCCTCTATATCCCCGTTAACCAACCTGTGGCCCTTTGGTACTTGTTGTGTGGCCCTTATTCCCCAGCAGTCAGTCGTGGAGAAGTTGGTTTGTAAAGGGGCCAGGGTTGCCAACCGCCAGTAAATTTACTGGCAGTTTGTAAAAATCAGTGATTTGTTTTACAACAGGGGCTGATAATTTAATGCTGTGTTGACTTTTTAAAGCGGTTGTATAGTCTTTTTTTTTTACTTTTACCTACAGGTAAGCCTATACTAAGGCTTACCTGTAGGTAAAATAAATATCTCCTAAACCTGTACGGTTTAGGAGATATTCCCCTTGCACTGCGCCGCTGACTGCAGCAGCGCATGCGCACAGGGGATTCTCGGCTGAAGGCCCGGCGGACGCCGGACCTTGCCGGAAAGAGTGACGAATCGCGGCTCCAGCCACTCACAGCGCTGGAGTCGCCATACCCGGAAGACACGCCGAGGCATAATGTCAGCTGCCTCGGCGTGGACCGGGAGGGACACCGACGCCTCGTTCAAAGGTAAGTATTTCATAATGAGCTAGTATGCTGTGCCTTTTCCTTTACAGGTGTAAAAAAAAAAAAATGCGGGTATACAACCGCTTTAAGTGTAAATCAAATTACTTTGTTATTAGGTATTGTCAGTGTTTCCATATCATGTTTATACTGTTATAGTCACTGTGTTAGTTTTCAATAGGAGTTCTGTCATTTCTCAGGTTGTCAGTAAAAAAATGCACTCCACCAGTAAACTTTCCATGTTTTGTCAGTAAAAAATGCTGCGGGAGGTTGGCAACCCTGAAAGGGGCTGCAATGGCAATGATCTCTTGCAGCCTCATATAACATGTCCTCAGTCTTTGATTGTCTCCTGCAGCATATCCTCAATTTTTAATGACTCCTGTAGCATTTTACCTTATCTCACCCCCCCCCCCCCTTTTCTAATAAGCTGTTTTACACTGCATTGATTCTAGCAGACAATATTTTCTCTTGTTCTTAAAGTGGAGCTCCACCCGATTTTTAGACATTATCTTAATCAATGCACATAATCTAATTAATGTCCAAACGGGCATTGTTTTTTTAATTTTCTGTACAGTACCTTATTAAATCTCAATTTTAGCGCTGTTTCCTGTCTCCTCTGCTCCGGGAATTCTGCGGGAGTTACGTCATATCCTTCTAACGCAATGTAACCTGGGAGCATTTGTCATAGCTCCCAGTATTCATTGCCAAGCCTTGCTGCAAGATATCACGTTATTTCCAAAAGAGGAAGTGACGCATAACAACATGAAAGGTCGGAGGGCGTTTCTTAAGCTCCATAAACAACAACGTGAGTACACAGTCACCATTAATGGATAACCCGGATGTTTATGTCCCTGCTCGCTGCAAAGAATTTGCATGAGCGAGAACAAGCGGTGAATGCTGGGAGTTCAGCATTCGCCGCAAGGAGGAAGTACATGCTTGTGGGATTCTAATGCCCACAAGCAAAATGGCAATCCTTAGGAAAAGATAATATAAGTTATCCTTTCAAACTGAATAGCGATGCGGTGGACTTAAAGAAACGGAGACGTGAGTACAGATGTAATAGGCTGAATACATTGTGTAGCGCTACCCCCAGTTAAGAGAGCCGCTGATATTGATTTGGGCCCTGCAGTGCACTGCTGTCAACCCCTGGCAATCGGCTCTAACCTCCCGTGGCACAGCTGGTGATAGAGGGATAGGACCGCGTGACCGCAACTGTTGGTGACGCAGTCCTATAACAAACATACACAGAATATACTTTAAAACTCCTATTAAAGTAAGCGGAACTGACACCAAATGTACTTTACCCAGATATTTTACTGAGGCTAATGGGCAAGTAATAAACAACAGTATAACAAGTTGCAGATCCCTGCAATAAACAGTAATAAAGATAAACAGAGTAATCAGAATAATAAAGTATTGCTATGCAACTCTAGCGCTGCCCTTTTACAGCTACTTCCCCTCATGGGTACACTAGCACCCAGCAATGTCTACCTATGCAGTCAGGCCTGACTGATCTAAATGGAAGTTCAGTGAAACAATATTTGCTAGCAATCTCTCGGTGGTGCACTTGAAGAACAACTTTGTAATCCCAACGAATAGTAAAGATAAAGTATCTGTCTTTAAACAGCTCTCACCACCTGGACAAGTCCAAATCCGTTTCCTCCATCGATTCGTCTAGGAACAGGAATCCACCGACATCCAAGTCTTCAATCCTTCTGGTGTACTGCAGCAAGGATGAGAAGATGTCTCTAAGGCTCTGCTAGGCTGGCAGAGGGCTCTTTGGAAAGGAGCACACGGTCCAGGCTTCAGGCCTTGTGCACACAGCAGTTCAGCACAGACATCCTCTTGCTAGGAGAGGGGGGTCCAAAGAGGCCGACCAAAACTCCGCCTCCCCTTTATAAAGTCTGCCCCAGCAGTCTCTGTTCTGGAGCAATGCACCCTGGGTGCTGCAAGATGTACTGGGAGATGTAGTCTCTTTCTCTCCTCTGCTTTCACTTCCATAATGTCTCTTTACTTCCTCCCGACTCACCTCTCACCTGGAACTTCTTGTCTCTCTGCATTAAAGGGGAACACCCCGCTACAATTGTAATGGCAAGGAAAAAAAAAAAACGATTTGGCCGCGGGAGAACCGCTTTAAATATTGGGTTCCATTATACTGATACTACTCACATGTTCTCCTTAGGAAGATCATTTGAAGTGTGTTGAGTTCACTAATGTAATGTAAACAATGTGTGAACCCTAAGGCCCCTTTCACACTGACACGTTTTTCAGGCGGTTTAGCGCTAATAATAGCGCTGCTATACCGCCTGAAAAAATCGTGCCCTGCAGTCTTCAGTGTGAAAGCCCAAAGGCTTTCACACTGAAGCGGTGCGCTAGCAGGACCCCTCCGAAAGTCCTGCTAGCCGCATCTTTACAGCGGTGAAGGAGCGGTGTGTTCACCGCTCTTTTACCGCTGCTGCCCATTGAAAGCAATGGGAAACCGCGGTAATACCTCTGCAGAGGCGCATTGCGGGCGCTATTAACCCTTTTTCGGCCGCTAGCAGGGGTTAAATTCACCCCGCTAGCGGCCGAATACCGCGGTAAAAACAAAGGTATAGCGAAGCTAAAAATAGCGCCGCTATACCCACAGCGCACCTTCCCGCCCCAGTGTGAAAGGCTCCTTGTGCACTGAAGCTGATAAATTGCAGTTTATTGGCGTTTTGGCGTTTTTTTTAAAAGCCCATTAACTGCACTCTATGTTAGCCTATGTGTTCATGTACACATAGCGTTTTTTAGCTTTAATGAGCAGTGGAGTTAATGGGCTTTTTTCTGAACGCAAGAAATTCACGTTCAAAGTGCCGTTTTTCGGCGGGAAAAAACGCAAAAAAACGCAAAACGCTAATAAACGCTCAAAATCGCTGGTCGCCAGCCTTTTTTAGCGTTTTTTGATCCATTGTAAAAAAAAAAGCTAAAAGACGCTACATTGAAAAACGCTAATAAACGCTAGTAAAAAACACTGATAAAAGCTATATTTTAAAGCAGCTTTTTCTGCCAGAAATCTGGCGTTCAAAACGACCGTTTTTGAGCTTCTTTGTACATGGAGCCTAACAGTAGATATACTGTATGCTAGACGTATCTGTCCCTGTTTTATATTGGATGTACAATACATTTCATGTTTTTCTATAAATGTATGCAGTGCTGTTCATCTATACAGAAGGTCCCTCCAAAAAGTCCAGGGCTACAATTTAGTGCTGTCTGCTATATCTTGAAAATTGCCCATCACTGTTCAATATGGAACAATGTTTCACAGCTTTTTAACTTCTAGTTGCATGTTGCGGAGAACAGAAGCAGAGAAGAAACACAGTAATACAATATAAAACCGCTGTCCACTTTATTAGGTACACCTTGCTAGTATCGGTTTGGACCCCCTTTTGCCTTCAGAACTGCCTTTATTCTTCGCGACATAGATTTAACAAGGTGTTGGAAACATTTCTCAGAGATTTTGGTCCACATTGATATGATAACATCACACAGTTGCGGCAGATTTGTTGGCTGCACATCATTGATGTAAATCTTCCGTTCCACCACATCCCAAAGGTGCTCAATTAGATTGAGATCTGGTGACTGTGGAGGCCATTGGAGTACAGTGACCTCATTGTCATGTTCAAGAAGCCAGTGGTGAGATGATTGGAGCTTTGTGACTTGGTGCATTATTCTGCTGGAAGGAGCCATCAGAAGATGGGGACACTGGAGTCATAAAGGGATGGACATGGTCAGCAATAATACTCGGGTAGGCCGTGGTATTTAAACAATGCTCAATTGGTAATTGGTATTGGTATCCCCCACACCATTACACCACCACCAGTCTGAACCGTTGATACAAGGCAGGATGGATCCATGCTTTCATGTTGTTTATGCCAAATTCTGACCCTACCGTCTGAATGTCACAGCTGAAATCGTGACTCATCAGACCAGGCAACGTTTGTCCAATTTTGGTGAGCCTGTGCGAATTGTAACCTCAGTTTCCTGTTCTTAGCTGACAGGAGTGGCACCCGGTGTGGTCTACTGCTGCTGTAGTCAATCTGCTTCAAGGTTCAATGTGTTGTGCGTTCAGAGATGGTATTCTGCATACCTTGGGTGTAACAAGTGATTATTTGAGTTACTGTTGCCTTTCTATCATCTCCAACCAGTCTGCCCATTCTTCTCTGACCTCTGACATCAACAAGGCATTTTCCTCCACACAACTGACGCTCACTGGATATTTTCTCTTTTTTGGACCATTCGCTGAAAACCCGAGAGATGGTTGCGTGTGAAAATCCCAGTAGATCAAAAGATTTTGAAATACTCAGACCAGCCCATCTGGCACCAACAAACATGCCACGTTCAAAGTAGCTTAAATCCCCTTTCTTCCCCATTGTAAAACTCGGTTAGAACTTCAGCAAGTTGTCTTCACCACGCCTAGATGCCTAAATGCATTGAGTTACTTTAATGTGATTGGCTGATTGGCAATTTGTGTTACCAAGCAATTGAACAGGTGTACCCAATAAAGTGGCCTGTCAGTATATATTAGTGATAGTAGTAATAAATAACTAGAGCACAGAGCAGCGTCCTTACCTGAACCACCCTCTCGAACATGTGGGCCATGGGCAGATAAGAGATTTCAACATCAGAGGTTGTTGGGGCAAAGGTGCTCTGTACAGTAAGAGAGGACACAAGTCAGTGAACATTGTGCAAAAAGCCAAACAAGCTTCACTAATCACCAGCTTACAGTTCAACATTGCATAACACATCTAATCAATAACCTTTGTCTGTCCTGCACTGTGGTCACCAAATATATATAACTGTACATAAAAATGTGATATGCTGTATATTAAAAAAATAATAATAATAATAAAAGAAAATAATAAAAATATATATATATATATATATATATATATATATATATATATATAAATTGCTGCAGGACTGATCAGTGGAATACAATAGTGCAGCAGGAGATATTCCTGCATGTATACTACTTGTGTGGATGCAGGGATCTGTGAGCTTTTTCTCGTTCAATCTGTTAGTTGAGTGAAAAAAAACTCTCCGTGTATACCCAGCCTAAAGTGCTTGTAAACCTCTGACATGAGATATGAGTGTAGCGGGGTCCTAAATTTAGGGGAAGTGTTTGAGTGGTAGTTATGCTCAAACACCCCAATTGTCAGGATTCTATCAACCATTTTTGTCCGTAGGGAGAGTATCGGTGTATAGTTCCCTATGGTCTGCAGGTGGCGCTGCCATGGCAGGCCAGGGTTGAACTGCTGATACAGTGCTGTGCCTTGTGTGTCCCCTCTCAGCAGCCATACGGTGGGTTTGGCAGGCCTGCTGTGCATGCTGGGAGAGGATATAAAAGGGGCAGACGCTGCTTCTATCGTGGTCGGGGGTCCTACCCCAAGGAGTGTGTTCCTGTCCGCCCTGGGCACCTTTGGCCCAGGGGCGGAGGTCGGTGAATCAGTCCCAGGCACCTTTAGTTCTGGGGCTGTGGCAAAGGCCTTGGGCCCAGCACCTTCAGCTGGGGCCCATCAAGGATCGAGGAATCCCAGGGTGCCGCCTTGCGAGGGGACCCGCATGTTAGACGAGGAGGCCGGGGGGAGGAACCGTTCCGAGGGACTGGTGAGAAGTCACGTGAAGGAAGGGGCCCGGTACCTCTCTGGAGGGATGTCTTCTCCTTAACAGAGGTCAAGCTTTATGAAGGAACCAAGTTCACCAGGTCTGTGGAAGAGACTGCGGTTGGGTTAGAGCACCATTCTGGCTGCTAGTCCCTATCTAGGGAGACTATCCAGGTGGGCTGATTCTGCTCAAGAATCTGAGCAGTGAAGTGTATTACGTTTGTGCCTGGACCTCTCCCACACCTTATGCTGTCCTTTTCTTCCTCCAACCTTTCCTATCAGAGACTGTGCTTTAAGAAGAAAAATAAACTCTACGTTGGAGTTGCAGCTGGTGTGGACCGTTAAGTTATTGGGGGAATATAAAAACTGATCTTTATTAACTATAGAGGTGAGAATCATTCTCTGGAGGATTCTGGCTTTCTGGCTGTGGAGACCCACCAACAACACCGCTCAACCTCTTCACACAGGAGAGTACGGGCTTGTGGCGTGGTGTGCCCTCTCTCCCTGCGAGGAGCCAAAGGCAGGTGAAGGGGGTGAGTATCGCTACATGAGTAAAGCATATCCCTCTATAGTGTGCATTTGTCTCAGTTCAGAGTACTAAAGTGTAATTTCTATCTGCTGCATCCTCACTTCTGACACTTTCCTGACACCAAGAGAAAAAAAGGTGATGGGGAGGGATCTCCAACACACAGCCTGTGATTTACAGCCTCAGCTCTGTTCCTGTGTGCAGGGGGGAGGGGTGTCCCTTCCCTCCAATCAGTTCTGACTGAGCTCTGCAGAGTGTAACTTCAGCTCTCCTCCCTGTTTTTTGGAGCTCAGAAATGCTGTGTAAATTTTGGACTTTGAAAAGATGTAGAGGAGAGAGGGCAGCAGATAAACAGACAATACTTAAGTAGGAGGATTTTTTTTCATCTCTGTGTATCACCTGAGATCAGTCACTTTACTGGGTATACAGTATGTAAGGGTTTACAACCACTTTAACTCTTTACTAGAAGAGACAGCGAAACCTGCAGGATTTATAGAACAGAAATACGCTTTAGAGCTTAGAATCTGCTGAATCTCGGAGAGGATGAAGGCTTACCTCCACATTTTTAATAAAACTGGCAGCATCAGATACAACGTTTCTGTGAGTCAGCATGGCACCTTTTGGGTCACCTGATGTAAAAAATAAAAATAAAAATATAATCATAGTAATTAGCAGTGCCCAAACAATGAAATTGGCAACAACTACTGAATCAATGTTTCAATGAGACCTATTGGACTAGAACTATAGAAACTGCAAACGACAACTTTTTTAAAGTGAAGCTGTGGCTAGGCTATGGATTTTTAAACATTTACATATTTCCAACGAACTAACAGCTGGTAAATCACCAAACTAAATGAGTCATTGTACTATTTCTTACAAGAATGGCTGCTCTGTCCAGTTTTCTTGTTTTTTTGTTTTAAATAGGTAAACCCTGATGAAGCTCTTGAAACGTGTTGGCTATTTTCTGTAGCTTTTGTAACCTAAAACAAACGTCTGAGTGTCTAGTTAGGAGCATCTATTACAAAAGTTAATTTCATGATTGAAAACATTTATTGGTTAAAGCACATCTCTAGAGGACAACAAAAATGCTCCCTTGCATTGGGGCTGCCCCCGACACTGCAACAATTACATGCTCGCTCAAGTCTAAGGAGCAGAAAAAAAACACTTTTTTTAAAAAAATTTATCTTTTTTATTGCATTTTTGAACAAAACAAACAACAGAGACATAAACAACATATCACTTGGTGCTTAACAAACATCCGTATGATTGGCATGCAAAATGAACAATTCATGACTTTAGATATGCGTACTCGGGACACAGCATGATACCCAGTATGTCAGACGTCTCAATATTCTGAACCAACTATTCCGTGATCAGGCACACAATCCTCCATTTTCCCGTTTTGGCAAAGTGCCTAGAAGCTGACACATAAAAATCTAATCCGTAACTTCTTCACCTGACTATCAAGCCGTAGTAGGTTCCGCTAGCCATGTACGCCAGATTTTATCATTTTTTAAGGGGCAGCCTCTATTTTCATATGTATCTTTATACAGGGGAAGGCTCTCGTTTACGAGGCGCTTCCATTGAGCCAAAGAAGGCACAGAGGGTTTCTTCCAGTGCATAGCTATATTTTTCCGAGCATAAAAGAGTAATAACCCAATCAATGTTCTCTTTGCAACAGTCGGCACCAGTGTTTCTATCAGGCCCAAGAGGCACACCTTCATCGTCATTGGTACTGTGATTGAGGCGACCAGACTGATCAGATCTAGCACCTCGGTCCAATATTGCTGGATCTAAGGGCAAGCCCAGAAAATATGTGTGAAGTCTCCCGGGGAGGCACTACACCTCCAGCATTCTGCGGAGAGCTCGGGTTTCATTTTATGAAGCCTATAGGGTGTAAAGTGAGCTCTTTGCACTATTTAAACTGCACAAGTCTGTCTCGCAATGAAACCAGGAAGCTAAAGGGGAAATCCCAAACATCGTCCCAATCATCGTTGTCCAGTGTAGGGATATCTCTTTGCCAACAAGACCAGAGCTTATCCATGAGAGGTAGGAGACACAAATAACAGATGTTCATAGAGACGGGATGTTGGTTTTTCGGCACATCAGGAGCGAAGTGTCTTCTACAACCCTGACTGGACCACAATGCAGGAGGAATTCGGGAATTGGGTATTAAAAGCATGCAACAATTGCAGGTACCTAAAGACATAATGATTCGGTACATTATGAGTCTGTGAGAGTCGAGACAAGGGGATTAAAGTGTTGTACTCCGTTATATGAGATATAAGTTTAATGCCATATTTGGTCCATGCGTATGAATCCGACATTTTGCAAAAATGAGGGGTAGTAGGATTCAGCCAAATCGGAGCATTAGGTGAGATTTCATTAGGTCTATATTTTTCCACTGCCAACCCTGCCCTCAATGCGCGTATGGTGGTATACATGGAGTGGGTCAGGGGGTAGGGGGCACAAAGTCCCCTATAGACCAGCAATTTGAGTGCATCTAATGACCCCACCACTGCCGCCTCCAGGACTCTAGCTGAATTAAATGTATCTGGATCTAGCTACCATGCCACGGTCACCAGTTGTGCAACAAGGTAGTATTTATAGCAATCTGGGAATGCCATACCCCCTTGTGTTCGCGGTCTCATCAAGGTGCTTAGTTTATATCTCGGCGGGGAGGGGCCCCATAGAAAGGAAAAGAAAACCTGATTAAGCCTTTTAAAGAAGGATTTGGGAATCCACTGCGGGGAATGACGAAAAAGGTAAGTGAGCTTGGGAATGATTTTCATTTTGAGAAGGTTAACTTGGCCCCATAAGGACAGTGGCAAATTTCCCAACGACTTAAGTTTGAGCTTTATATCTAGTAATACTGGGTCTAAGTTGAGAGAGATGAATTCTGTAGCTCGAGAGGATATAATTACACCCAAGTATTTGAAAGTGTCCACCACTGAAGGGGAGTGTCAGAAGGGGATGTCGTCCTTGTGGCCTGGTCTATTGGGAGAATAAAGATTTGGACCAGTTAACTTTTAGCCCCGTGACCCTGGCAAAGGTGTTAAGTACTGTCAGTGCACCTTGTAATGATGGACCTGCATCGCCGAGTAAAAGTAGCATGTCATCGGCGTACAGGGCTACCCTCTCCTCCAGCATCCCAATGCGCAGACCCTTGATATGCGGGGACGTGCGCAGCGCCTCCACCACCGGTTCTACTGCAAGGACGAATAGTACCGGGGAGAGAGGGCAGCCCTGTCTTGTACCCCTGGAGAGCCCGAAGGGGTCAGATAGTCGACCTCCCAGGCGCACCGAGGAGGTAGGACATTTGTATATCACCTGAAGCCATTTAATGAAGAGCAAAGGGAAGCCCATTCTACGTAATGTCTCCCATAAGAAGGGCCACTCAACGGTATCAAACGCCTTCTCAATGTCTAAGTAGGCAACAGTGCGAGATCCGTCATTGATGTGTTGGGCATGGATATTCGTGAAGAGTCTATGAAGGTTGACGTCTGTGGCTCTACGGGGCATGAAACCAGTTTAATCAGAGTCTATTACTGAGGGTAGCATGGGGTATAGTCTAATAGCAAGGAGTTTGGTTAAAATTTTAAAGTCATTGTTTAGCAGCGCAATGGGCCTATAGGAAGCACAGGAAGTAGGGTCTTTGAGGTTTATATATCAAGGTCAGATAGGCATGGAACATAGAATCCGGTAATTTCCCCTCCGAGAGGCATTTCGTAAATAACTATGCCAACTGCGGTGCCAGCACCTCCCCGTGAGTTTTATAAAAATCCATTGGCAACCCGTCTGGGCCTGGTGCCTTTCCAGTGGGGAAGGATTGGAATGCATTTAGAACCTCCAAAGCCGTGAAAGGCTGCACTAATGTCTCTCGTTCTGAATCTGACAACCAGCCGAGGGCCAGAGGGTCCAACAGATCCCGTAGCTCCTCAGGCCGGAAGTCAGAGGACAGACCGAAGGTATATAACGTTTCATAGAAGTTATTAAATTCTTTTAAGATATCCGAAGGGGTAGTTGCCGTCCCACCACCCGGGGTGGTTATAGTGGAGATAAGTGTGAGTGGTTGGTCATGTTGGGCCAACATGGCCAACAGTCGGCCATTCCTGTCACCCTGTTTAAAGAATCGTTGCCTGTTTTTATACGTGTCTAACTTTGTGATTTCTACTAGACTTGTGCACAACGAAAAAATTTGTTTCGTTTCGGTTTGTTTCTTGTGCACAACGGAAAAATTTGTTTAGTTTCGGTTTGTTTCTTTTCGGTCCTGTTGAATCGTAATCGTTCGTAATTTTGCCAGATGGGATTTTTCGTGTTCGGACTAATTCGTATTTTCGCAAGCGACATTTTTCGTTGAATCGGAATGATTCGTATTAATGTAAGCCTTATTTTTAGTTGAATTATAATTTGTACTTTCGGTAGAGTACATTGTTTTTCGTTGATTCTGGACACAACTCCTACTTTCGTAACTTTTTTTGGGTTCGTTGATTCGTAATTTTCCGTGTCTCTCTCACAACGACGCTGCCTATTATGCCTAATGTGCTTTGAATGGATTTGTACTTTTCTAAATACATAACGGTTATTTGTAACGATTCGAAATCTCGTATTTTACATGCGGCTATAGCCTCCGCCCCTGTACACCATTTTGAGAGGGAGTTCAGCACGGTGAGGGAGAAGCAGAGAGCAGAGCAGAGTGTTATTGTGCTTCGAATGGATTCGTACATTCGTAACTTTTTTCATAACGAATTATGCCGAAGACATTCGGGCATTCGCTATTTGCGATATAATTTATTTTGGATTCGGTTTTATTCGTAATTGCTTTGTTCGGAAATTCGAATGCTTCCGAATGCCCAAAAGTTGCTAAATTTGGACGAATTTCGATTCGTTCCGAAACAAATTACACAAGCCTAATTTCTACCAGATGAAGGTTCAGTTCTCTCTGGGCAGCCGCCAAGAGATCAAAGTGGCCTGGGGTGGGGTCTGCATTGTAAGTGTTAGTATGATCTAGTACCGACTGCTGCAAGGACTGAGTCTCTAATGCCTGTTTCTTTCTGATTGCTGCAATAGAAGAAATATATTGTCCCCTAGAGTAGGCCTTGAAGGCGTCCCATGTGATGTCTGTAGAGGAGGACCCCGTGTTCTGCTCCCAGAATTCACTCAACAATTGAGGCATTTCATCTGTAAGGTCGGGATGGGAGATCCATTCCAGCCCCAGCCTCCACAAAGCTGCGCTACGGGAGGCAGGGATGCAGAAAACCACGGTCAGTGGGCTATGATCCGACAGTCCCCTAGGCAAATAAGTTGCCTCTAATACATCTGCCAGCAACAGTGGGTTAGCAAAGGCCAGGTCTATCCGTGAGGCAGTTTTGTGGGAAGCTGAGAAACAGGAGTAGGACCGGGTAGTAGGGTGCTTCCATCTCCATATTTCAACCAAGCCAATTGCTTGAGCCCAAGTGGATAGACCTGAACAATGTGATTTTGAAGGAGTGGGCCTGTCAAGATCAGCCGACATGGTGGCATTGAAATCACCCATGACCAATAGTTTTCCAGGGCAAAAAGGAGTGACTCTCTCCAGAACCTTGTATAAAATAGTGGGGGAGAAAGGCTGAGGGACATGGATGTTCACCACAATATACCTTTGAGACCATAGGTTGAATACCACCAGAGCAAACTTACCCTGGGGATCTGTGCATATCTCTTCTATTACTGTACACACGGGAAGTTCTTGTGTACCAGAACTGACACTCCCCTAGCGTAAGTGGAGTAGGTGACGTGAATCGCCTTTTGAATCCACAGCTTTTTTAATGTTAGGATTTTGCTGCCCATAAGATGGGTCTCCTGGAGGAAGATACTTTGGGGAGAATTGGATTTCAGGTATTGAAATAGGAGGGCTCTTTTAAATTTGGAATTTAGGCCCCTAACGTTCCATGAAGGAACGGAAAAGGAGTTATCCTTATGATCAGCCATCATGGTGAGGACTTAGCGGGAGGACCTGATAATAAGGAGGGTGAACCCGCAGACTAATAATGAGCAGCATAATCCCTGTCATGACATACCTTGAATGTTGGCACTATAGCATATTAAAACCACGAAACATACCAGTAAAACAAACAAAAATAATAGAAACCAGCCCAAGTACAATGTGCTTATCCTACTAGTTCCCATCACTCTCCCCAAAAAACGGAGAGAGGGAATGGGATGAGTTTTTACCCAAAAAACAAAACATGTAACCTGAATCTAGCAGAAGAACCCTACAACTTGGTTCTCTACCAGGTCTGTATCAGTCCAGATCTTGTGTGACCTTGGGTACTCACACACCCCTGTGAGCACAGGGTGTGGGGGGAGGCTTCAGAGAAGTGAACACAATTCTGCATCCCCCCCCCCCCCCCCAAGTGTATCTGGAAAAAAAATGAACTAACTAAACTTTAGTCTTTCTCGAAGAAGTCCGTAGTGCGGCGGCAGTAGCCGTGGAAGCTTCTTTAGGAAGGCAAAACTCAGGGGGTTAAGAGCGTAACCTAATACTTAACTAGCAAGTTAGCTCCAATAAGAAAAGAACCTAAAAAAGGGTGTATACCATAACTAGGAATATAATAGAAAAAAGCACTTTTACATACTCACTCCTCTGTCCCCCTGACAGCTGGGCCTCTCCTACACTTTTCTGTGCTCTGGAAGTCCCTCAGAATCTCGCATCCATTGCAGGACTATGGGCTCTACATTGTTCTTGATACAGTGCCTTGAAAAAGTATTCATACCCCTTGCATTTTCCACATTTTGTCATGTTACAACCAAAAATTTTAATGTATTTTATTGGGATTTTGTGTGATAGACCAACACAAAGTGGCACATAATTGTGAAGTGGAAGGCAAATGATAAATGGTTTTCCAAATAAAAAAAAAAAAATATCTGAAAAGTGTGGTGTGCATTTGTATTTAGCCCCCTTTAGGCCCCTTTCACACAGGGGCGGTTTGCAGGCGCTATTGTGCTAAAAATAGCGCCTGCAAACCGAGCCTAAACAGCGGCTCCTGTCTCTCCAATGTGAAAGCCCGAGGGCTTTCACACTGGAGCGGTGCGCTAACAGGACGTGAAAAAAAGTCCTGCTAGCCGCATCTTTGGAGCGGTGAGAGGAGCGGTGTGTTTACCGCTCCTCCACCGCTCCTTCCCATTGAAAACAATGGGAAACCGCTGTAATACCGCCGGCAATGCGCCTCTGCAGAGGCGCATTGCCGGCGGTATTAACCCTTTTTTGGCCGCTAGCGGGGGTTAAAACCGCACCGCTAGCGGCCGAATACCTCAGCAATCCCGACGGTATAGCGCCGCTAAAAATAGCGGCGCTATACCGCCACCGCACACACCGCCCCAGTGTGAAAGGGGCCTTACTGTGATATCCCTAACTAAAATCTAGTGGAACCAATTACCTTCAGAAGTCACCTAATTAGTAAACAGAGTCCACTCGTGTGTAATTTAATCTCAGTATAAATACAGCTGTTTTGTAAAGCCCTCAGAGGTTTGTTAGAGAACTGTAGTGAACAAACAGCATCAAGAAGGCCAAGGAACACACCAGACAGGTCAGGGATAAAGTTGTGGAGACGCTTAAAGCAGGGTTAGGTTATAAAAGTATATTCCAAGCTTTGAACATCTCATGGAGCTCTGTTTAATTCATCATCTGAAAATGGAAAGAGTATGGCACAACTGCAAACCTACCAAGACATGGCCGTCCACCTAACCTGACAGGCCGGGCAAGGAGAGCATTCATCAGGGAAGCAGCCAAGAGGCCCATGGTAACTCTGGAAGAGCTGCAGAGATCCACAGCTCAGGTGGGAGAATCTGTCCACAGGACAACTATTAGTCGTGCACTCCACAAATCTGGCCTTTATGGAAGAGTGGCAAGAAAAGAAAGCCAAAAAAGTCCAGTTTGCAGTTTGTGAGAAGCCATGTGGGGGACACAGAAAACATGTGGAAGAAGGTGCTCTGGTCAGATGAGACCAAAATTGAACTTTTTGGCTTAAAAGCAAAACGCTGTGTGTGGCGAAAAATAACACTGCACATGACCCTGAACACACCATCCCCACTGTGAAATATGGAAATATGGTGGTGGCAGCATCATGTTGTGGGGATGCTTTTCTTCAGAAGGGACAGGGAAGCTGGTCAGAGTTGATGGGAAGATGGATGGTGCCAAATACAGGGCAATCTTAGAAGAAAACCTCTTATGCGGCGTACACACGTTTTTCATGCCATTTTTTTAACCAACGTTTTTCTCGTCGTTTTTTTTCATGTTTCCTCTCAAACCTGTCTTGCATCCACACCATCATTAAAAAAAACGCTCGAGCAAAGCGCAGTGACGTACAACACGTACGACGGCACTATAAAGGGGAAGTTCCATTCGAATGGCGCCACCCTTCATGTTAGTAAACTTTGTTGAGCGGCGATTCGCGCTTTTCAGCCTTGTGCTTTTCAGTCCGTTACAGCGTGACGAATGTGCTATCTCCATTACGAACGCTAGTTTTACCAGAACGAGCGCTCCCGTCTCATACTTGATTCTGAGCATGCGCGTTTTTTTTCCCCTCGTAAAAGCATACACACTATCGTTTTTCACGTCGTTAAAAAAAACGACATGAAAAACGACGTGAAAAAATAGAGCATGTTCGAAATTTTTAATGGCCGTTTTTCACACCGTTAAAAATGCTCTGGAGCATACACACGATCGGTTTTAATGGCCATTTTAAAAAATTGCATTTTTAACGGCATGAAAAACGATCGTGTGTACGCGGCATTAGAGTCTTCAAAAGACTTAAGACTAGGGCGGAGGTTCACCTTCCAGCAGGACAACGATCCTAAAAACATACAGCCAGAGCTACAATGGAATGGTTTAGATCAGAGAATATTCATGTGTTAGAATGGCCCAGTCAAAGTCCAGACCTAAATCCAGTTGAGAATCTGTAGCAAACTTGAAAATTGCTGTTCACAGACGCTCTCCATCCAATCTGACAGAGCTTGAGCTATTTTGCAAAGATGTGCAAAGCTGGTAGAGACATCCCCAAAAAGACTTGCAGCTGTAATTGTAGTGAAAGGTGATTCTACAAAGTATTGACTCAGGGGGGCTGAATACAAATGCACACCACACTTTTCAAATATTTATTTGTAAAAAAAAACCAAAAAAACATTTATCATTTATGTGCCACTTCGTGTTGTTCTATCACATAAAATCCCAATAAAATACATTTACGTTTTTGGTTGTAACATGACAAAATGATAAACATTTCAAGGGGTATGAATATTTTTTCAAGGCACTGTAACGTCAAAGGACCTGATTAGGGAAATAGAGGCTCTTTGGACCAGTCTTACAACCTGAAGTGGCCTTCAATGGGGGGGTTAGGGTAAGTAAAAACTGCTTTTTTGTGGCCCCCTTGCAATTGGGGGGGGGGATGAGGAGTGTGTTTGCTTTCACTGAAGCTCAGCTTTAAGAGGATTAAATACAGCTAATACGTTTCAGGGGAATGGGATCCTCCTTCTTCAGGGCGTAGACAATGGTTTGTAATAGGCTGAAGATGGAATTAATTTGGAGCATCTAATACAGCCAACACATTTCAGGGGAAAGGGCTCCTCTTCCTCCAGGGTTTGGACAATGGTTTGTAATAGAATCAGAATGGAACACACTAGAAACCTGAGTTGAAGTGGAGTTCCACCCAAAAATGGAACTTCCATTTTTTGGAACCCTACCCCCCTCCGGTGTCACATTTGGCACCTTTCAGGGGGGAGGGAGGAGCAGATACCTGTCTAATACAGGTATTTTCGCCCACTTCCTGGCATAGATCACCTCGGTGATCTACGCCACTTCCGACGCCTACTCTGTACCCCTGCTGCTTCTGGGAGACGCAGAGCTCCCAGAACACAGCGGGGACCAGTGAAGACGCGCAGCGCTACTCGCTCATGCGCAGTAGGGAACCGGGAAGTGAAGCCGCAATGCTTCACTTCCGGATTCCCTCACCGAGCATGGCGGCGGCAGCAGCCGATCCTCGAGGGACAGATCGGCGTCGGCTGCCGACATCGTGGGCGACCTGGACAGGTAAGTGTCCATATATTAAAAGTCAGCAGCTGCTGTATTTGTAGCTGCTGGCTTTTAATCTTTTTTTTGTGGGACCTCCGCTTTAAGGCTGGATTAGCACTAGCAATGTGGAGTGTCGGCTGTCCTGCTTTTGAATGAGCTAGCCCTAACCCAGCCCCAACTCAGGCTTTTAAGTTTGATTGATTCTTTTACAAACCATTGTCCAAGCCCTGAAGAAGGAGAAACTCTTTCCTGTGAAATAAGTTGGCTGTATCAGATGCTCCAAACTAATTCCATCTTGAGTCTATTACAAAACATTGTCTTAGCCCTGAAGAAGGAGGATCCCTTTCCCCTGAAACGTGTTGGCTGTATTTGATCCTCTTAAAGCTCAGCTTCAGTGAAAGCAAAAATACCTGCCTTCCCCTCAATTGCAAGAGGGCCACAAAAAAGCAGGTTTTACTTACCTGATCCTCCCCCTCAAGGCTGCTTCAGGTTGTAAGACTAGTCCTTGCAGCCTCTCCTTCCCTAAGCAGGTAATCTAAGGTTATCAAGAACATTGCAGAGTCCAGACCAGTTCCATTTAGATTTTTTTTACAAACCATTGTCCAAGCTCTGAAGAAGGAGGACATCTTTCACCCAAAACACATTGCCTATGGCTGATGCTCCTATCCAATTCAAATTTGATTTAATCACAAACTTATGTCCAACCCCTTAAGAAGGGGGAAGCCATTTCACCCAATAAGCATTTGTTGTATCTGATGCTCCTAACAAATTCCTTCATTGTTCTATGACAAACCCTTGCCCAACCCCTGATGTTCCTAACCAATGAATGTTTAAAGAGAATTTCCAGGCAAGTACTTTTGTACAAGGTGCAGGACTGGCGCTCCTGCTGGGCGAACTAGGCAGCAGCCTAGGGCGCACTGCTGCCTAGGGGGCGCAGCCATAGCCACTGACTTCCCCTCTAGCCTGGCCAGGGAACACGAGGGGCTGAAGAATGTCCGGCAGGCACAGCTGAGGAGGCAGAGGAGGACAGTGGGAAGGGGATCATGGGGAGCCAGACGAGGTGGACACAGCTGAGGAGGCGGAGGTGGACACGTGGGAGCTGGATGAGGGGGGCACAGCTGAGGAGGCGGACATGTGGGAGCTGGATGAGGCAGGCACAGCTGAAGAGGCGGAAGAGGAAACGTGGGAGCTGGATGAGGCAGACACAGCTGAGGAGGCGGAGGAGGACACGTAGGAGCTGGACGAGGCGGGCACAGCTGAGGAGGCGGAGGAAGACACGTGGGAGCTGGATGAGGCGGGCACAGCTGAAGAGGCGGAGGACAGTGGGGAGCTGGACGAGGCAGGCACAGCTGAGGAGGGGGCATGGGCTGCCCGAAGAGGCGGGCACCATCTGGTCTCCTGATGTAAGAGAAGCTATCCTGCCCGGTGAGGCTGCTCTGTATGACCGTGTTCCCTGTTGTAGTCTCCACGCCCTGGGCAAGACTAGCGCCAATCCCCCTAGTCTTGCCTAGGGCACGAAATAGTCAAGCACTGGCCCTGACAAGGTGCTCCTAACCACATACCCAGAAGTTGATTGTCTGTTGAACAATTTGTCTATCAAGATCAGGGAGGTAGCAGCCTAGGACCAGATCTAATTCCTCACACACCTTACTTTACAGACTTAACATCTTTAACTTTATTCCACGTTGATTAGAACTAATTCCCATTCTCACTGGTCCAATGCTACCACAAACCCACCAGACCAATAAAACAAATGGGACTTTTCAGTTTACTTTTGCCACTCTTATTTCTCTACCATACATACAAAGGATACAATTTGTATTGTTTTGACTTTTTTTTTTTTATGCATTTGAAAGCCAATATCATCTACTGTAAATGCTTTTTTGTTTTTAATCATTTGATGTTTAGCAGATGGACAGTACCTGTTGTCCCGCTTGTAAAGCAAATCAGGCACATGTCCTCTGGTTTTGGCGGCTGTATCAAGAAAAGACAAAAGGAAGAAATACAAGTTTTCAAAAAAAATTATGAGGCATATGTTCTTTATCTGAAGGGCAATCAGCTGTTAGTAAAACAGTTAAAAACGTTGTTCGTGGGACCATATCACACAAGGTCAGGGGTCAACCCATTGGAACCCATCCATCCAATTTCCACCCAAATGGCTCTTTCTGTGTTTACAATCCTTCAGTTTGTCAATGATCAGGGAGCCTCTGTACAGAGTGCTTCTTGTTCATTCATTCTGCAGCAGAGGCTGCAGAGAAGGGATTGAAGGATCAGTATGCTCAATCTCTTTCTCTGTCTCACAAGTCAGACATTAGGTGCCTGTTTAGACCCATTATATTTTATCAACCCCCACAGGGCTGTTCAAAAAATAAAAAATAAATTAACAAAAATTGTAATAATGAAAAAATATAATTAGGGCTCATTCTCACAGGCATTGTGGTTGCATGAATGAGTGGTTTGTTAATGCAGCTGGAGCCGCCTGTTAGGTTAAGTTCACTGTTCCTGTCAGCTAGGTTAACGGGGCCCCATAATTTCTAACAGCAGCCCTGGGCCCTCTATTCAGTTTTTTAAACAATTTTTTTTTCTGAATCTGTTTCTTCTTTGGAGATCTTGCCAGTACCAGTAATTCCTGTTGCTGTCTGACAACACCAAACCACGGCTTTGCAAATTACAGCATTGTTGCCATTGCAAACTCCTTTAGTTGGCCATTGGTAGACCAACTGAAGGAGCTTGCACAATAGACTGACAACGCTGCTACCAATACATGGGAAGTGGTTTGGTGTGGTCACCCTGGAACAGAAAGCATGGTTACTGGCAGGATCTCCAGGTAAGAATCCTTTCAAGAGATTCAAAACTATTTGGTTAAAGTTGTATGACTAAAGGCAAACATTTTATTTATTTTGTTTGGATACAGTGGAGAGCGATTAGTACACCGGTCAGGTTTTATTGCTGTCTGTGCTCCTGTTAGGGAGATTCACCCTCTTTATTGATCCTGTTTATCATTATTACCAAAAGTGAAAGAAAATCCCAAGGTCAGTAATAGAGGGCAGGGCTGGGACAAGGGGTGGGCAGGAGGGGGTGCTGCCCTGGGCACTGTGGTATCATGTGAGGTGAGAGGATGCACAAGGAGAGATTGGGGGGAGGAGATTTGTGTTGGGAGGGTGAATGTGTAGGGCGGCAGGAGGAAAGAATTGTTCTAGGAGGTGTAATTTGGGGGTGGGGTGCTAGAAGTGGTGATTTGGGGGTATTTGTGTTGGGATAGGGAAGGGGATTTGTGATAGGAGTGCAGATTTTTGGGGTTTGCGCTAGCAGAGCTGATTCAGTAGAGGGGGGAGAGAATCTGTGCTAGGGGGGATTTTTTGTGGGGGAAGTGGGAATTTCAGCAGGAGGGCAGATTTCTAATAAGAGTTTGGGAATTTTAGGGGGTAAGCATGCAGTGCTCGATTTTTTTTATGCTCACACATAATGCTCATACATCTTGGGGAGGGGGGGGGGGGGTGGCGCAGTTTGGTATGGTCGCCCTGCCCTGGACTGTAGATGACCTTGTACTGGCACTGATAAGAGGGGAAAATGTTATGATAGGGGCCAAGTTCTGGTGACAACCAGAGATTTCCTCGCTTTCGAGAGATTTCCTCTCACTTAGTGTGTTCGCTATGGGACAGGAAGTGAAGTAAAATCTCCCCAATGGGACACAAATGGAAATAATAAAACCTGACAGGGTTATAATCCTACGACCAAGTTACTAATGCTTATGCCGCCACTCAAATCAGAAAGGTGCCTCTTCCCTGGATCCTCAAGAAAGTTGGGTGCCGGCATAACTATGTACCAAACCAGAGAATAAATCTTTTAGTGTGTAAGGTGGTTGCCGCTGTCCTGTCCAACCCATGCAGGCGTGGTTTGGCTAGGACATGTAGGCTAAGGCCGCACCTTACTCTTTGGCTGCATGGGCTGGACAGTAGAGTGGCCATCACCCTACACACAGGGATTATAACCCTCCTTTACTTTATCCAAACTAAAAGAAAAAGTTTTATTTTTACTTCTACTTAAGAAAACTATATAGAGTAAGAAATAATACAAAACATAGGGATAAATAGATTTCAGGTCTGCAAACACTTTAACCACTTTGTCTTCCACACCTGTACACCCCCTAGGAGCGAGAGCAATTTTTACATTTATGCTTTGGGCCTTCTTATTTGTCAATAACTTTGTCATTGCTTAAAGCGGAGTTCCAGTCCCCAAAACACTTTTTATTTTTTTAAACGCTCTGCATTTGTCCAAACATGTCCAAACATACACTTACCTGCTCCACTGTCCAGCGACACGCCGCCCGGAGCTTCGCTCCTCTCCCCCCCTTCTCCGCCGGCGCCTTCAATTATAGTGTGGGCACCCGGCCGTGACAGCTTTCGGCTTCACGGCCAGGCACTCACTGCGCATGCGCAAACGGCGCAGCTCCCTCTGAGTGAACAGGCGATCGCCTGGGACCTGTCACGTGTCCCAGGTGATCGCCTACAGGGAGGGGCCGCCAAAAGGCGATATGACAAATCGCCTAGGCGGTCCCTGGGCGGAAGGAGGAAGTGGGACAGGAAGTCCCACTCCTACTCAAGCCCCCACTCCCCCCCAAAAAAATTACATGCCAAATGTGGCATGTAAGGGGTGGATTGGATTGGGTGGAGTGGATTAAGCAGAAGTTCCAAATTTGGGTGGAACTCCGCTTTAAGATATGAGAAATACATTTTAATACTTGTTAGGGTGCTTTAACTGATACCATATGAAAATGGATGCTTATTCAACTGAGAGCTGTTCATGAATGAAACTGAGTAAATACAAAGGTAACAATGATACATAGGGGGAGATTTACGAAACCTGGAGCACTCAGAATCTGATGCAGCTGTGCATGGTAGCCAATCAGCTTCTAACTTCAGCTTGTTCAATTAAGCTTAGACAATAAAACCTGGAAGCTGACCAGATTTTGCTTTAGTAAATAACCCCCATTGCATCTCTCTCTATCTGAACATTGTTTATAAACAATGTGTCAGATGATCCATTTTTTTACAGCAGCCTTTACAGCGTTGACAACGCCAGTAAATGGCAGTGACAGAAAAAGGTTATGAGTAAAAAATATGGCTTTGATGCACGGCTCAGAACTGCACATACGCAGTTCCGGTCCAGAGCAGGCCGAGACCATCTGAATGCCTGCTACAGTGTGTTCAGGCGACGCCAGCGGGGGGCAAGTCTAGCAGAGGCGGTGCCGGAGCATGTGATGTCATGGTGCAAAGAGCCAAGCAGAGCGGCTGGAGTCTCGTGTGGGGGACAGCAGCAAGGCAAGCCGGGAGCGGGACTGTCTGTGCTGTTTGGACTGGAGTGGACTAAAGGGATCGCCTGAGGTAGAGAGACACTGTCACTGTGACTCAGGAGGGAATGTGTCATGTCGGTGAGGTGTCATCATCATCTGTGCTGCTGCACACTGCTGTTAGTGTCACTGTGAGAGTCCTGTCCCTCAGCTACTTACTATATCAAAAATAAAATAAGAAATATGTTTTTTGCCTTAAAGTGGTTGTAAACCCTCGTTTACAACTTTATGCTACAGGTAAGCCTATATGAAGGCTTACCTGTAGCTAACAAGGATAACTCCTAAGCCTGCATGGTTTAGGAGATATCCCTGTATTTGCATGTGCTGACGTCATGCGGCACATGCGCACTTAAAGAGGAGCTCCACCCTAAAGTGGAACTTCCGCTCATCGGAACCCTCCCCCCCTCCGGTGTCACCATTGACACCTTTCAGGGGGGAAGGGGGTGAAGATACCTGTCTAAGACAGGTATTTTCACCCACATCCGGGAGTCCTCTCTCCGGGAATCTGCGGGAGTGACATCACTTCCCGTAGTGTTCTGGGAGACACTCGGCTCCCAGAACACAGGAGCACCAATCAGAACGGCGCAGCGCGACTCGCGCATGCGCCGTAGGGAACCGGGCAGTGAAGCCGCAAGGCTTCACTTCCTGGTTCCCTCAGCGAGGATGGCGGAGGGGGCAGCAGAGTGACGAGCGATCGCTCGTCCTCTGCTGCGGACGTCGCTGGACTCCAGGACAGGTAAGTGTCCAAATATTAAAAGTCAGCAGCTGCTGTAGCTGTAGCTGCTGGCTTTTAATATTTTTTTTTTCAGGCGGAGCTCCGCTTTAAGCCAACTGAAGTAATGGCACTATGTGCCCCTGCTTCAGTTGTACTGTGCCGTTCCCGTGCGCATGTCGGCGACCGGAGGGGGAGACGTGGATGGCTGCGGGGGCTTCGATCGGAGGTAACTACTACATAATGAGCTAGTATGCTATGCATACTAGCTCATTATGCCTTTGTCTTGCAGGGTCTTTTTTTTTTTTCTTGAGGAGGGTTTACTTCCTCTTTAATATCTACCTTAAATCACATTGCTATTTGCATATTGTACTCGTTTGTAGCCTAAACACTGAAATTTGCACTTAAAACTGTAATTTTGTAACTTATGGAAATGCCCATAAAAACTTACCTGTGCCAGTAAATTTTTAAGGTGCGGTGTCCGTAAGTTTCAATCTGATAGGTTGGCAACACTGAGCTACTGTATTTACACATCAACTCCCAACTGTCATTCTAAAGCCTTATACACACGATCGGACTTCCATCGGACAAATCCGTGGATTTTTGTCCGAAGGGCGTTGGCAGTGAACTTGTTCTGCATACAGACGGCAGAACATTTTCAGCCAACATTCACGAAAATACGTGGTTTTTCTGCTCTTTAGCGCCACCCTTTGGGCAACTTCTGCTAATGTTGTCTGATGGTTAGCATTGGTTCGGAGCATGCGTGTTTGTACTTTGGATTTTAGTCCGACGGACTTGTGTACACACGATCGAAAATTCAGACGGAACACAGTTGGCGGACAATTTGAGAGCATGCACAGCCAACATTTGTTGTCGGAAATTCCAACAACAATTGTCCTATGGAGCATACAGACAGTTGGATTATACGACAAAAAACTTCCATCGGACAATTGTTGTCGGAATATCCGATTGTGTGTACGGGCCTTTACAGTTGGGAATTGCTGGCAAATACAAGGAAGGGAGCAGCAGTAGGGAAGAATCACAGAATAAAGTATATTCGGCAGCGGGGTAGAAGGACAGGACATAGAACATATGGCAGCAAGGCAAAAAGACATGGCATAGTTCATACGACAGCGGGGAAGAAGGAAAGGGAGTAGTACATATGTACATGCACCCTGTGTACTTGATCTACATTTTTTTGGGTGTGTGTAGTACACCCAGTGTCCACATCTAGTTAATGTCACAGTAAAGCCCTGTACACACGATCGGATTTCCTATGGATCCTAATCCGATGCATTTTTCCATCGGAAATCCGATGAAGCTGACATCCATCAGTCTTGCCTACACACCATCAGTCAAAAATCCGACCGTCCCAAATGCGGTGACGTAAAACACTCCGATGAGCCGAGAAAAATGAAGTTCAATGCTTCTGAGCATGCGTCGTCTTGATTCCGAGCATGCGTGGGTTTTTTGTCCGATGGAGTTCCCCACAGACGATCGGAATTTGCTATAGTTTTTTTTTGCCATCGGATAAATTTAAAACATGTTCTATTTTTTATCACCGATGGAAAAAAGACCGATGGGGCCCATACACGATCGGTTTGTCCGATGAGAAAAGCCCATCGGACTGTTTTCAATCGCTAAAACTGATCGTGTGTACACGGCATAAGAGCAGACAAAATGATGAATAAAAATAGAAGCCCAACTTTTTGATTTTTTTATTAGTTTTGACAGGGAAGGGAAAGGATAGAACCTCCGTCTGTTAAACTAATTTTAGATAGAATAACAGGTGTGTTTTCTCAAACTTACCATAACTTTCTTGAAGTTCTCTTTTCCCAGGTACTAGAATAAAAGAATAAGTAATTAGACAATTTTGGCAAATGGTACAGAGAATTACTCAAATATTTACTGAAGATCAGATTGTAGAAGACCCAGCCTTCTTCTTGCTACACCATACACAAATCCCACCGAAAAAATATATAAAATCAGTCCTGTGTCACCTAATAAATGCGGCAAAAAGTTGTATTGCGATGAACTGGAAAGACCCCAGTGCCCCTACGATCTCCATGTGGTTAAACAAAGTCAGAAGGGTGGGAATAATTGAGAAACTTCTACCAATAACGTTGGAGGTAAAAAAACAAATACAAGAAATATGGGTACCATGGGAGCAATTTGTAAAATCTGAAGAAGGGAAGAGGCTATTAGGAGAGTAAAGATAAAAACTAGGTTGACAGGTAGAAAGAGTAAGTAGGGGATTTTCGAGAAGTTCCATATTTTAAAAAAAAAATGTCTTCTTTTTTTTTTTCTGTGTTGATGATGTTTAAATGTTCCCCTGCATAAGCAGAGGTAAAGGAAGGGGGAATTTGGGGTCAAAGGGAGGGGATTGGGGGAGGACTAGGGAAATAGGAAAGAGAAATAGGGACTAAGGAAGAATGAGATGTAGAGGGGGAAAAAAGAGGGGGGGGGGTATTAGGAAGAAGTGCCTAGAAGACGATAGTAAAATAACAAAAGTAAAATAATATGGTTTAAATAAGGTTTTCTTTACTGATTTATGAATGGCGAAATACCCAGCCTTTTTTTTTCCTAAATAGCAATGTTATATCTGTATACCCTGTTTTAAGAAAAAAAAGAATAAAAAAAAAAAAAAAAGAATATATAATTCAATAATATAAAAAAAAAAAAAAAAAAAAGAACCTGTAAGACAAAGGCAGCCGCCGTTTACGGCACGGGCTCTGAAGGTCTGGCACTGTAAGCTGGACCTTCAGAGCGCATGCGCTGATGACGTCATCATCTGCATGCACTCTAAATATCTCCTAAACAAGTTTAGGAGAAATTTACAGCACCTACAGGTAAGTCTTATTATAGGCTTACCTGTACTGTAGGTACAAGTAAAAATTAAGACATTACTTCCACTTTAAGGAGAAGCTCCAGGAAAGCAAATTAAATTATCCATCAATAACTAGTGATATTAAAGAAATGTTGTGCCACCTACGTGCTCCAAATGTAAAAGAGATTATGATGACTTGATCCATTTACTGTGGAGATGTCCTAAACTGCACACCTATTGAAGGGGGGTGGTGGACACCTTGAATAAGGTGTTCCAGGTATCTCTTCCATTAGATCCAAAACCCTGGCTCCTTAGTCTACTAGATGAATATGAATGGGAAAGGCATACCAGAGAAACCATAGTCAGGGTTTTATTATTGCTTGTAAACTAATAATGGTTCATTGGAAATGTGAAGACCCTCCAACAGTTGAGGAATGGATCACTATGATTGGTAATATTCTGAGGATGGAAAAAATTATATTCCAACATAGGGGGTGTCTGCACAGATATGAAAAGCTATGGGATCCACCGTTAGGAGTCCCTGGGCTAGCCACAGTAGACCTGATCATGGACATGCTGAGTGAGGATATTTCTTGATGGGCTCCTAACAGAGTGTTGGTTAACTTCACTTATGGTGGAACATCAATGTACTGTTATCGCTCAATACAATTTATATTATATATAGTATTGTTATTGGCATGGACTGTTTTGTGTATGAAATGGTGCATTGTACTGTTTGGCATTGTCAAGCTAAGTTTTCTTTATAATAAACTTGGTTTTGGATAAAAAAAAATTGTTGTGCAATGATGAAATAAGGACCCCTCAGTCTATCTTTGTCTGCATTATAAGCGCCAATGTGGCCAGATTCTGCAACCAACCAGCTTCTAACTGTCAGATGAGCAGTGCTTGGCTGAAAATAAAAAAGGGATCCTGATTGGTTGCTTTGGGCAGTTTAGAATTGTTATTTTAGTATTCTATTTTTTAGAACAAAGATAAGTGAAATTGAGGGTTTTATATTTTATTGATATTTCAATGAAACCTGGACACTGGGAAAAATAATAATTTTGCTAAAATACTTTGGCATTCATTGAGAAGACAAATTAAAATGGTTTTGGGTGGCTTGGGTGGTGAGGGGTAATAGATTTTAATGGCTATCAAGGGTTATGGAGCTCCTCTAAATTTTTAATTTTTCTTGCTATTTTTGGACTCTTTTTCAATTTTTTATTACTTCAATTAAAGTGTTTCCTTCACTAGATATTCATCTAGAGAGAAACACAGTGGCAGCATAATTGATAAACAATACCATATGATTGATGTGGCTCTATTTACCAACAAAGTAATTTATTCCCAGATCAGCCAAAAAAACAAAAACAGGTCATACAAAATCAGAGTCTGAAATGGCTTTGTTTTATAAACATAGCCACATAGCAACAATAATATACTGAATATGTACAGTACTGTGCAAAACTTTAAGGCCTCATGCCCACGGACGTTTTTACAGCTGCGTTTTTTACAGCTTAAGGCCTGTCCATGTTATTGTATAATTTTTTATTTATTTACTTATTTTATTTTAAAAAAATAAATAAAAATTCGGAGCTAAAAAACGCGATTGCGCCGTTTTTGCGCGTTTGACGCTTCGCGTTTTTTTATGCCTAACGCCGACGCTGAGGAACGCACTGGTCCTGGTTTTGTTTTTTACAGCTTAGAAACGTCTATGCTATTTGCAGCTCAAAAACGTCTAGGTGGGCATGAAGCTATAGACTAACATGGACAGGCGTTTTTAAGCTGTAAAAAACGCTCAAAAACGCGGCTGTAAAAACGTCCGTGGGCATGAGGCCTTAAGCGGGTGAGAAGAAATCCTGTAAAGTAAGAATGCTTTCAAAAATATATTTTTTTATTAAATTTTTATCAATTTATAAAATGCGAAAAGAGCGAACAGAAGAAAAATGGAAATCAAATCAATATTTGGTCTGACTACTCTTTGGCTTCAAACCAGCATCAGCTCTTACACTTGCACACTTTGTACAGTTTTGTAGGATTAGAGTCAGGTGCATGATCAGTGGCAGCCAGTGGTAATTAATTTTGGGGGAGGGGGCGGCAAACAGTAGCCCCCCCCGGTCGGTCGATCGGATCTGGAGCACTTACCCCATCTATGGTGGGCAACGCTTCTCCCGGGCTTGACCAGTGGCTTCCCTTGCTCCTCGGCAGCAACGGCGATGGCTCTACCTTTCCCTGCTCTCCACGGGCATCGCGACGGCTTCAGTTTCTTCCCTCCTCCTCGGTGGCCAATTGGGACTGTTCTCTTTTCAGCCAATCGGAAAATGGTCTCAGACCTGCTTCTGATTGGTGGGATTGAGGATCAGTGTTACAACAGCGAATATTCATTCATTGTTGTAACACCTGGGTGGGCTCATGCCGCAATGCTCTGTGCCACGAGCCTACCCCATTTTGAAGCCTATTAGAGCCTACGGCTCTAATCAGGTGCTTCAAAAGAAAACCCCGGCGCTGTAATTCAGTTACCCGGCACCCTGAAAGGAGCCGGGCGCATGAATAGGGGGTGGCCGCGGCGGCCGTGGATAGATTCATGCTATGCATGAATCTATTTATTATTCATAAAGGGGGTGGCGTGGATAGAGGGAGCGGCGTCTGGGCACCCCTAATAGACGGGACGCCACTGTGTATGATTAACAAATTATACCAAGCCTGGTGCTAATGATCTTTAATTTCATATGTAGGTTAAAACAGTCATTGAATGAAACAAATAGCTGTTTTGGAGGCCTAAAACTGGTTGAGGAGCAGCCAGACTCTGCTACTAAGGTGAGGTTGTGGAAGGCAGTTTCATGTCACGGGTCATACATCAGGGCAAGACTAAGCACAGCAACAAGACACACAGTAGTTACACTGCATCAGCAAGATCTCTCTCAGGCCAAGATTTCAAAGCTGACTGGGGTTTTAAAAAGTGTTGTTCAAGCTCTTTTGAAAAGGCACAATAAAACAGGCAACTTTGAGGACTGTAGAAGCAGTTATTGTCCAACGAAACGTAATTCAGCAAATGAAAGACACAATATCAGCACAGAACTGGAGGAAACCAGTGATACCCAGGTACACCCATCTACTGTCCGGAGAGGTCTTGCCAGAAGTTGTCTTAATGGCAGGACTGCAGCCAAAAAGCCAAACCTCTGCCAAGGGATGAAGGCCAAACGGCTCCACTATGCACAAAAACAGAAACTGGGGTGCAGAAAAATGGCAGCAGGTGCTCTGGACTGATGAGTCAAAATTTTAAATATTTGGCTGTAACAGGAGGCAGTTTGTTGGTGAAGTACTGGTGAGAGGTACAATAATGAGTGTCTGCAGGCAACAGTTGAAGCATGGTGGAGGTTCCTTGTAAGTTTGGGGCTACACTTCTGCAAATGGGGTTGGAGATTTGGTCAGGATCACTGGTGTCCTCAATGCCAAGAAATACAGGCAGATACATATCCACCATGCCATAACATCAGGGAGACGTGTGATTGGCCCCAAATTTATTCTGCAGCAGGACAACGACCACAAATTTCTAGCCAATGTCATTAAGAACTTTCTTCAGTGTAAAGAAGAACAAGAGATCCTGGAAGTAATGGTTTGGCTCCCACAGAGCCTTGATCTTACGATCATGGAGTCTGTTTGGGATTACATGAAGAGACATTTGAGTCACAGAAGATCTGTGGTAAGTTCTCCTAGATGTTTGGAACAACCTACCTGCGAAGTTCCGTCAAAAACTGTAAGTGTACCTAGAAGAATTTATGCTGTTTTGAAGGCAAAGGGTGGTCACTCCAAATATCGATTTGATTTGGATTTCTCTTCGGTTCATTTACTTTCCATTTCGTTATTTGATACAAATAAACTATTAACACTTCTATTTCTGAAAGCATTCTTCATTTACAGTATTTTTTTGCACCTGCCTAAAACTTTTGCATAATACTGAATATATATATATATATATATATATATATATATATACAGTGGGGCAAAAAAAGTATTTAGTCAGCCACCAATTGTGCAAGTTCTCCCACTTAGGCCCCATGCACACGAGACGCTGTTATTTGCTGTTGAACGCGCGTTCAGAGGCAGTTGGACGCTTTTTTCAACTGCTCCTGAACCCATTCAATGTTATCCTATGTGTCCATGCACACACTCTCGTTTTTTGGCGTTTACAAGCAGTTGCGTTTAACCTCGTTTTTCCAGAAGCAAAAAAATGGGTTCAGACGCAAAAGTTTTCCACGTTTCAGACGCTAAACGCTGCTAAACGCGGCTAAACGTGGTACTGGCGTTTTGCCGCGTTTGCGTTTATAAGCGTTTTTAAAGGTGACCTATTTTTTAACATTAGAAATCTCAAAAATGATGGCAAATGATGAAAAACTATTAAAAAATATAAAAGAAAACTGTAATTGCTTGCATTGCATTGTGGACAATCCACAACTTGTGGCAGATGATGTGGCAAGTGATACGCTAAATACAAGTACACTGCTGCTCTCTCAGCTGCTACTCACTCTGGTCTCACAAACTGGCTGAAATGGTTAAAATTTACTATTTTTTGAGCTTAGGGAGGGTCTATGATGAAACGCTTATAAACGCAAACGCGGTTAAACGCCGCTAAACGCGGCCGCAAACGCGGCAAAACGCGCGTTTATAAACGCCGGTTTCAGCGTTTAAAAACGTGTGTTCAGCAGAGTTTGCACCTGCGTCTCGTGTGCATGGGGCCTTAAAAAGATGAGAGAGGCCTGTAATTGTCATCATAGGTATACCTCAACTATGAGAGACAAAATGTGGAAACAAATCCAGACAATCACATTGTCTAATTTGGAAATAATTTTTTTTGCAAATTATGGTGGAAAATAAGTATTTGGTCAATATCAAAAGTTCATCTCAATACTTTGTTATATATCCTTTGTTGGTAATGACAGAGGTCAAACGTTTTCTGTAAGTCTTCACAAGGTTGTCACACACTGTTGCTGGTATGTTGGCTCATTCCTCCATGCAGATCTCCTCTAGAGCAGTGATGTTTTGGGGCTGTCGCTGGGCAACATAGACTTTCAACTCTCTCTAAAGGTTTTCTATGGGGTTGAGATCTGGAGACTGGCTAGGCCACTCCAGGACCTTGAAATGCTTCTTATGAAGCCACTCCATCATTGCCCGGGCGGTGTGTTTGGGATCATTGTCATGCTGAAAGACCCAGCCACGTTTCATCTTCAATGCCCTTGCTGATGGGAGGAGGTTTGCACTCAAAATCTCACGATACATGGCCCCATTCTTTCTTTCATGTACACGGATCAGTCGTCCTGTTCCCTTTGCAGAGAAACAGCCCCAAAGCATGATGTTGCCACCCCCATGCTTCACAGTAGGTATGGTGTTCTTTGGTTGCAACTCAGCATTCTCTCTCCTCCAAACACGACGACTTGTGTTTCTACCAAACAGTTCTACTTTGGTTTCATCTGACTATATGACATTCTCCCGATCCTCTTCTGGATCATCCAAATGCTCTCTAGCAAACCTCAGACGGGCCCGGACATGTACTGGCTTAAGCAGGGGGACACGTCTGGCACTGCAGGATCTAAGTCCCTGGCGGCGTAGTGTGTTACTGATGGTAGCCTTTGTTACGTTGGTCCCAGCTCTCTGCAGGTCATTCACTAGGTCCCCCTGTGTGGTTCTGGGATTTTTGCTCACTGTTCTTGTGATCATTTTGACCCCACGGGGTGAGATCTTGCGTGGAGCCCCAGATCGAGGGAGATTAACAGTGGTCTTGTATGTCTTCCATTTTCTAATTATTGCTCCCACCAAGATTTCTTCACACCAAGCTGCTTGCCTATTGCAGATTCAGTCTTACCAGCCTGGTGCAGGTCTACAATTTTGTTTCTGGTGTCCTTCGACAGCTCTTTGGTCTTCACCATTGTGGAGTTTGGAGTGTGACTGTTTGAGGCTGTGGACAGGTGTCTTTTATACTGATAACAAGTTCAAACAGGTGCCATTAATACAGGTAATGAGTGGAGGACAGAGGAGCCTCTTAAAGAAGAAGATACAGGTCTGTGAGAACCAGAAATCTTGCTTGTTTGTAGGTGACCAAATACTTATTTTCCACCATAATTTGCAAATAAATTCTTTCCAAATCAGACAATGTGATTGTCTGGATTTGTTTCCACATTTTGTCTCTCATAGTTGAGGTATACCTATGATGACAATTACAGGCCTCTCTCATCTTTTTAAGTGGGAGAACTTGCACAATTGGTGGCTGACTAAATACTTTTTTGCCCCACTGTGTGTATATATATATATATATATATATATATATATATATATATATGTGTGTGTTTTATTGTTGCTATATATATTCTATGGCTTTGTTTATAAACAAAGCGATGTCAAGCAGCAAAGTTTTAAATATATTGTTCTTTAGAGCCCATTCACACAGGGACGACTTTGGATCCGACTTCAAGTCGCCCCAAGTCGCCCCTAGTCGCCTCAAGTCGCGCTGCATGAGAAAATCAATGTAAGTGAATGGAGCCATCTTAATGCACACTACTGCAGTCGCTCCGACTTCAGAAAATGTTCCTGTACTACTTCAATCCGACTTCTAGGCAACTTGTAGTCAACTTGTACGAATTGATTTCAAAGGAAGTCGCCTCAGAAGTTGGATCACTGTCTTAACAGAAGCAACAATACAGGAAGAGAACATACATTTCTCAGGCAAACCCCTCCCTCCCCCCTCCCTCCAACAGAGCTGATTCTTGTTTGATTGGCCACTGGAAAGCCTCCTGTCCTGGAGGCAACTTGAAGTTGCCTTGTAAGTTGCCTCAAGTCGCGCTGTGATTCATGCTCAAGTCGTGTCCAAGTTGCCTCCCAAAGTCGCGCTGGAAGTCGTGTTTCCCCTGTGTGAATGGAGTCTTAGGACCCTTTCAGTAGCTTGGCCTACATGTAGGATGTCCACCATCGTCATGCATTTCTAAGTAGCCACAAAGTATAAGGCTGGCTCATCTTTTGTACATATTTTGCTCTATTAAATTTGCTGAAGCAGTTTTGTGGAATTACCTCCACGTCCTTCATAAGAAGAACCTCCACTCCACACTTGGCGCCCCTCTCCTTCAAGTCATCTCCAAACTCCTCCATCAGGATGACGATTTTCAGCACTGGGGTTAGTCCTTTTTCACAGTTGTTCATAATGATCTGGGCCTTGTCCAATTTGTCGCAGACCACCACTGACAGTTCCGCTGTATAAACACAAAGATAAATGGACTCGTTTTGATATTTAACTTTTTTTTTTCATATTTGTGTCCTGTGGTGGAGATTTCCTTTGACTTCCTGTTCCATAGCCAAAACAGGAAGTGAGAAGAAATCCCTTGAAAGTGAGGGAATCCCTGGTTGTCACCAAAACTAATGTCCCCATTGGAAGATTTTTCCTCTATTTTAGTCTTGGGACAACCCAAAATTTGGCATTTTCTTTTACTTTCACTTTTAATAATGTAAATGGGACAAATAAAGAGAATGAATCTCCCTAACAGGGGCACAGACAGCAATACAAACTAACTGGTGTTCTATTCCATCTCCACTATTTAAAAAAAAAAAAAAATGATTTAGTTATACTTTAAATTTGTAATCCCTCTGACATTCTGGAGCAGGGAGAGGAGCCTTATAGATAATGTAAGTTGGCTTACAAGGGTTATAGTTAATGGCATTTTTTTTATGTAGGAGGTAGGATAGGAATAGGGTTAGGGCATTAGGGGTTAACCTTAAAATCAACATTGAGAAAAAGAAATTGGGTCAGCCCTTGTGAAAATGCTACAGTGCCTTGAAAAAGTATTCATACCCCTTGAAATTTTCCACATTTGGTCATGTTACAACCAAAAACATAATTGTATTTTATTGGGATTTTATGTTATAGACCAACACAAAGTGGACATAATTGTGAAGTAGAAGGATCATAAATGGTTTTCAAAATGTTTTACAAGTAAATATCTGAAAAGTGTGGAATGCAGCTGGTAGAGACATCCCCAAAAAGACTTGCAGCTGTAATTGCAGTGAAAGGCGGTTCTACAAAGTATTGATTTAGGGGGGCGGAATACAAATGCACGCCACACTTTTCACATATTTATTTGTAAAACATTTTAAAAACTATTTATCATTTTCCTTCCACTTCACAATTATGTTGGTCTATCACATAAAATCCCAATAAAATACATTTATGCTTTTGGTAGTAACATGACAAACTGTTGAAAATTTCAAGGGGTATGAATACTTTTTCCAGGCATTGTATTTGTCTGGCTGTCATGCTGACCCACTGGATTCAGTAATTTAAATCACTATCCTGAAACAAGTATGCAAGAAAATAAAAAACAGAACAGTTTGAATGAAAAGAGATGGTTTAATATTAAGTGTTAAGTTAAGAATTAAGGGCAATGCGGTAAAAGGCTATGTACTGAGGTCAGGTTAGGTTACAGAAACCCTGTCACTAATTTAGAAAATTGCAGGCAAAAGGCACATAAAAATATATTATTTAAAATGCTCACTTGTAGTGTTTTTTCCTTTTCATAAGTTTTTTTTTATTTTTTACTTGCAATATGCCTCTGAACTTGCAGGAAAATTTGAGTCAATTCCCAAGTATAGACCTTGCCTCTTTATTCCAGCCCTCTTCTCTTCTGAGAGTGTCTAATTACTGTCTGTGCTAGCCCAGCTCCTCTGCCCCTCCCTTTTATGTACAGTAGCTGCTGGGGGTGGAGCAAAGAGGAATAGTATAGACTTGAGTGACGGCTACAAATCTGCTGGGGCTGCTGAGGCTATATCTGGGCTATAAACCAGCAGCTCTAGATGTATATAAATTCCGCCATGTCATGTGATGTCACCTACTCACCTCTGTTAACAATGAACACAATGGCTTCCGATCCTAGCGTGTCATAGAGAGGTACCACAGCCATGGAGTAGGAATAACAAGCCAGCTCAGCAATGACCACCTGAAGTTGGAAAGGAGGACACTGATTATTACCATGTAGCAAGATCCCGGGCCTCCAGAGGCCTAATGGTGACTTCCAGAGTTAGGGACAGCTGACATCCTTCATTGTAGAGTGGATTACAAAGCATGGTGGGTTTAGTGCAAGGTAAATTAATGGGCACCAGACACTTCTTGAAGAGATTTATTTTCTCTTGAACAGAACTGTGTGAGAGAGGGTTGGGGCCAGGGCACCCTTAAGTAGATGCAATGTTAATAGGCAGACAGCCATGCAGGGAAAGGCAGCCAGCTAGACACCACATCTGCATGAGTAGGACCGCTGTTTCCTATGGCAACAATCTTGTAACAGTTTCTAACAAAAGTTGCAATGAACTCCTTTACTTCTTCTACAACCTCCTATTGTAGATCTTTACTCAACTGGGCTCCCAGTCTATCATTCAGACTTGCTGATCCACTACCAATGGATCCCCTGAGCTCTTCAAAACTTCTCACTCAGTATCTTCCTCAAGCGTCCCTGCTGGGTCCCTAGCTTGGCACTCAGATACTTCTCAAGCGTCACCCCGCTGGCCTGCTTTGTCCCTGGCTTGGCAGACAATAATGCTTTGCAAGCGTCACCTCCACTGGCTGGGTCCCTGGCTTGGCACCTGCTGAAGATTCCCAATTCTTCACCGTCCCTGGTTGGTGAGAATACTGCTCTGGTACTTGCTTCAGCTACTCACAGTGGTCCCCAGTAGCAAGGTGGAGGGTCCCTTAGCAGCGACAACTTCCCTTTCACCTCCGACCATGACAGATTCTCCGGCCGGAAGAACCTTTACTTGTGGTTGGAATGCAAGCCACAATCCCAACCCTACGCTGCTCTTCTGCTTCTGGATAGGCCCTCAGACAGCCTAGCAGCCAGATGCCCCTAGGATAGGTCTCTGGCCTAGCAGCCCGGGGAAATAAGTCACAGGTCCACCCAGACAGCTGTCCAGGTGGCACAGGACCCCAATCACCTGACTCAGCCCAAATAAATAGGTTCTCCCAGCAGGCCAAGGGACTCAATAAAATACCTGCCAATTGGCTGAGATACCCCATATACTCCTAATCTGTCCTAGCAATGCCCTTGTCTTATCTAATATCACCAGGTACCCGGCCACCTAGCGACAGAAGAGAGAAGTGCAGCAATTCCAGAATCAGGGTGAAGTCAGTTGACCTCCTAGCAATTGGCCAAGGCAACTATCACTTGGCAAATAAATTTAAGAACAACCCTGCCTAAACATCAGGGTGCTACAACCACAATGGGGAGATTTGTGTCTCTGCCCCTCCCACAATGGTGAGATTTCCTGCAATAGTTTGTGCCTCTGCCCCTCCAACAAGGGGGAGATTTCAATGCAGTAGTTTGTGGCTCTGCCCCTCCCACAATGGTGAGATTTCCGGCAGTAGTTTGTGCCTCTGCCCCTCCCACAAGGGGGAGATTTCAATGCAGTAGTTTGTGGCTCTGCCCCTTCTACAATGGTGAGATTTCAATTAGTATTTTGTGTCCCTGCCCATCCCACAATGGGGAGATTTCTCTGCAGTAGTAGCGTCTTTGCCCCTCCAACAATTGTGGGATTTGTCCAGTAGTTTGTGCCTCTGTCCCTCCCATAATGAGATTCCACCAGTAGTTTGTGTCTCTGCCCCTCCCACAATAGTGAGATTTCAATGAGTAACTTGCCCCTCCCACAATGGGGAGATTTCCCTGCAGTAGTAGTGTCTCTGCTCCTCCCACAATGATGAGATTTCCTACAGTAGTTTGTGTCTCTGCCCCTCCTACAATAATGAGATCTTCCCCAATGGATTGTGGTCTCTGTCCCTCCTACAATGATGAGATCTTCCCCCAGTAGTTTGCGCCTCTGCCCCTCCCACAATGGTGAGATTCCTCCAGTAGTTTGTGCCACTGCTCCTCCCAAACGGCTGGGATTTCCCTGCAATAATTTGTGTCTCTGCCTCTTGCAGAATGCAGAGATTTCCCTGCAGTAGTTTGTGTCTCTGCCCCCCCCCCCCCCAGAATGGCGAAATTGCCTTGCAGTAGTTTGTGTCTCTGCCCCTCCCACAATGGTGAGATTCCTCCAGTAGTTTTTGTCTCTGCCCCTCCCACAATGTAACCCTTCTGTCTTGTTTTGCTTACCTCTGGTCGGTTCTGAGAAAACACCCCAATAAATTGTTCTGGGGAAGCTTTACATCCCTTGTACAATAGGCCTGAGCCAAAAAATTCCGCTCTGTCAACGACCTGCAAAACACAGACCAACACTGAACTTAGAATGGCCGCTGTATGTGGAAACACAGCCCACAGTGCAGAACATGGTTGTCAGGACTTACCTGTTTGTAGGTGATCCATGTATAGGGCTGGTTCGGCCTGCGGGATCCCAAGCAGTCTCCATTCCCTGCAGTCATAATGCATATGTTTAATTATTTATTTAGCACATGATAAATTCCAGGCATTGGACTATGTGATTGGTGCTACAAGAGGGATTGGCCAATCAGAACTCTGATCTTTCCTTAGGCTGCATTCACACCTGAGCGTAGCGTTTAGAGCGTTTTTACCGACGTTTTTACCGGCGTTTTGTCGCGCGAATTTGCGCCCGTAGAAACGCTCGTTGTCGCGCTAGACGCTTGAATCAATCGATTCCATTCGTTTCTATGACTCCTAAAACACCCAAATCTGCCCGATTCGTGCGACAAAAAAGGGTCCTGAACTTGTTTGAGCTTCAGGCGTTCGGCTTCAGGCGTTTTGGAGTGGAGATGTGAACCATCTCCATAGAGAATAATGGATTTTTTCCCCTCTAGCGTTTTGTAGCTTCAGGCTTCAGGCGACAAAATGCTCAGGTGGGAATGCAGCCTTACAGTGGAGGTCATGTGACCAAAAGACTTGACTTTGGTATCTGAGGGCAGCAGTTTCTCCAGGCCAAGGTATGTTGTGCCTTCTGTAAAAGGTAGCAGGGTGGCCATGGAAGCTGAGGGTCTGATTTTAAATCTGAATTACAAAGTGTCAAAGGTTTAGAATCTCTTTCAGGTAATCATCAGAAATGTGTCCTTACTTTGTCTGGTAACTACACAGGAAGTGAGGGGACATCTACCTCAAGGGGACACCAAATCCAACCCCCACTCTACTCAAAATTAATATTTTGGTTGGGGTTCTGCTTTAACAATAGTTCTTCTTCAGAGCAGGGGTCTCCAAACTATGGCCTGTGGGCCAAGATTTTATCCCGCCGGCAGCTAGGGTCAATGACCTCTCATGCAGGCCTTCAGAACAGCCTACAATATCCGCTTCTATCCAGCATCCACAACCTCCCCTCCGGCCTCCAGCGTAGGTTCCACATCGTTGGTTGCTAGGAAGCCAATCTCCACATGAAGAGTGGATGTGGCAGTAGTAAAGAGTTACAAGTATCTGGGGGTGCACATAGATAATAAGCTGGACTGGAGCAAGAACACCGAGGTTCTCTACAGGAAGGGCCAGAGCCGTCTTTACTTTTTGAGGTGACTGAGATCCTTTAACATCTGCTGGACGATGCTGAAGATGTTTTATGAGTTTGTGGTGGCCAGCGCTCTCCTGTATACAGTGGCATGCTTGGGAAAGAAGGCTTAGGGTGTCTGACACCAACAGACTCAACAAACTGATTCGCAAGGCCAATGATGTTGTTGGATTGAAATTGGAGTCCTTTACAACAGTGTTGTTGACAGGTGAATGTTGTTCAGGTTACGTTCAATCTTGGTCAACTCCCCCCACACACTCCACAATACGCTGGTCAGTCTGCGGAGTACCATCAGTGACAGGTTGTTGCACCCACAATGCACCACAGAGTGACACAGAAAATCATTTTTGCCTGTGGCGATCAAGCTATATAATTCTTCTCTGGGAGGGCTGGAGGTGAAGATCTAATTCTGGTTTACGATCAGGATTTTGTGTTGTTTTTATAGTATGTTGGTATTGTGTTAGCTATTATTTGGGGGGGGGGGGAGGTGTTGGAGAAACTGGTGTATTGTTTATATTTGGTAGTTTGTCTGTTTTTTAATCTGTGTTATTTATTCTACGTTGTATTTTAAATTCTATGGATGTTTTATTTGTAGTGTAGTTTTAATTTTGTTTATTTGGTGCTAATGGTTGTTATTGGTCATTTTGTTGTGTTGTTGTATCTTGTTCAGTTATTGTTGTGATCTTGTGCTGTCTTTGTTAGTGTGTCTGTGTCAAAATAATTTACCAATTCCCATTGGGGATAATAAAGTATTCTGTATTTGGCTGGAGGCCTTCCACTGAAGTCTCAGAGTCTGCCAATTACCATTGCATCTACTCGAGGGTGTCCTGGCTCTAATGCCGCGTACACACGATAGTTTTTCACGTCGTTAAAAATGCCATTTTTTAAATTGGGCATTAAAAACGATCGTGTGTAGGCTCCAGAGCATTTTTAACCACTTCCCTACCCAGCCATAGTCAAATGACGTCCACAGATGGGATCTCCCATCCTAGGTGGACGTCATATGATGTCCTGGCTTTGTAGGGGGATATCTGAATGATGCCTGCAGCTAGAGGCATCATTCAGATATCCTTTTAAAGTGCCGGCGATTCTGTGCACCATAAGAACGATCATAGCGGCGGTTCCGCCGCTTGATCGTTCTTATAGGCAGCGGGAGGGGACATCCCCCCTCCCGCCACCATCCGGTGCTTCTCCGGGCTCTCCTGTGCGATCGGGGACCCGGAGCGAATCTTTCGGCGCCTTTGGTGGGTCACGTGACGAGCATAGAGATGACTGGTGACCAGATGGTCACCAGTCATCTCTATGATCGTCTGGGGCCCAGGCGCGATGTGATGACGTCACGCCCGGGTCCTCAAATGTAAACAAAGCCGCCATTGCGGCTGTAAGTATGAGATCAGTGAAAAAAAATTCACTGATCTCATGCTTTCCAGCCTGGAGGAGAGATGTGGGGTCTTATTGACCCCGCATCTCTCAATAAAGAGGACCTGTCACACACATTTCTATTACAAGGGATGTTTACATTCCTTCTAATAGGAATAAAAGTGATAAAAAAAAAGTAAAATAATTGTAAAAAAATAAATAAATAAGTAAAAAAAAAAAAATTATAATAAAAAAAAAAAAAAATTAAAACGCCCCTGTCCCCGGTAGCTCGCGATCAGAAGCGAATGCACACGTAAGTCGCCCACATATGTAAACGCCGTTCAAACCACATATGTGAGGTATCGCCGCGTGCGTTAGAGCGCGTGCAACAATTCTAGCACTAGACCTCCTCTGTAATTCTAACCTGGTAACCTGGAAAAAAAATGAAAGCGCCGCCTATGGAGATTTTTAAGTACCGAAGTTTGGCGCCATTCCATGAGTGTGCGCAATTTTAAAGCGTGACATGTTAGGTATTTATTTACTCGGCGTAACATCATCTTTCATATTTTCCCCAAAAATTGGGCTAACTTTACTGTTTTGTTATTTTTTAATTCATGAAACCAATTTTTTTTTTTTAAAAAAGGCGTTTGAAAAATTATTGAGCAAATATCGTGCAAGAAAAAAAGTTGCAATGACCGTCATTTTATTCCCTAGGGTGTCTGCTAAAAAAACATATATAATGTTTGGGGGTTCTGAGTAATTTTCTAGCAAAAGAATGATGATTTGTACATGTAGGAGAGAAGTGCTAGAATAGGCCCGGTATTGAAGTGGTACAAAAAGCCCTGTATTGAAGTGGTTAACTACGTGAAAAATGGCCTAAAAAAATGAGAACATGCTCTATTTTTTCACGTCGTTTTTCACGTCGTTTTTTTTAACGACGTGAAAAACGGTAGTGTGTATGCTTTTACGAGAGGAAAAAAAACGCGCATGCTCAGAATCAAGTATGCGACGGGAGCGCTCGTTCTGGTAAAACTAGCATTCGTAATGGAGATAGCACATTCGTCACGCTGTAACGGACTGAAAAGCACGAGGCTGAAAAGCGCGAATCGTCACTCAACAAACTTTACTAACATGAAAGGTGGCGCCATTCGAACGGAACTTCCCCTTTATAGTGCCGTCGTACGTGTTGTACGTCACTGCGCTTTGCTCGAGCGTTTTTTTAATGAACGTGTGTACGCAAGACAGGCTCGAGAGGAAACAAGAAAAATCACGTCGAGAAAAACTTCGTTTTTGAAAATGACATTAAAAATGATCGTGTGTATGTGGCATTACCCTCTCTCTCACAGTTCTGTTAAGAAACAATAAATCTCTTGTTCGCATTCAAAAAGTGACTGGCGCCCATCATTGCTTCTTGCATTACACCCACCATACTTGGTAACCCACTCTACAAGGAAGGATGTCAGTAGAGCAGTGGACGGTGTCAGTAGGACAGTGTGAGGTGTAAGTAGAGCAGTGGATGGTGTTGGTAGAGCAGTGGATGGTGTCAGTAGACGATGCCAGTAGAGCAGTGGACAGTGTCAGTAGGACATTGGATGGTGTCAGTCAGTAGAGCAGTGGATGTGTCAGTAGAACAGAGGTTAGTGACAGTAGGACAGTGGACGGTGTCAGTAGAGAGGTGAATATTGTCAGTAGGACAGTGGATGGTGTAAGTAAAGCAGTGGATGGTGTCAGTAGAGCAGTGGATGGTGTCAGTAGAGCAGTGGATGGTGTCAGTAGAGCAGTGGATGGTGTCAGTAGAGCAGTGGATGGTGTCAGTAGAGCAGTGGACGGTGTCAGTAGAGCAGTGGACGGTGTCAGTAGAGCAGTGGACGGTGTCAGTAGAGCAGTGGACGGTGTCAGTAGAGCAGTGGACGGTGTCAGTAGGACAGTGAGTGGCTGGTGTAAGTAGAGCAGTGGATGGTGTCAGTGGATGGTGCCAGTAGAGCAGTGGATTGTGTCAGTCAGTAGGACAGTGGTTGGTGTCAGTAGAGCAGTGGATGATGTCAGTCAGTAGAGCAGTGGAAGGTATCAATAGGACAGTGGATGGTGTCAGTAGGACAGTGGATGGTGTAAGTGGAGCAGTGGATGGTGTAAGTGGAGCAGTGGATGGTGTCAATAGATAAGTGGACGGTGTCAGTAGATAAGTGGACGGTGTCAGTAGATAAGTGGACGGTGTCAGTAGGTAAGTGGACGGTGTCAGTAGGTAAGTGGACGGTGTCAGTAGGTAAGTGGACGGTGTCAGTAGGTAAGTGGACGGTGTCAGTAGGTAAGTGGACGGTGTCAGTAGAGCAGTGGACGGTGTCAGTAGAGCAGTGGACGGTGTCAGTAGAGCAGAGGTTGGTGTCAGTAGGGCAGTGGACGGTGTGATTCAGTCGATCAGTGGATGGTGTCAGTAGAGCAGAGGTTAGTGTCAGTAGTGTCAGTCAGTAGAGCAGTGGATGGTGTCAGTAGAGCAGAGGTTAGTGTCAGTAGGGCAGTGGATGGTGTGATTCAGTAGAGCAGTGGATGGTGTCAGTAGATAAGTGGATGGTGTCAGTAGAGCAGTGGACGGTGTCAGTAGGACAGTGAATGGTGTCAGTCAGTAGAGCAGTAGATGGTGTCAGTAGAGCAGAGGTTAGTGTCAGTAGGGCAGTGGACGGTGTGATTCAGTAGATAAGTGGATGGTGTCAGTAGGACAGTGGACGGTGTCAGTAGAGCAGTGGATCGTGTCAGTAGAGCAGTGGACAGTGCCAGTAGGACAGTGGATCATGTCAGTTGGACAGTGGACGGTGTCAGTAGGACAGTGGATAGTGTCAGTCAGTAGAGCAGTGGACGGTGTCAGTAGAGCAGTGGACGGTGTCAGTAGAGCAGTGGACGGTGTCAGTAGAGCAGTGGACGGTGTCAGTAGAGCAGTGGACGGTGTCAGTAGGACAGTGGATAGTGTCAGTCAGTAGAGCAGTGGACGGTGTCAGTAGAGCAGTGGACGGTGTCAGTAGGACAGTGGACGGTGTCAGTAGGACAGTGGGTGGTGTGATTCAGTAGATAAGTGGACAGTGTCAGTTGGGCAAAAATTGGTGTCAGTGGGACAGAGATTGGTGCCAATAGGGCAGTGGACAGTGTCCGTGTTTTTTTTAAATTATTGTTATTTTTATTTTATTTTACAATTTTTAGGCGTTGTTATCGGAGATTACCCAGTCCCTTTCTCTGCAGCCTAAGCTGCACTGGACAGTGAATGAATGGGAAGTGTTCTGTGCTGAGCAGCTTCATGTTTATTTACAAACTGAAGCCTAGTAAACACAAATTACTATGCTTCAGTTATGAATGAACACAGTTATGATCAATATTTACCGACCCCTTGCTCCACCCTGAAACATTCCCTGCACTGCAACAGCCAGTGGGAGAGGAGTGGAGGGATGCCGACAGCAATGTGGGGGGAGGATGGGACATGGGAGAATCTGCACCACACAGGGTGATTTGGGTGGGCCCAAGCACACCTGGCACACCCTGTGCCCACGCCTTTGGCAATATACCTTTTGCTTAACCTGGTGAGTCAAAGAAAAGAACAGAGAACCCATTCTATCAAGTGGCTCCTATGGGGGTAGCGCTACACTTTATATACATGTAATGGTCACCACCTGTATGTGTACCCCCCTCCACTCACCCTCCAATCCCCTTCCACTAATATTTACCAAGACTCCGCTCCTCTCACCTGACACCCGCTGACCTCTCAGGAACACTTCATATAGCGTTTTAGCATCTTCGTAGTAATGTGTCATCAGGGTGTCATCTTTCAGAAGCGCACATCTCCGAGCTCCACCCTGCATTCACATTCACAAGACATTTACCAAACATTCAACGAATATTCACAGATTTCCTTCCTGAGAAACTCTATCCTGCTTATTTCTAAAAGGAATTTATTTTTAAATTTTCCTTTAAAAAAATCAAAATATCTATCTATCTATCTATCTATCTATCTATCTATCTATCTATCTATCTATCTATCTATCTATCTACAGTTGTGCTCATAAGTTTACATACCTTGGCAGAATTTATGATTTCTTGGCCATTTTTCAGAGAATATGAATGATAACACAATAACATTTGTTTCACTCATGGTTAGTGTTTGGCTGAAGCCATTTATTATCAATCAACTGAGTTTACTCTTTTTACAGTAAATCATAATCCCAACAGAAACTACCCAAATGACCCTGATCAAAAGTTTACATACCCTGGTGATTTTGGCCTGATAACATGCACACAAGTTGACACAAAGGGATTTGAATGGCTATTAAAGGTAACCTCACCTGTGATCTGTTTGCTTGTAATTAGTGTGTGTATAAAAGGTCAATGAGTTTCTGGACTCCTGACAGACCTTTGCATCTTTCATCCAGTGCTGCACTGTCATTTCTGGATTCTGAGTCATGGGGAAAGCAAAAGAATTGACAAAGGATCTGCGGGAAAAGGTAGGTGAACTGTATAAAACAGGAAAGGGATATAAAAAGATATCCAAGGAATTGAGAATGCCAATCAGCAGTGTTCAAACTCTAATCAAGAAGTGGAAAATGAAGGGTTCTATTGAAACCAAACCACAGTCAGGTAGACCAACTAAAATTTCAACACTACATTTGGAGAGTCAACAAGGCCTACTGTGAAACACGGAGGTGGATCACTGATGTTTTGAAATTTGGTCAAAATTGATGGCAAGATGAATGCAGTATGTTATCAAAAAATACTGGAGGAACATGTGTATTCATCAGCCAGGAAACTGCGCATGGGACCTATTTGGACATTTCAACATGACAAGGATCCAAAACACAAGGCCAAGTCGACCTGTGATTGGCTACAGCAAAATAAAGTGAAGGTTCTGGAGTGGCCATCTCAGTCTCCTGACCTCAATATCATTGAGCCACTCTGGGGAGATCTCAAACATGCAGTTTATGCAAGACAGCCCAAGAATTTACAGGAATTGGAGGCTTTTTGCCAAGAGGAATGGGCAGCTTTACCATCTGAGAAGATAAAGAGCCTCATCCACAAATACCACAAAAGATTTCAAGCTGTCATTGATGTTAAAGGGGGCAATACACGGTATTAAGAACTGGGGTATGTAAACTTTTGATTATTAGGGTCATTTGGGTAGTTTCTGTTGTGATTATGATTTAAAAATGATAGCTTAGACAGGATCTGTAGCGAGATCTTGCAGCTCATAGAGCTCCCTTATCTGCTAGCTGCAGATGGTAAATAAGGTATAATCCAGTGCTGTATTTCATTGTAATAATATGTAGAAAAATATTTTTATTTTGTATAAGTGATGTTGGGATAGAAGAATATACTGAAAAGATTCAATTTTTCTAGTGACATTTGACTCTAAATCGGGCACATGCTAATGTCTGTCAGTGGCAAAAGAGATGTCAGTTTTCTCGTTTTTGTTTTTATAATCTCTTACATAGTTTGGCCCTAGGGTTGCCACCTCATCCCTTTAAACCCGAACACATATGAATTACACAGGTTCTGAGGCAAATTTATTGCAGGTAAGGCACCAAGTGAGATTAATTACCACCTTAATCAGCCACAGAACCTTTCTAATCAATATGTGTTCGGGTTTAAAGGGATGAGGTGGCAACTCTATTTGGCCCCTAATGCTGGGTATAGACCTGTCAGCTTTTAGGGCCAGCTCACACCACAGTCCAGTGCGTATTTTTCTGCATCAAAAACGCATGGAAATATGGTTATATGGTTTCCAATGGCATAGTTCACACCACTGCAGTCAGTTCCAGGGCTTTCCAGTTCCAGAAAAAAAAAGTAGAACATGCTGCATGTTTCCTGAATTGGAACGTGTTAAAACGCATAAAAAACACACTGGAATGCACTGAAACACTTTAAAAACATACTGGAACGCGCCAAAAACACGATAAAATGTGCATGCAGAAACACATCTGGAACGGATCTGGAGTGCGTTTTTGTGGTGTGAACCCGCCCTTAGGCAATTTCCACCACATTCAATCAGCCTAAAATAACCGAAGAGGTTGTAGTTGTTGCATCCTAACAAAAATGTTGCCCATTTACTAATTAATTAATTAATTTTTTATTTTCTTTGTTAACTTCTTTTGTATGGCCTTGTTCACACAGGTGACAGAGGAGTGGTGAAAAGCAGATGGTCTGTGTTTTTTTTTTTTTGGTAACATTGCTGGTGGCTATTGCCGCGTACACACGATCATTTTTAATGACATTTTCAAAAACGTTTTTCTCGACGTGACTTTTCTTGTTTCCTCTCAAGCCTGTCTTGCATACACACGTTCATTAAAAAAAAACGCTCAAGCAAAGCGCAGTGACGTACAACGCATACGACGGCACTATAAAGGGGAAGTTCCGTTCGAATGGCGCCACCCTTCATGTTAGTAAAGTTTGTTGAGCGACGATTTGCGCTTTTCAGCCTCGTGCTTTTCAGTCCGTTACAGCGTGACGAATGTGCTATCTCCATTACGAACGCTAGTTTTACCAGAACGAGCGCTTCCCGTCTCATACTTGATTCTGAGCATGCACATTTTTTTTCCCCCTCGTAAAAGCATACACACTACCGTTTTTCACGTCGATAAAAAAAACTACGTGAAAAACGACGTGAAAAAATAGAGCAGGTTCTCATTTTTTTAGGCCATTTTTCACATCGTTAAAAATGCTCTGGAGCCTACACACGATCGTTTTTAATGCCCAATTTAATAAATGGCATTTTTAACAACATGAAAAACGATCGTGTGTACGCGGCATATGTCTGTACACATTGTCGTTGTCATGTTGTGGCAATTTGTATACAGCATGTCACCTTTGGCAGGTAGTACTGTGGCCAATTGCATAGCTCCCAGCTGTCCCTGATTTCAAGGGACTGTCCCTGATTTGGAACAAAGTCCCTCTGTCCCTCTTTTCTCCTCATTTGTCCCTCATTTTGGTTTGATCTATATAGTTGTATATAAAATGCACTTTTTATCTATCAAAAAGTGTTTCCCAGTGCTAAACCTTTCACCTGATCACCTTTGATTTCTAACTTGCTGCATTTGTAAATTCCAAAAGCCAATATAAAGGAATAGTAGTGGTGATAAAAGCACTTGTGGGTTTAACCAATCTTTTATTTTTTTGTACAATTCTCCTTTAAGGGGGCGTGACAAGGGGTGTGTCTTATGCCTGCATACTTTTGCTGATAGGTGTCCCTCATTCCCATCTCAAAAAGTTGGGAGGTATGCAATTGCACATATTCAAGTGAATAGGACGGTGTCGCAACTGTGTCCAATGTATGTGGTGCAGCAGGATTCCCCCTATAAAACAAATGTCCAGGGGCAACATATCTCCTCCACCAGAGATCGCTTTTCAGAGTTGTAAAAAAAAACAGCCACCCGTGTGAATGAGGCCTATAGATCTATGAAAATTGCATCAAAACTGTCAGGTGTATGGTCAGCAAAAAGGTCACATCGTGCAACTTCCTAAATTGAGCCCCATAAACAACAAGCAAATAATCCACCCTGTGTCATGTGACCAGCGCTGTCACCTTCCAGGGCCTACCTCTGTTCCGATGGACTGCTTGTTGAGGTCTATAGGGGGGTAGACGGGTTTAGGTTTGGTGAGCACATAGATGAACGCTGATATCCCAACTGTGATGAGTGCGACGATAATTGACGTGGGGAGCGGCGTGAACAGGAAACTGAGGCAGCAGCACATTTCCACAAGTGACCGATCTGTCCAACACAAGAGAACAAAACAGACTAAATTCACTGCATTGTAAAAAAATAATAAAAATAGTTACAGAATTTACCAATGCTAGTATAGAGCAGTGATGGCCAACCTTGGCACCCCAGATGTTTTGGAACTACATTTCCCATGATGCTCATGCACTCTGCAGTGTATTTGAGTGCCAAGGTTCGCCGTCACTGCTATAGAGTATATGAAAAGCAGATGTAATCCCTAACAGAACGAATGTTCTTTAAAGCTATCTTCTTTTCTGAACGAATGTTCTATTATTATAGGCAGAGAAATAACATCTTATGGCCACTAGATGGATATGAGGAGCAAATAACCTAAAGAACATTTCATTTTTGCCCAATTCATACAGAACAAATGTACACAGCGGTTTGCTGGATTAATGGCTATGCAAACTTTTAAAAAGAGACCCCCTATAGTTTTCTATGTGCATGTTGTATCATAAACAATTGCTATTGTCCGGTCATGTGATCTGGCTTCCCCTGTATCAGCTAGCGGCAGCTGAAGGGGAGAAGAGGGAGCACCGCTGACAGAGGGGAAATAAGAGCCTATGGGTGACACCACCGCTCCCAGGCATTACTAGCCACCGTCGAGCGCTTTCTCCTCTCCCCTGCAGCTGCCGCTGGCTGACACAGGAGATTATGCGACCAGACCAGAGCGGGCTGAGAATAGGTAACTATATAGATCTTTATTGCACAGGTTAGTCTTAATAGGTGTTAAGAGGGGGGAGGGGACATTAAGATTGGTTAGGTATATCCCAGAATTTTACTTAAGGCTGCATTCACACCTGAGTGTTTTGTAGCCTGAAGCTACAAAACGCTAGAGGGGAAAAAATCCATTATTCTCTATGGAGATGGTTCACATCTCCACTCCAAAACGCCTGAAGCCGAACGCCTGAAGCTCAAACAAGTTCTGGACCCTTTTTTGTGGCGCGAATCGGACAGTTTTGGGCGTTTTAGGAGTCATAGAATGTAATGGAAACGCTTGATTCAAGCGTCTAGCGCGACAACGAGCGTTTCCACGGGCGCAAATTCGCGCGACAAAACGCCGGTAAAAAAAGCTTGAAACGCTACGCTCAGGTGTAAATGCAGTCTTAAGCATAACATTATCTTGGTAGAAGTCAGCACAATCATTCAGTTTTGACATCTGTATGTATATTTTTTAAACCACCTCTCTGAAGTTGTAAAATTCATTTCCTGACATGCTCCATGGCAGCATACGTGTGGGTTGGCCCCGCCTCCATAACTACCCAATAGGACCCCCTCCCTATAAATTTTGGCTCTGGGCTCTCAGCCGTGTTCCTTTTTTGTCCTCCTCCGAAGGACTATATGTTAGTTCTCCTACCTGAAGACGATTGTTCCTACGATCAAGATCGGCCGACGATATGGTGTCTCATCCCTCCGATAAGCCTTGACTGTGAAGCAGGGTATGGAGTGTATGGCAGAGTAGCGCTGAAGAGCTGGATTATATCTTCCATTGGAGAGATGAGCGCGCACAGGCCTGATTACCTAGCAGTGTGCAGGTGGCCATTATCTGCTGCAAAGCCCGGTGTGTGGATGGATGCGGTCCCTGGCCGAATCGATCGTAGGTGGTTGGTAAGCTGTATCGCCTTCATGGCAGCAGTGTTTGTGTTTGTTGTATTGTATCTGCATTGTTTATTCCTGTTCAGACTCACTTCATCCATGAGAGAATCTCTTCTTTGGTGGCTTCAGGGGAAGAATCTCCGCAACTGTCACACAATCCGTCCCATCACTTGGATTACTGTAACTTCGGATGCCAGCAATCAAGGGTGGGGCACTCATTGCCTGACGGAAATAGCCCAGGGCAGGTGGAACACACCGTCCCAAAGAATTGTGTCCAACATACTGGAGTTGCGGGCTGCCTTCCAGGCGCTCATGTCCTTCCATCATCTGTTGACAGACACTTCTGTGATGCTCAGGATGGACAACACAACCGCAGTTGCTTACATAAGGAAGCAGGGTGGTACCCGCAGCTGGTCCTTACTCCGGGAAGTAGAACCAATCATGACCTAGGCCTAGAAGTACCTATGCAACATCTCTGCAGTGTACATTCCAGGGGTCCAGAACGTTCAAGCGGACTTTCTGTCACAAACTCAAATGAACAACAACGAATGGTCTCTACACATAGAGGTATTCAATTGGCTTCTAACTCTGGGAGTGTCTCCAGAAGTGGATCTGTTTGCGTCCCCATGCAACCACAAGTTGACCAAGTATTACTCGAGGTCTCGGGATCCCCAAGCCTACGGGATAGATGCTCTCACAGATCGGTGGAGATTCAGCCAGGCTTATGCCTTTCCTCCAGTTCCTGTGATACTTCAATTCCTTCACAGACTCAGAGTGGAGAGAGTAGAAATCATAGCAGTAATTCCGTTTTGGCCCAACAGGCCATGGTTTTCCCTCTTGACGTCTCTCAGTTATCGGGACTCAATCCCTCTACCCCTCAGACCGGATCTCCTGTCTCAGGGCACAACGTTGCACCCATGCCCAGCTCATCTGCACCTCAGGGTATGGTTCTTGAGAAGGGAAGGCTGGAAGCCTTAGGATGTCCAGAAGAAGCCATGTCGACTCTCCTTAACGCTAGAAGAAATAGCACCAACAGAGTTTATGAGCGTATCTGGTCAAAATTTACAGACCATATGTCTTCCAGGGCTAATTCCTGTAATTCTCCAGAAGTCCAGGATGTACTTAGTTTCTTACAAACAGGTTTGGATTTGCCTTTATCAGTAAGCTCTCTTCGAGTTCAAATCTCAGCCATTTCAGCATTCACTGGAATCTCTTGGGCCAATCATTCCCTGATTTGCCAGTTCTTTAAGGGTGCTGTCAGACTTAGACCACAGAGAAAACCGAGGTTGTCCAAATGGGACCTGCCTCTTGTACTGGACTATCTTTCCACACTCAGCACAGATCCTGAAAAACCTCTTTCGCCAAAAGAGCTTACTCTCAAAACCGTCTTCCTAGTAGCGGTCACTTCAGCCAAAAGAGTGTCCGACATCAGAAACTTGGGTTCAAAGGAGCCTTTCCTGACCTTTTTCCCAGATAGAGCAGTATTAATTCCCATGCTGGGTTCAAACCCGAAAGTTACATCTATCTTTTATGAAAATCAGGAAATTGTATTACCCACTTTTGGAACTTCTGAAGGTCAAGAGGTTCATCCCCTTGATGTGGGCCACACATTAAGTCAATACCTGGAAATGACAGAGTCTTTCAGACAAACAGATTTTCTTTTCATTTTTCTTCATGGAAAGAACAGAGGAAAAAGGGCCTCAATCAGATCTATTGCGGCATGGATAGTTCAGACCATCCAAAGAGCTTACAAAGCAAAAGGTTTGGCTCCTACGGAGGCAGTAACTGCGCACTCAACCCGGAGCATCTCAACTTCTTGGGCAGCCTCTCGTCATGTCGCACCTGACGTTATATGCAGAGCGGCCTCTTGGTCGTCTATTAATACTTTTGTTTCCCACTATTGTGTCGAACCAGCTGCCTTATCATCACTGAATTCTGGTTTACAAGTTCTGTCGGTTGACAGTGTTAAATAAATTTATTTCTTGCCTCAGCATTTTGCCCGCCCGGGTGTGTTTGGCGAGTTATTTCCCACACGTATGCTGCCATGGAGCATGTCAGGAAAACGGAAAATTTATTATCAAATACTTACCGTAATTTTCCTTTCCTGATAGGCTCCATGGCAGCAGGAGTCCCTCCCAATGCTTGGAGTAGGCTAGTTACGGAACACGGCTGAGAGCCCAGAGCCAAAATTTATAGGGAGGGGGTCCTATTGGGTAGTTATGGAGGCGGGGCCAACCCACACGTATGCTGCCATGGAGCCTATCAGGAAAGGAAAATTACGGTAAGTATTTGATAATAAATTTTCCGTTTTATATATAAAAAAAAATAATAATAATATTTATATTTATATATATATATATATATATATATATATATATATATATATATATATATATACACACACACACACACACACCCCGACAGATTTGTCAGAAAACCTTTACTTTACTTTCAGAATCAACATTTTCTATGGGACACTATACTACAAAATATTCCCACAAATGCCATTGATTGCAACCAAGATTTCTTAATTTGCACACACAAAAAAAGTATTTTTCCTAACAAATTCATTCAAGACCATGTTGCAATAAATGAATACACTTTGCTCCTAAGTGTGATGGCAGGATGTTGTCGGATAATCTGACCGTTTGCATGCTCCATCGGACAATTGTTGTCGGAATTTCCTACAACAAATGTTGGATAGCATGCTTTAAAAGTTTCCGACAACAAATGTGTGATGTCGGATTATCCGATCGTGTGTACAGAAGTCCGTCGGGAAAAAATCCAAAGTACAAACACGCATGCTCAGAAGCAATGCTAACCATAAGACAACATTAGCAGAAGTTGCACAAAGGGTGGCGCTAAAGAGCTAAAAAAGCATGTAGTTTCGTATTTGTTGGCTGATAATTCTTTGCCGTTTGTATGCAATCCAAGTTCACGGCCAACGCCCTTCGGACAAAAGTCCTACGCTTCGTCCGATGGAAATCCGATAGTGTGTACGATTTAGGAGCAAAGCTAAATTTTAGACAACAAAATCCTAATTAACAAGAATTCAACTACAGGTGAGTCTAATCATTCATTAAACTGGTGTCCAGCAGGTAGTTCACTATAAAAGGGCATTACATAACAAAGAAAACCCCGCCCATTTCATGCTGTCAGCAATGGCAGCACACGGAAGAGAAATGTTACAAGGCCTGAGAAAGAAAAATGTCTTTACATGATAAAGGTGAAGGCTACAAAAAGATCAGCAAACCTTTACTTTATCAATCAGAATACTGTAGCAAAAGTGGGAAAAAAAAGTAACAAAGATAGAACTGCAACCATCTCACAGAGACGTCCAGGCCATCCATGGAAGTTATCACCTCAACAGGAGCGTCTTCTTATGAGAAGGGTTGAAGAAAATCGTCATGCAAGTGTTGGAAAAGAACAACAGCATGTAATGTCGCTTCTGTAAACTGACAATATATAAATATGCATTATACCTTTCTACCCAGCAGGTGGCACTGCAGTGTTATAGTGTGTTACTCTATGGTAAAGTAATAACAGGATGTTCTGTCTGTACTTGTATCCTCCTTGTTCCTGTTCATGATAAAGACATGCATTGCTAATCCTCCATGAAAGTAAAGTATTCTCTGCATACAACAAGCTTCCAAGCACATGATTTCAATACTCAGCTAATAGGTTATGAGCTTCAGGCATTGGAGAGGATATCCCAGGCACCCAGAGGCACTGGAAAGAATACTCAGTGAGTACAGAAAGTCAGTGAATACTGTATGCAGGCTACTGCCATTGCCATCAGTGCAGCCTGATCCATGCCCATCTGCAGCCTCGGAGGGGACAGGGAGGAGGCGGGACGAGCGCCGACAGATTACATACACTGCAAAGGAATGGCATGCATGGGTGTCGTTCACGGAAGAAGCCTCTCCTAAAGTAGGGTGACCAGACATCCCCGGTTTCAGGGGACAGTCCCCAGATTGAGGACACTGTCCCCAGACCAAGTCTGTCCCCAGTTTTGTCCCCGGATTGGATTTGAACAGGGACTGGGGCAATTTCAAAGACAGTCAGTGCAGAATAAAAAAAAAAAAAAATTCTTAATTACACACTCCTGCTCCGCCACTCCTACTAGCTTTGGGGGGGTGTATTTATTTTCCATTATCTGTGCCCCTTTCTGATGATCATGTGCTGGTCGGAGCGGAGGGAATATTTCTTCAGTTTCGGGTGCATGCCCATTCCGCTCCCGCTTACACGTTCCTCTGCCTTGGCTCAAGTCCTGGCCAGCCGCCTGCCTGCTTATCTCCTTGCCTTCCCTGGCGGAGTGATCTTCCCAGTAGTAGCCGGGGCCCGGAGAGTAAGACTTGACAGGCTGCGAGGCAGGCGGCGACGGGCAAAGAGTCGCTGATTGCCGCCATTACTAGTAAAAAAAAAAAAAAAATGTCCCCGGATTTCATTTTAAAAATCTGGTCACCTTATCCTAAAGCCCATGCACAAAAAAAGCCTGCCTAGAATTTGCCAGGGCCCATGCTGAAAAAGAAGAAGACTGCTGGGATTCTGTACTCTGGAGTGATGAGACCAAGATAAATGTTTTTGGAACTGATGGCTTCAAAACTGTATGGCGTCGCAAAGGTGGGGAGTATGGTATCATGAATTCACAGACGTACTGCTCTATATTAAAAGAGAAGATGCTACCATCACTCCGTGTCCTTGGTCGTCGTGCACTGTTCCAACATAAAAATGATCAAAAACACATCTAAGTCCAGTGTTGCATTTCTGAAGAAGAACAGGGTGAAAGTGATTCAGTGGCCAGGTAGGTCTCCTGATCTGAACCCAATCGGGGAACACCCAGTGGCGGTGCGTCTATAGAGGGCGACGGAGCGCCGCCCCCTCTCGCTCCCGCACCGCCACTGAAAGACAATACACAGATTCATGCATTGCATGAATCTGTGTATTGTCACCGCTGCCGCGCTGCCCACTATACATATGGCCGGCCTCCTGGTGAGCGCCGGCCATATGAATTATGCCGCGTACACACGATCATTATTCACGGCGGTTAAAAAACCGCCGTGAATAATGACAGGAAAAACGAGGGAACCGCTTGGTTCCCTACACACGGTCGTTTTTCCCGTCATTTTTTCTCTTGACGAGAAAAACGACCGTCTGTGGGCTCCGCGGCAGTGTTTCCCTATGGGAAAACTGCCGCGCAAAAAAATGCTGGAAAAAACGATGAGAAAATTTAGAACATGTTCTAAATTTTCTCAACGTTTTTTATGCCGTTTTTCTAGACGAGAAAAACGACATAAAGCCCACAGACGATCGTTTTTCTCGGCGAAAAAAAAAAATGCAGTTTTTCTCGTCGAGAAAAGCGGTCGTGTGTACGCGGCATTAGAGTGGCGGCCGGCGGTGGGTGTAACTTGGAAGTGCCTATCAGAGCCAGCGGCTCTGATAGGCTTTCCGAATACAGCTCTCACGCTGTATTCGGCTTCCAAAAACTCATCCCAGGTACGCACGGGGGTGCGTTCCTGGAAGAAGACTGTGTGGAGGTTTCAGCCAATCAGGTTCACCGGATCTGGTTACCGGTAACCTGACTGGCTGAAGCGACATCAAGGGCGGGAGAACACATCCAGGATGGCGCGGACCGAGGAAGGTAAGTGCAGGGCTGGGGGACAAACTGGCTGAATATGGGGGACAAACTGGCTGAATATGGGGGACAAACTGGCTGAATATGGGGGACAAACTGGCTGAATATGGGGGGAACTGGCTGTATATGGGGGACAAACTGGCTGAATATGGGGGGAACTGGCTGAATATGGGGGACAAACTGGCTGAATATGGGGGACAAACTGGCTGAATATGGGGGACAAACTGGCTGAATATGGAGGGAACTGGCTGTATATGGGGGACAAACTGGCTGAATATGGGGGACAAACTGGCTGAATATGGGGGACAAACTGGCTGAATATGGGGGGAACTGGCTGAATATGGGGGACAAACTGGCTAAATATGGGGGACAAACTGGCTGAATATGGGGGACAAACTGGCTGAATATGGGGGGAACTGGCTGTATATGGGGGACAAACTGGCTGAATATGGGGGACAAACTGGCTGAATATGGGGGGAACTGGCTGTATATGGGGGACACGCTGGCTGCATTTGGGGGGAACTGGCTGTATATGGGGGACAAACTGGCTGCATTTGGGGGGAACTGGCTGTATATGGGGGACACGCTGGCTGCATTTGGGGGGAACTGGCTGTATATGGGGACAAACTGGCTGCATTTGGGGGGAACTGGCTGTATATGGGGGACAAACTGGCTGCATTTGGGGGGAACTGGCTGTATATGGGGGACAAACTGGCTGCATTTGGGGGGAACTGGCTGTATATGGGGACAAACTGGCTGTATATGGGGGCACACTGGCTATATATATATGGGGACACACTGGCTGTATATGGGGGCACACTGGCTATATATATGGGGACAAACTGGCTGTATATGGGGGCACACTGGCTATATATGGGGGCACACTGGCTATATATGGGGGCACACTGGCTGTATATATGGGGGCACACTGGTTATATATATATGGGGGCACACTGGCTGTATATGGAAACAAACTGGTTGTATTTGAGGGGGCAAACTGGTGGCGTTTGGGCACAGTGGCTGCGTTTAATGGGCACAGTGGCAGCAATTGATTTTTTTTTTTCAGTTTGTTTGCGCCCCCCCAAAAATTTTGAGCACCAGCCGCCACTGGGAACACCTATGGGGATTTCTGAAGAGACAAGTTGAGCATCAGTCTCCATCCAGGATCCAGGCTCTCAGTTCACAACACATGCAGTCCAGTGCATTTTTTCTGCATCAAAAACGCATGGGAAGTAGGTTATATGGTTTCCAATTACATAGTTCACACCAGTGGGGTCAGTTCCAGAGCTTTTCAGGTCCAGAAAAAAAAAGTAGAACATGCTGCATTTTTCCTGCACTGGACTGTACTGGAACACAGTAAAACGTATAAAAAAAACCCCACCAGAATCCACTGGAATGCATTAAAAACGCATTAAAAATGCACCAGACCCCCAGTACAGTGGAAAAAACAAGAAAAAAAAGCATCCGGAAACGTTTTAAAAAACGCCCCGGAACGTGCCAAAAACGGAAAATTGAATTCAAATACTTACCGTAATTTTCCTTTTCTGACGAGCTCCATGTCAGCACAGCTGGGTGAGGCTCTGCCCACCCCTACGTGATCAGGACTTAACTATAAATTTTTCACTCACCTCAGCCTCAGCGTTTCGTAACTATTACTACTTAACTGGACGGGTTCTGTGCGGACATGGAGCTCGTCAGGAAAGGAAAATTACGGTAAGTATTTGAATTCAATTTTCCGTTTTCCTGACGGCTCCATGTCAGCACAGCTGGGAATTAACTAGCCAAAACAGGAGAGGGATAATGCTACACACACTCCAATTCTGACTAAAACGGTAACAGAAAACATAATGCCTCTGACAAACTCAACTGTCATGAATATGAATATTTTGGTGTCCACATAGTTGTATTGCGGATACTTTGAGACACACGGCCTGCTGTCACCCTCAAGGTCTGGACCCTTCTAGTGAGAGTGCCATGATTCTCCTGGCACAGCCAGCCCTACAACCTGCAGGCCAAGGAGATGAGGTTATCAACCAAGAGATAATGATTTTACGGCTCCCAGCAAGATTATTATGTGTTCCACCTTAAAAGGACAAACAGATGTACAGAGCTCCTGATGGCAGGAGTCGCCTTGATTAAATATTTTAGCGCTTAGCCCACATCCGATGGGCTAACTTCTTGATTACTCCCCAAAGGGAACGTAGGAGGGGAACCTCTTGTGTGATATGAACTATGAAGGTCAGTTCAGGCACATATTAGAGCATTGGCATGAGCACCATTCTGTCTGGGAAGTACGCGAGTATGGGTTCTTTAAACCCAAGGACACCAATGCTGATGTAATTGCCACCAGTAAATCAGTTTCAGCGAGAAAGTACCACAGGGTGATTAAAGGCATCCGATTAAATAACATCCATCAGCATTGGTATATCTCATTCCAGGAAACAAGTTTGAGGTTTCCACCAAATTGAATCTTGAAAAACTGTGTAATTAAGCGTTGGAAGCTTGCTGAATGCCGGTGAAGACAGCGATAGCCAAAATGCATGCCTATAGCATGCTTGCGCATAGAATTAAGTCAAGCCATGCCTGTAGGCATTCGAAGCAGGCTTCTGAAGAGTCCAGCGTAAAATCTTGATCAGCGAATATACTGGGCCTATATGTCCTGTTCTACTATAGGCATGCTTAGCGCTGACCTTTCTCGTTTTGTAAAACTGTTCAAATCTGCACTGAGCATTCGACATCCATTAGGCTCTGCCTCTCTCGACCCAGGCTATCAGCCTGAGCCTATCGGATACTGAATGAATGGGACTGGAGCAGATTTGATCTACCAGGCAGAGGGCGTCACTTCTTGACACTCATCAGGATGAGAAAAAAGAGTAAAACTGCGCTAAATATATTGATAGAGAAAAGACACCAAATGAGAGCTGCGATTAAGATGTAAACCACCATACACAATAGCAAAATAGGAAAAGAGAAAAATCGCGCTAACCCATGTCATAGGCTCCGTAAGGAGTCTGTGAATAATTTAAATCTGTAATTGTTTGAAAAGGAACAAAACATAAAATTTTAAATAAATTAAATAAACACCCATCAAACGATGAAGAACTAATGAATAAAAAATTTAAAAAAACAATAAATTATAAAAGTGTACTGTGATGTAACTTCAAAATATAAAATCCATAAATGATATAAAGTCCATAAAATAAATCTCTTAGGTAAAGTCCGTTATAAAACACCGGTGCTCCGTGTAAAAAATCATACGAAGTGAATAATTGCATCTAATTTTGTGATCTTCCACCACCAAACAACAGAAATTTCTCCTTACCAGCTACAATTGACCCCCCATGACAGAGGATCAATAAATGCAGAGATTAAGCAGTTCCTCCCACAGGTCAGCACAGCAATTGGGACTCCTAAATCACCAATCCCCGATGGACATCCGTGGACACAGGCAGCTACAATTGACCCCCCATGACAGAGGATCAATAAATGCAGAGATTAAGCAGTTCCTCCCACAGGTCAGCACAGCAATTGGGACTCAGACACACTGAATGAGAAGCGTCTTCTTCCTCCCTCCAGTGGGCAGATTGTTTGGAGGATTGACTTGGGTGAATTCTAGAATTAGAGAAAACTTCAAAAGTGAGAGACTGAGCCTTGTTTCCAGATGTAGGCCACAATCGTTGTGCTGTCCAACTTTCCCAGGACAAGCTTACTCTGGATGAGATGACTGAAGGCTAAGAGCCTGAAAAGGCTGCCCTCAACTCCAAGATGGAGTCTTGGATCCTTGACAAAAGACCATTGGTCCTGAGCTCATTGTTCCTGAAGTAGGGCTCCCCTAAACTGGCTGGTATCTGCCTGCACCACCAGGTCATCTGAGCTGCTGGGGCAAGGCGATTTCTATGGCTCAATCTGAGACGTGAAGGATGAAAGATCTCCAAATATGGCCCAAAATGCTTTCCTTAGGGGACCACGTGTCCATCCACAAGCCATCCCTATGTTAACAGAGGAACCACATAGTGCCCCTAGGGCATGTATGGGTGGCACAATCCCAAAATAACAGATAGCATCCTGACATGGAAGTTCTTATTGACTTCTTGGACTAAGCATTTGCTTCCTTGTCTTTCCTGGACTCCCATCCAGAAAAGCGCAGGAGCTACGCTCTCTGGCGTGAGCGTGAGCAATAACTCTTGAATTTTCGGTCTTTAACTCCGTAGACCTTCATCTTGAGGCAGGAAGCCAAACTGGCCACTATTTAATTTAGGCTTGCCCTTCTGCGATTAAGAAAAAAAATGCAGTGACCGTGTTTGTCCTCGAGGGTCGCACCTTCTGATGGTAAGGTCATGTGAATGGCCGATCCCACAAGGGACACATATGCCTTGTTTCCACTGAACGGAACGGTTCGGGTCGGTACAGAATGGAACGGTTTGAATGGTCCGGTCTATTCTGGTGAGCGTTTCCACTGCAAGTCGGACCGTCAGGGACCATTCAGGGTTTAGAAAAAATGCCTCACATGTCCGCCAATCAGTGGAATGTATTGTAGCTCCGCCCAAAACCGAACCGTTCCATTTTCTATGGCCCCACATCTGAAGCAGGACCCAGAATGGTGCGGTACGGTTCGGTTTTATGGCACGCTTTTATAATGGAAACACCCAAAATAGCGTACCGTACCGAACCGTACCGAACCGATCCGCTCAGTGGAAACGAGGCAATACTAACCAGCGGAGTGGTCTCAACCCCTGGACTTCTCTTCGTTCCAAAGGGCATAACTTTGACATCCTGCTGCGACGATATCCTCCAATCTTGATGAACAAGCCCTTGATCCATTCAACATCCAGCCGTCTTCTGGAGGTATTTAAAATACTTCCAAAGTTTCACCTCTATACACAGGCATTTCACCAACCTTAGCAATCTGGACACAGGTCGTCCTCTTTCTTCTGTTCAGAAGAGACTGGAGAGAATTGATTGGACCAAGAAGGCCCTGAAAGAAGGCTGGACATTGCCAAACAGACGGTCCCCATACAAGAAGAATCTAGTCATTCCTTTAGAGTGTCTTAACCATCTGCTTAATTGTGACAACTGGTTAGGTGTAGGGATGAGCTTCGTGTTCGAGTCGAACATACGTTCGACTCGAACATCGGCTGTTCGATCGTTCGACGAAGATCGAACGATTTGGGCCGTTCGCGCCAAATTCGAGTGACGCGAACGGCCCACAATGCACTACGCCATCGCAGTGTCATCCAGGCGCTGTGATTGGCCAAGCATGCACTGTGACCCCGCATGCTTGGCCAATCACAGCGCCGGCAGCGAGGAGAGCAATGATTGGCCACAGGCAGGATGCCTGTGGCCAATTATTGCTGAGGGTGTTTAGTACACGCCCCACACTATAAAAGGCCGCCAGCACGGCGGCCTAGTGTAGTGTGTTCCGGAGCAGGGAAAGAGAAACATAGGCAGGGACAGTGACATTTATTTTTTCCTTGCTTAACCTGGATTCCTTTAGTTTAGGGAAAGAGAAGGATAGGTAGGGAGAGTGTCAGTGTGTTTTACTGTGCGAATCCTTGTTTCTAGGGACAGGGAAGGACAGTGAGGGAATTCTCCTTGTGCTATAGTGTGCTTTAAAAAAACATTTTTTCTAGGGACAGAAAACTATAGGTAGGGAGAGTGTCAGTGTGTTTTACTGTGCGAATCCTTGTTTCTAGGGACAGGGAAGGACAGTGAGGGAATTCTCCTTGTGCTATAGTGTGCTTTAAAAAAACATTTTTTCTAGGGACAGAAAACTATAGGTAGGGAGAGTGTCAGTGTGTTTTACTGTGCGAATCCTTGTTTCTAGGGACAGGGAAGGACAGTGAGGGAATTCTCCTTGTGCTATAGTGTGCTTTAAAAAAAAAATTTTTCTAGGGACAGAAAACTATAGGTAGGGAGAGTGTCAGTGTCTTTTACTGTGCGAATCCTTGTTTCTAGGGACAGGGAAGGACAGTGAGGGAATTCTCCTTGTGCTATAGTGTGCTTTAAAAAAACATTTTTTCTAGGGACAGAAAACTATAGGTAGGGAGAGTGTCAGTGTCTTTTACTGTGCGAATCCTTGTTTCTAGGGACAGGGAAGGACAGTGAGGGAATTCTCCTTGTGCTATAGTGTGCTTTAAAAAAACATTTTTTTCTAGGGACAGAAAACTATAGGAAGGAAGAGTGTCAGTTTCTTTCACTGTGATAAACCTTGTTTCTAGGGACAAAGAAGGAAAGTGAGGGAATTCTCCTTGTGCTATAGTGTGCTTTAAAAAAACATTTTTTCTAGGGACAGAAAACTATAGGTAGGGAGAGTGTCAGTGTCTTTTACTGTGCGAATCCTTGTTTCTAGGGACAGGGAAGGACAGTGAGGGAATTCTCCTTGTGCTATAGTGTGCTTTAAAAAAACATTTTTTCTAGGGACAGAAAACTATAGGTAGGGAGAGTGTCAGTGTCTTTTACTGTGCGAATCCTTGTTTCTAGGGACAGGGAAGGACAGTGAGGGAATTCTCCTTGTGCTATAGTGTGCTTTAAAAAAACATTTTTTCTAGGGACAGAAAACTATAGGTAGGGAGAGTGTCAGTGTCTTTTACTGTGCGAATCCTTGTTTCTAGGGACAGGGAAGGACAGTGAGGGAATTCTCCTTGTGCTATAGTGTGCTTTAAAAAAACATTTTTTTCTAGGGACAGAAAACTATAGGAAGGAAGAGTGTCAGTTTCTTTCACTGTGCGAATCCTTGTTTCTAGGGACAGGGAAGGACAGTGAGGGAATTCTCCTTGTGCTATAGTGTGCTTTAAAAAAACATTTTTTCTAGGGACAGAAAACTATAGGTAGGGAGAGTGTCAGTGTCTTTTACTGTGCGAATCCTTGTTTCTAGGGACAGGGAAGGACAGTGAGGGAATTCTCCTTGTGCTATAGTGTGCTTTAAAAAAACATTTTTTCTAGGGACAGAAAACTATAGGTAGGGAGAGTGTCAGTGTCTTTTACTGTGCGAATCCTTGTTTCTAGGGACAGGGAAGGACAGTGAGGGAATTCTCCTTGTGCTATAGTGTGCTTTAAAAAAACATTTTTTCTAGGGACAGAAAACTATAGGTAGGGAGAGTGTCAGTGTCTTTTACTGTGCGAATCCTTGTTTCTAGGGACAGGGAAGGACAGTGAGGGAATTCTCCTTGTGCTATAGTGTGCTTTAAAAAAACATTTTTTTCTAGGGACAGAAAACTATAGGCAGGAAGAGTGTCAGTTTCTTTCACTGTGATAAACCTTGTTTCTAGGGACAAAGAAGGAAAGTGAGTGAAATTCTCCTTGTGCTATAGTGTGCTTTAAAAAAACATTTTTTCTAGGGACAGAAAACTATAGGTAGGGAGAGTGTCAGTGTCTTTTACTGTGCGAATCCTTGTTTCTAGGGACAGGGAAGGACAGTGAGGGAATTCTCCTTGTGCTATAGTGTGCTTTAAAAAAACATTTTTTCTAGGGACAGAAAACTATAGGTAGTGTGACAGCAGGAAGGTAAAGTCACCTGGTTGCATCCAGGGGGGTAGATATATTTCGCCCAGATTCAGGCTTTACGCCGACTTATACAACTAGGTGGAGAGTTGTATAAGCCCAGCTGAGGCTAGTGGGCTCATGGATGACTCATACCTCTAGGGAGAGTGTGGGGCGTCGTGCAGACAGGGAGTTGATGAGACCAGCTGAAGCTTGTCAGCTCATTTAGGCCTCTATAAGAACTCCCAGCTTCATTAGGGGTTAGCTCATGCCTGGAAGCAGACCTGTGTGGACTTCCTGGAGAGAGTGAACCCTTGTGCGGTAAGACAAAGCCTGTGTGGCTATTTGCTTGGACATTTAAAACCAGGGACTTGGGGACTAGGACAGCACTAGGCTGATCCCAGTTGTTAGTTAGGAAACCTGTATGTTTAGTCAGAGGTCAAGTTGACCAGGATTTATTTTGTTTATGTTTCTTTTGCTTTGCTGTGTTTTGTCACTGTAAATAGAAAATAAACCGCACCTTTTTGATTTTGAAAACCACAAGCTCCGTCTGCTGGGCCTGTTTTTGTGTGGGGAGCCCATCCCGGGGGTCACACACACCCGCTGCCGAGCTAACCCCCTCACAGTTGGTGGAGAACCAGTGGCAGTTTTTTTTTAAGCCAGCATGGAGGAGATACTGAAACAGCTGGCTCTAGCAAATGCCAATCAACAGCAGACAAATGCAGGTTTGCAAAAGAGCCTTGCAGCTCATCAACAGAGCCTTGCAGCTCAACAACAGAACTTCGCAGCCCAGCAGCAAGCTCATCAACAGAGCCTTGCAGCCCAGCAGCAAGCTCATCAACAGAGCCTTGCAGCCCAGCAGCAGACAAACGCAACTTTGCAACAGAGTCTGGAGGCTCAGCAACAAGCCCAGCAGCAATCTGAGGCCCGCTTCATAGACCTGTTGCAGAAGCAAGAGCAGAGACTACAACAACAGATGGAAGCAGTAATGCAGCAACGTCCGCAGACCAGTGAGGAAAGCCGTCCCACTAATACCGCGTCCTTTGGGGTGAGTCGTTTATTGACAAAAATGACTGGAGAGGATGATCCAGAGGTATTTTTGACCACATTTGAAAGGACCGCTGAAAGAGAAAAGTGGCCTGAGGAGCAGTGGGCTGGACTGGTGGCTCCTCTGTTAACTGGTGAATCGCAGAAAGCTTACTATGACCTAGAGCCTAACCAAGCAAAAGACTATGTGATGCTAAAAGCTGAAATATTGGCAAGGCTGGGTGTCACCCTGGCTGTCCGGGCTCAGCGTGTGCATAACTGGACTTTCCAGCTTGGAAAACCCCCCAGGTCTCAAATGTATGATCTCATTCACCTGAGCAGAAAGTGGCTACAGCCAGAGACTTTGTCCGCACCAAAGATTGTGGAACGTGTTGTAATGGATCGGTTTTTGAGAGCTCTTCCTACTGCCATCCAAAAGTGGGTAAGCCATGGAGACCCAGAGACGGCCGATGGTCTTGTGGATCGTGTGGAGAAATACTTGGCTACAGAGAACCTGACGGCCTCTTCCAGAGACACTCGGACTTTCCACCCTAAGACCAGACCATCCCCAGGGGCGGATAAGAGGATTCCAAGGGGTGAGGGTGGAGAGAGTGAGAGGGTGGGAGCTCTACCCCAAGTTTGGCGAGAACAGCCTGGGAAATCAGCGGCTCAAGAGGCGGCAAGAAGGATCGTTTGCTACCGCTGCCGGCAAGCGGGACATATTGCAGCAAATTGCCCGGTTGTGGAGGAACCCATGCAGTGTGACTTTCTGACGGGCAGACGTCAGTCGCTGTGTGCGACAGTCGCATGCACTGCCATTCGAGGAACTGAGAAACATTTATGCAAAATGTGTGTTAATGGTAGAAATGTTGTGGTATTGCTGGATTCAGGTAGCCTTGTGACCCTGATAAAGGCTGAGTTAGTTAGAACAGAGGTCTCTGGGAATAGCAAGGTAGCTGTTATTTGTGTGCATGGGGACACCCGAGAGTATCCAGTGACTACAGTGTGTTTCGAGACCCCCAAAGGTACCCTCTCTCATCCAGTGGGCTTAGTATCTCAGTTACCGCATGACGCCATTGTGGGAAGGGATTTTCCGAAGTTCTGGGAACTGTGGGATGATCCTGAGCCCCCCACTGGTGCCCCTATGTACCAGGAATGTGATAGCCAGAACTCCCCTGAGAGTGGTGAGGACTCTCCGGAATTTCCCTTGTCAGTATTGGCAGGGGAGACTCAAGAAACTGGAGAGGAGCCCACCTCCTCAGACGAAAACCTACCGTCTGTGGAGTTTTCTGATCTTGAGGTTCACAGGGAAAACTTTGCCACAGAACAGTTGAAAGACCCCGCCCTAATAAAGGCACGGGAAAACGTAGTGAAAATAGATGGCGAGTTAGTGAACCCAGATAATACCTGCACTTACCCATACTTCAGCGTAGAGAAGGACCTACTGTATCGAGTGGCAAAAAGGGCAGAAGAAACCGTTGAGCAGCTTGTGGTGCCCAAACCTTACAGGAAGTTGGTGTTGGAGTTGGCCCATGGGCACATTCTTGGAGGTCATCTGGGGACAGAGAAAACCCGAGAGAGGGTATTACAGAGATTCTATTGGCCGGGGGTGATGAAGGACATAGAAAATTATTGTTCCTCCTGCCCTGTGTGTCAGAGGTCGGCCCCGATGCCACATTTCCGTAGCCCGCTGGTCCCTCTACCCATCATTGAGGTCCCGTTTGAGAGGATCGCCATGGATTTGGTAGGTCCTATAATCAAGTCCGCTAGGGGGCACCAGTACATATTAGTTATAATGGACTATGCCACCCGTTATCCAGAAGCGATCCCTCTCCGAAATACCTCGGCCAAAACCATAGCCAAAGAGCTATCTCTTGTGTTTAGCCGGGTGGGTATTTGTAAAGAACTGCTTACGGACCAAGGTACACCCTTTATGTCCCGGGTTATGAAGGAGCTGTGTAAATTGTTCAAAGTGACGCAAATACGTACATCTGTGTATCACCCCCAAACCGATGGGCTGGTTGAAAGATTCAACAAAACCCTAAAACAAATGTTGAAGAAAGTGGTGGATAGAGATGGAAAGGATTGGGACTGTCTACTTCCTTATCTGATGTTTGCTATTAGGGAGGTGCCCCAATCCTCTACGGGATTCTCCCCCTTTGAGTTACTGTATGGGAGACACCCAAGAGGGCTGTTGGATATTGCCAAGGAAACTTGGGAAAGTGAGAGTTCTCCCCACAGGAGTGTGATTGAGCATGTCGCCCTGATGCAAGACCGAATTGCACAGGTAATGCCCATCGTGAAGGAACATTTGGCCCAAGCGCAGTTAGCACAGCAGAGAGTGTACAACCGTGGAGCCAAGACCCGTACCTTTTCCCCGGGGGATAGGATACTGGTACTTGTCCCTACGGTTGAAAGTAAATTCCTTGCCAAATGGCAAGGCCCCTACGAGATAATGGAAAAAGTGAGCGAAGTGAATTACAAGGTCAGACAACCAGGAAGGCGAAAGCCCGAACAGATCTATCACGTTAATCTGTTGAAAGCCTGGAGGGATAGAGAGTCCCTAGTCGCAGACACTTGGTCACCAGCTCAAACTGGTTGCGTGATTCCTGAGGTTGGAATCGCAGCCACCTTGTCACAACCCCAACAACAGGAGGTTAAGGAGTTTGTGCTTCGCAACAAGGAGGTATTCTCTGAGCTGCCGGGACAAACATCTGGGGTAGAGCATGACATTATTACCCCGCCCGGTGAAAGGGTGAAGTTAAAACCCTATCGGATCCCAGAGGCCCGACGGGAGGCAATACGGGAGGAAGTACAGAAAATGCTGAACTTAGGGGTGATAGAGGAGTCCCAAAGTGATTGGTCTAGTCCCATTGTGTTGGTGCCTAAACCGGATGGGAGCTGGCGATTTTGTAACGATTTTCGTCAGTTGAACAAAGTTACAAAATTTGACACCTACCCCATGCCACGTATAGATGAGTTGATCGACCGGCTGGGAACAGCCCGATACATGACGACTCTTGACCTCACAAAAGGGTATTGGCAAATCCCCCTGGCCAAGTCGGCCAAAGAGAAAACCGCATTTGTAACCCCAGACGGGGCGTTCCAATATAAAAGAATGCCGTTCGGGTTACAGAATGCGCCGGCCACATTCCAGCGGAAAATGGACCAGATGCTGAGGCCCCATCGGAAGTATGCTGCGGCTTACCTGGATGACGTAATTGTCCATAGCACAGATTGGGCCTCACATCTGCCAAAAGTGCAAGCAGTCCTGGACTCTGTTCGGGAAGCGGGGTTTACGGCTAACCCCAAGAAGTGTACCATTGGGCAGGAGGAGGCCAAATATCTTGGGTACACCATTGGGAGGGGAGTAATAAAACCCCAACTCAACAAAGTCGAGGCCATCCAGAGTTGGCCACGTCCCAACAGCAAGAAGCAGGTACGAGCCTTTCTGGGAATCGCTGGGTATTATCGGCGATTCATTCCCCACTTTGCTTCTAAGGCTGTGCCCCTAACCAACCTGACGAAGGGGAAAGGGTCGGTCATGATTAAATGGACCCCCGAGGCTGAGGCAGCATTCCAATTCTTGAAACAAGCCTTATGTAGCCAGCCAGTGTTGTACTCACCCGACTTCTCTAAAGACTTTGTCGTACAAAGTGATGCGTCAGATGTGGGGTTAGGAGCAGTATTGTCCCAGGTCTGGAACGGGGAAGAGCACCCAGTCATTTACCTCAGCAGGAAGTTGAAGTCCCATGAGGTAAATTACGCCACCGTTGAAAAGGAGTGTTTAGCGGTGACGTGGGCTCTAGATTCCCTTCGGTACTATCTGCTAGGTAGGCACTTTGACATGGTTACGGATCACGCTCCGTTAAAGTGGATGGCTCAAAACAAGGAGACAAATAGAAGAGTGAATAGGTGGTTCCTGGCCCTACAGGAATTCAACTTCACAGTAAAGCATCGCCCTGGCGTTCAAATGGGGAATGTGGATGCTTTGTCTCGAGTACATGAATGCCTGATTTCTGGTGTTCCAACCCCGAGGTTAAAACAAGAGGGGGGGGTATGTGACAGCAGGAAGGTAAAGTCACCTGGTTGCATCCAGGGGGGTAGATATATTTCGCCCAGATTCAGGCTTTACGCCGACTTATACAACTAGGTGGAGAGTTGTATAAGCCCAGCTGAGGCTAGTGGGCTCATGGATGACTCATACCTCTAGGGAGAGTGTGGGGCGTCGTGCAGACAGGGAGTTGATGAGACCAGCTGAAGCTTGTCAGCTCATTTAGGCCTCTATAAGAACTCCCAGCTTCATTAGGGGTTAGCTCATGCCTGGAAGCAGACCTGTGTGGACTTCCTGGAGAGAGTGAACCCTTGTGCGGTGAGACAAAGCCTGTGTGGCTATTTGCTTGGACATTTAAAACCAGGGACTTAGGGACTAGGACAGCACTAGGCTGATCCCAGTTGTTAGTTAGGAAACCTGTATGTTTAGTCAGAGGTCAAGTTGACCAGGATTTATTTTGTTTATGTTTCTTTTGCTTTGCTGTGTTTTGTCACTGTAAATAGAAAATAAACCGCACCTTTTTGATTTTGAAAACCACAAGCTCCGTCTGCTGGGCCTGTTTTTGTGTGGGGAGCCCATCCCGGGGGTCACACACACCCGCTGCCGAGCTAACCCCCTCACAGTAGGGAGAGTGTCAGTGTCTTTTACTGTGCGAATCCTTGTTTCTAGGGACAGGGAAGGACAGTGAGGGAATTCTCCTTGTGCTATAGTGTGCTTTAAAAAAACATTTTTTTCTAGGGACAGAAAACTATAGGAAGGAAGAGTGTCAGTTTCTTTCACTGTGATAAACCTTGTTTCTAGGGACAAAGAAGGAAAGTGAGGGAATTCTCCTTGTGCTATAGTGTGCTTTAAAAAAACATTTTTTCTAGGGACAGAAAACTATAGGTAGGGAGAGTGTCAGTGTCTTTTACTGTGCGAATCCTTGTTTCTAGGGACAGGGAAGGACAGTGAGGGAATTCTCCTTGTGCTATAGTGTGCTTTAAAAAAACATTTTTTCTAGGGACAGAAAACTATAGGTAGGGAGAGTGTCAGTGTCTTTTACTGTGCGAATCCTTGTTTCTAGGGACAGGGAAGGACAGTGAGGGAATTCTCCTTGTGCTATAGTGTGCTAAAGCATTCCTCATCAACCATCTTTGAAATCCTTGTTTTTTTGGACAGTCAGGGAAATTGTCGTTGTGCTATTCTGTGCAAAAGCAATCATCCTCAACCATATTTATAAATCCTTAAGTAAAGGGACAGAGAAGGACACCTGAAGGTAGCCCTTATTGCTTTTTTCCCATCTCCCTGCAGGCCATCTATTAGAATGTCTGGAAGGCAAACAAGGAGAGGCAGACAGTCAGGAGGCAATAAAAGAGGGCAAGCAGGCTCTGTGTCTGGGGGCAACAGTGCTGGTCGTGGACGCGGTGCATTGTCATCAGCACATGGCCATGGGACACGCTTGTCCTTCTTTTCGGCAGCTGGACATGTTGAGCCACATCATGCCGAAGACTTGGTAGAGTGGATGACCAAGCCCTCCTCCTCCTCCTCATCCTCTCTCACCCAGGCTCAGGGTACTGGAAAAGCAGCTGCCAAAGCGTCCTCTTCCCTGGTATCAATGTCAGACTCATCATCAGTCACTCCTTCCCTAGACCCACCATGTCCTCCTCCTGAGGAGTCCCCCGAACTGTTTGAGCACAGTGTTGGGTACATGCTCCAGGAGGATGCCCAGCGTTTCGAAGGGTCTGATGATGAAACCCAGCTACAGGAAGGCAGTAGCGTGAGAGCAGACAGAGGGGATGCTCAAGAAGGACACCAATCTGGCAGTCATGTTCCAGCAGCTGCAGGATACTGCCAGATTGGCTCCAGTGATGAGGAGGGAGGTGATGATGAGGTCACTGACTCCACGTGGGTGCCTAATAGGAGAGAGGAGGAGGAGGAGGATGAGGAGGAGGCACATCTCCAACGAGGCAGGATGCCCTTTGGTGGCCAGCGTAAGGGCAGTACACCGACGGAATCACACCGCAGAGCTCCGCCTGTGCAGGGCGCTGCCTCTGCCCGTCATTCAAAAAGTTCTTTGGTGTGGGCCTTTTTTGAGGCTAGTGCATCAGATCGCGCAGCTGCTGTTTGCAACATATGTCTCAAGAGTATATCGCGTGGCCAAAACATCAGCCGCTTGGGTACCACATGCCTGACCAGACATATGTTGACCTGCCATGCAGCTCGTTGGCAAGCCTACCTCAAAGACCCACACCAAAGAACAAAGCGGACCTCTCCTTGCACCGCATCAGCTGGGATCTCCAACCCCACTATAACTTCAGTCCTCTCTGAAACATGCACTGAGAGGAATGAAGGTGTAGAATTAGGTGTGTCACAGCCAAGTACTTGCGGCCACTCTGCTAGCAGTACACCGACGTCCGATTCTAGCAGGCAAATTTCCCTGCCCCAGCTGCTGGACCGTCGAAAGAAGTTCACTCCCAGCCATCCACATGCCCAGCGGTTGAATGCTAGCTTGGCTAAATTGCTAGCGCTTCAACTACTGCCTTTTCAGTTGGTAGACTCGGCCCCCTTCCGTGAGTTTGTGCAATGTGCGGTTCCTCAGTGGCAGGTTCCCAAACGCCACTTTTTCTCACGGAAGGCTATTCCGGCTCTCTACCGGCATGTGGAAGGCAATGTCTTGGCCTCGCTGGACAGGGCGGTCAGCGGTAAGGTGCATATTACCGCTGACTCATGGTCCAGCAGGCATGGACAGGGACGTTACCTTTCTTTCACGGCCCATTGGGTCACTCTTTTGGCAGCTGGGAAGGATGCAAGACAAGGTGCAGTAGTGTTGGAGGTTGTTCCACTGCCACGCCTCCAAAATGCTACTACTGGTTGTGACACACCTCTCTCCTCCACCCCCTCCTCTTCTTCTTCCTCCATGGCCTCTTCCTGTGGTTTGTCCTCGGAACCAGCGGTGCTCCGTAGGCGTTCAAGGGGCTACGCAAGTACGCAGGCAAAAAGATGCCATGCCGTGCTTGCGCTGGTGTGTTTGGGGGACAGAAGCCACACTGGGGCAGAGGTCCTGTCTGCTCTGCAGGGCCAGGCCGAGAGGTGGTTGACGCCACGCCAGCTTAAGCCAGGAATGGTGGTTTGCGACAATGGCACCAACCTCCTCTCCGCCCTCCGACAGGGACAACTGACCCATGTGCCCTGTGTGGCTCACGTCCTTAACCTGGTGGTGCAGCGGTTCTTGGGCAGGTACCCGGGCTTACAGGATGTCCTGAGGCAGGCCAGGAAAGTCTGTGTGCATTTCCGCAGATCTTATAATGCCAGTGCTCGCCTGGCTGAGCTGCAAAAGGAGTTGAACCTGCCCAAGAACCGCCTTATATGTGACATGCCCACCAGGTGGAACTCAACGTTGGCCATGCTGCAGCGGCTGCACACGCAGCAGAGGGCCATCAATGAGTACCTGTGCGACTACGGCACCAGGACAGGGTCAGGGGAGCTTGGTTTTTTTTCTCCACGCCAGTGGGGCATGATCAGGGATGCATGCACTGTCCTGGCACCATTTGAGGAGGCCACGAGGATGGTGAGCAGTGACAGTGCATGCATCAGTGACACTGTACCTCTTGTCCACCTGTTGGAGCACACGCTGCGTGGAATAATGGACAGGGCACTTGAGGCAGAACAGAGGCAGGAAGAGGAGGACTTCCTTGCCTCTCAAGGCCCCCTTTACCCAGACAGTGTTCCTTCTGTCCCACCCATCGCACAGGAAGAGGACGAGGAGGAGGAGGAGGAGGAGGAGGAGGATTGTGTCAGCATGGAGGTGGAGGCTGGCACTCAGCATCATCAGCAGCAGTCTTTTAGGGATGATTTACAGTCCCAAGAAACCAGTGGACTTGTACGTGGCTGGGAGGAGGTGGCTGCGGATCATGTCGTCCTTAGTGACCCAGAGGACTCCGGAGCGAATGCCTCAGCAAACCTACGCTGCATGGCCTCCCTGATCCTGCAAAGTCTGCGGAAGGATCCTCGTATTCTTCGGATCAAGGAGAGGGACCATTACTGGCTGGCCACTCTCCTTGATCCACGGTACAAGGGTAAGGTTGCGGACCTTATGTTACCGTCGCAGAGGGAGCAGAGGATGAGACAACTCCGGGAGGCCTTGCAGAAAGGTCTGTGCAACGCGTTCCCAGAGACTGGGAGGTTACAAACTCCTGGTCCTCGACAACGAGTTGCTGAGGCTTCGGCCAGTCAAAGAAGGAGCGGTGGGGAAGGTGGCCGTCTGACCGATGCGTTCAGACAATTCTTTAGTCCGCAGCCCCAAAGTATGATCGGTTCCAGCAACCATCGCCAGCGTCTGATAAACATGGTGCAGGAATATCTAGGGGCAAGGTCAGACTTGGACACCTTCCCCACCGAAAATCCTCTGGCTTACTGGGTCTTGAGGATGGATCACTGGCCAGAGCTTGCACAGTATGCAATTGAGCTACTGGCCTGTCCTGCATCCAGCGTTCTTTCGGAACGCACATTCAGTGCTGCTGGAGGATTTGTCATGGATCACAGGGTGCGCCTGTCCACCGACTCGGTTGATCGACTGACTTTCATCAAGATGAACCAGTCTTGGATCACCACCAGCTACCACACACCTGATGCTGATATAACAGACTAATTGATTTTAACATGTCACATCCCTTCAAGACTGATGCTGATGCTGAGTGCCTGTGCTGTTATGTTGACTGGCTATCCTCCTCCTCCGAGTCCTCAATGATACGATTGATGATGATAGCTTGGAAGATCATTTTTGTTTATGGGTGCCGCCACCAGTGGCTAAGGCCCAATTTTTCAGCCCCTGTTTTACAGGGGCGTGTAATTACAATTTTTTTAGCAATAATTTGCCATAGGGCTCATTGCTGTGCTCCAAGTACAGTATCTGTGAGGGGTTGGAGTGTTGTGGCACCAGTGCCTAAGGCCCAATTTTTCAGCCCCTGTTTAACAGGGGCGTGTCATTACAATTTTTGAAGCAATACTTTGCAACAGGGCTCATTGCTGTGCTCCAAGTACAGTATCTGTGAGAGGTTGTAGTGTTGTGCCACCAGTGCCTAAGGCCCAATTTTTCAGCCCCTGTTCAACAGGGGCATGCAATTACAATTCTTGATCTAATAATTCACAGCAGGGCCCATTGCTGCACCCACCAAGAGTAACTCTGAGGGCTTACAGTGTTGTGGCAACGCCACCACCACCACCACCACGAAAGGCCCAATTTTTCAGCCCCTGTTCAAAAGGGGCATGTAATTACAATTCTTGATCTAATAATTCACAGCAGGGCCCATTGCTGCACCCACCAAGAGTAACTCTGAGGGCTTACAGTGTTGTGGCAACACCACCACCACCACCACCACCACGAAAGGCCCAATTTTTCAGCCCCTGTTCAACAGGGGCATGCAATTACAATTCTTGATCTAATAATTCACAGCAGGGCCCATTGCTGCACCCACCAAGAGTAACTCTGAGGGCTTACAGTGTTGTGGCAACGCCACCACCACCACCACCACGAAAGGCCCAATTTTTCAGCCCCTGTTCAAAAGGGGCATGTAATTACAATTCTTGATCTAATAATTCACAGCAGGGCCCATTGCTGCACCCACCAAGAGTAACTCTGAGGGCTTACAGTGTTGTGGCAACACCACCACCACCACCACCACCACCACGAAAGGCCCAATTTTTCAGCCCCTGTTCAACAGGGGCATGCAATTACAATTCTTGATCTAATAATTCACAGCAGGGCCCATTGCTGCACCCACCAAGAGTAACTCTGAGGGCTTACAGTGTTGTGGCAACGCCACCACCACCACCACCACCACCACCACGAAAGGCCCAATTTTTCAGCCCCTGTTCAAAAGGGGCATGTAATTACAATTCTTGATCTAATAATTCACAGCAGGGCCCATTGCTGCACCCACCAAGAGTAACTCTGAGGGCTTACAGTGTTGTGGCAACACCACCACCACCACCACCACCACGAAAGGCCCAATTTTTCAGCCCCTGTTCAACAGGGGCATGCAATTACAATTCTTGATCTAATAATTCACAGCAGGGCCCATTGCTGCACCCACCAAGAGTAACTGTCAGGGCTTACAGTGTTGTGGCACCAGCACCACCATCAAAGGCCCAATTTTTACTACCACTGTTCAACAATTATATGTAATTAAAATTCCTGATATAATAGTTGACAGCAGGGCGTTCCAGCACCCACCAAGAGTAACTGTGAGTGCTTACAGTGTTGTGCCAACACCAACAACTAAGGGGCCTATTTCTGCAGAGTATATACGGCAGGTCCCTACTTTCAAACATCCAACTTACAAACGACTCCTACTTGCAAACGCAAGAAGACAACAGGAAGTGAGAGGAAATCTACCACTAGGAAGGAAAATTCTCTCCTGTAAGAATAAATATGGGAGAAAGGTGTCTCCTCTGTACTGATGCTTTATCAGCAATCCTTGTTTCAAGAAAAACACCACATTTCAAAAACAGTTGTCATTGGGACGGAAAGTGAGGTGAAATGTTCTGAACAGGGGCACAGACAGCAAAACAAATGTTACAGGGGTGATAACCCTTACCTATGTTTTCCAAAAAGTTTAAAAATAGATTTTTGGGCTGGAGCTACACTTCAACAATGTACCTGTTCAAAATTACAAACAGATTCTACATAAGAACAAACCTACAGTCCCTGTCTTGTATGCACCGCCTGTATACGGCTGTTCAGAGTATATAGGGCCTTTTTTATTTTATGTGCGGGGTTCCCCTTAATATCCATACAAGACCCAAAGGGGCTGGTAATGGGCTGGGGTGGGGGGGGGGGGGGGGTCATGGGGTAGCTATGCCATTTTTCTTAAAGATTTTCATCCATATTACCGGGACCAGACATTACATTAAAGCCGCAAGCAGTTTTAAATGGCTTTTTTTCCTTTAGAAATGTAATTTTGTGCAGGGACAGTTCTAAACACGGGAAACACGTGGCACTTCACAGGCATACTTTAGACACCCCCCAGGTACGATATTTAAAGGAATATTTGACTTTTTTTTTTTCACTTTATGCATCATTAAAATGACTGCTCCCGAAAAACGACCGTTTTTAAAACTTCTTTTTGCATTGATACATGTCCCCTGGTGCACAACCCGGGTTCCCAAACCCTTTTTAGGACAATAACATGCATAATAGTTGTTATAATTAGCACTTTAGAATTCGAACGTTCGCATCCATTGTATTTAATAGGGTTCTAATGTTCGTACGAACTTTCGGTCCGTTCGCGGGTTCTGGTGCGAACCGAACCCGGGGGTGTTCGGCTCATCACTAGTTAGGTGTTGTCATCTTTATCCTAGGTTGCTTGAACTAGGTAACATCCTTGCCGTCTGTTTCTCTATGGAAGGATCTGAAGCGAATTGTTTGCTTGGGAAGGCTTGGAGAATTCACAGGGTGAGTGAAAACACTCTTTTAGAGCATATTGACCACATGTTTCATGAGTGCGAACACCTGTTAGGCGCCGTCATCCATATCCTTGGTTGCTTGACAAAGCAGACTGTGTGCAGTCATGTCCGTCCGGAAGTTTGGAGAATGGGCTGCTTCACCTGGTATGGACAGGCGGCTTCTCATTATCAGAGCAGATAACCCTTTCACAGGGTGAGCTGAAAACACCCCTTTAGAGTGTATTGGCAATTTGTTTATTGGGTGTAACACCTTTTTTTTTTTTTAGGTGTTACCCTCCTCCCTGGCTGTTTAAGCCAGTGGAATACATACTGTCATGCTCATTCGGAAAATGCGCAGCTTCCCCTGGTGTGGACAGGCAGCTTCTCATTGTCAGAGCAGATGACCCTTTTTACAGGTTGAGCCGAAAACACCCCTTTAGAGTGTATTGGCAATTTGTTTATTGGGTGTAATACCTTTTAGGTGTCTCCCTCCTCCCTGGCTATTTAAGCCAGTGGGATAAATACTGTCATGCTCATCCGGAAATTCAGAAAATTGTCTGCTTCACCTGGTGTGGACAGGCAGCTTCTCACTGTCAGCGCAGATGACCCTTTCACAGGGTGAGCCAGAAACACCCCTTTAGAGCGTATTGGCAATTTGTTTATTGGGTGTAACACCTTTAGGTGTCACCCTCCTCCCTAGCTGTTTAAGCCAGTGAGATACATACTGTCATGCCCATCCGTGTATTCCTCTTATAGAGCTTGAGGAGGGATATTTGCTGGCTTGGGAAAGCCATGAGACTGCTCCTTCGTGTTCATCCATGTCTTCTTATTGAAGGGCCTGAAGCGTGTTCGTTCTGAGATTGGTAAACACTAATGGATAACCTCACCACAGGGCTTGTGCACCATTCAGCAAACCAACCCATAGCCCCGGATCACACTGGTGCGTTTTTGACATGCGACCCGACCAGTCAAATCGCATGAAAATAATATGCGGCAATTGCACCGCCCTAATCGGTGCAACGCTGCATCAGCAGCTCCACACCAACTTCAAAAAGGCAGTTTTGTACTACCTTGCGATTTCGGGTTGCGACCTATATTGACATCCGCACAGAGACTTGCACAGATGTCTCTAAAAATCGCGACCGGAACCGAGACTGACCAGCGGGCGGCAAAGCTGAATAGCACAGCCTCATTCCCGCAACTCAGTGTGACCCTGGACTAGGGAAAAAAACGGTTAAATGCAGTAAATAGATTGCTTAGTAACAAACCCTGAGGGGTTAAACACAGCTAAAGGGAGGCAGAAGCTTCCATCTACAGCCCTGTTAACCAGATGGAGGTTAATTTGGCTAATCCTGGGAGGAATCAGGTTATGAAGAAAAAGTTTGTTTCAGAACATCAAACAAAAAGGTAGGAATTTGTAACAAAATTACAACCATCTGCAGTGTACACAAACTTTTTTGTTTGTTAAGGAAGACCAAAGATCACATAGAAAAATACAAGGATATCCCATCCAAAGGCCATGGCTGGATTCAGTAGACATTTTCAAGGTGGTTCCAATCTACCTTCTCTGCAGAATGCTGGTCTTTGGAGGGGTTTGGCATAGTGGCATGACCGTAAGCAAACATGAGCAGCCTCCAACAGATTATATCCATGTGTGAACAGACAAAGTGTTACTTTGTGTATCTGTTATGCAGAGTACTCCCTGTCCAGTAATGCAGCATACATTGGATACAAAGCATTTAGCTCACCCAAACTCCGTCATCCGACCGTCGACGTTGGCACAGCGCGGGTGCGCGTGCATAGGGGAGTACTCTGCCACAACCGCTGTCCATCTTGTTTGGACCAAGCGGACCCCAGACACGGCTGTTAGCCATGATAAAGCCGCCCCGAGGACCAGCAGCGGGGCTCCCTGGATTATGGTCATTTAGACTAGACACCAGGGACTTCGTCCAGCTTCATCCACACGTATGGACGGTCCGCCAGCCATTTAGACCAGCTAGGTAGAGGAACACACCTCCGTCCTGCACGTAGGAGGAAAAGAGAAGAACGCTGAGGCTGAGGTGAGTGAAAAATTTATAGTTAAGTCCTGATCACGTAGGGGTGGGCGGAGCCTCACCCAGCTGTGCTGACATGGAGCATCAGGAAAAACACATTAAAAAAAGAGCATGCGGAAACGGATCTGGAGTGCGTTTTTGTGGTGTGAACCAGCCCTAAAAGGTCATTCTTGTAGAATGTGAAAAAAGATAGATGTTGCAATATGTCGCCAACTTGTTCATTCCATGCCTAGAAGGCTTAGTGCTGTCCTTACAAATCATGCAGTGTCATACAAAATACTAGATGTAGTAGTGTTTGTTAGGCTTGTGCAATTTGTTTCGTAACGAATCGAAATTCGTCCGAATTTAGCAACTTTCGGACATTCGGAAGCATTCGAATTTCCGAACAAAGCAATTATGATTAAAACTGAATCCGAAATAAATTATACCGCAAATAGCGAATGCCCGAATGTCTTCGGCATAATTCGTTATGAAAAAAGTTACGAATGTACGAATCCATTCGAAGCACAATAACACTCACTCTGCTCTCTGCTTCTCCCTCACCGTGCTGAACTCCCTCTCAAAATGGTGTACAGGGGCAGAGGTTATAGCCGCATGTAAAAAACGAAAGTAAAATACGAGATTTCTAATCCATTCGAAGCACAATAACACTCTGCTCTGCTCTCTGCTTCTCCCTCACCGTGCTGAACTCCCTCTCAAAATGGTGTACAGGGGCGGAGGCTATAGCCGCATGTAAAAAACGAAAGTAAAATACGAGATTTCTAATCCATTCGAAGCACAATAACACTCTGCTCTGCTCTCTGCTTCTCCCTCACCGTGCTGAACCCTCTCAAAATGGTGTACAGGGGCGGAGGCTATAGCCGCATGTAAAAAACGAAAGTAAAATACGAGATTTCGAATCGTTACAAATAACCGCTATGTATTTAGAGAAGTACAAATCCATTCGAAGCACATTAGGCATAATAGGCAGCGTCGTTGTGAGAGAGACACGGAAAATTACGAATCAACGAACCCAAAAAAAGTAACGAAAGTAGGAGTTGTGTCCAGAATCAACGAAAAACAATGTACCCTACCGAAAGTACGAATTATAAATCAACTAAAAATTCAACGAAAAATATTGCTTGTGAAAATACGAATTAGTCCGAACACGAAAAATCCCGTCTAGCAAAATTACGAATGATTACGAATCAACAGGACCGAAAAGAAACGAACCGAAACTAAACAAATTTTTCCGTTGTGCACAAGTCTAGTGTTTGTTGTGGAGTGTATTCATTTTTGCATCAACTAATTTTAGTAAAACAGAAGATTTTGTAATCTAAGTTATATTATTAATCTTACTTTCATGTAATGAGCTAAATAAATTTTCTATAAAAACTCAGTTTTGTCAAAATGTTGGAAATTGTTGTTGTGTTCATTGTGATATTGAATAAAATCTTACTTTTCAAAAAGGGGTGTACTCATTTATGCTCAGCAATGTGTGTATATATGTGTGTATGTGTGTGTGTTATATATATATATATATATATACACATTTTTTATTTTTATTTTCAATCTGCGGCACTGTAGTTTTCTGTAAAATGCAACATAATATGTCTACCTGGAGGCGTTCTGTACACAGTCGTACAGAACTTCCCCAAAAAAGGTAATTTCCTGCTTGTGTGATTGGCTCACTGATTTTCCCAGAAGTCTGCACAAGTTGGATTTTAGGCCTCCTCTGCAACAAAAATGTAATTTTTGGTGAGATACTCCCAAAGGTTTAATCACTTCTAAAAGGGTGGAAAGACCCTGCAACTTTTCTCATAAAAATATTTTGCCAGTGCATCGGCTGATTAATAATGAAAAAGTCACTCCCATTCAGATTTACTTTGCACGTAGACATAATCAAACAAACTGCTTTTTCTTCAGAGCAGAGGCAGGCAGGAATCTGAAACAAAGTTGCTGTGCTCTGGACATATTGTTTTGGTATTTGACAACTATGTACATTTTTCATAAGGTGACGGTGTATTTTTTTAAAATTATTTTTTGGATTGTATACTTATAAAAGGATTCTTTAATAAAATATATTTAAAGTAGACCTATAGGCAAAACTTTTATTTTTTTCATTTTGGATAGAGCAAGGGAGGGTTATAACCCCTGTCAGATTTTTTTTTTTTTCGCCGTCTCTGTCCCATCGCGCAGATTTCCCTTCACTTTCTGTCCCATAGCCAAACGGGAAGGGAAAGGAAATCCCTGCAAATTAAGTGAAAACCTTGGGAACCCGCAAGGTCACCAAAACTAGTGTCCGCATTGGAAGATTTCCCCTTGTTTTTTTTCTCTCAACAAAAGCAGTTTCACTTTATGATTTACCGGTAACTGTCTCTGTCTCTGTTGCAGAGATTACCCCTCGCTTCCTGTCCTAGTGACACCCTGACACATTCCTTGGGATGGCTTATCTCAGTACAAAAGTCAGATGAGCATCTCCCGTACAACCTTGCAATGTGTTTAGCTGAAAAAAAAATTTTCCCTTTTCTCAGGAAAGTTGCGCTTTAAATAATTTCAGTATCTGACCCTGAAAAAAATGTTTTAATTATTGGCGGCTATGTGGATCATAAGGTCAGCTGCGTCTGCGTGATTGATTTCATTTGGTCTTTGGATCCTGCAGTTATCACTACATGTGTGAAAACGCACAGCTCAGAACATGTCGGGCTAATTAAAAAGTGAGATTTCCAAAGTGCAATTAAATTAATTATGGGTAATCATCCAGACCTCACCGCTCCTCGCCCTCCCCAGTACAAACCATACAAATCAATATTGAATTTTCTCGATTTCTTTGTATGATTGGATATCAGAGGGCAGGAAATACATCTGCAGTTATATTCCATACGATTGTTTGATTAGAGCTTTTTGCATTGGGATTAGTAACGTTCACATTGAAGCGGCTTGCCATGCGATTTGACAGGTCAAATCGACAAGTCGTACCCTATTGCCGGTAATCACACTGTTCAAATCAGTGCCACACCGGCTTTGTGGTGCCGCACCGTTTTGAAGAAGTAGTTCCTGCACTACTTTTGCGGATTTCTGGTGCGACTTGCATAGAGATCTGTTCATGAAGCCACACAGATGTCTTCCAAGTCACACCCGAAGTCGCACTGACAGGCGGCTTTGAAATCGTGCAATTTCAGATGAGGTCGCACTATTTCAAAGCTGCAGTCAATGTAAACGAGGGCTGAAAGCCTACCCACACTCAGCATAAAGCTGGGCTGGGGTGGATAAACAAAGAGCAGGAGGATCTTTAATTATAGCATAATTTCCTAGAGAAAACACTGCTCCAAGCTCTCTTCACTGCTCCTCATGGGGCCTTGGCACATGGTCATGTGGTCTTTATTTAAGGCCCCGTTCACACTTGTATGACCTGAAAGTCTTGCGACTTTGCTGCGCAGCTTTGACGCGACTTCGATGCGACTTGAAGCAACACCTGTGTAATCATAAGGTCTATGGACCTCAAGTCGCACAGATAGGAATGGTACTCATTGGAAATCATGGGGTGCGACTTTGCAGTTGCAGGAAAAGTCGCACAAGTGTGATAGGGGCCTAAGATACAATCTTCAAGCTTGCCCCTTTTTGATTTATTTTTCTTTTAACCTTTTTATCTGTATGTATTTTTGTCCCAAACATGTTTAAACTCACTTACTGTTGACTGTCCCTCTACCACTGCAGGAAGTCTGTTCCAAGCATCAACTACTTTTTCAGTAAAATAATACTTCCTATTCCTAAGGTTAGTTTTGAAACATGATGCATTTTGCTACTCACATTCACTAATCTACATACACTATATTGTTAAAAGTATTGGTACGCCTGCCTTTACACACATGTGAACTTTAATGGCATCCCAGTCTTAGGCTGGGCACATGGATTAGCGGGGCCGCGCCCCTGCACCCCTTATGGACGGGTCGCCACTGCCACTGACACCAATCATGAGGCATTATTCTTTCCACGGATACCAATAATGGGGCACTATTCTTCCCACTAATACCAACAATGGGCACCATTCCTCCCACTAACACCAATGTGGAAATTATTCCTCCCACTAATACCAATGAGGAGGCACTATTCCTCTATATATATAGTATCTCACAAAAGTGAGTGCACCCCTTACATTTTTGTAATTATTTTCTTATATCTTTTCATGTGACAACACTGAAGAAATTACACTTTGCTGCAATGTAAAGTAGTGAGTGTACAGCTTGTATAACAGTGTAGATTTTCTGTACCCTCAAAATAACTCAACACACAGCCATTAATGTCTAAACCGCTGGCAACAAAAGTGAGTACACACCAAAGGGCTCTTTCACACGGAAGGTCCGCCTGTCAGTTCTTTAGGCGGACCTGAACGGATGCTCCATGTCCTCCTATGGAGCCACGGATGTCATCGGTGACATGTCCGCTGACATCCGACCCGCTCCGATCCGCAAAAGTGTGACGGAGGAAAACCCTATTTTTCCTTCCGTCTGCGGATTGGATCGGATGACAACGGACTCTACGGTCCGTCGTCATCCGATCCCCCCATAGGGGAGAGCGCCGCTCTGACAGGGCGGTCCCTGCACAGTGTGCGGGGACCGCCCAGTCATCCGCCGGCTCAGCGGGGATCAACGGAGCGATCCCCGCTGAGCAAGCGGAGCTTCACGGGGCGGATCTTCACGGATCCGTTCCGTGTGAAAGAGCCCTAAGTGAAAATGTCCAAATTGGTCCCAATTAGCCATTTTTCCTCCCCGGTGTCATGTGACTCGTTAGTGTTACAAAGTCTGAGGCCGCGTACACACGACCGCTTTTCTCTGCAAAAAATGACAAGAAAATTGCCAGGAGAGCTTTCTTACCGAGAAAACCGGCTGTGTGTACGCGGGTTTCAGTTTTCTCGTCAAGAAAACTGCCCAGATTCCCCGACGAGAAAAAAGACGACCTGCAGTCTTTTTTCTTGTCGAGAATCTCGTCTGACTGTTTATCAACGAGAAACCCGAGCGTCTGTACACTTACCTGTCGCCGTGGAAACCCGCGCATGCTCGAAATGACTTTGACGCATGCGCCGTAGCTTCCTAGGCATAGGGTGTAGCAAGATGGCGGCGACGGCATCGAATGTGACGAGCGCAGGCTCGTCGTAGTCGATGACGTCACCGCGTTTGTGCCATTCAAAAGAATGGCGGTTCTTTTGAATCGTACGTGTGTACACTCGGCTGGGACAAGTTTCTTGTCAAGATTCTCGTCAGGAAAAACGCCGTGGGGCTTCAGTCTGCATGGCTGTCGTCCCAGAAGGAAGCCTCTTCTAAAGATTATGCACAAGAAAGCCCGTAAACAGTTTGTTAAAGACAAGCAAACTAAGGACATGGATACTGGAACTATGTCCTGTGGTCTGATGAGACCAAGATAAACTTATTTGGTTCAGATAGTGTCAGGCGTGTGTGGCGGCAAACAGGTGAGGAGTAGGGATGAGCTCAGGCGTGTTCGCATTGAACACATGCAGAGCCCACCAAGGAATTCGGCACCGTCGGAACCGCGCTGCGCTAATCACAGCCAGGGAGACATTTCCCGATGCTCGGCTGCAGAGATCGGGAAATGTCTCCCTGCCTGTGATTAGCGCAGCGCGGTTCCGACAGTGCCGACTTCCTTGGCGGGCTCTGCATGTGTTCAATGCGAACACGCCTGAGCTCATCCCTAGTGAGGAGTACAAAGACAAATGTGTCTTGCCTATAGTCAAGCATGGTGGTGGGAGTGTCATAGTCTGGGGCTGCATGAGTTCTGCCGGCACTGGGGAGCTACAGTTCATTGAGGGAACCATGAATGCCAACATGTACTGTGACATACTGAAGCAGAGCATGATCCCCCTCCATCGGAGACCCCAACACACCTCCAAGACGACCACTGCCTTGCTAAAGAAGCTGAGGGTAAAGGTGATGGACTGGCCAAGCATGTCTTCAGACCTAAACCCTATTGAGCATCTGTGGGACATCCTCAAACAGAAGGTGGAGGAGCGCAAGGTCTCTAACATCCACCAGCTCCGTGATGTCGTCATGGAGGAGTGGAAGAGGACTCCAGTGGCAACCTGTGAAGCTCTGGTGAACTCCATGCCCAAGAGGGTTAAGGCAGTGCTGGAAAATAATGGTGGCCACACAAAATATTGACAATTTGGACATTTTCACTTAGGGGTGTTCTCACTTTTGTTGCCAGTGGTTTAGACATTAATGGCTGTGTGTTGAGTTATTTTGAGGGGACAGCAAATTTACACTGTTATACAAGCTGTACACTCACTACTTTACATTGTGGCAAAGTGTCATTTCTTCAGTGATGTCTCATGAAAAGATATAATAAAATATTTACAAACATGTGAGGGGTGTACTCACTTTTGTGAGATACTGTATACACTATACTGGTAAAAGTATAGGGGCCGGGCGTATGGATTAGGGAGGGCGGCTCCCCTACGCCCCTTATGAACGGGCCATCACTGCCACTGACACCAATGGCGGGGCATTATTCTTCCCACTAATACCAACAATGGGCACCATTCCTCCCACTAACACCAATGATGGAAATTATTGCTCCCACTAATACCAATGAGGAGGCACTATTCCTTAACCACTTCCCGACCGCGCCATGTACAAAAGACGTCCACAGCGCGGTCGAGTTATCCTGAGTGGACGTCCCAGGGACGTCCTCACAGAATCTTGCTCCTGCGCGCCCCCTGGGGCGCGCTCCAGGATATGACCGTGACCGCCGGGTCCGGAAGACCCGGCGCATCACGGATCACGGTAGATGGCCGCTAATCGCGGCCGTTTACCACGTGATCGCTCCGTCAAATGACGGAGCGATCACTTGTAAACAGACCGGCGTCATGTGATGACGCCGGTTTCCTCTCTCCCCTCTCTGTACCGATCGGTACAGTGTGAGAGGAGAGGGGAGGGAGCGGATCATGTCCGCTCCCTCCCCCATGTCAGCTGTGGGCTGGATCTGTGACAATTGCAGTCACAGATCCAGCAATCCATCCATCCCTGCTCAGCCATCCCTGTGCAATACTCTGCCAATACTCTGCAATACACCCTGTGCAATACTCTGCAATACACCCTGTGCAATACTCTGCAATACACCCTGTGCAATACTCTGCAATACCCTGTGCAATACTCTGCAATACCCTGTGCAATACTCTGCAATACACCCTGCCAATACTCTGCAATACACCCTGCCAATACTCTGCAATACACCCTGCCAATACTCTGCAATACACCCTGCCAATACTCTGCAATACCCTGTGCAATACTCTGCAATACCCTGTGCAATACTCTGCAATACCCTGCCCATACTCTGCAATACCCTGTGCAATACCCTGCCCATACTCTGCCCATACTGTGCAATACTCTGCCATATTCCGCAATACCCTGCCATACTCTGCAATACTCCTCAATACCCTGCAATACTCCACAATACCCTGCAATACTCCACAATACCCTGCAATACTCCACAATACCCGGCAATACTCCACAATACCCGGCAATACTCCACAATACCCGGCAATACTCCTCAATACCCGGCAATACTCCACAATACCCGGCAATACTCCACAATACCCGGCAATACTCCACAATACCCGGCAATACTCCTCAATACCCTGCAATACTCCTCAATACCCTGCAATACTCCACAATACCCGGCAATACTCCACAATACCCGGCAATACTCCTCAATACCCGGCAATACTCCTCAATACCCGGCAATACTCCACAATACCCGGCAATACTCCTCAATACCCGGCAATACTCCTCAATACCCTGCAATACTCCTCAATACCCTGCAATACTCCGCAATACCCGGCAATACTCCGCAATACCCGTCAATACTCCGCAATACCCGGCAATACTCCGCAATACCCGGCAAAACTCTGCAATAACCACTTTCCGCCCGCCGGCCGTCATATGACGTCCTTGACTTTGTGCGGAGATATCTGAATGATGGGAGCAGCTACAGGCATCATTCAGATATTCGCTTTTTCAGCTGGCGATTCCCTGCACCATAAGAACGATCATAGCGGCTGTTCCACCGTTTGATCGCTCTTACGGAAGGTGAGAGGGGATGCCCCCCCCCCTCCCGCTGCCCTCCGGTGCTTCTACCGACTCACCGCTACGATCAAAGCCAGGATTGTTTTTTTTTTGTTTTTTTTTTCAGGCTTCCCAGCCTAGAGGTGAGATGTGGGGTCTTATTGACCCCATATCTCACTGTAAAGAGGACCTGTCATGCCATATTCCTATTACAAGGGATGTTTACATTCCTTGTAATAGGAATAAAAGTGATCAAAAAAAAATTTGGGGCGGAAAAACATGTCAAACTAAAATAAATTAAGTAAAATGAACAATAAAATATATATATTTTTTTTAAAGCGCCCCTGCCCCCGCGAGCTCGCATGCAGAAGTGAACGCATACGTAAGCCCCGCCCACATATGAAAACGGTGTTCAAACCACACATGTGAGGTATCGTTGCGAACGTTAGAGCGAGAGCAATAATTTTGGCCCTAGACCTCCTCTGTAACTCAAAACATGTAACCAGTAAAAATATTTAAAGCGTTGCCTATGGGGATTTTTAAGTAGCGAAGTTTGGCGCCATTCCACGAGCGTGTGCAATTTTGAAGGGTGACATGTTAGGTATCTATTTACTCGGCGTAACTTCATCTTTCACATTATGCAAAAACATTGGGCTAACTTTACTGTTTTTTTTTCTTTTAGGCACAAAACAGTTTTTTTCCGTAAAAAACGCGTTAGAAAAATTTCTGCGCAAATACCGTGCAAGATAAAAAGTTGCAATGACCACCATTATATTCTTTAAGGTCTTTGCTAAAAAAACATATATAATGTTTTGGGGTTCTATGTAATTTTCTAGCAAACAAATTATGATTTTTACATGTAGGAGAGAAATGTCAGAATTGGCCTGGGTGCTCCAGAACGCCTGATGGTGCTCCCTGCATGTCGGGCCTCTGTATGTGGCCACGCTGTGTAAAAGTCTCACACATGTGGTATCGCCATACTCGGGAGGAATAGCAGAATGTGTTTTGGGGTGTAATTTGTGGTATGCATATGCTGTGTGTGAGAAATAACCTGCTAATATGACAATTTTGTGGACAAAAAAAAAAAAGAAAAAAAAATCTTGATTTTTGCAAAGAATTGTGGGAAAAAATGACAACTTCAAAAAACTCACAATGCCTCTTTCTGAATACCTTGGAATGTCTTCTTTCCAAAAAGGGGTCATTTGGGGGGTATTTGTACTTTTCTGGCATGTTAGGGTCTCAAGAAATGAGATAGGCTGTCAGTACTTCAGGTGTGATCAATTTTCAGGTATTGGCACCATAGCTTGTGGACTCTATAACTTTCACAAAGACCAAAAAATATGCACCAATTTGTACTTATTTTTACCAAAGATATGTAGCAGTATAAATTTTGGCCAAAATATATGAAGAAAAAATACTAATTTGCAAAATTTTATAACGGAAACAAAGAAAAATTCATTTTTTTACAAAATTTTCAGTCTTTTTTCTCTTATAGCGCAAAAAATAAAAAACCCAACAGTGATTAAATACCACCAAAAGAAAGCTCTATTTGTGTGAAAAAAAGGACAAAAATTTCATATGGGTACAGTGTTGTATGACTGAGTAATTGTCATTCAAAATGTGAGAGCACCGAAAGCTGAAAATTCGTCTGGTTAGGAAGGGGGTTTAAGTGCCCAGTTGTCAAGTGGTTAAAGTGGAGTTCCACCCATTTTTGAGAGGTGGTCTTAAACAAAAGACCACCTCTCAACACCTCGTTTTTGGCTATTAAAATGTTTTCTTTTTTTTCTTTCTTACCTTTTTGGAAGTACCGAGTTTGCTTCCGATCCAGCCGGGCTGCGGCCCACGACGTCACATCCTTCTCTTCGGCAAGCTTCCCCGTTGTCTTCTGGGACCTGTGTGACCCAGAAGAAAAGCTGGCCATTCACAAAGCGCCGCGCGACTCGCGCATGCGCAGTAGGAAACCAGCAGTGAAGCCGCAAGGCTCCACTGCCTTAGTTGGAATGGCGGCGCCAGCCGCCGATCCGATGGAGGGGTCGGCCTCGGGGGGCCGACATCGTGGGCTCCCTGGACAGGTAAGTGTCCTTATTAAAAGTCAACAGCTACAGTGTTTGTAGCTGCTGACTTTTATAAAAAAAAAAATTTGCGGCTGGAACACCACTTTAATATATATACACTATATTGCCAAAAGTATTGGGACACCTGCCTTTATACGCACATTAACTTTAATGACATCCCAGTCTTAGTCCGTAGGGTTCAATATTGAGTTGCCCACCCTTTGCAGCTATAACAGCTTCAACTCTTCTGGGAAGGCTGTCCACAAGGTTTAGGGGTGTGTCTATGGGAATGTTTCACCATTCTTCCAGAAGCGCATTTGTGAGGTCAGGCACTGATGTTGGACGACAAAGCCTGGCTCGCAGTCTCCACTTTAATTCATCCCAAAGGTGTTCTATCGGGTTGAGGTCAGGACTTTGTGCAGGCTAGTCAAGCTCCTCCACCCCAAACTCGCTCATCCATGTTTTTATGGACCTTGCTTTATGCACGGGTCCAAATCATTTGGTGGAGGGGGGATTATGGTGTGGGGGTTGTTTTTTAGGGGTTTGGCTTGGCCCCTTAGTTACAGTGAAGGGAACTCTTAAGGCGTCAGCATACCAAGACATTTGACAATTTCATGCTCCCAACTTTGTGGGAACAGTTTGGGGATGGCCCCTTCACACCAGTGCACAAAGCAAGGTCCATAAAGACATGGATGAGCGAGTTTGGGGTGAATGAACTTGATTGGTCTGCACAGAGTCCTGACCTCAACCCGATAGAACACCTTTGAATTAGAGTGAAGACTGTGAGCCGGGTTTTCTTGTCCAACATCAGTGCCTGACCTCACAATTGCAATTCTGGAAGAATGGTCAAACATTCCCACACTGTGTCTGGGTACAGTACACAGTTTTTCCCGAGGTGTCTAGGATAGCGATCTCTCCAGTGACACCTTTTGAGGTTTTAGATTTCTCCTCCCTTGTTTATGTTATTTGTCAGCATTGACACAGTGGATGGACTGCATGAAGGGACATACGTTGTGGTGTAAAACTCTTTTTTAACCTTGATACCCATTTGTATTGCCAACAATAAGGATGTAAGTGACAAGTACCCTGATGGGCTATATACATTATAGACCTTACCAACAGATGTATTGTTGTACAAATTTTCCATTGACTATCTTGCATTTCTTATAGATGTGAAATTCTGTTACAACCCGGATGAAAGAGAAAAACCCTGTTTTCCGGAACGCGTTGGTTTTTAGGAATACATATCTGTATTGCAATTTTTATGTATCCACGCTCATGTACTATTTAAATATATGTAGCGCACCAACCCCAGACTTTACCTGCTTTTCTTCTGCTTGGCTCCTCCGCAGGAAAGAATGAGGCACACCGCACCACAAGCCCGTACCCTCCTGAATAGGGAGGTTGAGCGGTGTTAGTTTCTCGGGCCTGCTTGCAGCCAGTGTTTAAAAACCTCCAGTGCTGACCTCGTTTCTGCGGTAGTCAGAAACAAGTCTTTAGTTCTCCCCAGTAAGCAACTGTCCACACCAACTGAAAGGTCCAACTCTTATTTATTCTTTTTAGCACAATAAATAGTCTCTTTGAGAGCAGACAGGTTGGGACAAGACACAGGTCAGATAAGGTGGGAGAAGGTCCAGGCACAAACTTGAATTGTGTTTTCTCCTGTTCTGATTAGCACGAACAGGCTTGTCACACGGTCTCTGCCACAGACCATGAGGTTGGTCACTGCCACTGACCGGGTGAAAAAGATGAAAGCCACTGCCACTGACCTTGTGTGCGTAGGGTGCCCACGTGTCCCGGATTGCCCGGGATTATCCCGTAATTGACATTTTTGCCCCTGGTCCCGGGCACCTTCAATCCGGGACAATAAAGTGTCCCTGAATTTCCCCCTTGGCCGATCTGATGCCCTCTAAAAATTGCCACCGCATTGCCACTGTCCCTCACTGCCCGCTGTGCTAGTTCTGTCCAAGACCGCTTCATTTCACCCCCAGACGCTGCCTGGCTCACTGCCAAAACAACTGGTTGCTAGGCATGGCCCGACTAGCGTCTAACAACCAGTGACGTCATGACAAGGAGGAGAGTGGAGCCCCAGGATTCCAAGCGAGCCGGAGGAGGATTCCTCCTCGGCGTCCTCGCGCCTAAGCTCCGCCCCCGACTCCGCCCCCGACTCCGGCTCTTACCTGATGGCTGTTCCTGCACTGGAAGAAAGGTAGGCGAAATGCTCCCTGCACTGCCCTAACTCTGAGTAGCTCATGGTAACTCTGCTCCCTCCCATACACTGCCCCCCTCCAGACTCCAGTCATGCTGTACATTATACTGCTCTCCACTACCTCTACCACCCCCTCCCAACATACTGCCTTCCACTGCCACCCCTCCTATTATACTGCCCACCAATAACTCCCCCTATTATACTGCCCTCCACTACCACCCCCTCCCATCATACTGCCCCCCCTGCCATTATACCGCCCTCTACTGCCACCCCTCCAATCATACTGCCCTCCACTACCACCCCTCCAATCATACTGCCCTCCACTACCACCCCTCCCATCATACTGCCCTCCACTAACACCCCTCCCATCATACTGCCCTCCACTACCACCCCTTACATCATACTGCCCTCCACTAACCCCCCTCCCATTATACTGCCCTCCACTACCACCCCTCCCATCATACTGCCCTCCCTCCCATTATACTGCCCTCCACTACCACCCCTCCTATCATACTGCCCTCTACTACCACCCCTCCCATCATACTGCCCTCCACTAACCCCCCTCCCATTATACTGCCCTCCACTACCACCCCTCCCATCATACTGCCCTCCCTCCCATCATACTGCCCTCCACTACCACCCCTCCCATCATACTGCCCTCCACTACCCCCCTCCCATTATACTGCCCTCCACTACCACCCCTTCCATCATACTGCCCTCCACTAACCCCCCTCCAATTATACTGCCCTCCACTGCCCCCCTCCCATAATACTGCCCCCTACCATTATACTGCCCTCCACTGCCACCCCTCCCATTTTACATTATACTGCCCCCTCCCATTATACTGCCCTCCCCTGCCACCCCTCCCATTTACATTATACTGCCCTCCACTACCCCCTCCAATTATACTGCTCTCCACTGCCATCCATCCCATTTACATTATACTCTCCCTCCCCATTATACTGCCCTCCACTACCACCCCCTCCCATCATACTGCCCCCCTCCCATTATACTGCCCTTCACTGCCCCCTCCCATTTTACTGTCCTCCACTGCCACCCCTCCTATTATACTGCCCTCCACTGCCACCCCTCCCATTATACTGCCCTCCACTAACCCCCCATTATACTGCCCTCCACTACCACCCCCTCCCATTTTACTGCCCTCCACTGCCACCCCTCCTATTATACTGCCCTCCATTGCAACCCCCCATTATACTGCCCTCCACTACCACCCCCTCCCATTTTACTGCCCTCCAGTACCACCCCTCCCATCATACTGCCCCCCTCCCATTATACTGCCCTCCACTGTCACCCCTCCTATTATACTGCCCTCCACTGCCACCCCTCCTATTATACTGCCCTCCACTAACCCCCCCATTATACTGCCCTCCACTACCACCCCCTCTCATCATACTGCCCCCTCCCATTATACTGCTCTCCACTGCCATCCCTCCCATTTACATTATACTGCCCTCCACTACCCCCCTATTATACTCTGCTACCTCCCATACACTGCCCCCCTCCAGTCATAATGTACAGTCCCCCACTGCCCTCCACTACCCCAGCCCCTTCCATTATACTGCCCTCCACTACCCCCTCCCATTATACTGCCCTCCACTGCCATCCCTCCCATTTACATTATACTGCCCTCCACTAGACCCCCTCCCATCATACTTCCCTCCACTAACCCCCCTCCCACATGCCCTCCACTGCCCCCTCCCATTATACTGCCCTCCACTGCCCCTCCTCCCATCATACTGCCCTCCGCTACCACTCCCTCCCATAATACTGCCCCCCTTCCATTATACTGCCCTCCACTTCCACCCCTCCCATTTTACATTATACTGCCCCCCTCTGGGCTCGGAGGGAATGGCCCAGGCCGGAGGTCGGGGGCCCTTCATGGTTTCTTGCACCAGGGCCCTGAAGGTTCTAATTACGCCTCTGCTGCATCCTGTATATAGCTCATCCCAGTACCCTGCACCCTTTATAAAGCTCACCTCAGAAGCCTGCACCCTGTATATAGCTCATCCCAGAACCCTGCACCCTGTATATAGCTCATCCCAGAACCCTGCACCCTGTATATAGCTCATCCCAGAACCCTGTATATAGCTCATCTCAGAACCGTGGACCCTTTATATAGCTCATCTCAGAACTGCGGACCCTTTATATAGCTCATCCCAAAACCCTACACTCTGTACATAGCTCATCCCAGAATCCTGCCCTCTGTACACAGCTCATCCTAGAAACCCTGCACTCTGTACACAGCTCATCCCAGAACCCTGCACTCTGTACACAGCTCATCCCAGAACCCTGCACTCTGTACACAGCTCATCCCAGAACCCTGCACTCTGTACACAGCTCATCCCAGCCCAGGAGGGAGTGGGATAAGACCTCACCGCCCTGACCTGAGCAGCAGTGGGTGCAGCATCCCGCGGAGGAACTGCAGTAATTCAGGTTCAGATAACATGGGGACATACACCACAGGCTGGACCGGGCTTATGTCAGGGCTGTGGCAGGGAGAGAGCAAGCAGTAGTGGAATAGGGCAGCCATGAGGTGGGTGGTGTGCTCTGCTTTTCCTAACATTCACCTGGCATGGATTATGGCCATCACTCCTCAGGACTCTCTGCAGGGGGCACTCTGGAGGTACTATCTGTGTGCCTCCAGAGTGCCCCTTACTTCCTCCAGAGTGCTCCCTTACTCCCTCCCCTTACTTTCTCCAGAGTGCCCCTTTACTTTCTCCAGAGTGCCCCTTAGTACAGTAGTACTAAGGGGGCACGCTGGAAGAGGATGTAAGGGGTCACTACAGAGGATGTAAGGAGGCACTAAGGGGGCACCCCGGAGGATGTAGGGGGGCTCTGACTAAGTTAGTACTGCCAGAGTGCCCCCTTTCATCCTCCCTTACAACCTCCAGGGTGCCCCCTTAGTGCCTCCAGAGTGTCTCTTTACTTCCTCCAGAGTGCCCCCTTACATCCTTCGGAGTGCCCCACCACCAAGGTGTTATAGTAGTGGCTGACAGACTATCAGGAGGTGGTATTGCACTCCTCTTTCTCCTCTCTCCACTAACTACCCCCGCCATACACTCCGCACTCCTCTCCTGTACATATTACCCCCCCGCCATACACGCCGCACTCCTCTCCTGTACATATTACCCCCACCATACACTCCGCACTCCTCTCCTGTACATATTACCCCCCGCCATACACGTTGCACTCCTCTCCTGTACTTATTACCCCCTCCATACACTCCGCACTCCTCTCCTGTACATATTACCCCCCGCCATACACGCCGCACTCCTCTCCTGTACATATTACCCACCTCCATACACTCTGTACTCCTCTCCTGTACATATTAATCACCGCCATACACTCCGCACTCCTCTCCTGTACATATTACCCCCCGCCATACACTCTGCACTCCTCTCCTGTACATATTACCCCCACCATACACTCCGCACTCCTCTCCTGTACATATTACCCCCCGCCATACACTCCGCACTCCTCTCCTGTACATATTACCCACCTCCATACACTCTGCACTCCTCTCCTGTACATATTACCCACCTCCATACACTCTGCACTCCTCTCCTGTACATATTACCCACCTCCATACACTCTACACTCCTCTCCAGTACATATTACCCCCACCATACACTCCGCACTCCTCTCCTGTACATATTACCCACCTCCATACACTCCGCACTCCTCTCCTTTACATACTACTCACCACCATACACTCTGCATTTCCTATTTAACATTACCACATTCTGCACTATATAAGTCATCTCAGACTCTCTTTAACAACACCCCCTTTAAGCCAATATTTAGCGCAATTTAAGACATGTCCACTGTTCACCACAACGCGCTTTGCGCACCATATTGTTGTTCTTCTTGATGCCTAGGACCCACTTTTGATATTGCACAGAGGCCCGCTGATTTCATGATACGCCCCTGCCCCCAAAAATCGGCAATAAAAGATGTCAAAAATCATCTTTTCGGGGGGGGGGGGGGGGGTCCCTGAATGGCAGTTTGGAAGTGTGGTCACCCTATGTGTGCGTAGTGTCACTGCCACTGTGACATAAAGAACACGCACTTCCTTCCGTTAGTAAACTGGCCCTTTATAGGACAAGAACATCCCTCCGGAGAGTTACCAGAGGCCCCATCTGTCACCACGACTCTGCGCTGGGTCTTCAGAAAGGGTCACCTCCCTGGCCTCCTCGTCCTGGATACGGGTCCCCTCGCAAGGCACATCCCTGGGAGTCTCGGTCCCCGGCGGATCCCAGCCGAAGGCTGCTGGGCTCCGGGCCTTCCTCCAAAGTACCTCACCCCAGACTGAAGGTGTCTGAGATGGAACAGCAGCTCCGTCTCCGGGCCTAGGGCACCCAGAGACAACCCGACCAGGCCTCCGGGCCTAGGGCACCCGGAGGCGACACACATGCACCCAGACCTAAGGTGCCTGAGCGCGGAACCGACCCCTCTGGAAGATGGCCGCCCCCTTTTATATCCTCTCCCGACAGGCACAGCAGGTTCCGCGCTCTGCCGTACTGCTGCCAAGAGGGGACATAAAAGGCACAACCTTGCACTGTGGTTCAACCCGGGCCCATGGCAACAGCGCCACCTATAGGCCCCAGGGAACTACACACCAGTACCATCTCCCAGGGATAGAAATGGTCCATGAAACCTAACAATTATTGCATCTGAGCCTAGTTACCACTCAGATGCTTCCCCCTAAATGTAACCACCCGCTACATATGTGTTTCTAATAAATACTGTTTGTCATTACACACTCCATTATATTTTGTGTGGTAGTGCCTTTAAAGTCCCACTCTAGGGGTTTCCTCTCTTCTCCAAATCATTCCCATAGACACACTCCTAAACCTTGTGGACAGTCTTCCCAGAAGAGTTGAAGCTGTTATAGCTGCAAATGGTGGGCCAACGCAATATTGAACCCTACGGACGAAGACTGGGATGCCACTAAAGTTCATGTGCGTGTAAAGGCAGGTGTCCCAATACTTTTGGTCATATAGTGTATACATGTTAGAGGAAGCTTTTACAATTGTGTATGTTAAACACAGTAAAATTATGTAAATGTTATGCCTTTCAGGTAAATGTAGCAATCATGACTTAAAATGCATGCACCCTATCAATGGTCTATAGTTTTCCTATCAGTAAAGTTCATTGAGCAAGTGTTTGCAGATTTTGCTGTGAGAGATATCAAAAGGTGATGAAAGGTTTGTGTGTGAAAGGGCAGGATTGCTGAGGTCGAGGAAAACGAGTGAAGGCTGATCTTTCTGTAGATGTCATCACAAAAGGAGGGTAAAGGGTTATTGCTTATCAGTTTAAATCAGATATCTCCCAAATGACTTTGGCAATCATGGAACGATTTGCTTGTTGTAACCGCAACATCTCAATTACTTATGTAGCGATACCCCCAAACTAAGGGAGCCGCTGGTTCTCTTTTTGGGCCCTGTACACAGTACAGCCAACTTCCGGCAATCTACTCAGCCCTTCTCTGGCAAGGCTAGTCTAGGGGTGGTATTTCTATATAGCTCTATACCAGTTTATGCACAATCCCACAATATCTTTCTTCTAGTGATAAGATATATGTGTATATATATATATATATATAGACTCCAATACCAGATTTATAAAATGTAAAAGGTTTACTAGTAGATAAAAGAGGTGAACAATCAATATCACATATAACACATGCATGCAGAGCCCTGCAGTAATACTAATACTAGTTAACTATAGTGCGCAATTAGTTCTAACACACACTAACATATAGCTTGAGTCCCCGTTAGCAATATGGCGCCCAACAGTACTATCAACTCCCAGTCAGGCCTGAGTTAAAGCTCAGTCTCTAAAGAAGGAATCTTCGCATGCCAGATGATCGGTGGTGCACATCAGGAACAATATTTGTAATCCAACAAGGTCTAAGGTAATGGAAACAACTCCCCGGAGACTGTAACTCAGTCCTCCAACTAGTCTCCTGACAGGAGAAAAGGGAAAGTGTAACCCGACGGCCAAGGCCTAATAAAGTACTTGGTTATGGTTGTGAGCAGGTGCTCTCTCACCCCTCCGGACTCGATCCCAGTCCGGGGCTCCCACCGCTGTGTCCACACACACAGGATCTGCCACCGCCTGATCTCCGGTCCACTGGCGTCCACGAAGCAGGTAGATGCCTGCAGCTGCACCGGCTCTGCAGCGTGGTGGAAGGCTCTCTGGAAGTGCGCAAGGCCCAGGCCTCGGGCCTTACACTCACAGCAGGTCCGCACAGGAAGTCCTCTTGCCAGCCGCGCGGTGTCCAAAGAGGCCGGGCTTAACCTCGCCCTCCCTTTTATACCCCACCCATGAGTCTCTGTGGCAGCCCAATGCACCCTCGGTGCCAAACAAGGTTCTGGGTAACGTAGTCCATGGAGCCTCAACGGAGACCCCGCTACACACTCCCCCCAAATAAACTCTTTGGTCCCCAAAGATAATTGTCAACAAACACTACGCACAACATTAGACAAAGTTGCGTATGATGTCGGCAGAGGAAATTCCCACCAAAAATGAGAGGGTGAACTTCCTCGCCCACAGGTCACACTATCATAAGTGGCCTGCCTAGCTGTGGCAGGGGGTGAGTTGGGGTTGCCCTGCCCTTTCTGCACTCCTTCTGGCAGTTGCCACAGTGTCCTCCGAGCTCCTCCATATTTGTGGGTAAGTCAGCCTTCGGGGAGGCCTTATGGCCCATTTCACCCTCCGCTCTCTTGGGATTTCTGGCTTGAGCACTGTAGGTTCCTCTTCCGGAACAGACATGGCAGCTTCCACTGTTTCTGAAACATTTAACTCAGGAGCAGGAGGATTCATGGAACATCTTGGATCCTCCTCTGGGAGCGAGTCGAGGGCATCTTCCCATGAGTCTGATAGAGGGCTGGACGGGATAAATTCAGTAGCTTCTGCATTCAGTGTACTGTCTATGGTGTCTTCCAAAGGTGGGAGGTCTATAGCAGAAGTCACTGGGGCCTGGGAAGGCCATAGCCATTCCAGCTCTTCCTTTTCATCCTCACTAGGTTCAGAGACATCTGTTTCCCCAGACCGAGATGCCTGGGACCGGGTATTTGGCCTAGGAGTATCCAGGATGGACGTTGACTCAGAGGAATCCTTCACAGGGGGTATCCAAACTGCTTCGGCAAGTGGAAGTATGTGGTTCCGGTGCCAAGTCTTCAAAGGCCCCACCTTTCCCTCTGGCTTCAGCTGGTAGACTGGTAGGCCGGGTAACTTCTTGCAGATAACATATGGCTCCAGTCTCCATCTGTCTGCAAGCTTGTGCTTCCCAGGGACTCCCAAGTTCCGTAACAACACTCTGTCCCCTGGTTGCAGATCCTGAATCCGGACCTTCAGGTCGAAGTTTCTCTTGTTGTAGGCTCCCCTTTGATCGGAAGCCGCTTGGGTTTGCTCATAGGCCAACTGTAAACTGTGCCTCAGCTGGTCCACATAGCCTTTGTGAGAAGTGGCCGAGGAATTTTCTATGGAGGTGCCAAAGGCCAGGTCTACGGGTAGTCTTGCTTGTCTCCCGAACATGAGTCGGTAGGGAGAGTACCCTGTAGCATCAGTTGTTGTACTGTTGTAAACATGCACAATTGCTGCTATGTGCCTGCTCCAATGCTGCTTTTTTCACTCTCTAGAGTTCCCAGCATGCTGAGTAGGGTTCGGTTGAACCTCTCCGGCTGGGCATCCCCTTGCGGATGGTAGGGAGTGGTTCGGGTCTTCTTGATCCCTAAGGAGTCCAAGAGCTTCCGGATCAGCCGACTTTCAAAGTCCCTCCCTTGATCCGAGTGGAGTCACTGTGGTAGCCCATAGTGCACAAAGTATTTTTCCATGAGTACCTTGGCCACTGTGGAAGCTTTCTGGTCTTTGGTTGGGAAGGCCTGGGCATACCGGATGAAATGGTCGGTTATCACCAGAACATTTCCTAGTCCACTCAAATCGGATTCGAGGCAGAGGAAATCAATGCACACCAAATCCATTGGGCCTTGACTTTGCAGGTGGCCCATTGGGGCAGCTTGATGGGGTAGGGTTTTCCGCTGAAGGCAGCATGCGCATGAATGGCAGTATTCCTCCACTTCAGCCCTCATACAGGACCAATAGAATCGACTTCTGACAAGTTGGAAGGTCCTTTCAGCTCCTAAATGACCATGATGGTCGTGTAAAGCGGCCAAGACAGTCTCTCGGTGCTTCTCAGACAAGAACAATTGCCATTTGTCTTCCAGGTCATCAGAGGGGCCCCTTCGGTAGACCACCCCTTGATGCACCTGCAACCTGTCCCATTCCTTCTGCAGCAGACAAGCTTCCTTTGAAGGGTGATGCAAGAGCCTATCTTGATCCTGATTCTCCAGGGCCTCGAGGGCCAATTTCCCCAAAGGGTCTTCCAATTGATCACACCTCAATTATTTTTTTGACAGCTTGGGTAAATCATCTTCCTCTATCTAAGTTATTGCACAGTATTGCTTGGGGACCCCCACTACTGTGACCCCTATCTCTTCCACTCTGGACCCCCCACTGGCTTGGAGTTCAGCCCCTTGACAGAGGGCCCGCACCCCGTCCGGTGCCACCTGGGTCCAGTCTTCTGTGCGGCTAGTGGGAGCATGAGACCTTCTGGACAGGGTGTCCGCATCTCGATTTCCAGCCCCAGGTCTGTATTTCAGGCTGAAGTTGAATCCAGACAGTGAAGCCAGCCATCGATGGCCCGTGGCATCCAGTTTTGCTGTGGTGAAAAGATAAGTAAGGGGATTGTTGTCAGTTTTCACTGTGAATTCTGCCCCATACAGATAGTCCTTAAGCTTATCAACTACAGCCCACTTGAGAGCCAGGAACTCCAACTTGTGAGTTAGGTAGTTTTTTTCAGATGGGGTCAAACTTCTGCTCACATATGCGACAGGTCGCAGTTGCCCTTCATGCTCCTGGTAGAGCACTCCTCCCAAACCGTCATGACTGGCATCTACATGGAGCTCATAAGGTTTCTTTGGGTCTGCATAGGCCAAGACAGGGGCAGTGGTTAAGCTCTTCTTCAGCATGTGGAAGGCCTCTTCGCATTTTCCATTCCACTGGTCTTCGACTGACTCTCCCGGCTTCCTGGGACCCGAGTCATCCTCTTCCCCTTCTGTCTTCAAGAGTTCATTCAGGGGTCTGGCAATCCGTGCAAACCCCTCTACGAATCTCCTATAGTAGGAGCAGAACCCCAAAAAGGACCTGAGTTCTGTCACAGTGGTGGGCCGGGGCCAGGAGGTAACTGCCTCCAGCTTCCCGGGGTCTGTGGCTACCCCTTCTTCAGACACTATGTGCCCTAGATAGTTGACTGATGACTGGTAGAACTGACATTTCTCTGGCGAAAGCTTGAGTCCCTCTTCGCTGAGCCTTCTCAGGACTTTTTCCAGTCTTTCCTCATGTTCTTCTAGAGTCTTCCCAAAGACAATAATGTCATCCAAGTACACGAGAACTTCGATGAGGTTCATGTCTCCTACGGTTTTCTCCATGAGGCGTTGAAAGGTGGCAGGGGCTCCAGACAGACCTTGGGGCATCTGGTCAAATTCAAAGAATCCCACAGGGGTTATGAAAGCTGTCTTTTCCTTGTCTTCCGGATGTATAGGGATCTGATAGTATCCACTCTTCAGGTCCATAACGCTGAACCACCTGGCTCCAGACAAACTCTGTAGGGCATCCTCTATCCTCGGGGTGGTATACTGGTCGGGTATCGTCCTCCGGTTGAGAGTCCTGTAGTCTATACACAACCTCAGCGACCCATTCTTCTTCCGGACCACCACTATTGGAGAGGCATAGGGGCTCCTAGATTCCCAGATAACACCGGTTCGCTTGAGTTCGGCGAGCTGTTCTCTCAGGTCTTCAAGGTCGGCTAGAGGAACTCGCCTGACCCTCTCCCTGAAAGGCTTGTCTTCCTGGAGGCGGATTCGATGGGTGGCACTCTTTGCACACCCTACGTCGAACTCATCTTTAGAGAAAATCTTCCTCCATCTGGTCAACTGGGCCTTTGCCCTCTCTTCCAGGCCTTTGGCAGGTTCGGGTTCTCCATGCAGAGCTTCTCCCAAACAGTCCTGTCTCACTCTGTCTTCTCCACATCTGATAAGACAATTGGAGCAGCGGGGCTCACCTGGCCCAGCAGCATCCTGGCGGGGATCTCCATGGGGACACCCGTGGTATTCCTGCCGCTCACCGGCACCTTACAGTGTGCCTTCTTCAGAGCTCTCACCGGAACCATCTCTGGGATCACTTCTAAGCCTGAGTATTCTTCCAGAGGGTCTGGTTCCAACATGACAAAGGGCCCAGGTTGCTCCCAAGTAAGCTTCACAGTGGCTCTGAGACAGGTTACCTCACTGGGCTGCAACACTATTCCTTTCTTCTCCAGTCTCCATACTTTACCCACCCCCTCTTCTGGGGCCTTATGTTCTAAGACCAGTCGCTGATAGGCTGTCTTCAACATTGGGTGTATTCTGGTGACTGTTGGGTTGTTACCTCCTGCCAGAGGGGCCAGAAGCCTCCGGACCAGGTCCGTATTTGTCCCTATTATTAAGGAGTTCTTGCTGGTTCCAGGCGGTCGGGGGCACACCACTGCCAGGGTTTCGAACACTTCAGCCTTCCCGGCTACTGAGGGGTCGAAGGTCAGTTTAATGGGCAAGTAACCATCGTAGGGGAAACTCTGTGTTCCGATTTCCCATATTTCCAGATCTTCAATTCTCTGGATGGGCAGGTGACTCAGGTGTTTATCATAAAAGTCCCGGTATAACAGTCACCTGTGCTCCAGTATCTAAGATGGCTCTCGTGTAGACTCCCTCCGCTTGAATAGGCACTACAGGGGAGGGGCCTATCAGTTCTTCTGGATAAGACTTCAAATGGGTCTCTTTCTGTTGATCCCTACATTTTCCTTTGGTCCTTTCCTTCTTGTGTTTGGCTGTTGGCTTTAGTCCCTCTTGGGCTCGGTATGCATTGATCTCCCTCCTCTGTTAATGTGTATATTCCCGTTGAGGGACATTATTTCTCTTTTTAGGTGTGTATTCTCGCTGAGGAGTACTGTTCTTCTTCTTAAGGGGGTCTACCCTTTTTTCTTCTGAACTTCACTGGGGCCCTCTGAAGTTTTCCGCCGGCTTGCGATTATTTATCTTCTTTTTCTTGGGACTAGAACATACTTTCGCAATATGGCCAACTCCTCCACAGTTAAAACAGACCACATCCCCCCAATCTTGTAGGGAAGTGGGTGCTGAGGTATCTGGGAACAACTCCTTTTTTGGTCCACTATTTTCTACGACCCTTGGATCCTTTGCCATCAAAGAGGTCAGCATCTCCAACACCTGAGACATCTGTGACTTCAGGGTATCTACTTCTGGGTCTCTTTCAGGGGTCATGGCTGATCTGACCATTACCGGTATAGAAGGGGTATGCGCCTTGATCGCTTGCTGATCCTTCTGCAGGGCCTCTTCATCTCTAATGATCTTTACCAGATCAGGGTAATTCAGTGACATGCCTCCTCCAGAGGTTTTCAAGTGGAGCCAGACTAGATCCGAGCGTAACGCTCCCTTTAAGATCTGCTTCATCCTTGCCGCATCTATGGCTTGGGGTACCATCCCTTTTTTTAGCACAATTTGACAAAGCATCTTGTTCAGTCTTCTGACATACTCCGACAGCTTTTCTCCTGGCTGCTGAAAGGTGTGTTCGAACTGATACACCAGTTCCGTTACTTTCTCCAACTGACCAAACTCTTCTTGTAGCATGGCTAAACAGTCATAAGCCGTGCAGGCAGCATTTCCAAACCGGAGACTTTTTACAGCTTCCGCAGCCGCGCCTTTCAGACTTTCCATAACGCGCTGCTTCTTCTGCGCTTCAGGCACCTCTCGTGCCTCCACTGCTGACAAGGCCTGTTCGATCCAGGTATCGAAGTCTTCCTCCCCTACAGGGACGGGCAGCCTCCCTGAAAATGTTCTCAGCCTCCGGTAGCTGGCCTCTATGTGTACCGTATTTGTTTGCTTACACTTTTTGAGCAGATCTCCCGAAGCATTTAAAAGCTCTGGCTCTATGGCTGTAATGGGTGTCACCGGAGGTGTCATCCTCCTCTGCCTCTCTGCTGTATGGGGTATCCCTGGCAGTGATCCCATTGGGGATGGCGGAGATGACTCCGTCTTCACAGTTATTGCGTGCGCCAGACCATAAGTTTTGTTATCCAACGCCTGCACACTTTGCCCTTTAAAGTTCCCTGGTACTCCATCCATCCACTCTATAAGTGCATACTGAAACGAGGCGTCTGGGGCTGATTTCAGGTCTATCACTCATGGTGTATGATTTGGGGATAGCGACACTGCAAGTCGCTCTGCCACGCTTACTGACCATTCTTCTCCCGGGAGACTAATGACCACTGACGTGTCTGGGTTTGTCCTGGCTGCTTCGCACCATGCTTTCACTTCTAGTGGGTCCATGCCAGTACTTTTGGCGTGTCTGCTTGCCATATACAGGATCCTGGAAACGATGCCCCCACGTGTAGTGATACCCCCAAACTAAGGGAGCCGCTGGTTCTCTTTTTGGGCCCTGTACACAGCACAGCCAACCCCCGGCTATCTACTCAGCCCTTCTCTGGCACAGCTAGTCTAGGGGTGGTATTTCTATATAGCTCTATACCAGTTTATGCACAATCCCACAATACCTTTCTTCTAGTGATAAGATATATGTATATATATATGTAGACTCCAATACCAGATTGATAAAATGTAAAAGGTTTACTTGTAGATAAAAGAGGTGAACAATCAATATCACATATAACACATGCATGCAGAGCCCTGCAGTAATACTAATACTAGTTAACTATAGTGCGCAATTAGTTCTAACACAAACTAACACATATCTTGAGTCCCCGTTAGCAATATGGCGCCCAACAGTACTATCAACTCCCAGTCAGGCTTGACTCAGTTAAAGCTCAGTCTCTAGAGAAGGAGTCTTCGCATAGCAGATGATCGGTGGTGCACATCAGGAACAATATTTGTAATCCAACAAGGTCTAAGGTAATGGAAACAACTCCCCGGAGACTATGTAACTCAGTCCTCCAACTAGTCTCCTGACAGGAGAAAAGGGAAAGTGTAACCCGACGGCCAAGGCAGTCAATAGGCCTAATAAAGTACTCGGTTATGGTTGTGAGCAGGTGCTCTCTCACCCCTCCGGACTCAATCCCAGTCCGGGACTCCCACCGCTGTGTCCACACACACAGGATCTGCCACTGCCTGATCTCCGGACCACAGACGTCCGCGAAGCAGGTAGATGTCTGCAGCCGCACAGGCCCGCAGCGTGGTGGAAGGCTCTCTGGAAGTGCGCAAGGCCCAGGCCTCGGGCCTTACACTCGCAGCAGGTCCGCACAGGAAGTCCTCTTGCCAGCCGCGCGGTGTCCAAAGAGGCCGGGCTTAACCTTGCCCTCCCCTTTTATACCCCACCCATGAGTCTCTGTGGCAGCCCAATGCACCCTGGGTGCCAAACGGGGTTCTGGGTAACTTAGTCCATGGAGCCTCAACGGAGACCCCGCTACACTTAAGGTGGACTTAAGGTGGACCTCTCAGTCTACAAGTCTACATGAACATATTCCTGACATGTCACAAAATACAGCAACAGTATGATTTTTTTTTTTTTTTTTTTAAAGCTTCACCTTTTATCATTAAAAAGTTATCCCTTGAGCTACAGGTGTCAGATGTCATCAATCTGCTGCAGGCAAGGGAAAGCATTTTCTCAATCTCCTCTCCCTCAGTTTAAAGCCCTGTACACACGACCGGGATTCTCGTCGGAAAAAAAACGTTGTTTTTCCCGACGGGATTCTGCCAAGTTTGTCTTGCATACAGACTGACATTCAAAATCCCGTCATTCTAAAGTGCGGTGACGTACAACACGTACGACGGCACTATAAAGGAGAAGTTCCATTCCAATGGTGCCACCCTTTGAGCTTTCTTTTGCTGATCCTCGTGTTTAGTAAAAGTTTGGTGAGAGACGATTCGCGCTTTTCAACCTCGTGCTTTTCAGTCCGTTACAGCTTGACGAATGTGATATCTCCATTACGAATGCTAGTTTTACCAGAAAGAGCGCTCCCGTCTCATACTTGATTCTGAGCATGCGCGTTTTTTTCCCCCTCGGACACACGACCGGTTTTAATGACGGGAAATAGTCCAACGGGAATCACAACGAGAAAATAGAGAGCAGGTTCTCTATTTTTCACGCTGGGATTCCCGGCAGTTTTCACGACGAGAAACCATACACACGAACGTTTTTCACTGCAAAAAGCTCTCCCAGCAGTTTTCTTGTCGAGAAAAACGGTCGTGTGTACGAGGCTTAAGGCTCCATTCACACTTGGAAGACTTCAAAGTTGCACCAACTTTGAAGTGGAACTTTGACGCAATTTTGAATGGGTGCAACTTGGATACGACTTTGGCTTTGACCAGTGATAATGGACAACTGTTGCACACAAGTTGCATTGTACAGTATAACATTCAGGTACGACTTTCATGCAACTTTTGAGGGTTAACATTGAAGTCTATGGCCCTCAAGTTGCATGAAAGTCGGGCCAAAGTAATGCATGAACTTCTTTGAAGTTGCTGCAACTTTAAGTCGCACATATATGAATTGTTATCATTGGAAAACATGGGAAACGATTTGTCATGTCACTTTGTGTGTTCAAAGTTGCATGACCAGTTGCAAAAGTGTGAATGGAGCCTTAAGGCCTTAAGTAAACAAAATATTTTTTCCTAACCTGGACACCTATGCTCCAGGAAAGAAAAAAAAAAAGTGTTATAAACGCACCTAAAGTCGCGTTTTGCAAGTGCGTTTAGGCGCCACAGGTGCTTGAGCATTCATTCATTCCAATGGCCAGATTATTAAAGTGGTTGTAAAGCCTAAATATTTTTTTTACCTTAATGCATTCCTTGCTTTAAGAGAAAAAATATTTAGGTGTCAGCATCCCCCCTCATTTTACTTACCTGAGCCCTCATTCGCTCCAGCGCTGTGCATGTGTGCAGCTCTTCTCTCCCCTCACTTCTGGGTCTCGCTGGCTTTGCTGGGGCACCGGGAGCTATTGGCCCCCAGTGCTGTCAAACAAAGCCAGTGACAAGGGAGCGGGAGCCGGGGGCGAGTCCTGCTGTCTGTGTCAATTACTGCCGCAGCAGGGCTCGGGTGCGAGAACGCACGGATGTCATATTTACCTGCTCTGTGCGGTGCAGATCCTCCTCTTCTGGGGTCCCTCGCCCGCACTCCTAGCCCCTCCCTCCTGCCGAGTGCCCTCACAGCAAGCAGCTTGCTATGGGGACACCCGAGCCGAGCAGCTGCTGGGTGTGTTACTTTCAGACTCGTCATTGGCTTGCTGACTTTGATTGACAGCACCCCGCTGCTGTCTCAGCCAATGAGGAGCAGCCGAGACTCTTGTGAAACATTGCTGGATCGAGATGGGGCTCAGGTAAGTATTAGGGGGGCTGCTGCACACAGATTTTTTTTTAACTTAATGCATAGAATGCATTAAGATAAAACAAATCTTCTGACTTTAGAACCACTTTAATTTAGTCTGGCCATTTGATTGAATGTACGCTCAAGCGCTAAATGTGCCTAGCACTTGTATAATATCCAATCAGCTTCTAACTATAGCTTGTTCAGTTAAAGTAGTTGTAAAGGCAGAAGGTTTTTTTTTATCTTAATGCATTCTGTGCATTAAAATAAAAAAAAACCTTCTGTGTGCAGCAGCCGCCCCAGCACCCCCTAATTACCTAGCTGAGCCCCATCTAGATTCAACAATGTTGCACGAGAGACTCGGCTGTCCGGGACTCCCCTCCTCATTGGCTGAGACAGCAGCGCAGCGCCATTGGCTCTTGCTGCTGCCAATCAAAGTTAGTGAGCCAATGAGGAGAGAAAGGGGGCGGTTCCATGTCTGAATGGACACAGGTAGCTGTGGCTCGGTTTGGGTGCCCCCATAGCAAGCTGCTTGCTGTGGGGGCACTCAACAGGAGGGAGGGACCAGGAGCACCGAAGAGGGACCCAAAAAGAGGAAGATCTGGGCTGCGCTGTGCAAAACCACTACACAGAGCAAGTAAGGATAACATGGTTGTTACTTTTAACAAAAAAATTTAAAAACAAAACTTTAGTATCACTTGAAGCTTTGACAAAAAAAAAATAGAAGTGGATTGGTTTCTATGTAGAGATGCACCAGATTTTGCACTCTCCAGTTTTAGTAAATCAACTCCTGTGTGTGTGATTCTGCACATTATATACAGACAGCCATTGGCCCTCTGCTCGGGTACAAGATGTCCGGGGCAGTCAGCATTTCTGAGAAGCTGAGATGAGGTCACCAGAGGTTTTATTGTATACTGTATGCATGACCTTGACCATATGGAAGTCTGGACTAACATGGGCCAGGAGCCAGTTTGTGCTGATTGTACATATCAACCTTGGATCCCGAACAAAGGTAACTTTTATGGCCCGGACATTGCTAATATCACACGGATGGCAATTATCTGTATGCTGAATTCTCAGTACTCACTGGATGTTTCATCTGTTCTGTTATAGAATAGAAAATCATTTGTGTTGTATTGCATGCAGCATGTCCCATACATTTTTTTTCAGTGCCAGGATCTTGTTGGTTTTAGGCATCCTGCAGAGAGAATCCATCTGAATAACTGAGCAGGGTTTCTCAACTAGGGTACCATGAAACCATTGTCAGGACAAGGTCATCTAAAGCCCCGGGGCAAACATGCCAAATTGCACCCCCCCCCCCCCGAGATGTATGAGCATTATGTGTCAGCGAAAAGCCCTGAATGAAACCCTAGTTTTTCAGCCAATTTCAGCCTCTCAGATAAGTTCCCACTGACACTAATCTGCATGCTTACCCCCAAGCATAAATTCCCCCTCCTCCACCCCCTGCTGAAATCCCCTACACGGCACAAATCTTTGCCCCCAGATTTGAAATCCCCTACATGGCACAAATCTTTGCCCCCAGATTTGAAATCCCCTACATGGCACAAATCTTTGCCCCCAGATTTGAAATCCCCTACATGGCACAAAGATTTCCCCTCCTAGCACAAATACCCCCAGTTATTACTGTTAGCACAATTCCCACCCCCCCAAAAAATTTCCCTCCTAGCACAAATCCCCTCTCCCTACCATATTACCTTTTCTAGCATAACCCCCCCCCCCCCCCCGAATTTCCCCTCCCAACACAAATCCACTCAAATCACTACACCTAGCTCACCTCCCCGAAATTCCCCTCCTAGAACAATTCTTATCCCCTGCCACCCCCCCAAATTCAACCTCCCAGCCCAAATATCCCCCCCAACCTGCTTGTGGTTCCCCCACCTCACATGATACCACAGTGCCCAGGGCAGCCGCCCCTTCCCGGCCTTGAATTAAATCCTAGGGTTCTTCCAGAGGTTGCTAGAGGTTCCTTGAGCAATGAGCAATTTCATCCTCTCAAGCCTCGTACACACGACTGGTTTTCTCGGCAAGAAAACTGCTGGGAGAGCTCTTTGCCGAGAAAACCCTTCGTGTGTATGGTTTCTCGGCAGGAAAACTGCCGGGAATCTCGACGAGTAAATTAGAGAACCTGCTCTCTATTTTTCTCGTCCGGATTCTCAGCAGAGTTTTCCTGCCGAAAAAACCCGGTCGTCTGTATGCTTACCTTGTCCAGGTAAACCCGCACATGCTCGAAAAGACTTCGATGCATGAGCGGTAGCATACAAGGGTAGTGTAGGGTGTAGCAAGATGGCGGCGATGGCATCGAATGTGACGAGCGCAGGCTCGTCGTAGTCAATGACATCTCTGCGTTCTTGCTATTCAAAAGAACGGAGGTTCTTTTGAATGGCCGTGTGTACACTCGGCGAGCAAGGCAAGCTTGCCGGGAATCCTGTCGGGAAAACCAACATTTTTTTTCCCGACGGGACTCCCACCCGTGTGTACGAGGCTTCAGATAAGTTACCACTGACACCATTGAACTTTTTCGGGTCGACAGAAGCCGGCCGTTTGGGGCAGAAGCCATCTCCCTGTCACAACACAAGAGAACAGCACGGGAGATCGCTGTACTAACATCAGATTGCTAGTACAGAGACTCTGACCTGAGCTAGCAGTGTGTACTAGGCTTTATTCAAGTATGCAGTCTGGCTGGCCAGGAACAGGGGAAAGGGGGGGGGGTCATGAATCCTCCTCCTAAACCATAACAGGCCACATGCCCTCAACATGTGGGGTGGTACCTTGCCAGGTGGGAGCATCCCTGGCAAGGATTTGTCAACAATATAGAGACAAGGTCCTATAAGAAGATTGCCAAGACACTGAAACTGAGCTGCAGCAAGGTGGCCAAGACCATACAGCAGTTTAACAGGACAGGTTCCATTCAGAACAGGCCTCGCCATGGTCGACCAAAGAAGTTGAGTGCATGTGCTCAACGTCATATCCAGAGGTTGTCTTTGGGAAATAGAAGTATGAGTGCTACCAGCATTGCTGCAGAGGTAGAAGGGGTGGGTGGTCAGACTGTCAGTACACAGACCATATGCCGCACACTCAAATTGGTCTGCATGGCTGTCATCCCAGAAGGAAGCCTCTTCTAAAGATGATGCACAAGAAACAGTTTGCTGAAGACAAGCAGACTAAGGACATGGATTACTGGAACCATGTCCTGTGGTCTGATGAGACCAAGATAAACTTATTTGGTTCAGATGGTGTCAAGCGTGTGTGGCGGCAGGCAGGTGAGGAGTACAAAGACAAATGTGTCTTGCCTACAGTCAAGCATGGTGGTGGGAGTGTCATGGTCTGGGGCTGCGTGAGTTCTGCCAGCACTGGGGAGCTACAGTTGATTGAGGGAGCCATGAATGTCAACATGTACTGTGACATACTGAAGCAGAGCGAGGTTTCCCTCCCTTCGAAGACTGGGCCGCAGGGCAGTATTGCAACATGATAACAACCCCAAACACACCTCCAAGACGACCACTGCCTTGCTAAAGAAGCTGAGGGTAAAGGTGATGGACTGGCCAAGCATGTCTCCAGACCTAAAACCTGTTGAGCATCTGTGGGGCATCCTCAAACTAAGGGTGGAGGAGCGCAAGGTCTCCAACATCCACTAGCTCCGTGATTTCATCATGGAGGAGTGGAAGAGGACTCCAGTGGCAACCTGTGCAGCTCTGTTGAACTCCATGCCCAAGAGGGTTAAGGCAGTGCTGGAAAATAATGGTGGCCACACAAAATATTAACACTTTGGGCCCAATTTGGATATTTTCACTTAGGGGTGTACTCATATTTGTTGCCAGCGGCTTAGACATTAATGGCTGCGTGTTGGGTTATTTTGAGGGGACAGCAAATTTACACTGTTATAGAAGCTGTACACTCACTACTTTACATTGTAGCAAAGTGTCATTTCTTCAGTGTTGTCACATGAAAAGATATAATAAAATATTTACAAAAATGTAATGGGTGTACTCACTTTTGTGAGATACTGTAAATGTATAATAATATTAGTTTGTGAATGTTATGGATACATTATTATTATACAAGATTTATATAGTGCCAACAGTTTGCGTAGCACTTTACAACATGAGGGCAGACAGTACAGTTACAATACAATTCAATATAGGAGGAATCAGAGGGCCCTGCTCATTAGAGCTTACAATCTAAAATTAGAGTGTAAGCTCTTCCTCTGCAGAGACTGATGCGAATGGCTCAGTGTTCTCTGTACAGCACTGTGGAATATGTCAGAGCTATATAAATGTATAATAATAATTAATAGTGTGTGACTGTGGTGAGTGTAAAGTGTAAGCTTCTCTAGTGCAGAAGCTGATGTGACTGGTACAATGTTCCTTATACAACGCTACAGAATATGTCAGAGCTATATAAATGTATAATAATAGTGTGTGACTGTACAGAGACATTAGAGTGTAAGCTCCTCTGGTGCAGAGACTGATGTAGAAATCTGATCTAGAAAAGATCTAGAAAAGATATGGAAGAAGATATGGAACAACACAAACCTAAATAGTATTGGCTCTAAGGTTGCGCGGGGCCACTAACCTCTCTGTCTTGTATCTAGTTGTCACCTGTCATCCAGGAATCTGAGGACTGGGTTATATCCTCGACAAGTCCAAATGAGAGACTGTACTACAACTGTCCCAGGGACGTCTGTAAAGGCCTGGCATTGCGCTTAGAGCCTAATCTTTGGACCTTGGTTGCAATAGGTACAAAGGTAGGAATCCTTATGTCGGAGTGCTGGTGACAAGCTGTACATGACAGGAGATTCACAGCTGAGACCAAGAGCCTTGCACAATCCTTAACTGGCTTAAAAATGTCAAGAAGTTAAAATATTTTAACATCCAGCCAGGTTGCATGCTCAGATTTTGGATCTACTATAGATTTTTGGAGGGACCCTACACATTTTTTAATTTATTTATTTTTTATTTATTTTTTTGCATGGAGATCCCTCTTAAAATTGATACCAGATCTGAAAGGGGACCCCATGCATTACTTTTGTTTTTTTCCACCAAAGGTCTGGCCTGCAGGATGTGCTACAGCAAAAGTGACATTTAGGGCTAGTTTACACTTGCCTAAAAACAAGGCTTCGGACGGGCTTTGTTAAAGCTCTGTGTGTGTTGAGGACGAAGCAAGTGTAAATGAGCGCTTACAAAGAAAAAAAAGATACATTTAAAATTGCTGGCAAATTACATTTTATTGCCTGCTCCTGAAGCCTCGTACACACGGCTGAGAATCTCGTCAGGAAAAAACCCGTAGTTTTTCCTGACGAGATTCTTGACAAGAATCTTGTCCCGGCCGAGTGTACACACGCTCGATTCAAAAGAACCAACGTCATCGATTACGACAAGCGTGCGCTCGTCACATTCGATGCCGCCACCGCCATCTTGCTACACCCTACCTATGCCTAGGAAGCTACCGTGCATACGTCAAAGTCATTTTGAGCATCCACGGGTTTCCACGGCGACAGGTAAGCGTACACACTCTCGGGTTTCTCGTCGGGAAACAGGCCGACGAGAATCTCGACGAGAAAATAGAGAGCAGGTTCTCTATTTTTCTCATCGAGATTCTGGCCAGTTTTACTTGACGAGAAACCTGAAAGTCTCGTACACACGCACGGTTTTCTCGGCAAGAAAGCTCTCCCGGCAGTTTTCTTGTTGTTTCTTGACGAGAAAACCGGCCGTGTGTACGAGGCTTTAAAAATAAAAAAAAGCACACAGACCCCTCCAAAGGTTCCGAAAAATATATAGTAGACCCTTGGAGGGGTGTGTATGTAGGTGTGTGTGTTTTTTTTAAAAAGAAGCCAGCAATGAAATATCATTTGGCAGCAATTTTAAACATTTTGTAGATATAAACGCTGCAACACTTTCTGTATATCGCAGAGATGCACCCCTTCACAGGCAGGATTAGGGCACCCCCAGGAATGCTATTTAAAGGGACTGGGCATTTTTAATAATTTACTTTAACCAGCTCCTGCCCACGCTATAGCTGAAAGACGGCTACAGTGCTGGCTCACATTGCCTGGAGGGTGTCTATGGACGTCCTCCTGTGATCACACTTACCACGTGCCCCTAGGAGCGCTCATTGTCACGGATCTGTGATCGTTATGTCCTTCGGACACAGCTAATAACAGATCGGGGTAGAGAGCCAATCACAGCAGACCTTTACCATGTGACCAGCTGTGTCCAATCACAGTGTAAACAGTATTTACCTGTTATCGGCAGTCCTCTCCTCACGCTGACAGCTCGTAAGGGCCCAGGGGAGGAAAGCCGATATCCGACAAATCCACACTGGGGACATCTACACTGATAATCAGGGCACTGATCATTAATGTTCTGATGATCAGTGCAGCCCCAACAGTGTCCACCAGTGCTGCCAATCTGTGCCCACAAGTGCTGCCAATCAGTGCCCATCAATTCTACCTATCAGTGCAGCATCATCAGCGCACTTAAGTGAAGGAGAAAAATTCCTTATTTAGAAAATTTTATAACAGAAACTAAGAAACTTTTTTATTTTTCCAAATTTTTGGTCTTTTTTTTTCAGTTTTGTTTAGCAAAAAAAAAAAACCCAGTGGTGATTAAATACCACCAAAAGAAAGCTCTATCTGTCTCAAAAAAGTGATAGTATTTTTGTTTGGGTACAGTGTTGCATGACTGTGCAATTGTCATTCAAAGTGTGACAGCGCTGAAATCTGAAAATTGACCTGGGCAGGAAGGGGGGTGAAAGTGCCCTGTAGGCAAGTGGTTAACCACTTCAGCCCCCGGCCTATTCTGACACTTTTCACATAAGCGTAAAAAATCAGCTTTTTTTTTGCTAGAAAATTACTTAAAACCTCCAAACATTGTATATCTTTTTTAAGCAGAGGCCCTAGAGAATACATTGGTGAGTGTGGCTATTTTTTATGTCACACAGTATTTGCACAGCGAGTCTTTAAATGAAATTGTTTTGGAAAAAATACACTTTCGTGAATTTTAACACACAAAAACACAATATAATACCCTATTATAGGAGGCCTAGAACTAGAATCTTTGCTCTCGCTATAACGTGTGCAGCGATACCTCACATGTGTGGTGCGAACACCGTTTACATATGCCTTTGCAAACTACGTATGTTTTCACCTTTGTGCGTAAACACAGGCGGAGAGGGGAGCTTTACATTTTTTCTTTTCTTTTTTTTATATTTATATTATTTCAATATACATTTTTTTTCTCTTTAAATCTTTTTTTGATCAACTTTATTGCTATCACAAGGGATGAACACTCCTTGTGATAGTGTGGGCTCACTGGGCTGTGACAGGTGCTCTTTATCTCAGTTGCCCTCCAAAGTATCTGATCAAACTGAGAGCTGCAGCAATGACCGAGATTTCACCCTTGCAACCAGCGATGTACTGGTACTTACACAAGCAGTTAAAGTGTTACTAAACCCACAACAGTAATAACAGTCTGTATATGCAGTAAAGCATGTTTGTTATACTCACTGTAGAACCTAAGGGGTTAATCCTCCACATGTAAAAAGGCTGTTTGATCCTGTCTTCTCTGATCCCCCCCTTCTTGCACTGTCCCCAAATCTCCTGATAGAACATAGACTAGGGGACAGGCTGCACATGCTCAGTTTGGTGTATATTGCAAGAGAGTTTATTTTATTTTTTTCTTGGGAGGCTGCATGTGATCAGCACAGGGCCAATCAGCACTGTTCAGACAGAGGGTCAGGGGTCCAGCCAGGGGCGGCCCGTCCATTAAGTGCGCACAGCCGCCGCCTCCCCTATCCATCACCACCGCCACCCCCTATCCACTCGTTCGTCCCCTTTCAGGATGCTGGACCATGATTCCAATGCGTAATGGGTGTTTTTTTGAAGCACCGATTAGAGCCAGAGGCTCAATCAGGAAGCGCAGGTCTGAGACATGTTTCGCGATTGGCCGAAAGGAGAGGGGGGGGGGGGCCTGAAGTTACCACCAGCCGCCACTGGGTCCTGCAGCCCTATAGGAAAGTCAGAATGGAATGAAAACTTACACAAGCTTTAACCAGACTCTGATAGAAGTTACAAGACTGCTCTAACTGCTGATGAGAAAAAATATTTAGCAGTTTATATTTGCCTACCTTGAACCCGCATCCTGTTTAACCTGATCCTTACCTTGTGCCCATCCTGCAGCTTTCCCTTCTGTTACCTGGATCCCTGCTCTGCAGCCTGTATCCATCCGTCCCCTCCCTGTTCCTGCTTCCTCCCATCCATACCCATCTGCTTGATCCCCTTGTGTATGACCTCGGCCTGGCTTCTACTACGATTCTGGTATCTCCCTTATTTGTATATATTGTTTGTAGTCACTGTTGGTTTATTGCACTGCGTTTTATTGGTTGTTGTATGTTGGTCACTCACTGTAATAAATTATATATATTTTCACCTACACCCGTTTCCTTTTATGAGGTCACACAGTCTGGTCAATTAACAATCTCTGACAACTCCGCTGGCTGGGGACACCTGGGGACACCTGAGATGTAAGGAGGCACTCCGCTGGGGACCCCTGAGATGCAAGGAAGCACTCCGCTGGGGACAGTGACACCTAAGATGTAAGGAAGCACTCCGCTGGGGACACCTGAGATGTAAGGAAGCACTCCGCTGGGGACACCTGAGATGTAAGGAAGCACTCCGCTGGCTGAGGACACCTCGGGACACCTGAGATGTAAGGAAGCACTCCGCTGGGGACACCTGAGATGTAAGGAAGCACTCCGCTGGGGACACCTGAGATGTAAGGAGGCACTCCGCTGGGGACACCTGAGATGTAAGGAAGCACTCCGCTGGGGACACCTGAGATGTAAGGATGCACTCGGCTGGGGATACCTGAGATGCAAGGAAGCACTCCGCTGGGGACAGTGACACCTAAGATGTAAGGAAGCACTCCGCTGGGGACACCTGAGATGTAAGGAAACACTCCGCTTGGGACACCTGAGATGTAAGGAAGCACTCCGCTGGGGACACCTGGGGACACCTGAGATGTAAGGAAGCACTCCGCTGGGGACACGTGGGGACACCTGAGATGTAAGGAAGCACTCCGCTGGGGACACCTGAGATGTAAGGAAGCACTCCGCTGGCTGGGGACAGTGACACCTGAGATGTAAGGAAACACTCCGCTGGGGACACCTGAGATGTAAGGAAGCACTCCGCTGGCTGGGGACAGTGACATCAGAGCTCCGACTGATTCTGCATTATGGTGAGTTGAACTATTTTATATTGCAATGTAATAATAGAAATAATGCACTTCAATCACCCTGACACCATAACAACCATGGTGCCGAGATGATTGAAGAGCTAACACCAGATGTTTGGAGTATCTTTATTTGCTGATTGTTAAACTTTCTGGACTACACATATTTCTATTGTGGTTGGGGGAAAGACTGTGATGGGGGGGTAGTCTGTTATGGGGGAAATCTTATAGGGGGATCTGTGATGGGGGGTCTGTTATGGGGGGCTCTGTGATGGGGTGTCTGTTATGGGGGTCTTTGTGATGGCGAGGAGTTTGTGTTGGGCGGCTTTGTGATGGGGGGTCTGTGATGGGGGATCTTTTATGGGGGTCTTTGTGATGGATGACCTTATATGGGGGCTTTTTGATGGGGGGAATCTGTGATGGAGAGGTTCTGTGATGAGGGGGTTCTGTGATGCAGAGGGGGTTCTGTGATGGGGGAGGGGGATCTGTGATGAGGGGAGTCTGTGAAATACTAATAAGTTTATGTTGATTAAAATAGTTTTTTATTTTAAATATTAAATAGTTTTTTCCTGTTTTTTTGCACTACAAATAAGATGTGTGCATAGGAATTTTTTTAAACTATAGTCCGGCCCCCCAACAGTCTGAGGGACCATGAACTGGCCCCCTGTTTAAAAAGTTTGAGGACCCCTGGCATAGACAGTCTTGAAGGGATCTCACATTCATAAAAAAATAATCCGTTACATCAGCATCAGGTGCTTGGTAGCTGGTGATCCAAGACTGATTCATTTTTATGAAGGTGAGCCGATCAACGGTCGGTGGACAGGCACACTCTGCGATTGGTTACAAAGCCTCCAACAGCACTTAATGTGCGTTCCGAAAGAACGCTGGATGCAGGACAGGCCAGTAGCTCAATTGCATACTGTGCAAGCTCTGGCCAGCGATCCATCCTCAAGACCCATAACCCAGTGGATTTTCGATTGGAAAGGTCTCCAAGTCTGATCTTGCCCCTAGGTATTCCTGCACCATGTAAATCAGATGCTGGCGATGGTTGCTGGAACCGATCAGACCTTGGGGCTGCGGACTAAAAAATTGTCTGAACGCATTGGTCAGACGGCCACCTTCTCCACCGATCTTTCTGTGACAGACCGAAGCCTCAGCAACACGTTGTCCACAACCAGGAATTTGTAACCTCCCAGGCTCTGGAAACGCGTTGCACAAACCATTCTGCAAGGCCTCCCGAAGATGTTTCATCCTCTGCTCCCTCTGCGACGGCTGGATAAGTTCCGCAACCTTACCCTTGTAACGTGGATCAAGAAGGGTTGCCAGCCAGTAATGATCCCTCTCCTTGATACCACGAATCCGAGGGTCCTTTCGCAGGCTTTGCAGGATCAGGGAGGCCATGCAGCGTAGGTTTGCTGAGGCATTCGGTCCGGAGTCCTCTAGGTCACTAAGGACAACATGATCCGCAGCCACCTCCTCCCAGCCACGTACAAGTCCATGGGTTTCTGGGGACTGTAAATGATCCCTTGAAGACTGCTGCTGATGCTGAGTGCTAGGCTCCACCTCAATGCTGACACAATCCTCATCCTCCTCTTCCTGTAAGATCGGCGGGCCCGCAGGAATACTGTCTGGATAAAGGGGGCCTTGAGAAGTAAGGAAGCCCTCCTCTTCCTCCCTCTATTCTGCCTCAAGTGCCCTGTCCATTATTCCACGCAGCTTGTGCTCCAACAGGTAGACAAGAGGGACAGTATCACTGATGCATGCACTGTCACTGCTCACCATCCTCGTGGCCTCCTCAAATGGTGACAGGACAGTGCATGCATCCTTGATCATAAGCCAAGCTCCCCTGACCCTGTCCTGGTGCCATACTCACACAGGTACTCGTTGATGGCCCTCTGCTGCATGTGCAGCCGCCGAAGCATTGCCAACGTTGAGTTCCACCTGGTGGGCATGTCACAGATGAGGCAGTTCTTGGGCAGGTTGCATTGCTTTTGGAGGTCAGCCAGCCGAGCACTGGCATTATATGACAGGCAGAAATGCCCACAGACTTTCCTGGCCTGCCTCAGGAGATCCTGTAAGCCTGGGTACCTGCACAAGAACCGCTGCACCACCAAATTAAGCCAAACAGGGCACATGGATCAAGTGTCCCTGTCCGAGGGCGGAGAGGAGGTTGGTGCCATTGTCGCAAACCACCATTCCTGGCTGAAGCTGGCGTGGCGTCAACCACGTCTGAGCCTGCCCCTGCAGAGCTGTCAGAATCTCTGTCCCAGTGTGGCTTCTGTCCCCTAAACAGACCAACTCAAGCACCGCATGGCATTTTTTTTGCCTGAGTGCTTGTGTAGCCCCTAGAACGCCAACGGAGCACCGCTGGTTCCGAGGACAAATCTGCACAGGAAGAGGCCATAGCGGAATAAGAAGAGGAGGGGGTGGAGGAGAGAGGTATGGCAGAATCACCACTACCAGTATTTTGGAGGCGAGGTGGCGGAACAAGCTCCAACAATACTGCACCCTGTCCTGCATCCTTCCCAGCTGCCAGCAGGGTTACCCAGTGCGCCGTGAAAGAAAGGTAACGTCCCTGTCCATGCCTGCTGGACCATGAGTCAGCGGTAATATGCACCTTACCGCTGACCGCCCTGTCCAACAAGGCCAAGACATTGCCTTCCACATGTCGGTAGAGAGCCGGAATGGCCTTCCGAGAAAAAAATTGGCGTTTGTGAACCTGCCACTGAGGTACCGCACATTCCACAAATTCTCAAAAGGGGGCAGAGTCTACCAGCTGAAAAGACGGCAGTTGGAGTGCTAGCAATTTAGCCAAACTAGCATTCAGCCGCTGAGCCGCTGATGGCTGGGACCGAATTTCTTTTGCCGGTCTAGTAACTGGGGTAGGGAAATTTGCCTGCTACAATTGGATGTTGGTGTACCGCTAGCAGATTGCCCGGAAGTGCTTAGGACACCTAATTCTACACCTTGATTCCTCTCACTGCAGGTCTCTGAGAGGACTGAAGTTATAGTGGGGTTGGAGATCCCAGCTGATGAGGAGCAAGGAGAGGTCCACCTTGTTCTTTGGTGTGGGTCTTTTATGTACTGTTGCCAATGGACTGAATGGCAGGTCGACATATGTCTGGTCAAGCATGTGGTGCCCAAGCGGCTGGTGTTTTGGCCACGCTTGATACGCTTCAGACATATGTTGCAAACAGCAACGGTGCGATCTGCTGCACATATATATACAAAGCCGGGATGTATGTATATATATATATATATATATATATATATATATATATATATATATATACTACAATACACTGCAGCTAACTGAATCGTCTGCCTGCTCAAACTAAATGAAATGACACTCTCTCTCTCTATCTCTCTCAACAATGCCACCAACACACTACACACGGCCGATGTGCAGGCGGCCTTATATAGTGTGGGGCGTGGACTTAACCCCCTGAGCCATAATTGGCCAAAGGCACCCTGCCTTTGGCCAATTATGGCTCTCTTCGCTGATGGTGCTGTGATTGGCCAAAGCATGCGGGTCATAGTGCATGCTTGGCCAATCATCAGCCAGCAATGCACTGCGATGATGCAGTGCATTATGGACCGTGACGCGCCAATTGAATTTGACGCGAACGGCCCATAATGTTTGATCTTCGTCGAACGATCGAACAGCCGATATTCGAGTCGAACTCATGTTCGACTCAAACAGATAGCCCATCCCTATGTCTGCTATGGTCAGGATCTTTCCCCAGCCTAGACTGGCTCTGTGACATCAGCCTAAAGCCCACTGTCGGCTGGAACCTGGGTCACAGAAGTATGGCCAAAAAAACTTATCTCAGCACTTTAAAGACCACCCTTTGAACTCATCTGAGATTTTCCCCTGTCTGCTCTGACTGACAAGGTGGCCTTTCTTGTTGCGATCACTCATACGTATAAGTGTGTGAAAAAGCAGCCTTATCTCGTAAAGAACCCTTTTTGGTTCTCCACCAAAACAAAGTTGTCTTGAGGCCTAGAACCTCCTCTCTCCACAAGAGAAGTATAGCCAAAATGTTTGGTCATACTTCTGTTGCGGGGTGCTACTTTGCAGTGTGGTTACAAGACTATTGTTGTATTGAGAATGAACCCAGCTCCCTCCGGTGTCCTTTTTATGACATTGCAGCAACTGTTTCTTTTAACTGTATGGAACGGTGCATTATGGATCTTATAGTACAGGGAGAAAGAGACTCCATTGCCATGGGTAACAAACAGACTACAATACCCACAGTGCAGCTGTACTACCAGAGTGCATTGCATCATCGCACAGCCTTCTGGGGGAAATTACTTAAAGGAAGGGAGGAGCTACACTCACTCTCTCAGGACATCGCCTTCTATCAAGCAGGAAGCCTGCGTTGAGGCCTGCTGCCGGAGTGTCTAGGCCGGAAATCCTGGGCCTACAGTTGTCAAGTAGGATCACTCAGCCCAAGGAGGAATCCGTGTGTCCAACTCTCGCTCCACAGAGACCGGAGTCGCCCATCTACCGACACCTTGTGCGGCTGTGTGAGGGACCGGAGACTGCAAGTTGCGGAGAGACCGTGGACCGGAACACCGACAGCGGAACTTACCAGAGGGATGAGGTCTGGTTTCGTGAGGGGGCACCTGCCCAATATTGACTAACTGTTGCATAGGACTGTGACTCTTAAAGACTTGCCATCATTATGAGAGTAGTGCGCCACATACAAGGACATAGTGCATCTCGCAGTGGCCGCGTGTTTTAAGGATTGGCGTTTGCACCGTCAGCGAGTTACATATTCATAAACATTGTGGATGTTCGTTCTTTGCCTTTTTCATAACCGTATGGATTACAAATGTTTGATGTGCACCAACAAATGCTAGCGAAGTCTCTTACTGCTTGAAGGAACTTTGTACTGGACTTAGTCAGGCCTGTCTAGAACAAATAGTACCGGTGATCTGCCAAGCTGGTTCCGCCTATCTGTATGGTTACGAGGTCGACTGCGCAGGCGCAATCCGAGGCGACGGAAATCTCTGAGCTTTAACAGCTGTTCGGCAGCGCCTCCGTAGTCAAGGGGGGGGAAGCATATTGATAGGACGCGCTCGCTCCCATTGCTTAGATACACACGCCGCTTTCCTCTTCATACAGCAAGGGGCGGCTCAGATGTGAAATTGAGCAGTGCGATTTGTTTGTTTATACTCACCGCTCTATCCAGCAAGGGGCTAGATAGAGCGTCGTGTATAAACAAACAAATCGCACTGCTCAATATCACATCTGAGCCGCCCCTTGCTGTATGAAGAGGAAAGCGGCGTGTGTAATGAAGCATCGGGGGCGAGCGCGTCCACAGCTGCCGAGCCTATGGTTCCTCCTATCGATCTGGTTTCCTCTTGACTGCGCAGGCGCAAGCCAAGCCAAAGGAAATCTCCGAGCTTGAACAGCTGTACGGCAGCGCCTGCGCAGTTGAGCTCGGAACCATAACGTTAGCGGAACTAGGTCGACAAGACACCGGGACACGTGTACAGTATTGCCCATTAGGGGGAGCTCGCGAGCATACATTCTAAATATATAGAAAGTGTACACCAGAACTGTGATTCTTTGTTTTGACTGTTTCTAACTAAACATATTCTGCTATTACATTGACTCTTGCAGGGCCCTGTAGGAGTCAACTGTATTTTTGTCTAATTCTGTTACTTTTCTCACCAAGTAAACGTGACTCTTGGTTAAGCAGAATTCTCGTGTGGAGTTTATCTGTTACCCAGGGCTGGACTGGCCCACCGGGATAGCGGGAAAAATCCCGGTAGGCTGCCTGTCCTGGGGCTGCTTTGAGCTGCGGCTGACTGCAGCGCTCCCCTCCCTTTCTCCTATGTATCACACACACCAGGCATCTCCGCGCTGTGTGTGAGAGCTGACTGGGTCTGTGTTCGGCTGTGCTGCCTGCCTGTAGGAAGGTCCCGCCCCCCTAGACCGACTCATGTGATAGGCGAAACACTGATTTATTCAGTGTTCCCATCTACTATCACATGAGCAGGTCTACAGGCAGCACAGCCGAAGACAGACCCAGCCAGATCTCACACACAGCGCTGGAGATGCCTGGTGTATGTAATCCAGGCAAGTCTCATATATTGATGGGCTCAGTAAGGCTGCATTTGATTACAGTAAGGCTGCATTCATGGGATGCATTTGATTACAGTAAGGCTGCTTTCATGGGCTGCATTCATGCACAGTAAGGCTGCTTTCATGGGCTGCATTCGATTACAGTAAGGCTGCATTCACGGGCTGCATTCATGCACAGTAAGGCTGCATCCATGGGCTACATTCATGCACAGTAAGTCTGCATCCACGGGCTGCATTCATGCACAGTAAGGCTGCATTCATGGGCTGCTTTCATTGGCTGCATTCATGCACAGTAAGGCTGCATCCATGGGCTACATTCATGCACAGTAAGTCTGCATCCACGGGCTGCATTCATGCACAGTAAGGCTGCATTCATGCACAGTAAGGCTGCATTCATGGGCTGCTTTCATGGGCTGCATTCATGCACAGTAAGGCTGCATCCACGGGCTGCATTCATGCACAGTAAGACTGCATTCATGGGCTGCTTTCATGGGCTGCATTCATGCACAGTAAGGCTGCATTCATGGGCTGCATTTATGGACAGTAAGGCTGCATTCATGCACAGTAAGGCTGCATTCATGGGCTGCATTCATGCACAGTAAGGCTGCATTCATGGGCTGCATTCATGGACAGTAAGACTGCATGCATACGCTCATTAAGGCTGCATTTATGGACAGTAAGGCTGCATTCATATTCTCAGTGAGGCTACATTCATACGCTCATTAAGGCTGCATTTATAGGCAGTAAGGCTGCATTCATATGCACAGTAAGGCTGCATTGGTGGGCACAGTGAGGCTGCATTGGTGGGCACAGTGAGGCTGCATTGGTGGGCACAGTGAGGCTGCATTGGTGGGCACAGTGAGGCTGCATTGGTGGGCACAGTGAAGCTACATTCATGGGCACAGTGAGGCTACATTCATGGGCACAGTGAGGCTACATTCATGGGCACCGTAAAGCTGCATTTGATGGGCACAGTGAGGCTGCATTGATGGGCACTGATGAGGCTGCATTGATCTCCTGTACCATGTCTGCATTCTCTGACCATCTATTGTACCATGTCTCCAGTCTCTGATCATCTCTTGTACCATGTCTCCAGTCTCTGATCATCTCTTGTACCATGTCCCCAGTCTCTGACCATCTCTTGTACCATGTCCCCAGTCTCTGACCATCTCTTGTACCATGTCCCCAGTCTCTGACCATCTCTTGTACCATGTCCCCAGTCTCTGACCATCTCCTGTACCATATCTCCAGTCTCTGACCATCTCCTGTACCATGTCTGCATTCTCTGACCATCTCCTGTACCATGTCTGCATTCTCTGACCATCTCTTGTATCATGTCTGCAGTCTCTGACCATCTATTGTATCATGTCTGAATTCTCTGATCATGTCTTGTACCATGTCTGCAGTCTCTGACCATCTCTTGTATCATGTCCGAAACCTCTAACCATCTCTTGTCTTATATCATGTCTGCAGTCTCTGAGGGAGTCTGGAGAGGAGCCAAGAGAGGGAGTGCTGCCGGGATGGGGGTCATGGGAGAAGTCAGACGTGTGGACTGTGGAGAGGAGACTATAGGATAAAACAAGAGCTGGAGCTGACTGACTGATCCACGGTGCACCTGAGAGGAGGTCAGTGACAGTGCCACAAGGCCACTCCGAGGGGGGGTCACTGATGTAAGGGGGGGGGAGTGAATACAACAATGTAAGGGGGGATCTGATATAAAGGTTTACCCCTATATTAGTAAACCCACCCCCCTTACCTTAGAGTATTCTTCCTGCGGAAGGTGTTCTCTAGTCAACAGAGTCCCCCTCCCCCCATGTTCTCAGAGTTCCTGGGGTCCCCCTTGATGATTGACCACTTTTAGCACTTTTAACTGGAATTTGCTTTTATTTATAATATATATATATATATATATATATATATATATATATATATATATATATAGCCCTATGTGCTTTCATATCTGTCTTCTCTAAATATAACACACTCTTCAAATGTGCTTTCAAATGCATCGTTTTCCCTTTTATGAACAAGAAAATAATGACGTTTTGCTGTTGGGCCGGTATAATAATGCTATGGGGCTGGTATTAATTTTTTTTCCAGGGCTGGTTTTTACTACCAGTCAGTCCGGCCCTGCTGTTACTCTGTTGGACAAGTGGCCATTACAAGGGAACAACTTTATTTACAATTTTAGTACTGTGTGACATTATTGTGTTCAGGGCCACCATCAGGGGGGTACAGGCAGCACCTGTAAGGGGCCCAGAGGCCCCCTTCTTTTTTTTTTATTTTTTATTTATTTATTTATTTATTTATTTATTTATTTGTAAGAGGTCCCCAGAGGCCCTGAGGTCCCCAGGGGCCCAGATGCCAAACCCCCTTTTAAAAAAAAAAAAATAATTTTTTTTTTTGTAAGGGGCCCAGAAGCCCGGAGATCCCCAGGGGCCCGGATGGACTTTTTTTTGTAAGGGGCCCTGAGGTCCCGAGGGCCCCGGATGGCAACACCCCTTTTTTTTGTAAAAACAAAAAAAAAAAAAATTTGTTTTTATTTTATTTGTAAGGGGCCCAGAGGTCCCCAAAGGCCCGGAGGTCCCCAAGGGCCCAGATGGCAACCCCCTGACCTCAATAATTTGCGGCCTCAATTCGTGACACCCCCCCCCCTGGTTCTCTGCTCCAGGGGGCCCATGCCTGAAGCTGTGTAGGGGGCCCCAAAATTCCTGATGGCCCTGATTGTGTTTCCCAATTACCAGTGGGTTCCACAATCTCTGTGCAGACCAGTTGTGCCAAGGGAGGGTTCGAGCCAAATTCCTGGGGTTGATAGCCAGAGGAGAGACCCAAAACAAAACCAGCAGCTCCTTCGGGGGGTAGTGCTACACTTCTTTAATAAAAAATTTCGGTCCTGTCCGAATGGACATTTTTTGTTGCAGTGGTACATGTTACCCAGGCTGTTTCCATCCCCCATGCTATTTTATTGACATCCCCTTAGTCCAGAAAATGGCAATTTTTAATTTGACAGTTTGGGCTCAGCACCTGAACATTTTGAAAGTTTGCAGAACAGCACCCAGGGCAGTTTGGCTCATTCCTGCTTTTAATTGATACATAACTGTGATCGATTCTCTTCATTGGCTTGTAGTTTTTACTATTATCCTGCTCACTCAATATATTGTATAAGTGCATTAGGGATGACTAGCTAACTATCATAGGACATGAACATTTTAACTGAATGAGGCCAAATAGATTTGTGGAAAGTGCAGTGATTCATAGTAGCCAATCAGCAGAAATGTAATGTTTGATTGATTGATTGTTTTGGCATACTGCACATTCTCGCTCTTTGCACTCCACTAATGTTGCAACACATACCCCTAAGACTAGTTAAGGTTGTAACCGGCATATCTGTAGCTCTCGGTGTCTTTAGGTGATCGGGGAGGGGAAAGGTCAATGACAAACCAAGAATAGATAAGTAAATATGAAACAGTCCAATATCCAGAGATCGTGTCAACTGTCTCCCTGGGACATTAAAGTCATAGAATAGAAATGAACATAGCGGCACATCAGGTGTGCAGAAACTCAGGGGAAGGATGGTGAGAGCTCCTCATAATGGGCACAACAGGTGTGCAGACCCAGAAACTCAGGGGAAGGATGGTGGGAGCTCCTCATAATGGGCACAACAGGTGTGCAGACCCAGAAACTTAGGGAAAGGATGGTGGGAGCTCCTCATAATGGGCACAACAGGTGTGCAGACCCAGAAACTCAGGGGAAGGATGGTGGGAGCTCCTCATAATTGGCACAACAGGTGTGCAGACCCAGAAACTCAGGGGAAGGATGGTGGGAGCTCCTCATAATGGGCACAACAGGTGTGCAGACCCAGAAACTCAGGGGAAGGATGGTGGGAGCTCCTCATAATGGGCACAACAGGTGTGCAGACCCAGAAACTCAGGGAAAGGATGGTGGGAGCTCCTCATAATGGGCACAGCAGGTGTGCAGACCCAGAAACTTAGGGAAAGGATGGTGGGAGCTCCTCATAATGGGCACAACAGGTGTGCAGACCCAGAAACTCAGGGAAAGGATGGTGGGAGCTCCTCATAATGGGCACAGCAGGTGTGCAGACCCAGAAACTTAGGGAAAGGATGGTGGGAGCTCCTCATAATGGGCACAACAGGTGTGCAGACCCAGAAACTCAGGGAAAGGATGGTGGGAGCTCCTCATAATGGGCACAGCAGGTGTGCAGACCCAGAAACTTAGGGAAAGGATGGTGGGAGCTCCTCATAATAGGCACAGCAGGTGTGTAGACCTAGGAACCAAGCACAGAGATGGTGGGAACCCCTCATAATGGACCTGGCAGGTTTGCAGACCCAGGAACTCAAAGAAGGGATGGTGAGAACCCCTCCTAATAAGCACAGGTGGTGTGGGGAGCTGGGAACACAGTGCAGGGATGGTGGGGACCCCTCATAATGGGCACAGCATATGTAGAGACCCTAGAACTCAGCACAGGGATGGTGGGAACATCTCATAATGGGCACAGCAGACCTGGGAACTGGAAGCACAGTGGTTACGCCTTAAAAAAATATAATCTGCCTTGGCAACAGATATTAACAAGCCTTGGTCAGGAGATGGATCTAAAATCCTAAATGGACCCTCATACTGAATGGCAACCCAACACATTAAGGCAATGCATTCATAGGTGTGTGCAGGGGGTGTGCCTAGGCACACCCTAATCACTATGTGCAGTACCGATTCCCCCTACTGCCCGAGCTCCCTCTTCCCTCATTGCCCCCCCCCCCTCCATGCAGTGCTGCTGGCTTCCCTCCTCTCTTCTCCCCTAGGCTGCTTTGGGAATGTTTCAGGATGGAGAGTGAGGGAAGGGGCTAGAAAAATATGTAATTTACCGGCCCCTTCCTTTTGTAAATGAACACAGTGAACACACCCGCTTACTGTGTCCAATCATAACTGTGTTTTCTATGCTTTTAGTTTGCGAATGATCAGGAAGCCACTCGGCACAGATCACTTCCCATTCATTCTTCATTCACTGCGCCATGCAGCTGAGGCTACAGAGAAAGACATGTGTGTTTGAGTTTGGGGTGCACACCCTAATGTAATAGGCTGTAATTAGATTTTTGACACATTGGGGTGCATTGGTAGTCCATTAAGTTCAATGGACTACCTTAAAAAAGAAGTAAGGCCAAAGCTTTTTTGGCCATACTTCTCTTCTGGATTACATAAGTGCAGATTCTAAAGCCCTCTGTCAGCTGACATCACAGAGCTGGTCCACTCTTTGGAAGGATCTAGCCAGTAATGTCGGGATCCACACAGATGCCTGACCGGGAGCTGGCTCAGCCTTTCAGCTTGCCATGCCTGTCCCTTCCACATCCTGGCGCTCCAGTGAGCGCTGAAAGGAAAGAGCAGAGAGCGGTTACTGACAGCCACCACTCTCTGCTCAGAGCAGACTGAAAACAGAGCGATCAGCGGTCATATACTCTCTCAGTTCTCGGGCTTAGAGTCGGTGGAGGGCAGCTTCAGCATCAGACTGATACTGCAGCTGTAAGGGAGAATATGAATGTTTGTTTTTTTACTATGCCCACAATTTTCATTTAGGCTGGGTTCACACTATTGCGAATTGGATGTGCGTTCTCCGCATCCAATTCGCAATACCAGGATATTTTGACCGGCTCTCTACGGAGCCGGTTCACATATCTCCGCTCTGGCTCCGGTGTGATTTTGCACAGGAGCCCCGTGTGTCTTTTGGTTTGTTTCAGGTCCAAATTCAGCCAAAATTTTGGGCTGAAATCGGACCTGAAACGGTGAACGGGGAAGCACCGGACCCCTGCTGTGAGCCACATGCGAAGATAGTGTGAACCCAGCCTCAATGCACAGCAGGTTGGCATGCAACAAAACATATTTTTTTTCTGGTTCAGACATGATGAACTACGATATGTAGAGGAGGAACTCTCATACTTGAGGTTAAAGGAGGTCTATGGTCACAGCATACACTTTCATTTTATAACCTCAACATTTTAATACCAATACAAACAATAGTTATATTTGACAACCCAATATAAGTTTTTACATGGGAAATCTCCTTTCATGTGAGCACTGGGGGACAGCGGTGGCTGTCAGTAACTGTTCTCTTCCCTGTCCCCCCAGCGCTCACTGGAGCACCAGGTAGTGGAGAGGGCAGGAGTAGCGAGCTATTTTTTTGAAAGTAAAAAAGCTGTCCTCAAGCTACCTTCTAAATATATGCCAGTACAAGAATCACTGCTTGCAGGCAGCAATGTACCATGGAATATGTAGTCCTTAGAAATGGAGGAGAAGCTGTAAAGCATGCAGGGAATCCAGGAAGTTGTAGAAAGGGATAGCCAGCCCGCATGGGTGCTCAACCTGTGGCCCTCGAGCTGTTGCGGAACTACTATCATGCCTCTGCCTTTGGGAGTCATGCTTGTTGTTGGGAGTCTTGCTTGTTAAACTGACAGCCTTGCAATGCCTCATGGGACTTGTAGTTCCGCAACAGCTGGAGGGCCACAGTTTGAGCACCCATGCTACAGCTTCTCCTCCATTTCTAAGGACTATATATCCCATGGTACCTTGCTGCCTGCAAGTAGTGATTCCTGTACTAACTCCGCTCTTAAAGCCCCTTCCTTTCAGCACCTCTGTAGTTCAGAAGACAGGCTCTGTGAAATGTGAGACACAGCACTGTCTACTCAGGGCATAGTGACTACATATCACAGAATTCAATAAATTCACAAAGTAAGTTTGCAAAGTTCAAGATCATTCAGATTATTAGGAGTAGGCGAGAAATAATTACTGTAATATACAGAGTGGAAACGAGTATTAGATTTTAGATTTTGACTATAGATACACTATACAACTATTTAAATTTATGTACACATATATTTAGAAGTTCGTTTTTTTATTTTATTTCAAATAAATAGCTGTCCTTTTGGGGGTTTGTATTGGGCCAAACAGAGCATATCGGACTTGTTCTTTAATAGGATTTATGTTAATTGCCAAGGCACAGACTGACTGAACGGCGGCGGTGGGGAGGAGTCAGCGGAATGGATCGGGCACGGGCTCCTTAGAGTTTGGAACCATTTGGTGATAAGCCTCGGTTGTATGAAGGAGCTTTATCTGATCATTGCGGCAATTACTATAAAAAGGTTTAAAGGGCACTCTCATGAATTGATTTTCCGACAGCGTCACGTGACCCAATCACAGGAAAGATTTTTTATCGGCCAGAAAAAAGCAAAAACCAAGGAAGGAAGTGTAAAGATGACTGAAGTAAAACCATAACAAAGACATCTAACCAACCAAATAGCTGAAAGTCAAGCTGGAATACATACTGCACAGGCTAAAGAAATAGGTAGCCAGGCTAACAGTTGAGAGTGGTGAAGGAAGGAAGGATGGAGGGGAAGGAGGGAGGAAGGATGGAACAGAGAGAGGATGGAAAGGCTATGTTTTTTTATTGTTTTTGAAAGAGAGTGTAGAGGAGGAAGGAAAGAAGGAGAGAGAGAAGGAAGAAAATGAGGAAAGAAAGAGAGAGAGGAAATGAGGAAAGGAAAGAAGGAAGCGAGGGAGGAAAGCAGAAGGAAGGGAGGAAGGAAATGAGGAAAAAGGGAAGGGAGGGAGAGAGGAAAGTGGAAGGAAGGAAGAGAGGGAGGAAAGGAAGGAAGAGAGGGAGGAAAGGAAGGGAGGGACAAAATGAGGAAAGGGTAAAGGAAGGAAGGAAAGGAGGGAGGAAATGAGGAAAGGAAGGGGAGGGAGGAAAGAGGAAAGTAAGGGAGCGAGGGGGGAAATTAGGAAAAGAAGGAAGGGAGGAAAGAGGGAAGGGAGGGAGGGAGGAAAGCAGGAGGAAATAAATAAGGAAAGAGGCAAGGGAGGGAGGGAGGGAGGAAGGAAAACAGAAGGAAGGGAGGGAAGAAATTAGGAAAGAGGGGAGAGAGGGAGGAAGGAAAGTGGAAGGAAGAGAGGGAGCAAGGTAAGGAAGGGAGGGAGGAAATGAGGAAAGGGAGTGAGGAAGAAGAGAGGAAAGGAGGGGAGGGAGGGAGGAAAGAGAAAAAGGAAGGGAGCGAGGGGGGAAATTAGGAAAAGAGGGAAGGGAGGAAAGCAGAAGGAGGGAAATGAGGAAAGAGGGAAGGAAGGGAGATAGGAAAGCAGAAGGAAGGGAGGGAGGAAATGAGGAAAGAGGAAAGGGAGGGAGGGAGGGAAAGTGGTAGGAAGGAAAAAGAGAGAGGGGCAGAGAAAGGAGGGAGAAAATGAGGAAAGGGTAAAAGAAGTAAGAAAGGAGGGAGGAAATGAGGAAAGGGAGGGAGAGGTAGAAGTGGAAAGGAGGGAGGAAGAGGAAGGGAAGGAAATAGGAGGAAGGGAGGAAAGGAGGAGAGAGAGAAAGATAGATAAGGAAGGGAGGTATGAGATAGAAAAAAAAGGATGTAGTATAGAGAAATGTTGAGGGAGGATGGAAAGATAGGTGCTTTATAGAAAGAGGTGTGGAAGAGGAGAAAGAAGGGATGAGAGGGATTGAATATGGGGAATAGATGGAAGGAAGGGAGTGAGGAAAGGAAGGAAGGGAGGGAAGGAAGGAAGGAAGATATGGAGGACTAAGTTTTTTTTTTTTCTTTCTTAAAGGGACAGTAGGGGGGGGGGAGGTAAGGAGAAATATAGAAGGACAGGGAGGCACGAGAGAAGGAAGATAGGGAGAGATAGAAGAGAGGAGGAAAGAAAGGTAGGCAGGAAGGAGGGAACACCAGTAGATGCTAGGGTACCACAATTCACTGCCCCTTTATATCTTTGCCACCTAAACCAGCCCTACATTGACATTCCAGCTACAATTCTGTAGACACCTCTCAAAGTCCACAAGTGCTGATTTCATAGCTGGTAAGGTCAAAAAAAGACACCAGTCCTTTTTGTTCAACCTGTGTGTTGTGTGTGTGTGTGTGTGTGTGTGTGTGTGTGTGTGTGTGTGTGTATTTATGTCTCTACCATTTCCCTGTACTGTATATTGTGTTCAGTAAGACGTCCATTTAAAAGTTTTTGGACACTTTGACACCACTGATTGTGAAAGGGAGTTCCATATCCTTACTGCTTTAACAGTAAAGGATCCCCTACACAGTTTAAGGTCCAACTTCTTCTTGTCCAACTTCATTGAGTGGTCCTCATATCTTCTTGAGTGACCTGAGACTAAATAGTTTCCTCCCAAAGTTGGAATCACTATTAGGATATTTGTATAACGCTATCATATCCCTTCTTAAGTGTCTTTTCTCCAGGGAGAATGTGTTTAATGTTTGTAATTGGTCCTCCAGCAATGTTATTGGTATTGTTCCTCTCTCTGAACTCTTGCCAATTTCAACACATCCTTCCTGAGACTTGGTGACCAGAACTGGACAGAATACTCCAGATGGGGCCAAAACAGAGTTTTATAAAGTGACAGGATTATAATTTTATCTCTTGAGTAAATACCCTTTTCAATAAATGCTATTGGCAATGCTTGCTGCAACTTGGTGTTGCATGCTATTGCTGAGTAGGGATGGGCTTTATGTTGGGGTCAAACATGAGTTCGACTCGAACATTGGCTGTTCGACCGTTCGCCGAATAGCGAAGAATTTGGGGTGTTCGCGGCAAATTCGAAAGCCGCGGAACACCCTTTAAACGTCTATGGGAGAAATCAAAAATGCTAATTGTAAAGGTTAATATGCAAGTTATTGTCATAAAAAATGTTTGGGGACCTGGGTCCTGCCCCAGGGGACATGTATCAATGCAAAAAAAGTTTTAAAAATGGCATTTTTTTCGGGAGCAGTGATTTTGATAATGCTATGATAAGTGAAACAATAAAAGTGAAATATTCCTTTAAATTTCGTACCTGGGGGGGGTGTCTATAGCATGCCTGTAAAGTAGCGCATGTTTCCCGTGTTTAGAACTGTCCCTGCACAAAATGTAATTTCTGAAGGAAAAAAAGTAATTTAAAACTACTCGCGGCTATTAATGAATTGTCAGGTCCTGGCAATACAGATAAAAGTCATTGAAAAAAACGGCCCTTTGGCTCTGTTATGAATATTAAGGGGAACCCCGAACCAAAATAAAAAAAAAATGCGTAGGGGTCCCCCAAATTCTATTACCAGGCCCTTCAGGTGTGGTATGGATATTAAGGGAAACCCTGCACCAATTTTTTTTTTAAATGGCATAGGGGTCCCCCTAAAAATCCATACCAGACCCTTTAGGTCTGGTATTTATTTTAAGGGGAAGCCCGCACCAAAATAAAAATAAAAATGACGTGGGGTTCCCCCCAAAAATCCATACCAGACCCTTTTCTGAGCACGCAACCTGGCAGGCCACAGGAAGAGAGGAGGGGACGAGAGAGCGCCCCCCTTCCTGAACTGTACCAGGCCACATGCCCTCAACATGGGGAGAATGTCCCCATGTTGATGGGGACAAGGGCCTCATCCCCACAGCCCTTTTCCGGTGGTTGTTGGGGTCTGCGGGCAGGGGGCTTATCGGAATCTGGAAGCTCCCTTTAACAAAGGGGACCCCTTGTGTGAATTGGTAATGGGGTACATTGTACCCCTACCATTTCACAAAAGAAAAGTGTCAAAAATGTTAAAAACCACACAGACACAGTTGGGACAAGTCCTTTAATAAAAAGAAAAAAAAAAAAAAAGAAAGAAAAAATTCCAACGATGTAATCCAGTCTCGATCGATACGGAGAAAAAAAAAAAGCCGACTCGATCCTCTCTCTATAAGAAGTACCTACGGAATGACACTCTCCCTCCGTGACAGTTCTTTTATAGATGAGGGCGGGGCCACCCGTCACTTGTGCGGGTGACCTCGCCCCCTCTGACACAATGGGAAAATGCCGGGGTTACCCAATGACATGTACGGGTGACCCCTCTGGCGCGTCACCGGCATACTATAGACACCCCTCAGGTACAAAATTTAAAGGAATATTTCACTTTTATTGCTTCACTTTAAGCATTATTAAAATCACAGAAAAAAAATACTGTTTTTAAAACTTTTTTTTTTGCATTGATACATGTCCCCTGGGGCAGGACCCGGGTCCCCAAACACTTTTTATGATAATAACTTGCATATTAACCTTTAAAATGAGCACTTTTGATTTTTCATGTTCGTGTCCCATAGACTTTAACGGTGTTTGTGTGTTCGAACAAATTTTTTGCCTGTTCGCATGTTCTGGATGCGAACCGAACCGGGGGGTGTTAGGCTCATCCCTATCCCTATCCCTCATCCCTATTGCTGAGTCATCAACTAGGACCCCCAGATCTTTTTTCATCCTTGATTCCCCCAGAGGTTCTCTCTTTAGCTAGCGTGTAGCTTGCATTCATTTTTCCCACTATTTTATCGAGGTTGTCCTGCAAAATTCCTATATCCTGTTGTACAGTTCTTGTCCTGCTAAGCTTAATATCATCTTGTCCTGCAAAATTCCTATATCCTGTTGTACAGTTCTTGTCCTGCTAAGCTTAATATCATCAGCAAACACTGAGACTGAACTATTTATCCCAACCACTATATCATTTTTGAACAAGTTAAACCGGATTGGTCCTAGGACAGAGCCCTGGGGTACCCCACATATAACTCCAGACCATTCAGAAGATATGCTATTTATCACACAGCACTGTACACAGCAGTGAGGAAGGCGGGCAGATCTTTTTCCATCCAGAGGAGGGCACCATCATACTGGGCATAAATCCTTACTCACCAACAAGGCCAGGTGGGGTAATTACAATTGCCTGTAATAAATAAAATTAATTTATCTTTTTTGTGTGATCCCTAGCTGGTACACAGAGGTGCAGTAGGTGTAATATTTTAATTAGAAAAATAAAGACAAATTATTAGTATTTAAATAAATTCCCAGGGGCAGGCCAGGCATTCAGGACTTTCCGTGAAGTGTACACGAGGTGGTGATGACTCTCTGGGGTGTCCCTTATTGTGTTTGTGCCAAAGTCTAATTACCTCCCTGGGATAATCAATGACAAGCTGAATCTGCCATCATTATTTCACGAGTGAAGTTCCTTAAAGCGGAACTACACAGCATCTGAGCACCACAAACCAAAAACGCTATTATAGCAATACCCCCGTAGCGGGCCGCTGGTTTAATTTTGTGCCTTGCACGTTACCTCACTGTTCCGTATGCTTGTCTCAGACTTGGGTGCAAATAGAACAGTCTCTGCCACAGACTTGGGTGCAAATAGAACAGTCTCTGCCACAGACTTGGGTGCAAATAGAACAGTCTCTGCCACAGACTTGGGTGCAAATAGAACAGTCTCTGCCACGGACTTGGGTGCAAATAGAACAGTCTCTGCCACAGACTTGGGTGCAAATAGAACAGTCTCTGCCACAGACTTGGGTGCAAATAGAACAGTCTCTGCCACAGACTTGGGTGCAAATAGAACAGTCTCTGCCACAGACTTGGGTGCAAATAGAACAGTCTCTGCCACAGACTTGGGTGCAAATAGAACAGTCTCTGCCACAGACTTGGGTGCAAATAGAACAGTCTCTGCCACAGACTTGGGTGCAAATAGAACAGTCTCTGCCACAGACTTGGGTGCAAATAGAACAGTCTCTGCCACAGACTTGGGTGCAAAAAGAACAGTCTCTGCCACAGACTTGGGTGCAAAAAGAACAGTCTCTGCCACAGACTTGGGTGCAAAAAGAACAGTCTCTGCCACAGACTTGGGTGCAAAAAGAACAGTCTCTGCCACAGACTTGGGTGCAAAAAGAACAGTCTCTGCCACAGACTTGGGTGCAAATAGAACAGTCTCTGCCACAGACTTGGGTGCAAATAGAACAGTCTCTGCCACAGACTTGGGTGCAAAAAGAACAGTCTCTGCCACAGACTTGGGTGCAAATAGAACAGTCTCTGCCACAGACTTGGGTGCAAATAGAACAGTCTCTGCCACAGACTTGGGTGCAAATAGAACAGTCTCTGCCACAGACTTGGGTGCAAATAGAACAGTCTCTGCCACAGACTTGGGTGCAATTAGAACAGTCTCCGCCACAGACTTGGGTGCAATTAGAACAGTCTCCGCCACAGACTTGGGTAACCGTTACTTGGGTTACCTTCTAAATGAAGAACACAACTCTCAGTGCCAGGATCTCTCAGCCATTCCGGCAGCACTGTGAGGTAGATGGCGATCCGGGTGCATCCTCCAATTGAGTCCTCAATTGCTTGGTCCCTTCCAGCAGGTAAGGCGACACAGGATCATCCCTGGATCAGTAGGCCCCAGCGACTCCTGGGCCTACCTATCAGTAACAGAGCCTCAGGCCAACGTGGCCCTGAGGCGGAAACTGCAACACTTCCCTGAGGCCAGGAGGGCCCTCAGGTGGGGACTGAAGACACGACCCCAGAATCTCTTCTTACCCTAATGGCGTCTGTCACTTAAATACCCCCTCCCAGCATGCACAGCGTGTTCACCACGCCCCCTGGGCTGCTTGCTAGGAAAGAGTTACCCAATACGTCCAGCCTGTAGCCTTTCCAATCCTGACCAGCGGTGGCAGCGACACCCACTGTCAGGAGGGAAATCACACAACCAGCTGAACTGAAACAGAGTGCAATTTATAACACAATCCCTCTGAGCCAAACTATTGCTCAGATAACTATAATTTAACATATAGCGCACACTCATTGGGAGCAGGGCGCTACATACTTCCCCCTCCACAACAGACGATGTCCTCATCGTCGAAGAAAGTTTGACCCTTCAATCCTGAAGGTCAGCTACCTGAGTCCAAAACTTGGATGGGAAGGGAAGGGTAAGGCAACAAGACATACACTTCACATAGACATGCAATATTCATTTTACTATACACTACAGTATTCCTATCTCTCTTTCTAACCCACCCAACTTGACAGAAGCTTGGAAGGAGATCCAGGACACCTGAAAAACAAAACAGCACACACAGACAGATATTCCAAACATTACTGTACAAAGGAAGCAAAGCCTTACTTCCGGAGAAATAAAACTTTCTCTCCTATATATATTTTTCTAAGTGCAAAAATAATTATGTAGCTAAGCGTTATGTAGCTAAATGTAGAAAGTTTAGTTTAGCAAGGTTCAGTCTCTGCTGATTAAGCAAACCTCCGCCACCTAGTGGTCGAAGAGTAACACACAGTTCCTTTTTGGTCCAAGTGCCGGACTGGGTATAGAGTCTTGACTCGGAGTTCAGATTCCCTAGCACTAACTAGCTAGACACCCCAAGTCCTTCAAAGAAGAAAAAGGTACAATGTTTTTGTATCTGTTAGAGGGGTCTTCCAGATTCCGATAAGCCCCCCGCCTCCTGCCCCGCAGACCCCCACAACCACCGGGCAAGGGTTGTGGGGATGAGGCCCTTGTCCCCATCAACATGGGGACATGGTGCTTTGGGGTCCTGACCCCAAAGCATCCTCCCCATGTTGAGGGCATGTGGCCTGGTACAGTTCAGGAGGGGGCGCTCTCTCATCCCCCCTCTTTTCCTGCGGCCTGCCAGGTTGCGTGCTGGGATAAGGGTCTGGTATGGATTTTTGTGGGGAACTCCACACCATTTTTTTTTAAAATTTGGCGCAGAGTTCCTGTCACGTACCTGGTGGAAGAGTCTGGTATGCAGAAGGAGGCCTCTCTTACACCTCTGGCTCGAGGCCCATGGTAGAGAAAACAGGAGGCGCAGGAGTGCAGAGTCGCACAAAAGCCTGGCAAGGTTGCTGGTAGACAAGCTGGACCGGAACTGGAACAGGAACTGGAATGGACCCAGGAACAGCTGTCAGACTGGAAACTGGAGCTCAGGCAGGTGCAGTCAGATGGACTGGAAGAGTGGATACACCAGTCCAAAGCAGGTGAACACTGGAGCAGGATCAGGTACAAGCAGGTTTAGGCAACTGGCTGGTGGCAGGGTAGCAGATGGGGTAGACAGGAACGTGGTCTCAGGTACAGGCAGGTTCGGCAACAGGCTGACAGCAAGGTAGCAGGAGGAGCAGGCAGGAACGTAGTCAACACAGGCCAAGGTCAGATGCAGGCAGATAAGCAGGGACGGTCAAAAGCAAGCCAGGTAGGGTCAGCTGGAGCAGGATACAGGTAAACAACAATCAGAGGTCTCAGGTAACGCTGTAGACCGAACAGCAAGGAGCCCAGGCATCAGTCACTTTAAATAGCCCTGTTTGGCGCCAAGAGCCGTCACCGCACGCTCCCAAAACGTACCCGTGCGCCGCTAGTGCGCGCCGATGCGCCGCTATCGCCATCTTGATTGCTGGCGTGCCCTTCCTGACAGTTCCCCTTAAAATCCATACCAGACCTGAAGGGTCTGGAATAGATATTTGGGGGGAACCCCACGTCATTTTTTTTTAAACTTGGCGCAGGGGTCCCCTTAAAGTGGTTGTAAACCCCCCCCCATGCCTTTTTTTTATACAACCTGCAAAATAAAGACATAATGAGCTAGTATGCATACTAACTCATTATGAATTACTTACCTGAGATCGAAGCCCCCGAAGCGGTGCTCAGACACCTCCGTCACCGCCGCCATCTCGCTCCCCTCTGCCTTCCGTGTATCGCCGCTCCGGCGCTGTGATTGGCACCGGAGCGGCGATGACGTCACACGCATGCGCGCTCGGGTCGGCTAACTCTATTCAGAAATCCGGCTACTAAGCCGGCCCACTAGTGCGCATGCGCGTGACGTCAGCGGCGCCGGTTTTAAATGCAAATATCTCCTTAACCGTGTAGGTTAAGGAGATATTTCATGCACCTACAGGTAAGCCTTAATCTAGGCTTACCTGTAGGTGTTTGTTTACAAAGTGGGTTTACAACCACTTTAATATCCATACCAGACCTGAAGGGCCTGGTAATTGAATTTGGGGGGACCCCCACGCATTTTTTTTTTTTTTATCAATGACTTTCAATGACTTCTTTTCTCTGTATTGCCGGGAGCCGACAATTCATTACAACCGCAAGCACTTTTAAATGACTTTTTTTCCTTCAGAAATGACACTTTGTGCAGGGACAGTTCTAAGCACGGGAAACAAGCGCTACTTTACAGGCATACTATAGACACCCCCCAGGTACGAAATTTAAAGGAATATTTCACTTTTATTGTTTCACATAAAGCATTATTAAAATCACTGCTCCCGAAAAAAGGGCAGTTTTTAAAACTTTTTTTTGCATTGATACATGTCCCCTGGGGCAGGACCCGGGTCCCCAACACTTTTTATGACAATAACTTGCATATAAGCCTTTAAAATTAGCACTTTAGATTTTTCATGTTTGTGTCCCATAGACTTTAACGGTGTTCGGATGTTCGAACAAATTTATTGCCTGTTCGCATGTTCTGATGCGAACCGAACTGGGGGGTGTTCGGCTCATCCCCAATCTTGAGTAAGCTTAGCTTTTACTTCCTGGAATCCATTTGCCCTTAGCGTAGGCGTGCAGACAGATGGGTGTGCTTAGCTGAGAAAACCCCTCCTCCCCTCCTGAAGACTCCTGGGATACATGACATAAGTTTGGCCTAGGCCAGAAACCAGGCAGCAACTGAATAAATGTAAAAAAAAGCTTAAAATGCTCGGATCCAGTCTGGCTGCACCTGAAAACCTCGGGAGGAGGAACGTTACTGACTTACTCTGATTTGATAAAAATCATCAGAGATGAGGAGGCACTACAACAGGACCAGCAAATGATTAAGACAAATGTTGCCCCCGCACAGGTGTTAGTCAACCCAGTGATGACCCCTGAAAGAGTTCAGAGGTAGACACTTTAAAATCACAAATGTCCAAGGTGTTAGAGATGTTGACCTCTCCGATAGCAAAAGACCCAGAAGGCCCCAGGAGAGAAGTACCAAGGAAGGAACTATTCCCAATTGCCTCAGCACCCGCATCTTTACAAGAATAGGGAGATATAGTCTGCTTTAACTGTGGAGGAATTGGCCATATTGCAGCTACATGTTCCAGTTCCAAGAAGAAGAAAACAGACAACCGCAAGCCGGCGGGAAACTCCAGAGGGCCCCAGTGAAGGAGTCATCCGGGTGCCCATCATCTTCAGTGAGCTTCAAACTGAATGCAGAAGCCACTGAGTTCATCCCATCTAGTCCTTCATCAGATTATGGGGAAGATGCTTGTGATACTTACTCTGAAAAGGACCCTAGAGACTCTATGTATCCTTCGGCCTCTGAAGCAGATGTTACAGAGCCTGCCGTGTTGCCCGAGCCTGCTACGGAAGAGGAGCCTGTGGCGCCAGAGCCAGAAACCCCAAGAGAGCAGAGGGCTCGAAGAGTCATAAGGCCTCCCAAAAAGTTGACCTACCCACAAATGGGGAAGAGCTCAGAAGATTCTGTGGTCACTGCCAGGAGGAGTGTAGAGAATCCGGATCCCTCCACTGTTCATTTGGTGGGGGGCAACCCCCACTCACTCTCTGGCACAGTTAGGCAGGCCACTCATGATAGTGTGACCTGTGGGCAAGGGAATTCAACCCCTTTGTTTTGGTGGGAATTCCCTATGCCAACATCATACGAAATGTTGTCTAGGGTTGTACGCAATGTATGCTAGAATTATCTTTGGGGACCAAAGAATTTAAGTGGGGGGAGTGTGTAGCGGGGTATTCCCCTTTAATAGAGAGAGACAGGACTTTCCGGGTGAGAGGTGAGTCAGGAGGGAGTAGAGAAGAGACTTTACTGGAAGTGAAAGCAGAGGAGAGAGACTACGTTACCCAGAACCCCTTTCGGCAATGTTTCCACCCCAGAGACTCATGGGAGGGGTTATAAAAGGAGGAGGCGAGGCTGGGCTCGGCCTCTTTGGGACACGAGACTTTAAGGGATAGATCTTCCTGTGCAGATCCGCTGTAGTGCAAGGCCTGAAGCCTGGGGCCTTGCGCTGCTACCTAAAGAGCCTTCCACCCCATCGCGAGCCTGGGTGGCATCTGACTCGGTTTTCTTCAACCGCTGCCGAGCCCGGAGACCAGACCGCTGCAGACGCTGTGTGTGGAGACACAGCAGGTGGAAGTTCCCGGACTGGGATCGCGTCCGGAGGGGTGAGCGAGCACTTGCTCAAGCCACAAATACTTTATACCATTGTTAGGCCTACAGACTGCCGTGGCCCACCAGTTCCTATTTTAGTTCTTTTCCCCCACTTGAGATCCAAAGCAGAACTGAGTCAAACGGATCTCTAGTGGAGTGTACTGTGTTGGCATTTTTACCCCCCTTGGATTACAAATGTGTTCCTGAATGTGCACCACCGTTTAAAGACTTGCATGCAAAGAATTTTACCCCCCCTAGAGACTGAGTTATATGGTCAGGCCTGGCCATCTAGGTAGTTTATTAAGTTGCTGCGCCATAGGGTGCATAGTGAAGTACTGTTACACGTGGCGCGTGTGCGCCATATCTTAATAGTTATAGTGTGACTATTGCTGCAGGGCTCTGCAGATAGATTCATATGATCTGTTATCACTGTTGATTTTTATTACCATAGAAAGTAAATTCGTTATTCTTCTATCACTGCCTTGGTGTTTGAATTTAATCATAGAGCATAAGATATACACATATTATCCTAGACTAACTGTGCCAGTAGGGGGTCGAGTTAATTGCCGGGGGTTGGCGGAGCTGTCTTCAGGGCCCAAACTAAATCTGCGGCCCTCTTAACTGAAGGTATCGCTACACAAGTGTAGCCCCCTGTTTCTCAAACTGGAGCCATAGTGTAAATTTTGTTTTTTGCTGAGCTGTAGACAGCTCAGACTGATTGTATAGTTTATTTCCAGCCAAGCCCAGTAGGAGGTTCTTAGCCACTGGTGCATTCTGTGAAAGGGTATTTATTTGGGCTGGACCATGTGCTTTCTCTCTCTTCCCCCGGGCCCTCCTGGCCTGAGGATGTGCTGCTGTTGATGAGAAGCCTGTCCGGGTCTTACTAATCTTGAGGTGGTCTTTAGGCTACCTTGCCTGTGTGGAAGAAGCCGAGCCAAGCTGAGAAGATTCAGGGGAGGACCCTTGCTAGAGAAAGCCAGGATGAAGGCTAGTCTCTCAGGAGGGCCTGGTGACTCGTTTGGAGGACGCACCTATATCTAAAACTGCGCTTACAGTGTTGCCGGGTTGGCTTAAAGGTTCTGACACTGGGAAGCTGGAATTTATTCTACACCTAAATGTATCTACAGTGTTGCCGGATGGCTTCTAGGTTCTGACACTGTGAAGCTAAATCCTATTCTACAATCTAAACCGTGGTAACTCCTGTCTTCTGTGTCTGTGAGAGAGGCTTATCCAGGAGTTCTACTGGCTGCGAGGTCTAAGAGAGAGGCCTATCCATGAGTTCTACTAGCGGCGGCTAGTGCTCAAATTTTTTTGGGGGGGTGCAAACAAACTGAAAAATTCTGAAAAATACAAAAAAACATCAATTGCAGCCACTGTGCCATCAATTGCAGCCCCTGTGCCCATCAATTGCAGCCCCTGTGCCCATCATATGCAGCCCCTGTGCCCATCATATGCAGCCCCTGTGCCCATCATATGCAGCCACTGTGCCCACGATATGCAGCCACTGTGCCCACGATATGCAGCCACTGTGCCCATCATATGCAGCCACTGTGCCCATCAAATGCAGTCACTGTGCCCATCATATGCAGCCACTGCGCCCATCATATGCAGCCACTGTGCCCATTAAATGCAGTCTCACTGTGCAGTGCCCATCATATGCAGCCACTGTGCCCTATGATATGCAGCCACTGTGCCCATCATATGCAGCCATTGTGCCCATCATATGCAGCCACTGTGCCCCATGATATGCAGCCACTATGCCCATGCTATTCAGCCACTGTTTCCCATCATATACAACCATGGTGACCCTCCCGCCTGCCGTCTGACCGGCAATTACCCCATCTTGGTGGCGGGTCAGGCAGCAGGTGATGGCGGCAAGCTGTGTGGGACGAGCAGCGGGTCCTCCATACTGTCCTCCATGCTTCCCTGCGTCTCTTCTTCCGTTCCGCTAGGCATCCAATAGGATTGCCTCTGCCTCAGCCAATCAGGTGATGGGTATTAGACCCGCGCTTCCTGATTGGTCGGAGAGGCGGTTCAGTGTTAGAAAAGCAAATATTAATTTCTAAGACACCTGGGTGGGTTTCGAGTGCAATGCTCTGCGCTCCGAGTCCACCTTTTTTGAAGCCGATTAGAGCCTATGGCTCTAATCAGGTGCTTCAGAAAACACTCCCTGCAGCTGTAATTTAGGCACCCGGCTTCCGAAAAGGGGCCGGATGCCTGAATAGGGGGTGGCAGCGGCGGCCATGGATAGATTTATGCAATGCATGAATCTATCTATTAGTCATATCGGGGATGGTGTGACAGAGGGGGCAGCGCCCGTGCGCTCTTAACCACTTGCCGACCGCCGCACGCCGATGAACGTTGGCAGAATGGCACGGGCAGGCAGATTGGCGTACAGGTACGTCCCTTTTAATCTGCCGCCCTGCGTACCTCGCGAGTGTGGCCCTGGGTCCTGGGAACTCGATGTTACTGGGAGTCCGGCGATTGCGATCGGCAAGAGCAGAACAGGGGAATGCCTTTGTAAACAAGGCATTCCCCTATTCTGCCTAGTGACATGTCACTGATGACCGTTCCCTGTGATCGGGAACGGTCATCAGTGACGTGTCACATGTAGCCACGCCTCCTCACAGTAAGAATCACTCACTAGGGCACACTTAACCCCTGCAGCGCCACCTAGTGGTTAACCCCTTCACTGCCAGTGTAATTTTTACAGTAATCAGTGCATTTCTTTTTCGTACATCACGGGACACAGAGCAACTTAGTCATTACTAATGGGTTATATAGATTACCTTCAGGTGTTGGCACTGGCCAATTCCAAACCGGAAGTACCCTCCCCTATATAAGCCCCTCCCATCCGGGAGCACCTCAGTTTTTTGCCAGTGTCTAAGGTGTTGGCCAAAGAGTAACATGTGTTTTCACTGGGCTTGCGTACAGGTTCTTTTGGGCCTTAGTAAGCTGTTCCGGATCCCACCAAAAAAGCTTCATAGCTAAACGGTCGGTACCCGGGCCTTGCAGCAGAAGAGCAAGGTTTTGCCTGTAATGCCTCTCTTAGGAGGGCTGGACCCTGGGATCCAGAGCTCTGGTCATACCCACGACCAAGATGTTGTCTGTGCAGGGTGCTATACAGGTCCAGGGGAGTGGAATCCTTGGGAACCCGGTCCCTGAAGGTTTAATTACAATGCCTGCCGTGATAGGTGAAGTTTGGACTTCTGTGGACCAAACAAAGTCCTGCGGCGGGGATCAGGTAAGTGGGGGCCCCCAGGAACTTGGTTCTATTGGGGGACCCCCAAGCCTAATTTGTCTTTCTGTCTGTTACCTAACGGTATTCCCGCTAAAATATCTGTGTTTGCCTGTAACTACTGAAAATGTAAAATTTTAATAGTAGTCAAGAAAAAAAAAAAAAAAAAAGGGGACCGCGGTACCTGTGTTAAACCACTAGAGGCCGCTGTAGTCCATTTTTCTTGTCATGTGGATCTTTGGTTTTCTCAAGTCAAAAGATCCAGGCAGTTGGTAAGTTTCTCTGTGGGAATCCACTTCCTCTGCCCTGTTGCTGCGCTCATCCACCGCACAGGCCCTCCGGCAAAAAGGGCCCTGGCTCCTAGTCCCTGTTTGATTTCGAAAAGGGCGCCAATGGCGCACGGGCGCGCGCGCGGGCGCGTGCACGCGCCTCCTATGAAAAAAAAGGGGCGGGGCGGGTGGATGGCGCTCGATGCGCGCCGCGGCGCTTCTGCGCATGTGCAGGCGTCCCAGCATGGTTAAAAGACACAGTACAAGTGTCAGCTGGATGCAAACAGAGCTAGCAACAAACAGTGGCACACAGAGGCGGTTGATGCAGGCATCCCCATAGAAAGGCACTTTAGTGGACACCAGCTGGTATATAGCAGCAACTGTGTTAGACTATTACCAGCAAAAATTGGTGTATGACGACGGGAATACCTCAGCTTTGTGCTTAAAGGATATGTCGTCCAGACGCTCCGGAAATAGGTCTTCCAGGAAGCCAAAGGGGTCTCCATCGGGCTCTGAGGATATTGGGCATGCTTGTACTGCACCAATCTCCCCTGAGAATTCAGAGGTCAGTAGCCGTAGAAACCCCGCAGGAATGCCTGGTGCTGCGGCTGTCCCCAGTCCACCTGCTCCTGTATATATAACAGAGGAGGTTTTATCCTCAACTCTGGGAGGATTGGAAGAGAGATTAACAGCATTGATCGCTGCTTCCCTGTCACAGGAAAAGCGCGTCCGATCTCCGTCTCCTCCTTCAGAGTGCCTGTTAGTGGAGGAACAGCCCCACACAGAGATCGACCTACCTGAAGGGGATCAGGATGAGGTTGATTCAGTTATGGAGGAATCAACAGTGGAAGAACCTTTCTCAGCATCTCAGGCTGAAAGATTATGGGTTCAGTCTCTGACTAACATGGTCCGATTAGCATTTAAAATGCCTCTGGCGGAACCACCATCCACTACGGTTTCCTCGCTGGGGTCGCTAAAAGCTCCCCAGGCTGTCTGTTCCTTCCCAATCCACCCTTTATTAGAAGGGCTTATTTACCAGGATTGGGAGCATCCTGATAAAATATTTGATCCCCCCAAGAGATTTCCGGTGATCTATCCCATGGAGGATAAGTTCATAAAAAAATGGAGGGTCCCTACAGTGGACGCAGCCATCTCTTCTGTTAACAAATCACTGACATGTCCAGTAGATAATGTTCCAATGTTCAAAGACCCAATAGATAAAAAATTGGAGTCTTTACTAAAATCTGCTTTCTCTACAGCAAGCATGGTGACACAACCTGCGGTAGCAGCGATTGGAGTCTGCCAAGCAGTGAAAGATCAGTTGAAACAAGTCTTAAGGGACTTACCAGATCAGCAGGCTCTTGCCCTAGCTGACCTGCCTAGAGCCTTGTGTTTTGCGGTGGACGCCATAAAGGATACAATCCAACAGGCCTCCCGCTTTACGCTGTCTATAGTACATATGCGTAGGCTTCTGTGGCTCAAAAACTGGTCTGCTGAAGCTCCCTGTAAAAAACTGCTGGTTAGCTTCCCATTTCATGGAGAACGCTTATTTGGAGAAGATCTGGACAAATATATCCAGAAAATTTCTGCCGGTAAAAGTTCACTCTTACCGGTTAAGAACAAGGGTAGAAGTCCTTCTTTTAAGAGGCCTACTTCTCCAGTCCCGGGCACATCGGCTGTGAAGCAGTTCCGACGGCCTCCGCGGTCAAATTCAGGGGGCAGAAATCAGGGACAATCACAGGGTAACAAGAAGCCCTGGATCAAGAGAGGTACAAAACCTCCCCCCAAGGCATGAAGCGTTGCCCCCACTCAATCGGGTGGGGGGAAGACTTCAGTTGTTCACAGAGACCTGGCGGGACACCATCAGAGACAGATGGGTGCTCTCCGCAGTAAGTCTGGGATACAAGCTGGAGTTAAAAGGCACTCCTCCTGCCCAATTTATGAGGTCAAACGTGCCAAGAGATCCCCAGAAGAGAGGATCCCTCCTTCTGGCACTAGAACAACTATTGCTCCAAGGTGTAATCATGAAGGTTCCCCTGGAAGAAATCGGATTCGGGTTTTACTCGAACCTTTTCACAGTCCCCAAACCAAATGGGGACGTGAGGCCCATATTAAATCTAAAAGGGCTAAACAAGTTCCTAAATATCAGGACTTTTCGGATGGAGTCGATCCGATCGGTGGCCACCGCCCTACAAGGGCAGGAATGGTTAGCCTCGATCGACATAAGGGATGCTTATCTGCATATTCCCAACTTTCCGGCCCACCAGAAATTTCTACGCTTTGCAGTAGAAGGGCGCCATTTTCAGTTCAGAGCCTTACCTTTCGGTCTGGCCACAGCACCACGAGTGTTCACAAAAATTCTGGCCCCATTATTGGCCAATCTAAGAACACAGGGTGTAACGATAATGGCATATCTAGACGACCTGCTACTAATAGACCACTCAGTGGAAAAGCTGGAAGTAGCTATTCACAAGACAATCAAGTATCTGGAATATCACGGTTGGATTATCAACCGGGACAAGTCAGCTCTAAGACCAGTCAAAAGTCTGGAATACTTAGGGCTAAGGCTGGATTCAAATCAGAGAAAGATTTTCTTACCTCCAGAGAAGGTGTCGTCTTTAAAAGATTTGACCCACTTAGTGGGTACAAAAAGAAAACCATCCATACGCCTCTGCATGAGGCTGCTGGGAAAAATGGTGGCTTCATTCGAAGCGGTACCCTACGGTCAATTCCATTCAAGGAATTTGCAAAGGGCCATACTGTCAGCCTGGAACAAAAAAGTTCAGGCTTTAGACTTACCAATGTCCCTGTCCCCTTCCGTTCGCAAGAGCCTCCATTGGTGGTTGGTGCCCCAGAATCTGGAAAAAGGGAAACCCTTCAGTCCGGTTTCTTGGAAGGTAGTCACTACAGATGCCAGCCTCATAGGCTGGGGGGCAGTACTGGAGCAATGGTCTCTCCAGGGCAAGTGGTCAGAAGCAGAAAAGGCCCTGCCCATCAATCTCTTAGAGATACGAGCAGCCCGGTATGCCCTAGTAGCATGGACATCCAAACTCCAAGGGTCCCCTGTCAGAATTCAATCAGACAATGCCACAGCAGTGGCATATATCAATCACCAGGGTGGCACCAGAAGTCGTGCAGCCCAGAGGGAAGCAAATTGCATCCTGGAGTGGGCAGAAAAATATGTCCCAGCCATATCCGTGGTTTTCATCCCAGGAGTGGAAAATTGGAGAGCGGACTTTTTAAGTCGCCAACAATCATGCCCGGGGGAATGGTCTCTTCACCCCGAGGTTTTCCAGGCAATATGCCAGCGGTGGGGAACACCGGATGTAGATCTGCTAGCATCCAGATTCAACGCAAAGGTGGACAGATTTGTGTCTCGCACAAGGGATCCTCTAGCTTGTGGCTCGGATGCCCTAGTGTTCCCTTGGGATCAGTTCAAGCTGATATATGCATTCCCACCGCCACAATTGTTACCGCGATTACTCCGCAGAATCAGGGTAGAAAAGAAACCAGTGATTCTGGTGGCTCCAGCGTGGCCCCGAAGGGCATGGTACGCGGAGATTGTAAAAATGTCAGTGAGGAGTCCTTGGACCCTCCCACATCGTCCGGACCTGCTGTCGCAGGGACCGATATACCACCCTTCCTTACCAGCCCTAGGTTTGACGGCCTGGCTATTGAAGCCCACATTCTGAAAAAGAGAGGGCTCTCTAATTCTGTGGTATCTACCATGATCAATGCCAGGAAGCCGGTATCCAGGCAGATCTATTATAGGATCTGGAAAGCGTACATTAAGTGGTGTGAGGCCAAGAAATGGCATCCACGTAAGTACGTAATAGGGAGGATTTTGGACTTCCTACAGTGGGCTGTAGATAGGAAGCTGGCCTTGAGTACTATCAAGGGTCAGATTTCGGCCTTGTCAATATTTTTTCAAAGGCCCTTGGCTTCGCATTCACTAGTCAAAGCTTTCATACAAGGAGTGATGCGTATTAGCCCTCCGGTTAGTATTCCCATATGTCCTTGGGACTTAAACCTGGTTCTGTCAGTTCTACAGAAACAACCGTTTGAACCATTGCAACACATTTCCTTGGTTCTTCTCACCAGGAAATTGATTTTCTTAGTAGCCGTTTGTTCGGCTAAAAGAGTATCGGAATTAGCCGCCTTGTCCTGTAAGGAGCCATATCTGGTTGTCCATAAGGACAGAGTAGTATTACGTCCTCATCCAGCCTTTCTTCCTAAGGTGGTATCGAGGTTTCATTTGAACCAAGATGTGGTTCTTCCTTCTTTTTTCCCCAAACCTAGCTCGGTAGAGGAAAAGTTATTACATTCCTTGGATGTAGTAAGAGCAGTTAAAGCTTATCTAAAAGCCACTGCTCAGATTCGCAGAACGGATACTTTGTTTGTTCTGCCGGAAGGCCCTAAAAAGGGTCAGGCAGCATCAAAATCCACTTTAGCCAAGTGGATTCGACAGGTCATAATACAAGCCTATGGCTTGAGAAAGAGACCGCCTCCGTTCAAAGTTAGGGCACACTCCACAAGAGCAGTTGGAACTTCATGGGCAGTGCATCACCAGGCCTCCCTGGCTCAAGTATGTAAGGCCGCAACATGGTCTTCGGTACACACGTTTACTAGATTCTACCAGGTAGACGTTAGAAGTCAGGAGGATGTCGCCTTTGGGCGCAGTGTGTTGCAGGCCGCAAAAGATCCTCATGCCTGATGGCGCCCAGCTTATGTATCCCTCCCCTCATTTGGCATTGCTTTGGGACGTCCCATTAGTAATGACTAAGTCGCTCTGTGTCCCGTGATGTACGAGAAAGAAAAAGGGATTTTTATAACAGCTTACCTGTAAAATCCTTTTCTTGGAGTACATCACGGGACACAGAGCTCCCACCCCTCTTTTTGGGACACTTATTGCTTGGCTACAAAACTGAGGTGCTCCCGGATGGGAGGGGCTTATATAGGGGAGGGTACTTCCGGTTTGGAATTGGCCAGTGCCAACACCTGAAGGTAATCTATATAACCCATTAGTAATGACTAAGTCGCTCTGTGTCCCGTGATGTACTCCAAGAAAAGGATTTTACAGGTAAGCTGTTATAAAAATCCCTTTTTTTATAGCACTGATCGCTGTAAAAATGACAATGGTCCCAAAATCAGTGCCAGCCTAAGACATTGTGCTGCCTGGTACCAAGAATTAAATGATGCCCCCCCCCCCCAAAAAAAAATCACGCCCACCAAAAGGATATAATTTTATATCATGATAACTTAAAGCGGAGCTCCGCTGAAAAAATATTAAAAGCCAGCAGCTGCTGACTTTTAATATTAGGACACTTACCTGTCCTGAAGTCCAGCGATGTCCACAGCAGAGGACGAGCAATCGCTCGTCACTCTGCTGCCCCCATGCCATCCTCGGTGAGGGAACCAGGAAGTGAAGCCTTGCGGCTTCACTGCCCGGTTCCCTACGGCGCATTCGCGAGTCGCGCTGCGCCGTTCCGACTGGTCCCTGTGTGTTCTGGGAGCCGAGTGTCTTCCAGAACACAATGGGTATTCTGCGGGAAGTGAAGTACTTCCCGCAGATTTCCCGCAGAGAGGACTCCCAGGAGTAGGTACAAATACCTGTCTTAGACAGGTATCTGCACCCCCCTCCCCCCGAAAGGTGTCAATTGTGACACCGGAGGGGGGGAGGGTTTCCGATGAGCGGAAGTTCCACTTTAGGGTGGAGCTCCGCTTTAAGAGGATCTGTCATGGCTCTATACATGTATGTAGGAGTATAAAGAGGACTTGTCATGGCTCTATTCATGTATAGGAATATAAAGAGGACCTGTCATGGCTCTATAAAAAGGACCTGTTATGGCTGTATTCATGTATAGGAGTATAAAGAGGACCGGTCATGGCTCTATACATGTGTATATATAAGTATAAAGAGGACCTGTCATGGCTCTATACATGTGTATAGGGGTGTAAAAGGACCTGTAATGACTCTATACATGTATATAGGAAAATAAAGAGGACCTGTCATGGCTCTATACATGCATGTAGAAGTATAAAAGGACCCGTCAGGGCTCTATACATGTATATAGGAGTATAAAAGGACCTGTCATGGCTCAATACATGTATGTAGGAATATAAAGAGGACCTGTAATGGCTCTATTCATGTAAAGGAGTATAACGGTCATGGCACTATACGTGTATATATAAGTATAAAGAGGACCTGTCCTGGCTCTATACATGTATAAAGAGGACCTGTCATGACTCCATACATGTATATAGGAGTATAAAAGGACCTGTGTGTGGCCGCGATGTCAGCCGGCCACCCGCGATCGCTCCACAGAGAGCCAGAACGGGGATCTGTCAATGTAAACAGACAGATCCCCATTCTGACAGGGGAGGAGAGACAGATCTGCTGTTCCTAGTGATTAGGAACAGAGATCTCTCTCCTCCTTCAGTCAGTCCCATCCCCCCAGTTATAAACACCTCCCAGGGAACACATTTAACCCCTTTCCTGCCAGTGACATTTACACAGTAATCAGTGCATTTTTATAGCACAAATCGCTGTATAAATATCACTGGTCCCAAAAATGTGTCAAAAGTGTCCGATCTGTTCACCGCAATGTCGCAGTCTCACTGAAAATCGCAGATCACCGCCATTAATAGTATAATAATAATAATAATAATAATAATTATAATTATAAAAATGCCATAAATCTATCCCTTATTTTGTAGACGCTATAACTTTTGCGCAAACTAATCAATATACACTTATTGGTTTTTTTTTTTTTTTTTACCAAACATATGTAGAAGAATACATATTGGCCTAAACTGATGAAGAAATACCACCAACAGAAAGCTCTATTTGTGGGAAACAAAGGACATAAATTTTGTTTGGGTACAGCGTCGCACGACCGCACAATCGTCAGTTAAATCAACGCAGTGCCGTATCGCAAAACAATATTAGTGAAGTGCATAATTTCTATTATTACATTGTTATATAATATATAAAATAGTTCAATTCACCATAATGCAGAATCAGTGGGAGCCTGAGCGTGTCACTTGCCACGTCACCTGCCACCAGATGCGGATTGTCACTTGCTACATGTTGCGGATTGTCACTTGCCACGACGTCACACATTGCGGATTGTCACTTGCCACGACGCCACCTGCCACACATTGTGGGTTGTCACTTGTCACACATTGCGGATTATCACTTGCCACAACGTCACACATTGTGGATTGTCACTTGCCACAACGTCACCTGCCACACATTGCGGATTGTCACTTGCCACGACGTCACACATTGCGGATTGTCACTTGCCACGACGTCACACATTGCGGATTGTCACTTGCCACAACGTCACCTGCCACACGTAGCGGATTGTCACTTGCCACGACGCCACTTGCCACACATTGCGGATTGTCACTTGCCACAACGTCACCTGCCACACGTAGCAGATTGTCACTTGCCACTTCACCTGCCATATGTAGCGGATTGCCATTTGCTGTGTCCCAGAGTGAAGGCAGGCAGGAGAGAGATGACAGAGAAGAGGGGGGGTCTGCTGACAGAGAAGAGGGGGGGTCTGCTGACAGAGAAGAGGGGGGGTCTGCTGACAGAGAAGAGGGGGGGGCGGCTGACATTGAGGAGGGGGGGGGCGGCTGACATTGAGGAGGGGGCGGCTGACATTGAGGAGGGGGGGGCGGCTGACATTGAGGAGGGGGGGGGGGGCGGCTGATATTGAGGAGGGGGGGGCGGCTGACATTTTTTTTCTACCATAATTGGGTATTTACTTTTTTTACTTGAAGTAGAACTATGGCCTCCCATTAACGACTTGCCAAAAGACAGCTACATCGTGGTCATCCAGTTCTGGGAGGGCATCCATTGACGCTATCCTAGACCCCGCCCCCTGCGTACCCCTTGGGTTCTTTGGACAAAGCTGATCACAGATCGTGGTAAAGGGCCAATTACAGCGGCCCCTTACCATGCGATCAGCTGTGATTGGAAAACAGACTTGCCGGTTATTGGCAGTCCTTTCCTCACGTGCTGTGCCTGGGTGAGGAAAGGAGAGCCAATGACCGGCAAGGCTGTTAGTACGTGGTGTTAATTGATAATGAGGGCACTGATCATCACTGCCCTGAATTTCAGTGCAGTCTATCGGTGCCAATCAGTGCCACCTCATCAGTGCCTCCTTATCAGTGCCCATCAGTGCTGCCTCATAAGTACAGCCCCATCAGTACAGCCTCTCAGTGCCTCCTCATCAGTGCCCATCAGTGCAACTTATCAGTGCCCATCAGTGCTGCCTCATCAGTGCCCATCAGTGCTGCCTCATAAGTACAGCCTCATTAGTTCAGCCTATCAGTGCCATCAGTGCAGCTTATCAGTGCTCATCAGTAGACACGTGCATAATGGAAACATTTGTTTTGTTTCGGATAGATTCGTTATGTTACTAATTTCATTTCGTTATGGAATTTGTTTAGTTTGGTTTCAGAATTTGTTTAGTTTAGTTTTCATTAAAATTCTTTTAATTTATACATTTTCTAACAAATTCTTTTATTTTCAGAACGATTAGAATTCGGATTGGTCAAAATTCTGTGTGAAGAAATAGCTGGTTGTTAAAGCTGAGTTCCGACAAAAAAAAAAAAAAAGTCAGCAGCTACAAATACTGCAGCTGCTGACTTTTAATAATTGGACACCTACCTGTCCCAGGGTCCAGCAATGCGGGGGAATGTCTCCCCATCCTCTCCGTGGCGCCGGCATTGTCACTGTGGGCGCCTGGCTGTGGCTTCACAGCTGGGCATGCGCTGCAAATGCGCGAGCCGCGCTGCGCACTGTGACTGGCCGGGCAATCATCTAGGACCTGTGACGTGTTCCAGATGATTGCCAAGAGGGAGGGGGGAGAGGTAAACTTCCTTCAGGCACTGTGGTGCCCCCAGGAGGAAGTGGGAGCTGGAACTCTCTAAAAAGAGGGTTTCCGCTTCCCCCCAAAAAAATGACATGCCAAATGTGGCATGTCAGGGGGTCACCTTCCCTTAAAGCGGAAGTTCCATTTTTGGGTGGAACTCTACTTTAAGCAGCAGGCCAGGAAGCTGGCCGCCTGTGTCCTTAACAACCATGAGTCATCATCTGTCAGCGGGCTTCCCCACTGACAGATGAATGTAGAGATAAAGAGTGCTGTTGAAAAAAAAAGATAAAGAATGCCAGCAATTGCCCAGCAATAGTAAAATGTTTAAAAAAAACAGCGTAGGCCCCCCCCCCCCCCAGTCCATACCAGGCCCTTCTGAGCGTATCCGAGCATGCAGCCTGACAGGTCAGAAAAGGGGGGGGACGGGCGAGCTCCCCCCTCCTGAACCATACCAGGCCACATGCCCTCAACATAGGGGGGTGGGTTCTGCGCCCCCACCCCAAAGCACCATGTTGATGGGGACAAGGGCCTCTTCCCGACAACCCTGGGCTGTGGTTGTTGGGGTCTGCGGGAGGGGAGCTTATCGAAATCTGGAAGCCCCCTTTAACAAGGGGGCCCCCAGATCCCGGCCCCCTCCCTTATGTGAATGGGTATCGGGTACATCGTACTCGTACCCATTCACCAAAAAAGTGTCAAAAAGGAAAACCACAGGAAGCAGTTTTTGACAAGTCCTTTATTAAAAAAGAAAAAAGAAAAAAAATAGTGCCCCTTAATGTAAATCCATCGTCCATCACGACATCCGCTGACCCGAAAAATAGAAAAATTGCAAAGAGCTGTCAAAGCCGAAGAGAGGGCAGACGGCGGGTAGTGTCTTAGGAGGGCTTCCAGATTACGATAAGCCACCCACCCGCAGACCCCGACAACCACAGCCCAGGGTTGTCAGGAAGGGGCCCTTGTCCCCATCAACACTCAGGCCGGGTTCACACCTATGCAAATTGGTTGTGGTTACATCGCTTCCAATTCGCATAACATTTTAAAATACATTTATTTTAATGAGGCTGGTTCACATATGTGCAATGCACTCGCACTGCGCATTGCCCAAAATACATGTGCGTTTTTTAGGCATTGCGGTGCGAATTGTCCGCACATTATGTTCTATGGGAACGCATCTGATTCGCAGATGTGTTCTGTTCTGAACAGGAATTCTCTCCCTGCTCACTACACTTCCTCCCCCCCTCTCCCAGGTCATCAAATCCACAGCTACAACACAGAAGAACCGCTGAACAGCTCTGTTTTCCCTTTGCAGAGAAAAAAGAGCTGAAATTCGCACCGCACAAGTGTGAATCCAGCCTCAATGTGGAAGAGAGAATCACTTCCACTGAGCTACTCTATTTTGACAGCGGCGAGATTTCTCCGCCGTCAAAATACACTCATCAGTACCGCAGGCTATAGCCAGTGGTGCTGGTTAAGTGAAAATTTTCCAACAGACTGGTTGCACACAATGCGATCGATAGATTGACTTGTGTACAACCAGCCTGCCCATACATGGATTGAAACTTGGACGATCCCAGCTGAACTGGCCGAATTTCGATTAATTTATGGCCGGCTTAACTGTGAAATGCAGACAGTCGTGGCTGTATTCTAATTATACTAATCCAGACGCTGCAGAACTTGGGTTTCTAGGAAGAGGAAATCAGCTGGCAACATTCAATCAATTCTCAGTTTAACCTGATTTCCCTTCCAACTGTGCCGCAACGTCTGACATTGTTTTGGCTGATTGGTCATTACTGGGAGACCTCGTTATACCTTGTGCAGAGAAAAAAGAAAATGATGATGTAACTGTGTGACATGGAAATACTACCATCCAGAAGAGTGTCTTTCTTTCTTTCTTTCTTTCTTTCCCATATACGTACAGTATCTATTTCTATTTACTTTCCTTTTCTTTCCTTCTTTATCTATTTCTATTTTCTTTCTCTCTTTCTTTCTTTATCTATTTCTATTTACTTTCCTTTTCTTTTTTTTCTTTATCTATTTCTATTTTCTTTCCTTTTTTTCTTTTTTTTATACCTACAGTATCTATTTCTACTTTCTCTCGTTCTTTCTCTCTTTCTTTCTTTCTTTCTTTCTTTTATAAGTACAGTATCTATTTCTTCTTTCTTTTTTTCTTTCTTACAGTGCCTTGAAAAAGCTTTCATACCACTTTTTCCACATTTTGTCATGTTAAAACCAAAAACATAGAAGTATTTAATTTGGATTTTTTGTGATAGACCAACACAAAGTGGCACTTAATTGTGAAGTGAAAGGAAAATGATAAATGGTTTTCATTATTTTTTACAAATAAAGATCTGAAAAGTGTGGCCTTTGTATTCATCCCCCTTTACTCTGATAAACCTAAGTCCCCTTTCACACATGCGGACCGTATGTCCGCTTTTTCACCCATCCGTTTACGGATGAAAAAGGGACATACATTGGTCCCTATGAGATAGCGGGTGTCAGCGGATGAACATCCGCTGACACCCAATCTAATCCGGGTCCGCAATCCTCCGATTCTGCAGACGGAGGAAAATCCTATTTTTCAATCCGTCTGCAGAGCGGATCGGATGAACACGGACAGACGGTCCGTGTTCATCCGATCCCTCATAGGGGAGAGCGGAGATCTGACAGGGCGGTCCCTGCACAGTGTGCAGGGACCGCCCTGTCATCTGCCGGCTCAGCGGGGATCAACAGGGCGATCCCCGTTGAGCAAGCAGAGGTTCACGGGCGGATCTTCACGGATCCGTCCCGTGTGAAAGGGGCCTAACTAAAAACTAGTGGAACCAATTATCTTCAGAAGTCACCTAATTAGTAAGTAGAGTCCACCTGTGTGTAATTTAATCTCAGTATACATACAGCTGTTCTGTGAAGCCCTTAGAGGTTTGTCATAGAACCTTAGAGGTTTGTTAGAGAACCTTAGTGATCAAGCAGCATCACTTAGGCCTCGTACACACGGCCAAGATTCTCGTTGAAAAAAACATGTCGTTTTTTTCGACGAGATTCTTGGACAAGAAACTTGTCCCGGCCGAGTGTACACACGCTCGTTTCAAAGAACCCGCGGTTCTTTGAATGGAGCGTACGCGGTGACGTCATCGACTACGACGAGCATGCGCTCGTCACATTCGATGCCGTCGCCGCCATCTTGGTATACCCTACGTATGCCTAGGAAGCTACCGCGCATGCGTCGAATTCATTTCGAACATGCGCGGGCTTCCGGGAGGACAGGTAAGTGTACACACACTCACTTTTCTCGTCGAGAAACATGCCGAGGAGAATCTCGACGAGAAAATAGAGAGCAGGTTCTCTATTTTCTCGTCGAGGTTTCTTGTCGGTTTTCTCGACGAGAAACCCGATAGCCGCGTACACACGACCGATTTACTCGGCAAGACCTCTCTGCCAGCAAGTTTCTTGCTGGTTCTTGGCGAGAAAATCGGTCGTGTGTACGAGGCCTGAGGCCAAGGAACACACCAGACAGGTCAGGGATACATTTGTGGAAAAGTTAAAATCAGGGTTAGGTTATAAAAAAAATACCAAGTTTTGAACATCTCACAGAGCTCTGTTCAATCCAACATCTGAAAATGGAAAGAGTATGGCACAACTGCAAACCTACCAAGACATGACCGTCCACCTAAACTGACAGGCCGGGCAAGTTGAGCATTAATCAGAGAAGCAGCCAAGAAGCCCATGGTAACTCTGGAGGAGCTGCAGAGATCCACAGCTCAGGTGGGAGAATCTGTCCACAGGACAACTATTAGTCGTGCACTCCACAAATCTGCCCTTTATGGAAGAGTGGTAAGAAGAAAGCCATTGTTGAAAGAAAGCCATAAGAAGTCACACGATCGGACTTTTAAACGGGAATTGTGTGATGGCAGGGTTTTGTCGGAAAATCCGACCGGTTGTATGCTCCATTGGACAATTGTTGTCGGAATTTCTGACAACAAATGTGGGATAGCATGCTTTAAAATTTTCCGACAACAAATGTGTGATGTCGGATTATCCAATCGTGTGTACAGAAGTCCGTCGGAAAAAAATTGCGGGGGCTAGCGGGGCCGAAAAAAGGTTAAACCCGCCCGCAAAAGGTGCTACCCCATTGATTTCAATGGGCAGGGGCGCTACAGGAGCGGTATTTTTACCGCTCCTACCGCGCCTCAAAGATGCGGCTGGCAGGAGTTTTTTTCCCTCCTGCCAGCGCACCGCTCCAGTGGATACACACTGGATACAGAGGAGCGGCTCTTTTAGGGTGCATTGCAGTCGCTATTTTTAGCACAATAGCGCCTCAGTGTGAAAGCAGCCTCAGACAACATTAGCAGAAGTTGCCCAAAGGGTGGCGCTAAAGCGCAGAAAAAACACGTAGTTTCTGTTTGTTAGCCGACAAAGTTTTTCCGTTTGTATGCAGAGCAAGTTCACGGCCAACGCCATTCGGACAAAATTCCACGGCTTTGCTTTGACACTGCACATCACCCTGAACACACCATCCCCACCGTGAAACATGGTGGTGGCAGCATCATGTTGTGGGGAGGCTTTTCTTCAGCAGGGGCAGATGGATGGAGCTAAATACAGGGCAATCTTAAGAAACTTGTAGGACTTGTTTCATCGGAAATTCCGATCATGTGTGGGTCCCATCGGACTTTTTTCCATCGGAGTAAAAGAATAGAACATGTTTTACATTTTTTCTGATGGGAAATTCCGATCGTCTGTGTGGAATTCCATCGGAGAAAAATCCACGAATGCTCAGAATCAAGTTGACGCATGCTCGGAAGCATTGAACTTCATTTTTCTCGGCTCGTCGTAGTGTTTTATGTCGGAATTTAGTCTGACAGTGTGTATGCAAGACTGATGGAAGTCGGCTTCATCGGAATTCCGACGGAAAATTCCATCGGAAATCTGATCGTTTGTACAAGGCGTAAGAGTCTGCAAAAGACTTGAGACTGGGGCAGAGTTTCACCTTCCAGCAGGACAACCACCCTAAAGATACAACCAGAGCTACAATGGAATGGTTTAGATCAAAGCATATTCATGTGTTAGAATGGCCCAGTCAAAGTCCAGACTTAAATCCAATTGAAAATCTGTGGCAAGACTTGAAAATTGCTGTTCACAGACGCTCTCCATCCAATCTGACAGAACTTGAACTGTTTTGTAAAGAAGAATGGGCAAAATGTCACTCTGCGCAAAGCTGATCGAGACACCCCAAAAAAGACTTGCGGCTGTAATTGCAGTGAAATGTGGTAATACAAAGTATTGACTCAGGGGGGCTGAATACAAATGCACACCACACTTTTCACATATTTATTTGTAAAAAAAATTGAAAAGCATTGATAATTTTCCTTCCACTTCACAATTATGTGCCACTTTGTGTTGGTCTTAAAGTCCCAATAAAATACATTTTATGTTTTTGGTTGTAACATGACAAAATGTGGAAAATTTCAAGGTATATGAATACTTTTTCAAGGCACTGTATATATACATACAGTATCTATTTCTACTCTTTCTCTCTTTCTTTCTTTCTTTCTTTCATTCTTACTTTCTTTTCACTTTTATTCTTTCTTTCTTTTTTTCTTTCTTTCGTATATACGTACAGTATCTATTTCTACTTTCTCTCTTTCTATCTTTCTTTTCTCTCTCTCTTTCTTTCTCTCTTCCTATCTTTCTTTCTTATATACGTACAGTGTCTATTTCTACTTTCTTGCTCTCTTTCTATCTGTCTTTTCTCTCTTTCTTTTTTCTTTCTTATATACATACAGTATCTCTTTCTTTCTTTCTTTCTTTCTTTCTTTCGTACAGTATCTATTTCTACTTTCTTTCTTTCTCTATATAGAATATCTATCTATCTCTTTATCTATGGATAGTGCCCTAATAAACCAGCTGCACTGTCAAAACGTTAGGAGTCCTTTCACACTGATCAGTTTTTCAGTTAAAAAAAAAAAAGCGGAAAAAGAATGCACCCCTTAAAATCCTATGGAACTTTTCAAACCAGTCAGTTGGGTTTGAGCTGCATTTTTAAAAGTCCTGCTTGCTGCACAGGGGTGGGCTGGGGCAGGGTGGAAATTGCCCCCTAGGCCACCCTAACTTAAGCTCAAAACGGCCAGCGCTGCGGCCACTGCCCGCTGCCATTTTTTCTAGGAAGTTGGGCCGGGGGCTGAGCTGATGGAAACTGATCAGGCTGCATCGATGGACACTGGTGAGGCTGCATTGATGGGCACGGATCAGGCTGCATTGATGGACACTGATGTGGCTGCACTGATGGGCACTGGTGAGGCTGCATGGGTGGGCACTGGTGAGGCTGCATTGATGGGCACTGATCAAACTGCATTGATGGACACTGGTGAGGCTGCATTGGTGGGCATTGATGGGCACTGGTGAGGCTGCATTGATGGGCACTGATGAGGCTGCATTGATGGGCACTGGTGATGCTGAGCTCTTGGGCACTGATCAGGCTGCATTGATGGACACTGGTGAGGCTGTATTGATGGGCACTGATCAGGCTGCATTGATAGACACTGGTGAGGCTGCATTGATAGGCACTGATCAGGCTGCACTGATGGGCACTGGTGAGGCTGCACTGATGGGCACTGGTGAGGCTGCACTGATGGGCACTGGTGAGGCTGCACTGATGGGCACTGGTGAGGCTGCACTGATGAGGCTGCATTGATGGGCACTGATCAAGCTGCATTGATGGCCACTGATGAGGCTGCACTGATGGGCACTGTCGGGGCTGCATTGATGTGCACTGGTGAGGCTGCACTGATGGGCACTGGCAGGGCTGCATTGATGTTCACTGGTGAGGCTGCATTAATGGACACTGGTGAGGCTGCATGGATGGACACTGGTGAGGCTGCATTGATAGACACTGGTGAGGCTGCATTGATAGGCACTGATCAGGCTGCATTGATGGCCACTGATCAAGCTGCATTGATGGCCACTGATCAAGCTGCATTGATGGCCACTGATGAGGCTGCACTGATGGGCACTGTCGAGGCTGCATTGATGTGCACTGGTGAGGCTGCATTGATGGGCACCAGTGAGACTGCATCGATGGGCCCTGGTGAGGCTGAGCTCATGGGCACTGATCAGGCTGCATTGATGGACACTGGTGAGGCTGTATTGATGGGCACTGGTGAGGCTGCATGGAAGGGCACTGGTGAGGCTGAGGTCATGGGCACTGATCAGGCTGCATTAATGGACACTGGTGAGGCTGTATTGATGGGCACTGATCAGGCTGCATTGATGAACTCTGGTGAGGCTGCATTGATGAACTCTGGTGAGGCTGCATTGATGGGCACTGATGAGGCTGCATTGATGGACACTGGTGAGGCTGTACTGATGGGCACTGGTGCGGCTGTACTGATGGGCACTGGTGAGGCTGCACTGATGGGCACTGGTGAGGCTGCACTGATGGGCACTGTCGGGGCTGCACTGATGGGCACTGTCGGGGCTGCATTGATTGCACTGGTGAGGCTGCATTGATGGGCACTGATCAGGCTGCATTGATGGGCATTGATGGGCAATGGTGAGGCTGCATTGATGGGCACTGGTGAGGCTCCACTGATGGGCACTGGTGAGGCTGCAAGGATGCTTTATTTTTGTTAAACCTCCTTTGTTGCTATTAACATTAAATTATGCTACCACATTGTATCATATTTGTCTTGCTTCATAACATCAATATCCGTTATAAAACCAGGTGGGCATGGATGGTAAGCTGATTCGGTGGTTCAATGGGCCACATGACTGGACTTGCCCCCCAGGCCTAAAGCTGCCAGTCCTCCCCTGTTGCTGCATTTTTAGTGCACTTTTCAAAATCGAAATTGAAATGAATAGAAAATGCGTTAAAAACACACCGTAGTTGTGTATTTGGTGCATTTATTTGAGTCACATGACCATGTTTCACAGGTGCATGCTGGGAGTCAGGCGACCATAAGCCCCCATTCACACCGGTGCGACAGTTCCAAATTGCATGACAAGTCAATAGAACTGTTCAAATCAGTGTGAATTTTTTTCTGATTTCACGTGCGCCTTGCATAGAATTATTTTCATAAAGTCACCGAGATGTCAGGCAGGTCACACCTGAAATCACACTGACCTGTAGTTTTGGAATCGTGCTATACCTCAAGTGAAGTCAAGTCGCATTCAGTGTGAACCAGAGCTTAAACGTTCTGGGCACCCATCAAAAACTGCGTTTCTGATGTGTTTTTTCAACAGAGCAGTGTGTAAACTTCAACTATTTAACATAACCTCCAAAGTAGAATGAACACATTGTAACAATTCACACTCACAGCAAACATTATCTTATCTGTGTTCTGGAAGGAATGAAGGGTGAAATATGTTATATAAAATTACTATTTACAGAGGTGGCCCTCAAAGGGTTACAGAATTAAGGGCCAATGAGGACCTCAGCTGTCACTGGAGGCTGTGTGACTCTGCTAATGAGGGTTGTTTCATAAGGGACATGTAAAGACACAGGAGAATTCTACAGATATCAGGTATAAGTAGCTCGGATCGAACACCGCTGCGGTCTTCGCGTCTTGGGTAGGGGGAAAAAAAAAAAAGTCATCCCTTGTTACTTGAACCTTCTGCTCTTCCTCCACAATGCTGCTCATCCTCTGTGCCCTTTGTATCTGTTTTCTCATTGCAGAGACTCGGGTGATCAGCGCGGTCAATGACACAGAAGGACTGGGGTCAAAAATATTTCTGGGCTTCCAGGCCCCATGGAATTTCTCATACCCGTTCAGTGCCCAGCGCCTGGGCTCTGCGATTGAACTGGCCATCGATAAGATTTACAAAGAGTGGAACATGGAGCAGTTGGGGAACAAGACCTGGGAGGTCGTGTACGCCGATTGCGGCTGCAGCGCCAAAACCTCCCTCCCTGCGTTCATCGACCAGTTCAAGAAGCACCAAATTGCCGCAATTTTTGGGCCAGTTTGCCCAGAAGCAGCCGAGGTAGGTGTGACATTCTCTAGGGCTGGAAACATGCAGCTACTAACTTCTATGTAACTATGGAGTTGATTTACTAAAGGCAAATAGACTGTGCACTTTGCAGTTGCTCCAGAGCTTAGTAAATGATCAGAAACTCTGCTGACTTCCATCATCCAATCATGTGCAAGCAAAAATGCTGTTTTTCTGTTTTCCTTACACCTGATTGGGTATTCTTTGCAAAGTGAAGCTTTACCTCATTTACTAAGCTCTGGCGCAATTGCACTTTGCAAAGTGCACAGTCTATTTGCCTTTAGTAAATCAACTCCTTAAAGCGGTATTAAACCCCAAACCAAAATTGCAGCTTAGCGATCATTAGTTGTGGCAGCTGCATTTGTTTTCTTTTCTTTGGTTATTCCTCTCTGTTTTCAGCAATCAAAGGAATAGTTTTGTGAACTTGCTTTGCTCCTTCTCCATCCAGGTCACAGGCTTGCTGGCCTCTTCTTGGAATATTCCCATGTTCGGTTTTGTGAGTCAGACAGCAAAAATGGATAACACTGTTATTTATGACACTTACGTCAAAATGGTGTCACCCCTCCAAAGAATATCTGAAGCCTGCGAGAAGACCTTGAATTATTTCCAATGGCGGTATATCGCCCTGTTCGGAGGGGCTTCAGGGGGCTCAACATGGGAGAAAATTGACGAACTCTGGTGGTCCTTGGAAAACCATCTGGTTTCCAACTTCACCATCACAGCCAAGATCAAATTTGACATTGGTAACCTGGACAATCTTCGGGAAAATCTTCTTTTAGTTGCTTCAGCTGCACGAGGTAAAAAAAATAAAAAATAAATCCTGGGTGGCTAAACTGCATCTATTAGGATGTGTTATTATCATTTCCTTGCTTTCTTTGCTTTGCACCCAAAGTGTATCTAAAGTCTAAATTTCTTTCCTTTTTTATTTTTTTATTATTATTTAAAAATTTGGTGACAAAACCGAGAAAAGAACCCCAAGCATGGGAAAGAATATTTAGAGATATGATAAAGACTGATATGACAGTTGTGATCCTTTAAAGGTACAAATAAGCAGAGTCAGGAGTAGAACACAGGTAACATGGAAAATTAGGAACGTGAGAGAAAAGACTGCATGCAGGAGGGTAAGAGAGGTGAAAAGGGGTTATTAGAGTTGGGTAGAGGTTAGAATGATAAAAAGGGATGGCGGGGACAAAAGAATAGTGGTGGGGGGTGAAGGATAAGGTTATACAGTGGCTGATGTCATGGCATTATATCAGGACATGGGGAATTATGCCATAAGAGTTGTGTATTCTGATGTGAAGGTGGAGCCCCAAAATTTCTTAGTTTTAAGTAGAGTAGCGAAGGGGCAAAAATACCTGGCCTGTTTTTGTCATTGTCAATATTTTATTCTATAAATTTTGAACTGAATAAATAAAGAATTAAAGTGATGCTAAACACACAATGTTTAATTTACATTTGACCTTCTACTTCTGTATGTGGATGATGACCACACGCAATCGCAGTACAGAGAGGCAGAATGGGGATCTGCCTATGTAAACAAGGCAGATCCCCATTTTGACAGGGGACAACATGGAGATCTGCTGTTCCTAGTGATCAGGAACAGTGATCTCTGGGGTTTATTTACTAAAACTGGAGAGTGCAAAATCTGGTGCAGTTTTGCATAGAAACCAATCAGCTTCCAGGTTTTATTGTCAAAGCTTAAAGGGGTTGTAAAGGTTCGTTTTTTATTTTCTAAATAGGTTCCTTTAAGCTAGTGCATTGTTGTTTCACTTACCTTTTCCTTCTATTTTCCTTCTAAATGTTTTTTTTCTTTGTCTGAATTTCTCACTTCCTGTTCCTCCTCAGTAAGCTGTTCAGTAAGCTGTTTTGGCTGACTCCACACCACTGGGATGATGGTGTGAAGTTTAGTGAGGAGAAACAGGAAGTGAGAAATTCAGACAAAGAAAAAAAAAAATTAGAAGGGAAATCGAAGGAAAAGGTAAGTGAACCAACAATGCACTAGCTTAAAGTGGTTGTAAACCCACTTTTTCAACTTGCACCTACAGGTAAGCCTAGATTAAGGCTTACCTGTAGGTGCAAGAAATATCTCCTAAACCTACACGGTTTAGGAGATATTTAGTAAAAATGACATTGCTCTGTGTCTACGGCGCATGCGCGCCGTAGAGAACGGCGCATTCATGGGGTTAATCCCATTCACAAAATCGGCTACTTCCCAGCAATAGCTGGGCGTAGCCGATTGTGACGGCTCTTGCGCGCATGCGCAGAGTGACGTCACCGCCGCTCCGGCCAATCACAGCGCCGGAGCGGCGCTGTGATTGGCTGCAGCGGCGATACCCGGAAGTAACCTTCCGGCTATCGCCGCAGCGATGGATGCGGCTAGATGGAGGGACGCGGACGGCTTCGGGGGCCTCGATCTAAGGTAAGTGGTACATAATGAGCTAATATGCTAGTCATACTAGCTCATTATGCCTTTCTCTTACAGGTGGGGGGGAAAAAAAAAACTAAATGTGGGTTTACAACCACTTTAAGACCCGGTTCATACAGGGGCGACTACGGATGCGACTTCTGGTTGCCCCGAGTTGCCCCAAGTCGCGCTATTTTTAAAAATAATTGAAATGAATGGAGCCGTCTTAATGTACACTACTGCAGTCGCTCCGTCTTCAAAAAAGGTTCCTGTACTACTTCAAACCGACTTCTAGGCAACTGCTAGGTGACCTGTACCCATTAATTTCAATGGAAGTCGCCTCAGAAGTCGGATTCACTGTCTTAACAGAAGCAACTTTCCAGGAAGAGAACATACATTTCTCAGGCAAACTCCTCCCACAGAGCTGATTCTTGTTTTATTGGCCACTGGAATGTCTCCTGTCCTGCAGGCAACTTGAAGTTGCCTTGTAAGTAGCTCCAGGTCACGCTGTGATTCATACTCAAGTCGTGTCCAAGTTGCCTTGTAAAGTCGTGCTGGAAGTCGTGTTGCCCCTGTGTGAACCTATTTAGAAAATAAAAAACGAACCTTTACAACCCCTTTAATTGACCAAGCTGAGGTTAGAAGCTGATTGGCTACCATGTACAGATGCACCAGAATTTGCACTCTCCAGTTTTAGTAAATCAACCCCTCTGTGTTCTTCCTGTCAGCACTTCCCCCACACAGTTGAAAACACACTGAGGGAACACAGTTAACACCTTGATCGCCCCTGTAGTTAACCTCTTCCCTGCCAGTGTCATTTATACAGTAATCAGTGTATTTTTTTTAGCACTGATCACTGTATTGGTGCCACTGGTCCCCAAAAAGTGTCACTTAGCCAAGGTTCACACTGGGGCTGCGGGAGTGAAGCCGTGGGAGTTCCGCTGAACTCGCACGATTTCACTCCTGCCTGTCAGTCCCGATTTCGGCCGCGATTACAGGTACATCTTTGCAGGTTTCTGCACAGATGTCAATGTAAATCGCGGCCCGAAATCGCAAAAAGTAGTACAGAAACTACTTTTTGAAATCGGTGCAGCGCCGCAGATGCCGCGTCGCACCGATTAGGGCGGTGCCATTGCCCGCAATTTGCGGCAAATATCACCGATTTGACATGTCAAATCGCATGTCAAATCGCACCAGTGTGAACCAGGGCTTTGGGTCAGATTTGTCTGCCGCAATGTCGCAGGCCCGCTAAAAATCGCAGATCGCCGACATTACCAGTAAAAACAATAAAAAAATAAATAATGAAAAGTCAATAATTCTATGCAATATTTTGTAGACGCTATAACTTTTGAGCAAACCAATCAATATACGCTTATTGCAATTGTTCTTAGCAAAAATATGTAGAAGAATACATATTTGCCTAAACTGATGAATACATTTGTTTTTTTATATATTTTTTTTTGGATATGTATTATAGCAGAAAGTAAAAAATATTGTTTTTTCAAAACTGTTTGTGGGAAAAAAAAAGACATCCATTTTATTTGAGCGCAGCGCCGCACGACCACGCAATTGTCAGTTAAAATAACGCAGTGCCGCAAAAAATGGCCTGGTCATTAAGGTGGTAAATTCTTCATGAAGTTGTTTAAATATATTTTCTGCAGTTGATTAGTAAAAAAAAAAAAAAAATGTTTTTTTCTTCCAGTGATCATTTTAGTGACCAGCTCAGCAGATGCCAAAGTCGTTTTACAGGAGGCGGAGAAACAAGGATTAACAGATGGACGCTACGTGTTTATTATGTTGCAGCAGTTTGAAGTTAGCGGATTCCTGGTGAGTACTAAAGTGATAGAAGATGAGGAAAACTACAGAGCACTGATACACAACCTGTGGCCCAGGGGCCACATATGGCCCTTTGGCTCTAAATATGCTGCCATCAGGGCCCCTGCAGACAGCAGTGGCGGCTTTCCTTACCTACAGTAGGTGCTTGCTCAAGCCAGTGAAGGAGAACAAAACTTTGGATGGAATTCCAGTTTACACTGTAAACTGTTTGGATTATTTGTCTCACGTCTTGTTTTATTCTGCACTGTCCCTTTTCTTTTATGTTTTTCTAATGGATATTGCTGAGAGAAATATCAAATGTCATTTTTAGGGGAATGTAGGAAGCACAAATAACAAAATAATTTGTTAAAGTGAAGTTCCACCCAAAAATGGAACTTCCACTTTTTGGAACCCTCCCCCCCCCCCCTCCGGTGTCACATTTGGCACCTTTAAGGGGGAGGGGGGAGCACCCACTTCCTGGCATAGATCACCTTGGTGATCTACGCCAGTGTTTCTCAACCTTTTTCCAGTCGGGGCACCCTTAAAAAGTATTTTCGGTCTTGAGGCACCCCAGTCCAAGGCTTGGTTCACGTTACTGTATGTCCCGGAACAGGCGCAAAAAATCGCGCTCGTTTCTGACAACCAGACAAATGCTCTGATCTTTAGGGGTGCCATTAATTCTTAATGGTATCTCACACATTGGAAAACGTGGGGTGCTTTAGGTGCTGTGCAATAAATAAATAAAAAAAAGTCAGGGACTTCTTTCCCTGCATTTTTGTGGGTAGGGAAGCCCATTGAAATTAATGGGCTGCCATACACACTGCCACACAGATGTGAACCAAGGGCTTGTTTACATGTCAGGTTCGAGGGGCGGTAAAACAATATGGTTGAGCTGTTTTTACCACACCCACCTTCTCCCCCTTTAGCTGCAGAGGCAGCAGCTGGGGGTGTACACATGCTGTGGCTACAGCTGGAGGTATACTGAGGGTGAATGGGGCCGCACTGCAACTACCCCGCAACTGTGTGCATTGCACGGTTGCGATGTAGTGATGATGCATTTATGGGCTTAAAACAGGTGGTGAGGAGGCAACATATTGCCTCTTTACCGCCTGTCAAATGCCTCTGAAAAGCGATCTGTGCATGGATTGCTTTTCAGCGGAGCAGCAGTCCTTGCTGCTATCCAGTGTTGCCAACCCCCTGAAGTGAAATTTACTGGCAAGGATGCCAAAATTTCTGTACGGCACCAATTTCTTACTGGCAAAAATAATGAAGATTACTGGCAGAGCCGGATTTTTTACTGATGCTGCAAAAAAGTACCTAAAATTACGGTTTTTAGTACTAAACTGTGCAAATATCAATATTTCAACTATAAACACACAGCTAATGCTAATATCAATGTGTTTAAGTTAAACAAAAGTAAAAAACATATTTCTCAATTCACATGAAGGTTAGGTTACTATAACCCAGCCAGCACAGAGTTCCCTCTTACATCAGAGTCTGCAGGATGCCCCCTTACAGTGCAAGGGAACTCTTATGTAAAGGGGAACGCTGCAGATCATGATGTAAGGGGGAACTCTGATGTGGAGGGGGGCTCTGGTGAATAGAGACCACCTTCCACAGAGTGAATACACTAAGGTAAGGGGGGGGGATACTAATATAAGGGGGAAACCTTTATATCAGTGCCCCCTTACATTATTGTATTCATTCACCTCCTTACATCAGTGACCCCCCCCCCCCTCAGAATGGCCTGGCGGCACTGTCACTTACCTCCTCTCGGGTGCACAGTGTGGGGCTCAGTCAGACGGCTCCAGCTTGGTGGCTCTGATCTCCTCTTCCCAGTCCACACGTCTGTTTCTTCCTGGGCCGTAACCCCCATCCCGGCGGCACTCCCACTCTTGACTCCTTTCTAGGATCCCCTCAGAGACTGTAGACATGACAAGAGATGGTCAGAGGCTGCGGACACACGATACAGGAGGGGGACAGAGACTGCAGACACACTACAGGAGGGGGACAGAGGCTGCGGACATACTACAGGAGAGGGACAGAGGCTGCGGACATACTACAGGAGGGGGACAGAGGCTGCGGACATACTACAGGAGGGGGACAGAGACTGCGGACACACTACAGGAGGTGGACAGAGACTGCGGACACACTACAGGAGGTGGACAGAGACTGCGGACACACTACAGGAGGTGGACAGAGACTGCGGACACACTACAGGAGGGGGACAGAGGCTGCGGACATACTACAGGAGGGGGACAGAGGCTGCGGACATACTACAGGAGGGGGACAGAGGCTGCGGACATACTACAGGAGGGGGACAGAGGCTGCGGACATACTACAGGAGGGGGACAGAGGCTGCAGACATACTACAGGAGGGGGACAGAGGCTGCGGACATACTACAGGAGGGGGACAGAGGCTGCGGACATACTACAGGAGGGGGACAGAGGCTGCAGACATACTACAGGAGGGGGACAGAGGCTGCGGACATACTACAGGAGAGGGACAGAGGCTGTGGACATACTACAGGAGGGGGACAGAGGCTGTGGACATACTACAGGAGGGGGACAGAGGCTGCAGACATACTACAGGAGGGGGACAGAGGCTGCGGACATACTACAGGAGGGGGACAGAGGCTGCGGACATACTACAGGAGGGGGACAGAGGCTGCAGACATACTACAGGAGGGGGACAGAGGCTGCGGACATACTACAGGAGAGGGACAGAGGCTGTGGACATACTACAGGAGGGGGACAGAGGCTGTGGACATACTACAGGAGGGGGACAGAGGCTGTGGACATACTACAGGAGGGGGACAGAGGCTGCGGACATACTACAGGAGGTGCCGGTGGAGACACTCTGCGGACATGATGGTGCCCTCCTCACCCCCTCACAGTAGCCTCCTCCTCTGTCCACCACCATATTACTTCTGCACATCATCAGTGTGCTGTGTCCTCCTCCTGTACCCCTTTCACCACTCCACAGGTTAGGGCAGCACTGTGCTGCCCTGACCTGTGAAGAGGTGAAAGGGACACAGGAACCAGAGGAGGATACAGCACACTGATGACGCTGTCCCCTTGTATCCCCCCTGTTTCACTGACCTTGAGTCCGTCCTCCTCACCCCTGGCTGGGCCCTGTCAGTGCTCCGCTCCGAGTCCTCCACCGACCACCTATGATGAGTGCATGGCATGCACTCACTGCAGGACGGTGTCCCGCCACTGCCGCCACTGCGGCCTTTTCAAAAATGGCGCCAGCGGCGCCATCACGTTCCTGCGTGTGCGCCGCCGCCGCCCGGCCGAGTTCCGAATGCGCTCGGCCGGCGCATTCGGAACGGCGCATGCGCAGTTGTATGGCCGGCTCGCAGCCATCTTTTTTATGGGCGCCGGTGCCCATAAACGGACTTTTACGTACAGCCCGAAAAAGGGGTTAAATCGCGGGCTGTACGTAAATCTACGTACGGTTGGCAACACTGCTGCTATCACAAAGAATGGGGGGGGGGGGGGGTTAGGATTAAAAGTAACATACACACATGCACACACACATACAGACTCATACATACAGACTCATACACACACATGCATACACACACATGTACAAACACGCACACACACACAGACAGACACTCACATGCACACACACAGACACATGTATAAAGCCCTTTTAAAACAAATCTAGCTTCTAACAAAAGTACCTTTCCAGTTTCCTCATTCAGCCGGGTACTGCACTCTAGGGGGAAGCAGAGAGCACAGCACACTTCCCTGCACTTTATTTTCACTTTTGAGGCTGACGGAGCTTCTCACAGTGCCGATGTACAGTTCGGCAGGGGATTGGGAGATCGGGCTCATATGACAGCCCTTCTCTCCCCTGATCTCGCGGCACACCTGAGAACCTCTGACGGCACACCAGTGTGCCGCGGCACACTGGTTGAGAAAGGCTGATCTACGCCACTTCGGGCGCCTACTCTGTACCCCCGCTGCCTTCTAGGAGACACACAGCTCCCAGAACACAGCGGGGACCAGTGAAGACGCGCACCGCAACTCGCGCATGCGCAGTAGGCAACCGGGAAGTGAAGCCGCAACGCTTCACTTCCTGATTCCCTTACCGAGCATGGCGGCGGCAGCAGCCGATCCTCGAGCGACAGACCGGCTTTAGCTGCCGACATCGCGGGCGACCTGGACAGGTAAGTGTCCATATATTAAAAGTCAGCAGCTGCTGTATTTGTAGCTGCTGGTATTTAATATATATATATTTTTTTGTGGGACCTCCGCTTTAAGGGACTGTAATAGCCATGATCTCTGGCGGCAGGGCTGCTGTTAGAAATCACTGGGCCCCATACAGCCTATTTGATGGGGCCCCCCAGGAAACGTTAAACAATATTTTTGCTAAAAATACACTAAAATCATTATTAGCAGATACAAACACAACATAACTTCCATATTCCTGCTAAATCAATCAAACTAGGGCCTGTGGCTGTGTTTGTACAGCCGCTACAGAGTAAACGGCAGCATCAGCCACATAAACAACACTCATTCATACAGCCAGGTCACCTACCGTATATGAATGAGCTCTTAGGACTTGTTCAATTGTGAGTTTGGGTGGGTGGGGCAGTGAAACCCAGTGATTGAGCTGCGACTTTTCTATCCACCAATTGCTACCCAATGAGCTGCAGAAGCAGCAGCCTAAGGAGTACACATGCTGTGGTCGCGATGCCTTGCTTCATGCTCCTTGGCAGGAATTGTACCCCCTGTTGCAATTACTGTAACCAATCCCCCTGTGGCTCCCCCTGCAGCAGCTGAAAGCTGAATGGGAGGAAGAGGAGGAGAATCCAGCTGCACTGCAGGGGGATCTGTTTCATAGATTAAAGCAGTGTTACTCAACCTTTTTTTTTAGTCAAGGCACCCTTTACAAATATGGACAGTCTCAAGGCACCCTTTACAATTATGGACAGTCTCAAGGTACCCCATCCTAAAATATAAACACTGTTCTAATAGTTTACATAATGCAGAAACATCCTCACACATAGGAGACAAAACAGTAGAGGTCCAAACTGGTACTGACTAGTATTCCAAAGTCCCTCTTTTTCCTCTGTTTCTCTCCATAACTCCTCTAATGTGACGCCAAAGCTGATGAAGCGAGGCAGGGGAGGGTCTAACAAGGATACTATACAGGCGACTGACATCCTCCTTATCAACTGATGATGCCATTTGTCGTTAGGAGGTTGGCAGCTAGAAGGTTATAATGGTGCACAATGAAAACCTGTGGCTTTGTGTAACTGAAAGACAGGCTTCATCCACCCATTGGCTTGTATAAGATTTCTGAGCAATTCTTTGGCATTTTGACAAGGGACCTGTTAGACCACTTTCACACTGAGGCGCTTTTCAGGCGCTTTCACGCAAAAAAAAGCACCTGAAAACGTATTTCCACTAAAATCAATGAATGCTTTCACACTGGGGCAGTGCGCTGAGAAAACGCCCCTCTCCATTGAAATGAATTGAAAGCGCTTCAAAAGCGCCTGAAAAGCGCTTCAAAAGCGCTCAGTGTTTTACTGGCAGTTTTTCAAGCGCCTCAGTGTGAAAGTGGCCTTAGGGATGAGTTCACCTACTGGTGGCACTGTGCCGCTCTGGGCTGATTGCAGGTGTCTCCCAGAAGCCAACAGGCTTTAACCACTTCAGCCCCGGAAGGTTTTACCCCCTTTGTGACCAAAACACTTTTTGCTATTTGGCACTGCGCTAATTTACCTGGTAATTGTGCGGTCATGCAATGCTGTACACAATCTAAATTTGCGTCTTTTTTTCCCCCGAAATAGAGCTTTCTTTTGGTGGTATTTGATCACCTCTGGGATTATTTTTTTTTGCGATATATACGCAAAAAGACCGAAGGTTTTGAAAAAAAAATGATATTTTCTAATTTTTGTTATAAACGAAAACCAATAAACTCAATTCTAGTCATACAATTAGGTCAAAATGTATTCAGCCACTTGTCTTGGGTAAAAAAATGTCAATAAGTATATATTTATTGGTTTGCGCAAAAGTTATAGCATCTACAAACTAGGGTACATTTACTGGAATTTACACAGCTTTTAATTTATGACTGCCTATCTCATTTCTTGAGGCGTTATAATGGAGGGGCAGTACAAAACCCCTAAAAATTACCTCTTTTTGGAAAGTAGACACCCCAAGGACTTTGCTGAGGGGCATGTTGAGCCCATTGAATACTTTTTTTTTTGTCACAAGTGATTGAAAATTTACAAAAAATTTTTTTTTTTTTTCTACACAAGGTTATCACTGAAATGATATACTGTATATTGCTCACACATGTCATGGGTATATGTAAAATGACACCCCCAAAATACATTCTGCTGCTTCTCCTGAGTACGGGGATACCACATGTGTGGGACTTTTTGGGAGCCTAGCCGCGTACGGGACCCCGGAAACCAAGCACCGCCTTCAGGATTTCTAAGGGCGTGAATTGTTGATTTCACTCCTCACTACCTATCACAGTTTCGGAGGCCATTAAATGCCAAGCTAGCACCAAACTCCCCCCAAATGACCCCTTTTCGGAAAGTAGACACCCCAAGCTATTTGCTGAGAGGCATGTTGAGTACATGGAATATTTTATATATAGCGCTTACCACCCTCTCCTCCTTGTCTTTGGCTCCTCGCAGGAGGAAAGGGCACACCCAGCTCTATATGCCCGTACCCTCCTGTGTGAAGAGGTTGAGCGGTGTTGTGATGGGTCTCCACAGCCAGATTCTCCAGAGAATGGTTCTTATCTCTATAGTCAATAAAGACAAGTCTCTATTTTCCCCAATGACTTCAATGTCCACACCAGCTGTAACTCCAACGTAGAGTTTATTTCTCTTAAACGACAGTCTCTGATAGGAAAGGTTGGAGGGAGAACAGGACAGCATAAGGTGTGGGAGAGGTCCAGGCACAAACATAATACACTTCACTGCTTGGCTTCTCAAGCAAACTTAGCCCATTTGGATAGTCTCCCTAGATAGGGACTAGCAGCCAAAATGGTACTCGAACTAACCGCACAATCACTACACAAACTGGTGCACTTGGTCTCTGCCACAGACCTGGTAAACTTGGTCTCTGCCACAGACCCGGTAAACTTGGTCTCTGCCACAGACCCGGTAAACTTGGTCTCTGCCACAGACCCGGTGAACTTGGTCTCTGCCACAGACCCGGTGAACTTGGTTTTCAAAGCTTGGCCTCTTTGTAAGGAGAAGACATCCCTCCAGAGAGTTACCGGGCCCCTTCCTTCACTGTGACTTCTCCCCAGTCCCTCGGAACGGTCCTCCCCCGGCCTCCTCGTCTAAGATGCGGGTCCCCTAGCAAGGCGGCACCCTGAGATTCCTCGATCCTTGATGGGCCCCAGCCGAAGGTGCTGGGCCCAAGGCCTTTAGTTGCAGCCCCAGGGCTAAAGGTGCCTGGGACTGAATCACCGACCACCGCCCCTGGGCCAAAGGTGCCCAGGGCGGACAGGAACACACACACTCCCTGGGAGTATGACTCCCGACAACCGACCCCCTACAGGCAGCGTCTGCCCCTTTTTTATCCTCTCCCAGCATACACAACAGGCCGATCACTCCCACTGTATGGTTGCCAAGAGGGGACACACAAGGCACAGCACTGTATCAGCGGTTCAACCCTGGCCCACTATGGCAGCGCCACCCGCAGGCCACAGGGAACAGTACACCGATACTCTTCCTGCAGACAAAAAAGGTTGATAATGTTCTAACAATTTAGGTGTTTGAGCATAACCAAACACTACCCCTAAATTGAGGACCCCGCTACATATATTTTGCCACAAGTTTTAGGAAAATTAATTTTTTTTATCTTATTTTTTTACACAAAGTTGTCACTAAATGATATATTGCTCGAACATGCCACGGGCATATGTGAAATTACACCCCACAATACATTATGCTGCTTCTCCTGAGTACAGGGATAACACGTGTAGGACTTTTTGGCAGACTACCCGCGTACAGGACCCTGGAAAGAAGACACCACAAGCTATTGGCTGAGAGGTACATTGAGTATTTTGCAGATCTCGCTTTTTGTTACCAAGTTTTTTCAAATTGAAAAAAGAAAGCAAAACTATTTTTTTTTCTTTTCTTTCTTAAGTTTCCAAAACAAATGAGAGCTGCAAAATACTCACCATGCCTCTTAGCAAATACCTTGGGGTCTCTACTTTCCGAAAAGGGGTAATTTGGGGGGGGGGGGGTTTTGTGCTATCTTGGCATTTCATGGCCTCCAAAACTGTAATAGGTACTGAGGAGTAAAATCACCATTTTACGCCCTTAGAAATCCTGAAGGCGGTGATCAGAGCCACCATCAAGGGGGTACAGGCAGTACAACTGTAAGGGGCCCGGATGGCCCCCCTTTTTTTGTAAGGGGCCCAGAGGTCCCCAGGGGTCGGAGTTTCCCAGGGGCCCGAATGTCAACCCCCCTTTTTTTTTTTTTATTATTCATTTTTTTATTTAATTTGTTTTGTTTTTTTTTTTATTTATTTTATTTAATAAATTTTTTTTTTTTTTTTTTTGTACAGGGCCCAGAGGTCCCCAGAGGCCCGGAGGTCCCCAGGGCCCTGGATGGAAACCTTCCTTTTTTTATTTTTATTTTTATTATTTTTTTTATTATAAATTTTTTTATTTTTTATTTATTTTTTTGTAAGAGGCCCAGAGGTCCCCAGGGCCCTGGATGGCAACCCCCCTTTTTTTGTTTTTTTGTTCTTCTGTTTTTTTTGTGTTCAGCACCCAAACCCCCTGCTTCTCAATTTGCGCCAGCCCCCCCGCCTCTCAATTTGTGGTGGCAGCACCCCCCCCGGTTCTCCTCGGCTCCAGGGGGCCCATGCCTGAAGCTGTGTAAGGGGCCCCAAAATTCCTGATGGCGGTCCTGGCGGTGATTGGTTTTCAATATATCATTTAAGTAACAAGTTCGTGTTTTAAAAAGACAAAAAATACTTTATTATTTTCTCAAAACTTGTGTCAAAATATAAAATATTCCATGGACTCAACATGCCTTTTCAGCAAATAGGTTGGGGTGTCTACTTTCCAAAATGGGTTCATTGGGGGGGTTGAACTGTCCTGGCATTTTATGCCCAACATTTAAAAGCTTATGTCACACATCACCCACTCTTCTAACCACTTGAAGACAAAGCCCTTTCTGACACTTTTTATTTACATGAAAACAAATTACTTTGAACCCCCAAACATTATATATATTTTTTTAAAGCAGAGGCCCTACAGATTAAACTGGTGGGTGTTGCAACTTTTTTTTTCACACAGCATTTGCGCAGCAATTTTCAAAACGCAATTTTTTGGGAAAAAAATAATCACTTTTTTGAATTTTAACCACTTGCCGATGGCTGGCCGTCATATGACGTCCTCGGCTTTGTGGGGGTATATCTGACTGATGCTTGCAGCTACAGGCATCATTCAGATATCGGCTTTTTCAGCCGGCAATTTCCTACACCATAAGAATGATCATAGCGGCTGGTCAGCCACTTGATCATTCTTACGAGCGGTGAGAGGGGACGTGCCCCCCTCCCGCCACCCTCCGGTGGTTCTACCGACTCACCTCTGCGAGCGATGAGTTGGAAAACGGATCCGCTGGCCCCGGATGTTCACCATAGAGATTTCCAGCGGACCAGATGGTCGCCGGAGTCTCTATGATCGTCGGGGGTCGGGCACGATGTTATGACGTCACGCACGGCCTCCGCATTCAAATAAATGGCGCCGCCTCGGCTGGGAAGCTGAGATCGCTTTTTAATTTTTTATTTCAGACTTCCCAGCCTTGAGGTGAGATGTGAGGTGTTATTGACCCCATATCTCACTGTAAAGAGGTCCTGTCATGCCATATTCCTATTAAAAGGGATGTTTACGTTCCTTGTAATAGGAATAAAAGTGATAAAAATGTTTTTTTTTTTAAAGTGTCAAACTAAAATTTTTTAAGTAAAATTAACAATAAATATATATATATTTTTAAAGTGCCCCTGTCCCCGTGTGTTCGCATGCAGAAACTAACGCATACGTAAGTCCCGCCCACATATGAAAACAGTGTTCAAACCACACATGTGAGGTGTCGCTGTGAACGTTAGAGCGAGAGCAATAATTCTAGCCCTAGACCTCCTCTGCAACTCAAAACATGTAACCAGTAAAAAAAATTAAAGTGTCGCCTATGGGGATTTTTAAGTGCCGAAGTTTGGCGCCATTCCATGAGCGTGTGCAATTTTGAAGCGTGACATGTTAGGTATCTATTTACTCGGCGTAACTTCATCTTTCACATTATGTAAAAAAATTGGGCTAACTTATGACCGCCATTGTATTCGCTAGGGTCTCTGCTAAAAAAAACATATATAATGTTTGGGGGTTCTATGTAATTTTCTAGCAAATAAATTATGATTTTTACAGGAGAGATTTAGGAGAGAAATGTCAGAATTGACCTGGTTGGCAAGTGGTTAATGCCCATGATTTTATGTCGAGTACATAGATACCAAACACGACATGATTTAAAATTACGTTTGTGCAGCGGCGTCAAACTTCATACATTTTTAAAAACCTTTAAAAGCCTTTACAACCACTTTAGATTTAAGGAGGAGGTCTACTGCTAGAGCTACTGCCCTCGATCTGACATTCACGGTGATACCTCACATGCATGGTGCGAGACTGATGCTTGTGTTCGCCTTTGCGTGCGAGCACGGGGGAGGGGGGGGCAGGGGTGCTTTAATTTTATTTATTTTTTCATTATTTATTTTGTTTTATTTCTGTTTCTTTTGCCATTTCTTTTTTGCTATTTTCACTGTAAAGACACAATGACTACTACAGCATCTTTATTGCTAAGGCTCTTAATGCTTTGTTATAGTTTAGGTTAACTACTGAAAATCAATAAAAAGATTTAATATAATACTGAGCAGTACTATTCAATTGAATTGATGGGGTGTAAAAAAGTGAAACTTTATATAGATGTGTTACACACTGAGTGATATATTTAAAGAATCTATTTCTTTTGATTTTGATGATTATGGCTTACAGCTAGTGAAAACCCAAAATGCAGTATCTCAGAAAATTCGAATATTACATAAGACCAATAAAAAAATAGGATTTTTGTACTCACCGTAAAATCCTTTTCTCTGAGTTCATGGACGGACACAGCTTCCTCTTGACAAGTGGGTATTATCCTTCATTTAGGAGTGACTAGGCAGAAAACTTGTAGAAAGTGTTAACACATCACACCTTATACAGTACCGCCCAGGGAGCGGACCCTCTGGGTATAACCCCTCTCTGCACCTCGCAGATCAGTTCGTCAAAAAGCAGTACAAACTTAAAAAGGAGGGCTGGGTGCTGTGTCTGTCCATGAACTCAGAGAAAAGGATTTTACGGTGAGTACAAAAAACGAGGGGTGGGAACAGTATAAAATAAACTTCACCCCAAAACAAAACAGAGCTCCTCAACTGAGGAGTTGCAACTCTAAACAGCCGCCTGCAAAACTTTGCGGCCGAAAGAAGCATCCTAAGATGCACCTACATCGACCTTGTAGAATTTAGTGAAAGTGTGAACGGACGACCAAGTCGCCACCTTACATAATTGGGAAACAGACGCTTGATGTCGGAAAGCCCAAGAGGCACCTATTGCCCTGGTCGAATGCGCCGTGACAGGAAAGGGGGGCTTCCGACCCTTTATGGCGTAAGCCTGAATCACTATCTGTCGGATCCACCTCGAGATGGTGGCCGACGAGACCGCTAGGCCCTTCTTGGGACCAGCCACCAAAACAAACAGTGAGTCTGACCTCCGGAACGGAGCAGTAGCAGATAAGTATACTCTCAGAGCTCGGACAACGTCCAAGGAATGCAACGCCGACTCCTTAGGATTCGAGGGATGAGGACACAAGGATGGAAGTACAATGTCTTCATTGAGATGAAAGGCCGAAACGACCTTAGGAAGAAAGGAAGGCTGCGGACGCAGCACCACCTTATCCTTGTGGAAAACCAGATAGGGAGCCTTGCATGACAAGGCTGCCAGCTCAGAAACCCATCTAACTGACGTAACAGCCACCAAAAAGACCACTTTCTGAGAAAGTGTAAACAAGGTAATTTCCCTAATATTCTCAAACGGTGACCTTTGAAGCACAGAGAGTACCAGATTCAAGTCCCACGGAGGTAGTGGGGGACGAATCGGAGGGGCTACATGTCGAACCCCCTGCACAAACATATTCACGAGAGAGTGAGCCACCAGGGGTCACTGAAAAAAGACAGCCAGGGCAGATATCTGCCCCTTAATCATACTTAAGGCGAGCCTTTGGTCCACCCCACGCTGTAGGAACAGCAGGATTCTGGAGACCAAATAAATACCCAGATGCCACTTCATCTCCTCACACATGGATATGTAAGCCTTCCAAGTGCGATGGTAAACCTTCCTAGAGGATGGCTTCCGAGCACTTCTCATGGTAGAGATCACCGAATCTGACAGGCCCCGGTCTCTCAGAACCTGGTTCTCAATAGCCATGCCGGTAAAGCCAGTGACTGTAAAGCAGGATGGAGTATGGGACTTTGCGACAGCAGGTCCTCCCGTAGTGGTAGGCGCCAGGGGAAGTCTGCTACCAGACGTACTAGATCGGCGTACCAAGGACGCTGAGGCCAATCTGGAGCGATCAGGATCATTGGAATCCCCTCTGCCTCCACTCTGCGAAGCAGATGAGGAAGGAGCCTCATGGGAGAGAAGGCATAGACTAGCCGATACTGACCCCACAATGCCACCAACGCGTCCGTTGCGTCTGCCCCATGTCCTTTGACCGGGCCACAAACCTCAATACCTTCCGATTGAGTCGGGACACCAGAAGATCTACGTCTGGCGTGCCCCATTTTTGGCAGAGGAGCTGGAACACGTCCGGGTGTAAGGACCACTCTCCTTGGTCCAGCCTCTGGCGACTCAGGTAGTCCGCCTGCCAGTTCTCCACACCCGGAATGTACACGGCCGACAGGGCCGGTACGCTCCTTTCTGCCCACCTCAGGATGCAAGCGGCCTCCGATGCTGCAGCTGAGCTTCTTGTTCCTCCTTGATGATTGACATATGCCACCGCCGTGGCGTTGTCTGACTGGATCCTGACTGGACATCCTTGCAGCCTCTGAGACCATTTGAAGAGGCACAGCGTGATCCCCCGGAGTTCCAGGACATTGATCGGCAGGCGGGATTCCTCCGGGGTCCAGCAACCCTGCGTCGACTGAACACCCCAGACTCCCCCCCCAACCGGTAAGGCTGGCGTCTGTCATGATCACCATCCAGTGAGAAGGAAGGAACAACTTCCCGGACAGAAGTGCCGGGGATGTCAGCCACCAAACCAGGAAAATGGCCGCCGACAGCATGGAGGGAGAAAACACACAGGTAAGCAGCAAACATTGTCATTTTAATGATAGCCTACAGCGCAGTTCACGCTCCAGATGTAGCCCCCCAGGTGACCCCGAGCAGCCAGCCTTAGCTTGCAGAGCTCAGGGAGGAGGGAAGACAGGGAGAGAGAAAAGAAAGGGCAAAACCACTTACTTGAACTCTCCAGGAATGTCCAGCCAAGTCCTCCTGCCGAAGCAGGGGAAACTACTTACCCTTCCTGCGTGGATTATGCTGGAAGACATTCCGGACAGACAGACCTACTTTTTACCATTTTGCGTTTTTCTTTTCTGCATCTTTCTATTTAGAACTTTCATAAACTTTGTAACAATGTGTAGCAAAATAATTAAATGCTATTTATTTTCCTGATCTAAAGTGTTCTTTTTCTTTTTTCAGGAACTGTTTTGGAAGGACACATTAGTCAGCGAAAGCACCCAATATAAATTTAAGGCTTATGACCCAGTGCTCATGATTGCCCTGAATTCCAGTTACAGCTACACGGCCTTCATGAAGCAGGTCTATGAGAAACTAAAAGGACCTCCCTACTACAGCGAAATCACTTCTGAGAGCCAGGTGATTTATTGTGTTCTTAAAGCGGCGTTCCACCCTGAAAAATATTTTTACATTTTCACAGCCCTCTATTAATAAGAAAAAACATTTGGATAGAATTTTTTTTTTTATATACTTACCAGAAGTGCCCTGTTGCTAGGTGGTGGCTCCTAATCTGCCACTTCCGGCTCCGCATCACTTCCTCCCTCACATGTGCTCCTGGGAAATGTGAGTCATCATTTCCCAGGAGTCAGTGGGCAGTGTGAAAAAAAAAATCGCATTATTTCTCTACAGAAAATGACGCGATTTAAGGCGGATCTATCTATCTATCTATGTTGCCATAACAACTGGGTGGGACCTTCCTCCGTCACCACCCATTGTTATGGCAACTTGATAAATGGTTGACATATGGTTGAACTGGATGGACTTTGTCTTTTTTCAACCTGACTAACTATGTACTATGTACTATGTACTATAAACAATCAGCGCTACGGCCGCTGGAGCATCGCCCATGCACGAGATCGAGAGGTGCATGCTGGTTACCCAGCATGCACCTCTTGATCGCTTATCCAGGAAGAGGTTGCGATTGGGCTTCATATGCCCACACTCATTATGGCAACACCCAGAGGATGATTTTCAAAATCGTAAGTAGAAAAAAAATATAGGATTCATATCCACTAGCAAATATAGATATACTCGATGAGTGTTATTACTGCCGTGAGAGGGGATCCCTGTAAATAAAAAAAAATTATGTAGCCGGAACTCCACTTTAAAGTTGAATTCTGAGTAAACAGCTTAACACATACCTTCCGAAGAATTTTTAATTCTTTCAAACCAGTCCTGAGCTTTACACAGCCCTGTCAGGACAGGAGACCTGATTTTTTTCTCTGCTGAAGTTAAGCAGCATTTAAAGGACTTGTCCCTCCCCTAGCCTGTGATTGGACAGTGAAAAGAAAGGAATTAGCAGACTGATGAACTCAGCTCTCTGCCACTTTGCTCTCTCCTCTTATCAGCGTGTTCCCTCTTAACGCATACAGCACAACCAATTGGCTGCTTGTGTTGCTTCTCTCCCAGCTCTACTGCATAGGGACTGCAAGAGGATGATATCATGTCAGATTCATGTACTTACACTACCTGTATTTATAAAATATGTTTAGTAGTTGCACCCTATTGTCGGCAATGGCACTGTTGAAATCGGCGCAATGCCGACTTTGTGGTGCCGCTTTGATTTGAAAAAGTTGTTACTGCACTACTTTTGGCGATTTCGGTTGCGACTAGGATAGACATCTGTGCATGAAGCAGATGTCTTTCAAGTCACACCTGAAGTCGCACTGACATGCGGCTTTGAAATCGTGCGATTTCAGATGAAGTCACACAATTTCAGAGCTGCATTCAATGTCAACGGGGGTTTAAAGAGGAAGTAAACACTGCCTCTTTTTTCTTATTTTTTTGGTGACCTGCAAAGTAAAGGCATAATGTGCTAGTAAGAATCGCATACTAGCACATTATGTGAAACTTACCTGAAAACGAAAGCCCTCGTTGTCCCCGCTGGAGGCCGCATCCATCTTCACTTGTCTTCCTTCGAGGTCTGCGGACTCCTGCTGTGTGACTGCCCGGAGCCGCGTGACGTCACTCCCGCGTATGCGTGTGGGAGCCGCCGGTCGTGGCACAGGGCTCTGAAGAAACGGCACGGGTGTAGAGGAGGAGAAGACGCAGGAGAAGCTGTCGCCCGTAGGAAGCGCTGCCCGATAGATAAATTGTGTGCAAATACATTAGATCCCAAATCCTGGAAAATCTACCCTTGTAGTGCCCCCCTCCCCACATTACATGGATTAAATGCTTGTAAGATCAGGGGGGAACTGGGGAGGCTGCATTACTTACCTCACCCCCACTCTGGCCTTTTCCCTCTCTCTTCTCCTCCCCTTCCAGCAGTCTAGTCTGTGTGGGTCCTTTGGCGTCAGCACATATAATACAGGACATTACTAGCTGTAAAGCAGCTGCCATGCTTCCCTGTGAACATAGGATGTAAGCCGTTCAGCATGGGCACCATTCACAGATTGCGTTGCATTTTCTGAGTGAAAACCTTCTCTGATTGGACACGGTAGAGAGGCAATCAGAGAATGCTTTGCATAACTTTATAAAATGCAAAGCATTCTTTGAATGGTGCCAGTGCCCAGTGGGCAACCTCTTGTGTTCGCACAGCAGCTGGGCAGCTGCTCGGCATGGGACACAGAACCTAGTGGAAATCACTGGAGTAGCGGTGCCTGCTACAGAGATTTTCAGCTTCTAGAGCAACTTCTGCCTTTGGGAGTCATGCTTGTAACTGTCAGCCTCGCAATGCCTCATGGGACTTGTAGTTCTGCAACAGCTGGGGGCTGCCAGTTTGACACCTATGTAGCTATGCCCCCGTAGGGGTTGGTGAATGTAGTGGTTCACCTGTAACCTGCCAAGCCAGACATCCATCTCTCAGTCACTTGGAGACATAAACCAGTCCATAGCTTTGTTTTGTTTTTTATTTGAGGGGATTAAACTTGGATGGGAATTTGGGAATTATGGGATGCCCAGGAATTTTCAGTGCAAACTTGCTTGGGACTCCTATATACACTCTAGTATATACACCTCAATCTTCTCTCCAGCACTTCACTTGCTGCAGACTGTTACTCCACCAGCACTTCCCTTGCTGCAATCTGTTCCTTCTCCAGACTAACTAGCACCGCATGTGTAGGCCTGACACTGCTTCAGCCAGGCTTCAATGAACTGCCTTTCGCAGGCAGGGACCGTGGGCCCCTGTGGTGTAGAAATAGTTCAGGTGCAAGTTGTCTACTATTCAGCTACCACTATCAGATAGCTCTCTTCAGGTCCTGCCAGCCAGCTTGGCTGCAATGACTTCTCTCCTCTGCCCTTCTCACGGACCTCTCTTCTGGTTCTGCACCCATCTTAACTGCAATCTCCCAGTTCTCTCAGGCGTGCCTCCCCAGTCCTCCCGACTGTGCTCACTCACCAGCCCTCCTGGCTGCGACTAGTAGTCCTCCCTGGAGACTCTTAGAAGTGTTCTCTCCCGCTGTCCTCTACTTGATCTCTCATGTGCCTCTCCTTCCACAATCTCATCACTCCTCCTGGATGCACCTGAGCCCAGGCCCAGGGTCACCCCCCCCCCATTCTAGGGAGCTCTCATGGGCCCCGACAGCCTCCATATTCTCTCATTCCAACTCCTCCCCAGCTGGGCTGACCCCAGGTATTTAAAGAGGGCTGCCCCCTGCCAATCCAAGTTGGGGATTGGTCAAGGCTCCTTAAGATACCATAGGCAGTCCCTCCTTCTAACACTTTCTAGAAGGAAGAGGGAGGTGACAGAGGGAGGTGACAGTGAAGTGATGCGGCCTATGAGTCACCAGCTGCTACCCTGAGCCACTCCCAGCCCAGAATGAAAACAAAAAGGCCTAGTAACCAGCTAAGCCTGCCTAAATTTACCTACTCTGCCAACAAAAAATCCTCACTCTGGCACCTACCTAACTGGGAAGGTGCTACACCTATGCTCTAGAGCAGGGATCGTCAACCTCCGGTCCCTGGCCCACTACCGGGCCGTGGCCCTTCTGCAGCCGGGCCGCGGGTGCGGGCGGCCGGCAAAAGACATGCTGGGCTGCCGGCATGAGAGCGCTGGGTGGATGGAAGAAGCGAGCGGGCGGGTAAGCAGAGATGATATCCACCCCCGCATCACCGCTCTTCCACCCTCACAGCCAGTGTTCTGTTTCAGTGGCGGAGGTGCGGCAGGGAGCAGAGAGATCACATCTCATACTGCCCGCCCCGCATCACCGCTCTTCTGCGGCTCCTCGCTGTGTGAAAACTTTTCCTTGTTCAGCGGCGCAGATTGCCTGTACCCCCCCCCGGACAGCTAATCAGGAATGGCAGAAGGGTGGAGCCAGAGAGTGACAGCCGAAGGAGTCCCGGACCCTCCCTCTGCTAGGTGAGACCGGCTGCAGCATGAGGAAGGAGACACCCTGCTACATCCAGAGGGGCGATCTCACAGAGATGTGACATCATCAGTGACAGGTGAGCTGTGTGTGGGAGTACAGGTGAGGTGTGCTGGGACTTGTAGTTCACCCCCTCAGCAGTCTGCCTGACATACCACAAGGGGCGCTCCACTCACTCCGCATCTGGTGACAGGCAACGTGGCAGGTGGCGTGGCAAGTGACATTCCACATCTGGTGACAGGCAACGTGGCAGGTGGCAATCCACATCTGGTGACAGGCAACGTGGCAGGTGATGTGGCAAGTGACATTCCACATATGGTGACAGGCAACGGGGCAAGTGACATTCCACATCTGGTGACAGGCAACGTGGCAAGTGACAATCCACATCTTGTGGCAGTAAGCGTGGCAGGTGAGGTGGCAAGTGACATTCCGCATCTGGTGACAGGCAGCCTGGCAAGTGACTATCCACATCTGGTAGCAGGCGACAGTGGCAAGTGACACACTCAGGGCTCCCACTGATTCTACATTGTGGTGAGGTGAACTATTTAATTTATTACTACAATGTAATAATAGAAATAATGTGCTTCAATCATCCTGACACCATATCAAGCATGATTGAGGCGCTAACACCAGCCATTGACCACCAAGAGGGATCCCACAGGTATGGTATATGCATAGTTACATTGCTCCAAGCTCAAAGTGGTCCTAAAGGATGAAGGTAAAAAACCTTCTGTGTGCAGCCCCCCTTTAAACTTACCTGAGCCCGATCTTGATCCAGCGATGTGCACGAGAGCAGAAGCTCTCTCGGCTCTCTCCCTCCTCATTGGCTCAGACACAGCAGCGGGAGCCACTGGGAAGTGATCAGGGAGGGGGAGTGAGGCTTAGCCTTGTTCTGCGTGTCAATGGACACACAGAGCGGGGTCGGGAGGGGGAAGAACCGGGAGCTCAGGTAGGGGATCAGAGAAGAGGAGAATTAGGGCTGTACTATGCAAAACCACTCCATAGAGCATGACATGTTTGTTATTTAAAACAAAAATTCTCTTTGGTCTCACTTTAAGTATTGATATTTTTAGATTGGCCACCAGAGCAGCCTTTCTCAACCAGAGAAACCCTTAACTTTTTTTTCAGGTGTCTGGGAACCCCTGTTATAGACCATTTACTCGGGGTCAGTGGCAAAAGTGCCCTCCTCCCCCCCTCTTTTACAGTGGTGTTCAGAATGCCACCCTTACAGACAGCTAAAAAAATAATTAGTATCATGCAGCTGGTTCTGACAAGTGGTGTTGTCCCCGGAACTATGCAAGCACCATCACATGGGAGGAGGTCAATAAGCCACAGCTTAAGGAACCCCCAGCGAGTTCTTGAGAATAAAACAGAATAGAGAAGGAAGCGCAGATCAATCCTTTTAATTAATAGTTTGTGATTAATACAATAATATTGCACTCATATATTGCACTATATATATATATATATATATATATATATATATAGTACAAACACACACACACACAGTATAGTTATATTGTATGTTCACATCTGAGCAATGCAGAATTGTTGGAAGAATTGCGCAATTCTTGCCACAATTCCAAATCGCTGTAAAATTCTGTCAAAATACGCAATGCACTTTTGGGTGCCATTCATTGTTAATGGCACCCCAAATGCAGTTAGCAGACATGCATTTTGCCACACATTTTGTCATTTGACAAATACACAACCAACGTGCCAAAATGCGCATTGAAAAAAGGCACAACGATCCATGCCCAGAAAAAACTCAATTTGGCTTTTTGGGCCTTTTTTGTGAGCATTTTGGTACAGTTTTTGATGCACTTTTTGCTGCTTTTTTCAACACACGTTTTGGCTTGTTTTTTAACCTCCCTGGCGGTATGATTCTGTCATATTTTAGGTGCTGAAAGCGGTACAATTATTTTGCATGGAAATTTGGCGTTTTATATTGTAGGCCTAAAATTCTTATGCCGCGTACATACGACCGTTTTTCATGACGAGAAACATGCCATTTTTTGGTCGTGAAAAACGGTCGTGTGTAGTCTCAAGAGGATTTTTCTCGACGAGAGTCAAGAGTGTAGTAGACATTCCGGGAATGATCAAGTTTGAAACACAAAATCATAAATTATAATATAATAAATAACTATAAATAATTATAAAAAATAATAATATAATAATAATAAAAATTATTCAATAATGTAATCAAATCAAAAACACTGAAATTTGCTCAGTTGCAGAATTGTCGCTGTCATTAGATTTAGTGTTTGATGACGAATTTCCCCACAAATCGCTATCGCTCAATTCTGCAAGTGATTCTAATTTATTATCGCTGTTTTCTAGCTGGTCTAAAACCACTTTTGGCATAAAGGGACACTTTTTGGTTGCTATGGACAATCTCCAGTTTCCAGGCAGAAAGAACTGTATTTATAATATAAAAGTGCATGCAGGGCACTGGACAGACCACTAGGGACAAAGGGGATGTGTAATTATTTGATACAGTACTGTTATCTGTAAGATTACAGTATACTGTATGTGTACTGTGTTTTTCACTTTTTGAATTTGGCGCCAAACTCCGTCCCCGTGCGCCGCAACGTCGCAGGGAACGGAGCTCGGCACTCGGCAGTGTGAATCGAGCGAGGAGACAGCTCACAGACACGGCGGGAAGACATCGCAGGATCCAGGGAACAAGGTAAGTAACTCTCCCTGTGTCCTGTGATGCAGCCTGAGTCTGGCTCGGGGTTACCGCTAATGGTACTGAAATCTTACCTCGAGCCAGACTCGGGAATACCGCCAGGGAGGTTAAAATGCATTTTAGCACATTTTTATGTGCATTTTGCTGTTTTTTAACATGTATTTGGCTAATTTTTTTACCTGCATTATTGTGTGCATTCCGGAAACACATGCAAAATGCATGATAGGCTTGCGGTGCCATTAATTGCCCCAAAAGTGGCTAGCAAATTTGCTGTTTGCCAAAATAGGCATCAAAAGCAAATCAAAATGCACGTTAAAAAAAGTGTCAAACTACATGCTAAATGAAGCGCCAAAATGTGCCTTACAAACCACACCAAAATGCGTGTTAAAATAACCTGTGCCAAAATGTGTGCTAAAGGGCCAAAATATGTGTTTAAAAAAGCACCAAATGCACAATAAAAAATAAATAAAAATTTAATAAAAAAAAACCCACGGCCAGTACGACATGTTAAAAAACAGCAAAATGTGTGTAAATAATGCCAGAATGAGCAATAAACAAGGCCAAACACACACATTTAAAGAATGTGCCTAAAACTGATGACCAGTGGAGTGCTCTACCACCCTGATGGTCAGTGGGAAGAATGCTCCTTACATTGGTGATCAGTGAGAAGAATGTTCCTTACATTGGTGATCACTGAGAAGAATGCTCCTTACATTGGTGATCAGTGAGAAGATTGCGACTTACATTGGTGATCAGTGGGAAGAATACTCCTTACATTGGTGATCCGTGGGAAGAATGTTCCTTACATTGGTGATCAGTGAGAAGAATGTTCCTTACATTGGTGATCCGTGGGAAGAATGTTCCTTACATTGGTGATCAGTGAGAAGAATGTTCCTTACATTGGTGATCAGTGAGAAGAATGCTCCTTACATTGGTGATCAGTGAGAAGAATGTTCCTTACATTGGTGATCAGTGAGAAGAATGTTCCTTACATTGGTGATCAGTGAGAAGAATGTTCCTTACATTGGTGATCACTGAGAAGAATGCTCCTTACATTGGTGGTCAGTGGGAAGAATGTTCCTTACATTGGTGATCACTGAGAAGAATGCTCCTTACATTGGTGATCAGTGGGAAGAATGCTCCTTACATTGGTGATCAGTGAGAAGATTGCGACTTACATTGGTGATCAGTGGGAAGAATACTCCTTACATTGGTGATCAGTGGGAAGAATGTTCCTTACATTGGTGATCAGTGAGAAGAATGTTCCTTACATTGGTGATCAGTGAGAAGAATGCTCCTTACATTGGTGATCACTGAGAAGAATGCTCCTTACATTGGTGATCAGTGAGAAGATTGCGACTTACATTGGTGATCAGTGGGAAGAATACTCCTTACATTGGTGATCAGTGGGAAGAATGTTCCTTACATTGGTGATCAGTGAGAAGAATGTTCCTTACATTGGTGATCAGTGAGAAGAATGCTCCTTACATTGGTGATCAGTGGGAAGAATGCCCCTTACATTGGTGATCAGTGGGAAGAATGCCCCTTACATTGGTGATCAGTGAGAAGAATGTTCCTTACATTGGTGATCAGTGGGAAGAATGTCCCTTACATTGGTGATCAGTGAGAAGAATGTCCCTTACATTGGTGATCAGTGGGAAGAATGTTCCTTACATTGGTGATCAGTGGGAAGAATGTCCCTTACATTGGTGATCAGTGGGAAGAATGCTCCTTACATTGGTGATCAGTGGGAAGAATGCTCCTTACATTGGTGATCAGTGGGAAGAATGTCCCTTACATTGGTGATCAGTGGGAAGAATGCTCCTTACATTGGTGATCAGTGGGAAGAATGCTCCTTACATTGGTGATCAGTGGGAAGAATGTCCCTTACATTGGTGATCAGTGGGAAGAATGTTCCTTACATTGGTGATCAGTGGGAAGAATGCCCCTTACATTGGTGATCAGTGGGAAGAATGTTCCTTACATTGGTGATCAGTGGGAAGAATGTCCCTTACATTGGTGATCAGTGGGAAGAATGTTCCTTACATTGGTGATCAGTGGGAAGAATGTCCCTTACATTGGTGATCAGTGGGAAGAATGCTCCTTACATTGGTGATCAGTGGGAAGAATGCTCCTTACATTGGTGGTCAGTGGGAAGAATGCTCCTTACATTGGTGGTCAGTGGGAAGAATGTTCCTTACATTGGTGATCAGTGGGAAGAATGCTCCTTACATTGGTGATCAGTGGGAAGAATGCCCCTTACATTGGTGATCAGTGGGAAGAATGTTCCTTAAATTGGTGATCAGTGGGAAGAATGTTCCTTACATTGGTGATCAGTGGGAAGAATGTTCCTTACATTGGTGATCAGTGGGAAGAATGTTCCTTACATTGGTGATCAGTGGGAAGAATGTTCCTTACATTGGTGATCAGTGGGAAGAATGTTCCTTACATTGGTGATCAGTGGGAAGAATGTTCCTTACATTGGTGATCAGTGAGAAGAATGTTCCTTACATTGGTGATCAGTGGGAAGAATGTCCCTTACATTGGTGATCAGTGGGAAGAATGTTCCTTACATTGGTGATCAGTGAGAAGAATGTTCCTTACATTGATGGTCAGTGAGAAGAATGTTCCTTACATTGATGGTCAGTGAGAAGAATGCTCCTTACATTGGTGGTCAGTGGGAAGAATGTCCCTTACATTGATGGTCAGTGGGAAGAATGTCCGTTACATTGGTGATCAGTGGGAAGAATGTCCGTTACATTGGTGGTCAGTGGGAAGAATGTCCCTTACATTGATGGTCAGTGGGAAGAATGTCCGTTACATTGGTGGTCAGTGAGAAGAATGCTCCTTACATTGGTGGTCAGTGGGAAGAATGCTTCTTACATTTATGATCAGTGGGAAGAATGCTCCTTACATTGGTGGTCAGTGGGAAGAATGCTTCTTACATTTATGATCAGTGGGAAGAATGCTCCTTACATTGGTGATCAGTGGGAAGAATGCTCCTTACATTGGTGGTCAGTGAGAAGAATGTTCCTTACATTGATGGTCAGTGAGAAGAATGCTCCTTACATTGGTGGTCAGTGGGAAGAATGTCCCTTACATTGATGGTCAGTGGGAAGAATGTCCCTTACATTGGTGGTCAGTGAGAAGAATGCTCCTTACATTGGTGGTCAGTGGGAAGAATGCTTCTTACATTTATGATCAGTGGGACGAATGCTCCTTACATTGGTGATCAGTGGGAAGAATGCTCCTTACATTGGTGACCAGTGGGAAGAATGCTCTTTACATTGGTGGTCAGTGGGAAGAATGTCCCTTACATTGGTGGTCAGTGGGAAGAATGTTCCTTACATTGGTGATCAGTGGGAAGAATGTTCCTTACATTGGTGATCAGTGGGAAGAATGCTTCTTACATTTATGATCAGTGGGAAGAATGCTCCTTACATTGGTGATCAGTGGGAAGAATGTTCCTTACATTGGTGATCAGTGGGAAGAATGCTCCTTACATTGGTGGTCAGTGCAAAGAATGTTCCTTACATTTATGATCAGTGGGAAGAATGTCCCTTACATTGGTGGTCAGTGGGAAGAATGCTCCTTACATTGGTGACCAGTGGGAAGAATGCTCCTTACATTGGTGACCAGTGGGAAGAATGCTCTTTACATTGGCGGTCAGTGCGAAGAATGTTCCTTACATTGGTGATCAGTGCGAAGAATGTTCCTTACATTGGTGGTCAGTGAGAAGAATGTTCCTTACATTGGTGATCAGTGGGAAGAATGTTCCTTACATTGGTGATCAGTGGGAAGAATGCTCCTTACATTTATGATCAGTGGGAAGAATGCTCCTTACATTGGTGGTCAGTGGGAAGAATGTTCCTTACATTGGGGGTCAGTGGGAAGACTGCTCTTTTCATTGGTGGTCAGTACGATAACTGAAAAGATCACTGGTATTAGTGGTAACTTATCTTAGATGCATAAATTGTTAAGGAACCCCTAGCAACCTCTGGGGGAACCCCATGGTTTGATGGAACCCTGGATGAGAATGGCAGCACTAGAGGGCGCTCTCAGCGCTGTTGCTTAGCAGAATTATTTTGTCTAATTCTTAACAGCTGTTGAGATAAAATATCATCCACACAAGAAATGCATTGGTTTTAATGGGTTAGCTGACTCGCAGACTTGTATTGTTAGAAGGAACAGTAAGGCACAACCATTGTGTAGCACAGTAAAGCAGGAACCAGAACCTGCATGTCCTTTATTCCCCACTAAATTATATTTCTTTTTACCTCTTGTCTGCATTGTAAAAAATGTTACGAAAGCAATCCTGAAAGCAGAAAAACGGATATGCAGCAGAGGAACTTTTAATCTATTCTCCGTCGTATCAATGATCTTTGCCCTCACCCATTTTGCTTTCTTACAACAATGAAATGATCTCTCACAATACATGGATGTATCTCGATAACATCCAGAATTGCTGCTTGAGATTTTTGCCCACATATGATTCTCTTGGTAGAGAAAAGTAATTGGTGTTTATGCAGAATAATCTTTCCTATAAATTATGGATTTTTCTGATGTCACCAAAATAAAAATGCACAAATTTGCTGAGTTGCTTAGATGAAATTTGCTTTTTTTTTTTTTTAAATGTACACTGCTTCTTTTGGGGTGGGGGTATGCAGTTTGATTAAATGTTAATTTCTTCGCTTTTAAATGAATTGTAATATATATGTATGAATATATAGATATATATGTAGCGATACCCCCTAGAGGGCTGCTGGATTAAATTTGGGTCCTGCTGTTACCCCACCTTTCACCGTCCCAGAATGAATCTATGTTAGGAAATTTAGATATATGTGAGTGCCAGTCACTTCAGTCTTTTTCCAATGCTTTATTAAACAAACTTTCAGTAGCAGAAGGATAGAGGGTTAGGGGAAGTTCAGATACCTTGTTTGCAGATCACTGATGAGGTTTTTGGATCCAGAGGACAACAGCTTTCTGTCTCTGCATCTTGCGACAACCGGATAGGCCTCTCACACCGACCTAGCAGCCGGTATGAAGCATGGACAAGTCTCTGCCACAGACTTAGCGATACGTGGAACTCCTGGATTATCCCCTGCCACAGGATTGTTTAGCCAGTACTCAGTTAGTTATAGAACAGCTGCACAGTACCAGACCCTTTAAGCCATTCGGCAGTACTGTGAGGTAGGTTAACTTGGGTGCATCCTCCAAACGAGTCACCAGGCCCTCTCTGAGAAACCAGCCTTCAGCCCGGTTCTCTCCAGCAAGGGTCCTCCCCTGGAATCTTCTCAGTTTATATGGCTTCTTCCACGCTGGCAAGACAGCACATGACCTGCTTCAGTTAAGTAGACCCCAGACAGACTTCTGGGTCTACTCGTAGTAGTACAGCCTCGAGCCAGCAGGGCCCAAGGTAGAAGAGAGCAGTTGTCACATACCTTAGGCCAGGAGGGCCATGAGGTCAGAGAGAATATGCGTACAGCCTCAGGCCTGGAGGGCCATGAGGTCAGAGAGAAAAAATCATGGCGTCTGTCCCTTAAATATCCTCTCCCAGAATGCACAGTTTCTGGGAAAGAACAGTCAATGCACTTAACTTGCTGTATTTCTCACACTGGCCTGTGGTGACAGTGACACCTACTGGCAACAGTGAGAACAGCTATTTACAGCTCAGATAGCACTAAATTTACAGATAGCCCCTATTCTTCAGGAACAGGGCGCTACATTTATATATCTCAAAATGTCAAGTCCTGAGCCACTAGATGTCTTAAGGGTTACTCGCGACCAGTTGCCCCACCCAAACCCTACCATGCCCCGCCCCTAAACACTCCCTCATCATTTATCTCATGAAGTGACACTTAATTTTTTTTTGCAGAATTAATTTACAAAAATAAGTATTAACAACAACTTTATCAGTGCCCATCAGTGCAGCCTCACCAGTGCCCATCAGTGCAGCCTCACCAGTGCCCATCAGTGCAGCCTCACCAGTGCCCATCAATGCAGCCTCACCAGTGCCCATCAATGCAGCCTCACCTGTGCCCATCAATGCAGCCTCACCTGTGCCCATCAATGCAGCCTCACCTGTGCCCATCAATGCAGCCTGACCAGTACCCATCAATGCAGCCTCACTTGTGCCCATCAATGCAGAGTGCCCAGTCCCCTTCAGTGCAGCCTAACCTGTGCCCATCAATGCAGTCTCACCTGTGCCCATTAATGCAGCCTCACTTGTGCCCATCAATGCAGTCTCACTTGTGCCCATCAATGCAACGTGACCAGTGCAGAAGAAGAGTGAGGGGAGGAAGAGGAGAGCAGGTCGGATCACCACAGAGCGGGGAATGCCAGCTGTAACAGCTTTCATTTGAATTGCCGGGCCCTGCCGTCACACAGTCCCATCTCCTGGCCCGGTTCCTTTGAAAGATGTCACACTTCCCGGCATTGGACCGGTGTTCTGTCTATCAAAGGAGCCGTCCAGGAGGCCAAACTGTGTGTGACGGCAAACGCCCGGCAATGCAAATGAAAGCTGTTACAGTGGGTAATCCCCGCTCTGTGATGATCCGGCCGGCTCTCCTCTTCCACCCCTCTCTTTTCCACTTGGGAGATCGCTGGGATCGCTGTAGCCTTCAGGAGCCAATTAAAGCACCATTGTACTCTTAAAAACCACATAAAATCCACCTTAATTATACCTTCCCCATTAACTCCAATGCATTGCCTAAAATGGCAGATTTTACAGAAATCACTTATTTTTAACCAGAATTTTGAGTAAATGTAAAGACAAATTTTTGCTCATCTCCATTGAAAAGAATTCTATAACTTCCTATCTGATGTGTTCTTTCTTTGTAGGTGAGCCCCTATGCCGCTTATCTCCATGACTCGGTCTTAATGTATATGCTGGGATTAAGGCTAAATCTGAAGAATGGGAAGGATATAACGGATGGAAGGTCAATGGTGGAAAATCTGAGAGGATACAACCACACTCAGCTCTATGGTGAGAACAGTGACAGCTCACAAACCCATGACACCGGGTCAGTAACTTGAAAGAATGTGTGCCAGAATCCGAGCAGGTGCCCAACCACCAGTAAATCCAAAGGCAAAAAAGCCAGTGGCACGCCATTGTAATTCAATACAGGTGTAACTTTATTGTTTCAGACATGCAGACGCAAAGTGACCCCTAGGAGATCCTACTCTACAAATAAGCCCCGTTTTTGGGTGAAACACGTCTATTTCTAAAAAGGATAAGCAGCATAGCAAAAGCCTGTGGCACACCATTAACCACTTGTTGCCCGCCCCATAGCAGTTTTACTGCTACAGGGTGTCTCTCCTGTGCTGAATCACGTATATACTGTATATGTGATTCTGCACTTCTACCTACAGGGGCACACGCACAGTCCGGGGGGCACTTATGCTGTTAGCATTCACAGCAGAAGATGATCTGCGGGTGCTGGGCACTCGATGTCCTCCGAGACACCCACTGATCGTTGGTAATACACACAGAATAGAGATCTGCCTATGTAAACAAAGCAGATCTCAGTTCTGACAGGGGAGAAGGGATGGCTTTTACTGTGTGTTTCTGCAAAGCAGGGAACAAAAGCCATCTCTTGCCTTAGTAAAAGAACCTAACGCAGTACACAAAAACACTGGTAAGGCACACAGTTAACCCTTTGATCACCCTAGACCTTTTAACACCTTCCCAGCCAGTGTCATTAGAACAGTGACCGTGCATATTTTTAGCACTGATCACTGTAATAGTGTCACTGGTTCCCACAAAGTGTCAAAAGCGTCAGTTAAGCCCTGTACACACGATCGGATTCCCTATGGATTTTAAACCGATGGCTTTTTCCATCGGTAATCCGATGAAGCTGACTTCCATCAGTCTTGCCTACACACCATCAGTCAAAAAACCGACCGTCCCAAACGCCGTGACGTAAAACACTCGGAAGAGCCGAGAAAAATGAAGTTCAATGCTTCTGAGCATGCGTCGACTTGATTCTGAGCATGCGTGGGTTTTTTCTCCGATGGAGTTCCACACAGACGATCGGAATTTGCTATCGTTTTTTTTTCCATTGGTAAAATTTAAAACATGTTCTATTTTTTTATACCGATGGAAAAAAGACCGATGGGGCCCACACATGATCGGTTTGTCCGATAAAAAAAGTCAATCGGACTGTTTTCATCGGTAAAACCGATCGTGTGTACAGGGCTTTAGTGTCTGATTATCTGCTGCGATATTTCAGTCCTGCTATAAGTCACCGTGTCTGCTTATCCTGGAACAATAAAGTTACACCTGCATTGAATTTTAGTGGTGTGCCACTGGCTTTTTCTCTGCCATGTACCATGTTTAGAAATCGTAGAGCAAATGGCCATTAGCTTGTGGCTTTTTCTGCCCTATATGATGCCAGAACTTGGGGCATGAGGGTCAATCCTGAGCAAAATATAATAGTTTTCAATATGATGAATTTTTAATGCAATTTTTGGTGTAAAGGCCACAATGGAATAGAAAAAAAAAACTGATTTCAACTATACTGTATATTAGACATGTGCAGAATGAAGAAAATTGTTTTGTTTAATTTCAGTTAGTCATTTATATAAATTAGTTTAGTTAAATTTGTTTAGTTCATTTAATTCGTTTTTGGAATTCATTTTTGAAATTCGTTTTTGGAATTTGTGTTGTTTATTCATGTTGAATCGATTAGTTATTTACCTAAATTTGTTTAGTTAAATTTGTTTAATTCATTTAATTCATTTTCGGAATTCTATTTGTTTTTGCTAACTCTATTTGACCGAATTCAGAAAAATTTGAAATAATTTGAATTCCATTTGAATTCTAATTTATTCTATTCAAAATTCAAATTTTGGAAGAAGGTTATATTGTTATATTCTATTCTAGAGTTTTTTCTATTCTATTGTTTTCTATTATTTCATGTTCAATTCAATTTTTTTCTATTCTATTCAAATTTGAATTAATTCAATTTGAAATTTGAATTCTGGAAGAAGATTATATTTTTTCTATTTTATTCTATTCTTTTCCGTTCTTTTATTTTGTATTCTGTTCTGTTTTTGCTCTATTATATTCTATTATTTTCTATTGTATTATTTTCAATTCTGTTATATTCTTTTCTATTCTATACCTTTTTATTTTCTATTCTATTTTATTCTCTTCTGAAATTAGAATTCGGTTTCAAAAGTATCTGAATTTTGTCCGAAATTTTTGTTTCGGTTTTTTGGATTCGTTGAAATTCGGTACTATTGTAATTCAGAAATTCGGGTACATCTGAATTCCCAAATAATGAAAAATGTGTACGAATTTTAGATTCGGAACAAAACGCACTGCACATGTCTACGTATATGTGATCTGTTTTACAAGCCCAAATTTTGCAATATGTTTTGCCCATTTCTGGCATTTACACACATCTGTCATGTTATACTGTTAGAGGGTGACACCATTGCTTTCCACTGCAATAATGCAGCTTCCTGTGTCTCCTGCCTGCTCGTTGGAAGTAAGAGGAAATCTCCCCTTAGACAGTTATCAGTGGAACAGGAGGAAGATTTCTGCTCTATTCTCATTCTGGTGACAACTGTATAATTCACTGACTCAGTGACAATGGTCACCAGAACACAAAGAAAGGGTAAATCTCCCCAGTGGGGACACAGACAGCAGTAAAAAACCTGACAGGGGCTCTAAGCCTTCCACACACCATCCCAAAGTAAAACATAAATATGGCTTTATGATACAAGTAAATTTTAAAACTTTGTTATAGTAAACTTACATGGCATTTATGTTAGTAATTCTGCTCCACAGGAGTCACTGGCCTGCTGAGCATTGATGAAAAGGGACAGCGTTTCATTGATTACTCTGTATATGACCTGCAGTCGGTTGGCAATATGTCTCAATTTGTCCCGGTTCTGCAGTATGACAGCTACCGCAAAGTGATCTGGTAAGTGTGTAACAGGGTGTTAGGCATGTAGTTCTCACTTTTTACCACAAGATGCACCTCCGTCTTTAGTTCCTTTATTGAAAAGGTTTTTTAGGGCAATATCTTTACTTTTGTTCTGTCTAGGGATGGGGGCCAGGCATGGCATCAATGTGCCCTCAGCGATGGACTCTGGTGGCCATCGTGGGAGAGCCTGTGTATAATTGGATACAGAACTGAGATTTGAGACAGAGGTTTTATGTAGCCCCTATGTATAAATATCCGTGTTAACCAATCTTCAACCAATTTAATCATCAGACCCATCCAACTTATCAGAATATATGAAAAATAGGAAAATAATAAAGTAAATAACACCACATGTGAACCTGGGACAAATGGTGGGCAAAAGAAGTGGCTGCCCTGGGCACTGTGGTATCATGTGATGTGGGAGGCACCTCAAGGAGATTGGGGGGTGGAGGATTTGTGTTTGGAGGGGGAATTTGGAGGGTAACAGGGGATAAGAATTGTTCTAGGAGGGGAAATTAAGGGTGTGTGCTAGGAATGGTGATTTGGGGGGATTTTTGTTGGGAGGGTGGATTGAGGAAGATGATTTGTGCTAGGAGGGGGAATTTGGGGGGTTTGTGCTAGAAGAGGTGATATGGTAGAGCGGTGAGGGAATTTGAGGGAATTTGAGCTAGGAGGGGACTTTTTTTGGGGGTGGGGGGGATTTGTGCTAGTAGGAATGATTGAGGGTGATTTATGCTAGGAGGGGAAATTTGGGGGGATTTGTGCTAAGAGGGGGATGGGGAAGAGAAGTTGTGCTAGGAGAGGGATTGTTCTAGAAGAGGTGATATGGTAGAGGGGGAGGGAATTGTGTTTTGGGAGGGGGAATTTGTGCTAGTAGCGATAATTGGGGGGTATTTATGCTAGAAGGGGACTTTTGGGGGGCAGATTTGAACTGGGAGGAAAGGGGGTTTATGCCTAGGGGGTAAGCATGCAGATCAGTGCTCTATTTTTTTTTCTTTTGGGGGGGGATTTGTGCTAGTAGGGGTGATTGGAGGGTATTTATGCTAGGAGGGGGACATTTTTTTGGGGGGGTTCTGCTAGGAGGGAGGGATTGGGGGGAGAATTTGTGCTGGGAGGGGGGGATTCAGAGTGGGGGTAGAGGATTTGTGCTTGGATGGGAAATTTGAGGGGGTAGAGGATTTCTGCTAGGAGGGGTAATTTTTTTTGGGGGGGGGGGAATTTCAAGAGAAAGGGGATTTGAGCTTGGAGGGGGGATAGGGGGGAAGATTTGTACTGGGAGTAGAGGGAATTTATGGTTAGGGGGTAAGCATGCAGATTAGTGCTCGGTTTTTTGGGTTTTTTTTTGAAGGGGGGGGATTCTTGCTGACACGTAATGCTCATACATCTTGGGGTGGGGGGGGGCGCAGTTTGGTATGTTTACCCTGGGCTCTAGATGACCTTGTCCCGGCACTGGGTGAACTGTTCATGATACGTCCATCAGTCCACTATGAACTTATCATGAATGATTCACATGTGGTGTGGTGTTATTTATTTATTACTTTCCTATTTTTCATATTGGTGATATTCTGATAAATTGGAGGGGTCTGATGATTTAATTGGTTGAAGATTGGTTAACACTGATATTTATACCCAGCTCAACAGTATCTGTATAGATTATTTGTGGCACTTTTTTTTGTGTTGTCCTGAGTGCGGTTGTTGCACATAAATTTATAAACAAATGTAATTTATTTATTTGCTTAATTACCCTGGTACAATTTATTTTATTTTATTTCAGCATTGAGCACAGTTGTTTTCCTAAGTATATACAGTATAGCTCCTGTTGTGCCATTTGGGTGTACCCACAGTGTGTGGATAGTTTCAGGTAGGGACCGATACCCATTTGTGTGTAAAAAATAGGTGTAGCTTTGGGAACAGGTTCCCTATAGAGAGGGACAGATTAGGGACCCTACTAGACACCCTTGGGGACTGCCTGCTGTCCATGGAAAATATGCTTACCAGTGTTTCAGCTAATTGGGCTGCATCCGCAGCTCGATGTACAATTCTGGTATCTACCAGGTGCTGGGATGCTTTAACTCCCATGTGCATGTGCAGGAGTTGGGTCATCCCATGCTGGCCAGCGGAGATAGCTGAAGACCTCGCACCCTGAAGAAGCCAAGGAGAGCATGACAGCACTAGCAAAGGTAGCTTGCTGGAGAGGAGGTGTGTATTTGCGGACTTTGTTTCTATATCAATTGTTTGATGTGCTAGTCCTACAGATGCCTTCCAATACATCAGCTGGCCTGGACCTAATCGCCCTAAGGACCGTCCAGATTGCGGCTTCTCCAATGAGCTGTGCAAGGAAACGATAATCGGTAGGTGTGCTGGAAATTTTTACACACTAATATTTTTGATATACTTACCGTCTAGTCCACCTTACTTATACCCTAATAGATTGTAAGCTCTTATACCTTCTGTATTTCGCCTTATACCCTAATAGATTGTAAGTTCCTCCACCTTCTGTATTTCCCCGTATACCCTAAAAGATTGTAGGCTCTTCTACCTTCTGTAGTTCACCTTATAAATTGTAAGCTCTTCTAACTTCTATATTTCCCCCTTATACCCTAAAAGATTGTAGGCTCTTCTACTTTCTGTATTTTCCCTTATACTCTTATAGACTGTAAGTTCCTCCACCTTCTAGATTTCCCTTACACCCTAAAAGATTGTTGGCTCTTCTACCTTTTATTTTCCCTTATACCCGAACATGGCTTCCTCCAGAGCTTGCTAGGGGTTCCCTGAGCAATGAGCAATTGCTGCCACTGAGATAAGTTGCCACTGAAACCAATGATCCGTTTAGCTATCTGTAAATGGGGAATTATTCCCACTGATTACAAATGGAAGTAGCAATCTTCTCATTCACCATCACACCAATGTACAGTGAGATGTAGATAAAGTAATTTTTAGCAGGGGTTACATGAAACGAGAACACTATTTCAAGGGTTTCTCCATATTAAAAAGGTTGGGAATGGCTGCCCTATTGAATTGTAAGCTCTTCCACCTTCTGTATCCTTTCTTATACTCTGATTGTAGGCTCTACTATTTAACTTTCCTCTTCTGAAATACTCTGCAATGCTGGAGGACTCTGCTCCTTCCTCTATCTAACTCTTCCCTCTGGAAATACTCTGCTCCGTTGGAGGACTTTGCTCCTTCCTCTATCTAACTCCTCCCTTTAACTACTCTGTACTGCTGGAGGACTCTGACCCTTCCTCTATCTAATTGTCTTCTCCTGAAATACTCTGCTCTGCTGGAGGACTCTGCTCCTTCCTCTATCTAACTCTCCTGTCCCGAACTACTCTGCTCTGCTGGGGGACTCTTCTCTTTCCTCTATCTAATTCGCTCCATAAATACTCTGCACTGTTGGAGAACTCTATCCCCTTCCACTAACTAATTCTCTTCTCCTGAAAAACTCTGCTCTGCTGGAGGACTCTTCTCCTTCCTCTATCTAACTCTGCTCTCCTGAAATACTATGCTCTGCAGGAAAGGTCTCCAGTAGATCTAGTTTCTCTTTTCATTTGTTGTAAATTATGTATTACACACATTCCTAATTGCTTTTATATGCACTGGACAGCCCTGTAATTATAATAAATGATAATAATAATGATACTATTTTAAAAGTAATGTTACATAATTTTACTTTTTGGCAGACACCCCTATGATGGCTCTGATTGGTACCCTCGTAGTGACCGCTGTGGGAGGAGCTTTGTTTGCCATATTCCTCTTGGTTCAGAAAGGAAAACTTAGAAAGCAGTATGATGACGACACCTGGTGGCAGATTAAATACGAAGACATCACATTTTTGAAGGGCAACAAGGTATAATGTCCTCCAGTAGTGCAGAGTATTTCAGGAGACAAGCGTTATATAGAGGAAAAAGCAGAGTCCTTTAGCAGAGTATTTTAAGAGAGGAGAGTTATGCCTTGTACACACGGTCGGAATTTCCGATGAAAAAAGTCAGACGGAATTTTTTTCATCGGATATTCCGACCGTGTGTGTGCCCCATCGGACTTTAGAAAGAGAACATGTTCTTCTTTTTTTCGACAATTTTTTTTTCTTCTGTATGGAACTCCGACGGAGAAAAAAACACGCATGCTCAGAATCAAGTTGACGCATGCTCGGAAGCAATGAACCTAATTTTTCTCGGCTTGTCGTAGTGTTGTACGTCACCGCGGTTTTGACGGTCGGAATTTGGTGTGACAGTGTGTATGCAAGACAGCTTGAATGGAGTTTATCCCGACGGAAAATCCGATCATGTGTACAAGGCATTAGATAGAAGAAGGAGCAGAGTCCTCCAGCAGGGCTGAGTGTTTCAGGAGAGGAGAGTTAGATAGAGGAAGGAGTAGAGTCCTCCAGCAGCACAGAGTAGTTCAGGAGAGGAAAGTTAAATAGAGGAAGAAGCAGAGTCCTCCAGCAGCGCAGAGAATTTCAGGAGAGGAGAGTTAGATAGAGAAAAGAGGAGAGTCCTCCAGCAGTGCAGATTCCTTCAACTTCTTTTCTTCTAATATCAAACAATTAATAGATTGTTGGAGAATGACCTGAACTCATAATGAACATGTTTCCCATACAACAGCTGACATAAAGAAATCATATATGCTATGACTCTTTTCTTAGGCCAATCCTGGGGAATCGGCCTCCAGTACGCCAACAGCATCAAAGCGGTTCGGCAGTTTTGGATCGAGTGCTGTCATCTCCAGCAATCCGAGTTATGGCTTTACTGACAAGCAAGGAAAAGAGATCGTATATACCACCGTTGGTGTTTACCAGGTGCCAAGTTCCCATCCATTAAAATCTCTTTAAAACAGGATTTCTATATATTTTTTTTTTCTGTGCATAAATACTACAGATCAGTTTTATAGGGGGTTAAGCTGTTATAATTGATATTTTCCATGGAAAACATGACACAAAATCAGTCTCAGCCTATACATATGCCCTTGTTATAATATTGAGTATGTGCAGTAGATATAGTGGCAGGACATTTCTGTTGGGGTTTGTGGTATATTATCGTGTGCAACAAATATTTAATATTTTAAATTCCTGGAAATTCCAGGCTGTATTACTCGCTCTACTCAGCCACAGTTAAAGCCTAAGTGCAGCCAAAAACATAAGTAGCCAATCGGCACAAGGGTCATACCTTACTCTTAGTATGATGTGTCCTTTGTGCTGATTCTCCTCCTTTCTGTAGTAATCCCAAATTTTATATTGATACCAAAACAATAACAAAGGAAAAATCTTCCAATGTGCATACTAGTTCTGGTGACCCCATGATTCCCTTATTTTGGAAGGATTTCCTCTCACTTTTTGGGTTTTGGCTACGGGACAGGAAGTGAGGAAAAATCACCCCAGTCAACAATCTGAAAAAAAAACAAAAAAAAAAAAATGTTTTGCCTTTATATAGCGGGGTCTCTAAATTTAGGTGGGGTACCCCTGGGTGGTAAAGTATGGGAGTGAATGGACCATTTGTATTCGTGGAGGATTGGGCGGTGTAATAATCTCCTTGGCCTGTGCGTGGCGGGGTGCCCGCAGGCCCAAGGTAGATTCACTGCCATAGTGCTGTCCTTTTTGTCCCTTCTCGGAGATGGTACGGCGAGGGCGGGGAACCTGCCGTGGCGTCATTGGAGGGGATAAAAGGGGGAGACGCCCTGGTCACGAGGTCTTGCTCTTCTGGAGGTTCTTCATCAAGCACTCAGGCACCTTAGGCCTGGGTGTGGGCGGTTCTGGATTCCGGTTCAGGTGCCCTAGGCCTGACCGGAATGGAGTTGGAGTCCATCCCAGGCACCTTCAGCCTGGGGTGAGGTACTAAACCAGGAGGCCTGGGGCCCACTGACTTCGACTGGGTCCCGCAAGGGTGGAGAAGTCCGAGGGTCCCTGAAGTGGATGGGGCCCATATCTGAGGTGAGGAGGCCGGGGAGGTTACCCATTCGGAGAGTCTGGAGCAGCATCAACCCAGTGATGGATGGGCCTCTGGTAACTCTCTTGGAGGGACATCTTCCCCTGACAGGGGCCACAACGCAGCGAAGGTACTCCTATCTACGTTCTCTTGAGTCGCTGGTAGAGACTCTCAAGTTCTAAGTCCTTTCTAGCTAAGGCTATAGTAACCGCTGGTGAGATCGCAGTGGTTTAGCTGACAATCAGGACAGTGCCTCGACCTGCTAATCCCCTTGTATCAAACTGTTATCAAGTCGCAACCAGTTGGCTACTGAAGCACTGTTTATTGTGAGATATGCAATAAAACAAGAGTTGGACTGTGATCGGTGTGTGGAACTCTGGTTAATGGGAGCAAAGGGAAGTGTTGGCACAGCAGGACTTAATCCTTTACAGAAGCACACAGGCCCGAGGAAATATCTGGTACTGGCCTTCACCCCATCCATAGCTATGGGGAGGACATGGGCCGTGGCGCATCTCACCCTGTCGTGTGTGATACCCCTAGACGAAAGAGATGGGGTGAGGTCGCTACATTTACTTTTACTCAGCGCTGTCTTAACCACTTGCCAACCGTATAACTTAGATATACGGCGCTGATCGCCGCCATTACTAGTTTAAAAAAAAAATATGCCATACTTTGTAGACGCTATAACTTTTGCTCAAACCAATCAATATACGCATGTTGGGATTATTTTTACCAAAAATATATAGCAGAATACATATTGAACTAAATTGATGACATTTTTTTATTTTTTACATTTTTTTTATTGGATTTGTTTTATAGCAGAAAGTAAAAAATATATTTTTTTCACAATTGTTTATAGCGCAAAATATAAAAAACACAGAGGTGATTGAATACCACCAAAAGGAAGCTCTATTTGTGGGAAAAAAAGGGGAAAAATGGCGTGGTCATGAAGGGGGGGGGGGATCTTCCGGAGGTCAAGTGGTTAAACTCACTGCCACACTGTTCGCACTTTCAATGGTGTCCCAATATTTACTGCCCAATAAGCTCTGTGGACTCAATATATATGTGGTTTCCAAGTGACATGACAGCTCATATAATCATGATCTGGACCCCCCAGGCAAGAATCATTCATTGCTTGAAGCCACACATGGGGCTGAACCCAAAGCAGCATACAATTAGCTAATAGTTTTTTCAGCAGGAAAGGCCATGCAAATGTTTTTTAACCTCCTCAACTGTGAAATACATCATATACTGTATATATTGCATATAATTGGCAGGGATTGGGTATATCTGCCTGGATTGGATTCTGGTGGGTTCCATAAACTCCTTTTTGAAATCTGCGAAATTTAACGACAAATTCTATTGAATTCTATGGGGGGGGGGGGGGGGCATATGTTGATAAAAAATTCAATTTTCAAGGCTGTGAATATCACAAAATATGACTCATTGGTAGTAGCTTTTTCAGTGAGTTGATTCCAGTCAGAACTGTGTTTTAGGGCTTCTCAGATCACTTTTAATAAACAAAATTCAACACAAACAGTTGCCCACGCAGGGGTTTTCACTGTCAAAACAGGAACTGTGAAACTAATACCAAGCCACCTGACTTCCTCTCTTCAGCAGCAGAACTACTTAGGCCTTAAACCTTGGCCTTTGGAGTGTGGCTAGTCCCTCAGACCATCTGACACAGTACCTCGGTCGTAGGGTGACCACATTTCCAAACTGGCATTCAGGGACACACCCCGTCTCTCACCTTCCCCAAAAAAGATGAGGGGGGCGGGGGAAAATGTCATTTCGGGGTTGATGGGGAATTTGGCGGCGGGTTATTTGTCAGGTGAATGTGCCACTTGCCACTAGATGCAGTGCCGCTTGCCACCCATAGCTTGCCACCAGATGCAGTGCTGCTGTCACTCCCTCTGCATGAACCACGTGTGTAGAGGGAAAGGAGTGGCGTCACTATTTAGAGAGTGGATCACACCAGTCCCTGCTGCTTTCGGCTGGGTGCCGGAGAAGGAGGAGGTGCCGAGGTGGGTGGGAACAGCAGTGCTGCACTAGGTCGCAGGCCTCGCTCCCGGTCTCACTGTCTGAGAGTAAATTGTCACTTGTTGCAAGATGCCAGGCAGCGCTGGCCCTAGCAACCAGTTCTGAAAATGTAGTTATTAGTTAGTACGGGGTGGCTGTGTCCTCTATTTCATTCCGGGACATTGTATTGTCCCGGAATGAAGGTGCCCGGGACCCAGGACAGACATGGTAATTGCGGGACAGTCCCGGGCAATCTGGAACACGTGGGCACCCTACTCGGTCGGTGTTCCTGTGCCCCTCTCTCAGCTCACCCAGCTCTCCTGGCTTTCTCAGCCTGTTGGGTTGCAGCTATCTGCTGCATGGGCTCATGCCCTGGCCTCTTCATAGGGGATCAACTGACACCCTAGCCTTTCTCCATTCTCAGAGACCTCTAGGTTTTCTCAGTCTTCTGGACTTGCTTAGTTGTCTAGGATCTCTCAGTCCTCCAGACTTGCTTAGCGTCTCAATTTTCTCATCCCTCTGGACAAGGAACCTCCTTTCATGGAGAACTGTCTCCTAAACAGAGCAGACCTGTCTCCTAACCGGAGCACTGAGCTATGTCCAAGCCTGTTATTATATAATGTCCTGCAATTCCTGGACACTAGTTTGGAGACTCCTTCCCCCCCAAGGTCATTGAAGTCTCCAAACTTCTTTTTGTGTGCTCTAAATCGATATTCCGGAGCCCCACACTCTGCTTTCGTGTGGACTCTTTGTCCCTTTTTCCTACTTTTACACAGTGACAGCGCCTCGCACTGTCACAGCTAATAGATAAGCTATTGTCAAGAAGGTCATAGGGAGCTGGGCACTGCCATTGGGGAAATTTAAAAAAACTAATATATTTTGAGGACAGCATCAGCGATTCTGGCTCTGGCATAACATATTTTGGATTTGTAATTGACTTTTTATCTTTTACATTTAGCTTGGCTTAAATGCAGTAGTGGCATCCCAATATAATTTATCTCATATTTAAAAAAAAAAAAGGCTTTTTTAGGTAGTTTTGTCTGCGGTAATAGGCTTGAATTGACTGGTGGAAGTAGCAGTCACAACAGATGTAAAAGCTATAGGGAAGTTTACTCCTGAAAAATAAAGTTAAAGCCCTCCATTTAATATATATATATATATATATATATATATATATATATATATATATATATATATTAACTGTACCACACTGCATTGCCGTGTAAGTTTAATAAAATGTAACATCAGAGTGCAAAAAAACACTTCAAAATCAACCTTCCCATCCCCAATTATTCCCTAAATATTGTATTTGTTTGGTAGAAATGAAAATCATCGGGAAAATATAAATGCACTTAAATAGCCAGCATGGCAAGGCAGGTAGACAAGGCGGCAGGTTTTATCTTGCAATATAAATAGAGTGTATTAGCTGAGAAACCATAGCCATGCATATAATCCAGTAACTGAACAGTATATAAGCAGTTTGCTTAGGCCACAATCTAAAAGTGAGAGACAAGGCAGGTTTTAGCTTGAATACACATTACAGTGTATTATTGTGGTGTCAATATTCACAAATATTGTTCAGTGTCTGGCCAGTATGTTAGCAAATTGAGTAGGCTGCAATATAAGAGGGAGAGACAAGGCTGGTTTTATCTTTAAATAAACTTTACTGTGTATTATCAGAGGGACAAAAGCCACAAATGTTGTTTAGTGGCTGGACAATATGTAAGCAGCTTGGTTAGGCTGTGATATAAGAGAGGGAGAGAAAATGACGAGGCAGGTTTTATCTTACAATAAAAATTTGAGAATATTATCTGAGGGACAATAGCCACAAATATTGATCAGTGGTTGGACAGTATGTAAGCATGTTGGTTAGGCTACAACATAAGAGACAGAGTAGAGGCAGGTTTTATCTTGCAATCAAAATTTGAGCGTATTATCTTAAAGACAATATCCACAAATACTTTTGAGTGCTGGAGCACCAGAATAGACTGCAAATGTTGAGGTGCAGTGCAAGATTTTACCTGTAGCAAACATTACAAATTTGACAGCTGAGGTCCAGCTGCAAAAACATTATGTGTAGTGCCTTTATAGTGCTGGAATACTAGAATAGACTGCAAAGTTCAAGGTGCAATGTAGTAGTTACCCTGTTGAAAACATTAGAAATTTGTCAGCTGAGGCCCAGATGCAGAAACATTAAGTGTCGCCTATAGGGCTTGTTTACACTAGTGCCGACTTCTAAAGAGTGATCCGCAGTGGATTGCTTTTCAGACGGTATTTGACGGGCAGTGAGGAGGTATTATGTCGCCTCCTTACTGCCTATTTAACCCCTCAAAGCCTGCACTGCTTAGTTACAACTAGGGATGAGCCGAACACCCCCGGGTTCGGTTCATACCAGAACCCGCGAACGGACCGAAAGTTTGCACGAACGTTAGAACCCTATTAAATACAATGGATGCGAACGTTCGAAATCTAAAGTGCTAATTATAATGACTAATATGCATGTTATTGTCCTAAAAAGGGTTTGGGAACCCGGGTTCTGCACCAGGGGACATGTATCAATGCAAAAATAAGTTTTAAAAACTGCAGTTTTTCGGGAGCAGTCATTTTAATGATGCATAAAGTGAAAAAAAAAGTCAAATATTCCTTTAAATATCGTACCTGGGGGGTGTCTAAAGTATGCCTGTGAAGTGGCACGTGTTTCCCGTGTTTAGAACTGTCCCTGCACAAAATGACATTTCTAAAGGAAAAAAAGCCATTTAAAACTGCTTGCGGCTTTAATGTAATGTCTGGTCCCGGTAATATGGATGAAAATCTTTGAGAAAAATGGCATAGCTACCCCATCAGGCCCCCCCCCACCCTACCCCAGCTAATTAGCAGCCCCTTTGGGTCTTGTATGGATATTAAGGGGAACCCCGCACACAAAATAAAAAAGGCCCTATATACTCTGAACAGCAGTATACAGGCGGTGCAAACAAGACAGGGACTGTAGGTTTGTTCTTAAGTAGAATCTGTTTTTTAATTTTGAACAGGTACATTGTTTAAGTGTAGCTCCAGCCAAAAAATATATTTTTAAGCTTTTTGGAAAATATAGGGAAGGGTTATCACCCCTGTAACATTTGTTTTGCTGTCTGTGCCCCTGTTCAGAACATTTCACCTCACTTTCCGTCCCAATGACAACTGTTTTTGAAAACTGGAGTTTTTATTGAAAAAAGGATTGGTGATAAAGCATCAGTAGAGAGGAGACACCTTTTTCCCATATTAACTCTTACAGGAAAGAATTTCCCTTCCTAGGGGTAGATTTCCTCTCACTTCCTGTTGTCTCCTTCCGTTTGCAAGTAGGAGTCGTTTGTAAGTTGGAAGTTTGAAAGTAGGGACCTGCCGTATATACTCTGCAGAAATTTGCCCCTTACATGTTGGTGTTGCCACAACACTGTGAGCCCTCACAGTTACTCTTGGTGGGTGCATGAATGGGCCCTGCTGTGAATTATTAGATCAAGAATTGTAATTGCATGCCCCTGTTGAACAGGAGCTGAAAAATTGGGCCTTAGCCACTGGTGCCACAACACTGCAACCCCTCACAGATACTGTACTTGGAGCACAGCAATGAGCCCTGTTGCAAAGTATTGCATCAAAAATTGTAATTACACGCCCCTGTTAAACAGGGGCTGAAAAATTGGGCCTTAGCCACTGGTGCCACAACACTGCAACCCCTCACAGATACTGTACTTGGAGCACAGCAATGAGCCCTGTTGCAAAGTATTGCATCAAAAATTGTAATTACACGCCCCTGTTAAACAGGGGCTGAAAAATTGGGCCTTAGCCACTGGTGCCACAACACTGCAACCCCTCACAGATACTGTACTTGGAGCACAGCAATGAGCCCTGTTGCAAAGTATTGCATCAAAAATTTTAATTACATGCCCCTGTTAAACAGGGGCTGAAAAATTGGGCCTTAGCAACTGGTGCCACAACACTGCAACCCCTCACAGATACTGTACTTGGAGCACAGCAATGAGCCCTGTTGCAAAGTATTGCATCAAAAATTTTAATTACACGCCCCTGTTAAACAGGGGCTGAAAAATTGGGCCTTAGGCACTGGTGCTGGTGCCACGACACTGCAACCTCTCCCAGATACTCTAGTTGGAGTGCAGGAATGAGCCCTGCTGCAAAGCATTGCATCAAAAATTGTAATTACATGCCCCTGTTAAACAGGGGCTGAAAAATTGGGCCTTAGCCACTGGTGGCGGCACCCAGAAATAAAAATGTTTTTCCAAGATATCATGAATCGGATCATTGAGGAGGAGGAGGATAGTCAGTCAACATAACAGGACAGTCACTCAGTCAGTATCAGCATCAATCTTGAAGGGATGTGACATTTGAAAATAAATTATTCTGTTATATCAGCTTCAGGTGCGTGGTAGCTGGTGGTGATCCAAGACTGGTTCATCTTTATGAAGGTCAGTCGATCAACCGAATCGGTGGACAGGCGCACCCTGTGATCCATGACAAATCCTCCAGCAGCACTGAATGTGCGTTCCGAAAGAACGCTGGATGCAGGACAGGCCAGTAGCTCAATTGCATACTGTGCAAGCTCTGGCCAGTGATCCATCCTTAAGACCCAGTAAGCCAGAGGATTTTCGGTGGGAAAGGTGTCCAAATCTGACCTTGCCCCTAGGTATTCCTGCATCATGTATATCAGACGCTGGCGATGGTTGCTGGAACCGATCATACCTTGGGGCTGTGGACTAAAGAATTGTCTGAACGCATCGGTCAGACGGCCACCTTCCCCACCGCTCCTTCTTTGACTGACCGAAGTCTCAGCAACTCGTTGTCCCAGACCAGGAGTTTGTAACCTCCCAGTCTCTGGGAACGTGCTGCATAGACCTTTCTGCAAGACCTCCCGGAGTTGTCTCATCCTCTGCTCCCTCTGCGACGGTAAGATAAGGTCCGCAACCTTAGCCTTGTACTGTAGATCAAGGAGAGTGGCCAGCCAGTAATGGTCCCTCTCCTTGATCTGAAGAATACGAGGATCCTTCCGCAGACTTTGCAGGATCAGGGAGGCCATGCAGCGTAGGTTAGCTGAGGCATTAGGTCCGGAGTCCTCTGGGTCACTAAGGACGACATGATCCGCAGCCACCTCCTCCCAGCCACGTACAAGTCCACAGGTTTCTTGGGACTGTAAATCATCCCTAAAAGACTGCTGCTGTTGATGCTGCTGAGTGCCAGGCTCCACCTCCATGCTGACACAATCCTCCTCCTCCTCCTCCCCCTCGTCCTCTTCCTGTGCGATGGGTGGGACAGAAGGAGCACTGTCTGGGTAAAGGGGGCCTTGAGAGGCAAGAAAGTCCTCCTCTTCCTGCCTCTGTTCTGCCTCAAATGCCCTGTCCATTATTCCACGCAGCGTGTGCTCCAACAGGTGGACAAGAGGTACAGTGTCACTGATGCATGCACTGTCACTGCTCACCATCCTCGTGGCCTCCTCAAATGGTGCCAGGACAGTGCATGCATCCCTGATCATGCCCCACTGGCGTGGTGAAAAAAAACCGAGCTCCCCTGACCCTGTCCTGGTGCCGTAGTCGCACAGGTACTCATTGATGGCCCTCTGCTGCGTGTGCAGCCGCTGCAGCATGGCCAACGTTGAGTTCCACCTGGTGGGCATGTCACATATAAGGCGGTTCTTGGGCAGGTTCAACTCCTTTTGCAGCTCAGCCAGGCGAGCACTGGCATTATAAGATCTGCGGAAATGCACACAGACTTTCCTGGCCTGCCTCAGGACATCCTGTAAGCCCGGGTACCTGCCCAAGAACCGCTGCACCACCAGGTTAAGGACGTGAGCCACACAGGGCACATGGGTCAGTTGTCCCTGTCGGAGGGCGGAGAGGAGGTTGGTGCCATTGTCGCAAACCACCATTCCTGGCTTAAGCTGGCGTTGCGTCAACCACCTCTCGGCCTGCCCCTGCAGAGCAGACAGAACCTCTGCCCCAGTGTGGCTCCTGTCCCCAAACACACCAGCGCAAGCACGGCATGGCATCTTTTTGCCTGCGTACTTGCGTAGCCCCTTGAACGCCTACGGAGCACCGCTGGTTCCGAGGACAAAGCACAGGAAGAGGCCATGGAGGAAGAAGAAGAGGAGGGGGTGGAGGAGAGAGGTGTGTCACAACCAGTAGTAGCATTTTGGAGGCGTGGCGGCTGAACAACCTCCAACACTACTGCACCTTGTCCTGCATCCTTCCCAGCTGCCAAAAGAGTGACCCAATGGGCCGTGAAAGAAAGGTAACGTCCCTGTCCATGCCTGCTGGACCATGAGTCAGCGGTAATAAGCACCTTACCGCTGACCGCACTGTCCAGCGAGGCCAAGACATTGCCTTCCACATGCCTGTAGAGAGCCGGAATCGCCTTCCGTGAGAAAAAGGGGCGTTTGGGAACCTGCCACTGAGGAACCGCACATTGCACAAACTCACGGAAGGGGGCCGAGTCTACCAACTGAAAAGGCAGCAGTTGAAGCGCTAGCAATTTAGCCAAGCTAGCATTCAACCGCTGGGCATGTGGATGGCTGGGAGTGAACTTCTTTCGACGGTCCAGCAGCTGGGGCAGGGAAATTTGCCTGCTAGAATCGGACGTCGGTGTACTGCTAGCAAAGTGCCCGCAAGTACTTGGCTGTGACACACCTAATTCTACACCTTCATTCCCCTCAGTGCAGGTTTCAGAGAGGACTGAAGGTATAGTGGGGTTGGAGATCCCAGCTGATGCGGTGCAAGGAGAGGTCCGCTTTGTTCTTTGGTGTGGGTCTTTAAGGTAGGTTTGCCAACGAGCTGCATGGCAGGTCAACATATGTCTGGTCAAGCATGTGGTGCCCAAGCGGCTGATGTTGTGGCCACGCGATATACGCTTGAGACATATGTTGCAAACAGCAGCTGTGCGATCTGATGCACTCGACTCAAAAAAGGCCCACACCAAAGAACTTTTTGAATAACGGGCAGAGGCAGTGCCCTGCACAGGCGGAGCTCTGCGGTGTGATTCAGTCGGTGTGCTGCCCTTACGCTGGCCCCCCGAGGGCATCCTGCCTCGTTGGAGATGTGCCTCCTCCTCCTCCTCCTCCTCCTCCTCTCTCCTATTAGGCACCCACGTGGAGTCAGTGACCTCATCATCCCCTCCCTCCTCATCACTGGAGCCAATCTGGCAGTATGCTGCAGCTGCTGGAACATGACTGCCAGATTGGTGTCCTTCTTGAGCATCCCCTCTCTCTGCTCTCACGCTACTGCCTTCCTCTAGCTGGGTATCATCATCAGACCCTTCGAAACGCTGGGCATCCTCCTGGAGCATGTACCCAACACTGTGCTCAAACAGTTCGGGGGACTCCTCAGGAGGACATGGTGGGTCTAGGGAAGGTATGACTGATGATGACATTGATACCAGGGAAGAGGACGCTTTGGCAGCTGCTTTGCCGGTACCCTGAGCCTGGGTGAGAGAGGATGAGGAGGATGAGGAGGGCTTGGTCATCCACTCTACCAAGTCTTCGGCATGATGCGGCTCAACACGTCCAGCTGCCGAAAAGAAGGACAAGCGTGTCTCATGGCCACGTGCTGATGACGATGCACCGCGTCCACGACCAGCACTGTTGTCTCTAGACACAGAGCCTGCTTGCCCTCTTTTATTGGCTCCTGACTGTCTGCCTCTCCTTGTTTGCCTTCCAGACATTCTAATGGCCTGCAGGGAGATGGGAAAACACAGCAATAAGGCCTAGCTTCAGGAGTATATTTAGCAGGAAGCACACTACGCCCGCTGTAAGTGCTGCAAATGCCTGTTAGTGTAACACACTAGGAAAACACAGCAATAAGGCCTAGCTTCAGGAGTATATTTAGCAGGAAGCACACTACGCCCGCTGTAAGTGCTGCAAATGCCTGTTAGTGTAACACACTAGGAAAACACAGCAATAAGGCCTAGCTTCAGGAGTATATTTAGCAGGAAGCACACTACGCCCGCTGTAAGTGCTGCAAATGCCTGTTAGTGTAACACACTAGGAAAACACAGCAATAAGGCCTAGCTTCAGGAGTATATTTAGCAGGAAGCACACTACGCCCGCTGTAAGTGCTGCAAATGCCTGTTAGTGTAACACACTAGGAAAACACAGCAATAAGGCCTAGCTTCAGGAGTATATTTAGCAGGAAGCACACTACGCCCGCTGTAAGTGCTGCAAATGCCTGTTAGTGTAACACACTAGGAAAACACAGCAATAAGGCCTAGCTTCAGGAGTATATTTAGCAGGAAGCACACTACGCCCGCTGTAAGTGCTGCAAATGCCTGTTAGTGTAACACACTAGCATACCTCCCAACTTTAAAAAGTCCCCCCCGCGGGACATTCATTCTGAAGAAATATCTCTGCCAACAACAGTTGTTGAGCGGGGGGGGGGGGAGTCCGCCGGGACACGTAACAAAAAATCAGTTCAACTGTTGTTGAGGGGGGGGGTGCGGTACACTGTTTTGCCCGCAAATCGCGGGGGGGGGGCCTTACCTGCTCGTTCTCTGATCCTCTTCATGCTGTCAGCTGTGCCTTCTCTTCTTCCTGCTGTGCGGGAAAAAGGTCACTCTCGCGGGACTGTGGGAAGGAGAACCCGCACAATCCGTGCCAGTTGGGAGGTATGCACTAGGAAAACACAGCAATAAGGCCTAGCTTCAAGAGTATATTTAGCAGGAAGCACACTCTGCCCGCTGTAAGTGCTGCAAATGCCTGTTAGTGTAACACACCAGGAAAACACAGCAATACGGGCTAGCTTCAGGTGTATAATGTGCAGGAGGCACACTACGCCCACTGTAAGTGCTGCAAATGCCTGTTAGTGTAACACACCAGGAAAACACAGCAATACGGGCTAGCTTCAGGTGTATATTTTTCAGGAATCACACTACGCCTGCTTTAAGTGCTGCAGATGCCTGCCTGTGTTACGCAACAGGAAAACACAGCAATAAGGGCTAGCTTCGGTTGTATACTGTGCAGGAGGCTTAGCAAAAATATCACTAACACTGTCCCTACCTATCCTTCTCTCTCCCTGCACACAAGGTTTAGCAGAATATCACTGACACTGTCCCTACCTATCCTTCTCTCTCCCTACACACAATATCACTGACACTGTCCCTACTTATCCTTATCTCTCCCTACACACAATATCACTGACACTGTCCCTACCTATCCTTCTCTCTCCCTACACACAATTTCTCTAACACTGTCCCTGCCTATGTACGACTTTCCCTGCGCCGGAACACACTACACAAGGCCGCCGCGCTGGCGGCCTTGTATAGTGTGGGGCGTGTACTAAACCCCCCTGAGCTATAATTGGCCACAGGCATCCTGCCTGTGGCCAATTATGGCTCTCCTCGCTGCCGGCGCTGTGATTGGCCAAGCATGTGGGGTCACAGTGCATGCTTGGCCAATCACGGCGCCGGGATTTTGGGCCGTTCGCGTCACTCGAATTTGGCGCGAACGACCCAAAACGTTCGATCTTCATCGAACACACGATGTTCGAGTCGAACGTATGTTCGACTCGAACGCGGAGCTCATCCCTAATTACAACCATGCTCCAATAACTTGAATGGGTTGCCTGTGGTGGGTGGTGCTACCAGCCAAACGTGACATGGAAATAATTTTTGCGGCATGTATATAACCCAATTCAGCTGCCTTTGGAACTTGGGGGGGGGGGGGCTGGTAAAAATGTAGCTCAGCTGCCTGTTTTTGGCACCCCCCCAAACCAGAAAGGACTTCAAACTTTGAAGCACAAAACACGATTCACCCTGCAGCGAACAGTAGGAATTTGCCAGCTGAGTTCCAGCTGCAGAAACATTGTATGCCACCTTTACAGTGCCGGAGAACCAGAATAGGCCTCAAACATTGAGATGTAATGCAGGCTTTACCATGCACCAAACATCAGTGTAGTGGGATGGAAGACCCTTTAAATTGAGTACCACCTTAGGGTCACTCGGCAGCCTCTTCTTGCCATTCGTGCCATTGCTAGAGGAATATAAGTAACTGTAGAAGGGACCCTGCCACCATGAGGAAATGCGGCAACGAGGGTCTTATGCGCACCTCCTTAACGTGCCACATTATGGGTTCCCTCTAAAATGGTAGCAGTAGACGGGCTATTTTACCCTTGTATCATTGATCTAATGATGTGGCCACCCAATGGTGGGCCTTCTCTTTGAGGACCACAATGATGAGGTTTTTACACAGGTAAAACCGCATTTATCCTGGAATGTTATATAATGCTCTGGGGTACTTGGAGGAAACTGCTGGTTCTGAAGAATCACAGAATATGGCCAGTAAGGGTACAGGCGATTGTACTGTCATTGGTGGACAAGACACATGCTGGGGAAGTTATCAGAACTGGAGCAATCAGAATCTGGAGCAGTTGTGCATGGCAACCAATCAGCTTCTTTCTTTCCCTTTCAATGCTTAACTCAACAAGCTGATAGAGGCTAATTGGTTTTCATGCACAGCTGTTCCACTTTTGATAAATTCCCCCTTGGTGTCACCACCAGCTCTAGCAGTGTGCTATGTCCTGCATCCTTCTCACTGACCTAGTATGCCATAAAAAAACATGTAGTGTCTCCCTTTCCATGTTTACCCTGGTGCTAACAGCATGGTCCAGAGATACAGACACATTACATTCCATATGCTGGTGGAGGGTGCGGCCTTCTGGGCAAAATATTGATTGACCGGATACCTACCAATGTGGAGGGGGCTGATTCAGTGAGCTGGAATGGGCACAACTGCAAAGCCAGCAGCTTTGCCAAGCTGGAATGTAGATACTGTTCATAGGATTGATTGGAAAATTTGTACTGCTGTAGACTGCAGAGTGGATGTAAGTAGGAGAATTCTGTTGAGGTTCAAGCCTTCGACTGACCCTCCTCAGTGTCTTTTTCCCACTTGACATGGTGGGGTAGATTTATTAAAACTGGTGCACACAGAATCTGGTGCAGTTGTGCACAGAAACCAATCAGCTTCCAGGTTTTATTGTCAAAGCTTAATTGAACAAGCTGATGTTAGAAGATGATAATTGATTACTATGCACAGCTGCACCAGATTTTATTCTGCACCACTATTAGTAATTCTCCCCTGGTGTATGCTAATCTTCTGAAAGCGTTTGTGAGACACCCTGCCTGAAACTAGAGGCTTCAAATATTGCAGTGGATGTTGCAGAAGGAGAATGTCGTGGATGGGCATAGGAGAATGAAAGTGGGCCTTTTGCTGTCAAATGTCAACGAGCCCTGTGACATTTTAGGTGCTTGCCTACAGTGATTGAATCATTCTGCCAACTCCTTATTGCCAATTTGCAGGGCTATGGTGAGCTTTGCAGAATAGAAGGAGCAGGAAGAAGAGGGTGCATTAGAAGCAGTTGCCATCAACAGGCTACTCTGAGCCCAGGAGAAGGAAGAAGTGGAAGGCTTTGTTAGTCACTCGGTTACCTTCTGAGCGCGTAATCCTAAATTAATTGTAAAGTGCCACACCCCTGTATTGTATATTTCTAGTAGCGTATTGTGAAAGATGGGTTTTTTGAAAGCACAACTATTAAAAAATATACTTTCTTTATTCAATTAAGTAGTGTACTACCATACAATATTCCATCAAATAGATCCATTATACAATCATATTCATTGGTTTTAATTAAATCATTTTGTAAAAGTGATATACATATATGCTGGTCTTTTGTGGCTCGACGCATTTCATGGAATACTTCACTTCTCCACTTTAGCATTGAAAGCTAAAAATTGACCTGGGAAGGAAGGGGTGAAGTGCCCAATAGGCAAGTGGTTAAAAAAAATATAGGTTTACAATCACTTTAAGGATTTAAATTAATAAAGGATTTGTTTTCTAGGATAATTGTGAGCATGGGTTCCCACTTCATAATTTTTTTGGGGGTATATCATTTTTTAATGTTTGAGAATCATACCACACTGTATAATGTGGTTTTCTTTGTAGTGATTAAGGTTTTTGTTTTGTTTAACTAAAATAATGCATTTTTGTTTTTTTAGGGTAGCAATGTGGCCCTTAAGATTCTCATTGACCAAATGGCGTCTTTGCGAGTGAAGAAGCCATCTGTGCAAAAGGAATTTCGCATAGTGAGTATGTCCAAAACATAGAGGAAAGCTTTCATGAGAAAAATACTTTCAATACTAACCTCCACATGTTAATAACGGCAGTAAAAAAAATTCAAACTTTTGTGTTGAATACCTCCAGAAAAATAGCATTGTACTTCCTATGCACTTCTTCTCTGTAGCCTGTAACTGCATTTAAGCAATGTGAGATCACCTAAGGCGCTGCTAGTCTCACCAGAAACGGAGAGAGATTTGGCGATGTCATTTTTGCTGCTCAATGTTCTCTTTGCTGGAGGGGAATCTATACTTGAGGACCTGCAGGGCACGAATCTCCCTACTTCATGTATTCAGGGGATCTGTGCTTCCTTCACCTCTGTCATTACCATGTAGGTGGGGTCTAAGTTAGGTACTCTTTTGGAAGGAGTCACTCACACACAGTATATGGTGCACTGAGGTTTTATATATTGATCTTGAGCAGGCTTCTTAGTATAACAAATATGCAAGTCTGGCACTTAATACAACAATTCAGTGAATAATCAGCATTTGATGTGTTTCCCGGGGGACGGCTTCATTTGTTTCATGACGGAATACCTTAGCAAACTGTTATTTTAGCAAACTGCACTGGCCACATGCTTCCGTACTGATCAGCAGAGTGAATGCAGTGTTGAAGGAACCTTCCCTAAGCTTTCCCTACTCTACTGGAACCTCTCCCTATGCTAAGTACTGTCCCTCACAAGAGGGTTTTTGTCCATGTCCAACCACTTTCCCAAAGTGCGCCAAAGTAACATGGGTTCCCTTATTTAATAGGTTCCCTCATCCAAGTACTTGAAGAAATCCCTAAGGAACCAATTGTCTTATGGGACCTCTCTTCCCATGCAGCAGCATTGGCACAAAGCCACCTACAGGTTGGAGACTAACTGCACCTGCCTACAACCCCACCACACACCAGAGCAACAGTAAATGTTGGGGGGAGGAATGTAGCACCTGCCTTGATAGGTGCTAGGTTAGATAAATTTAGTTACTGGCTCACTGTAATCAGTTGAGCTGCCTGCGATTGTTTTGGTCTGTTCTGTGTTTCACTGTCTGCATGGTTGACTGCTTCCCCCTGTCTGGAAAGGTTCTGGAAGATAGTGGGCTGGGAGAGTCAAAACAGAACCTGAATATTTATGCAGCCTTGGCCAATCCCTGGGGAGAGGTGCCCAGATGGTGGCTGGGAAGAAGCATAAATGATCTGACTGAGACCCGAATCCAAGGGGTTCTTATTCCAGAGGAGGAGATCCCGGCCTGGGGGTAACTGCACTCCTGGGCAGGCTGGCCATATGTCTGCTGTTCATTGATGTCCCAGTTGGCTAGCTGGGGGCCAATTTTGTTGAAAGTTGCTGGAACTCACTGACAGACTTTCATCTGGGATCTGGTCTGGTATCACTGGGAAAAAAAAAGGTGTCTGGAAAATATTGGTATAAGGCATCCAACTATCCAAGGACATTAGTGAGTACAGACTGGAGAGAGAGATCCTTGAGACTGTATGCTGCTGAAATAAAATGAGGGGTGTAGTGGTGGCGCTGTTCTTACATAAAACCAGTCTACTGGGAGATGGAAAAGTTGGAAAAATTATACAAGATAATGAACTGTGGAGTGGGCTCTGCCTGGTGTTTACTGTGTGCCCATCCGCTGAAAGTATATACAAAGCCTGAGTTTGAATGCTATATACAGAACCTAGGTTTAGATGCAGAGTGAGACCTTTAGTAAAAGTTTACTAGTGAAATATAAAGTGTGGAAATAGAGTGTCTCTGCCTGGTGTTTGCTTGACTATAGCAGTGACCTTCAAAAGGTGATAGTGTTGGTAGGTGTTCCAGTGGGTAAAAAGAATTGGTTGAAAAAGAATAAGAATAAATGGTATAGATTCCAATTCCGGCTCGGCCGGGTGTTTGCTAGCTATGAACTAGCTGATAAGGGTGCTGTGAAACAAATAAATGCTACCTGTGTGGTGCTGCAAGAGATGCGGTGTGGACAAATAAATTAAATAAAGTTACAATGAATTCAAATGTTGTCTCGGCCGGGTATTTGCTGAACCCAGCTGGGATTGTGTTCAGTCCCAAGAGATTAAACAATTAAATGAGTGTTTAAGTGATCCGTGATACACTCTGACGATGCAAATAAAATGTTCAACATAGGATGAAGAAAAATAAAATAAAATAAAGATAAAATAAAATGAATAAAGTCCAAATGCTGCAAAGTCCGAAATTGGTGACAGGTAAATTGGTGACTTCTGTGCTTGTTTTGGTAGCCTGTGCCGTGAATGTGATTGTCCATGATTGTTTAAGATATTGCACTCACCAGATCCTCCATATCCTCAGGGGGTATGGTGCAGTCACAGTATGTGCCACTGTGTAGCAGTCTCAGGAAGTCGGGATGGCTCCTATGGTCCCTTGTGGTCCTCCGAGAAGGTGAGGGTTATAAAAAGGAAAGAAGGATGCCCATAGTGTGAACCCGTTTAAATTGATTTATTAGTGAAATCGGGAAAGAGGGTACTCACATTATGTTAGACAATTAAAAGCATTTAAAATGGCGCTTAGCCGGTGAAGAGCGATCCAAGGTATTGGAAGTGATGATGTGACGTGACTCCGCCCTACGCGCTTCGTCAGATTGACGTCATTGGGAGCGTAATTCTTTTTCAATCAATTCTTTTTACCCACTGGAACACCTACCAACACTATCACCTTTTGAAGGTCACTGCTATAGTCAAGCAAACACCAGGCAGAAATTATAATACAGATAACGGCGCAAAAAGAAGGAACAACAACCTAACTGATAAAAATAAATCAGATGAAAATCAATAGGATTTAAAGTATAAAAGTCTTTCTCTTTGGAAGTCCATGTAATATTGAAAGCAAGTCATATGAACATATGCACCGTTGGCAGCAATTGTAGAGCGAAGCAGACTCTATATATGGCAAAGAAAAGAAAAAACAAATGCGCCTACTAAGTGCAGTATGTTAGAAATTTATTCGAGAATAATTAAAATAACAGCCAAATGGCTACTCACAGGATGGAAGTGGAGTAAAAGCATAAATAGATATCCTTCTAAGTTGTCTGCGGAGGGCATGAGTCACTCCGTGTGTCTGTAGTCTCCCGGTGGTGGAATACTGCCAAGATGAAGAGGTAGTGCACTGCGGTGTTGCTGCAGGGATGGGGAGATGGCAGAAGAACGGTAGATGCGAGAAGAGCTGTCCCTCTATGCCAGTGTGGACACCGGTTCCCACACGGCGTACGGCGTGCGGTTCACGCTGGAGCGCAGTCAGCTTCGGCAACCGGACGTGACGTCAATAGCAGACGCTAACTGATGACGCGTTTCAATGCTTCCGCATTTTCCTTGGATCTGATAGGCAATAGAAGCTGTCGGTATTATATGCGTTCCACCGGACGGAACCATCAATCTAGTGTCATACTCCGGAAATGAAGTGCTGTAGGCTGGAAGGAATGGATACATAGGCCTAACAATAGCATATACATAGGAATTCGTAGATTTAAAAAACATACAATATACAATTGATTGAGTTGATAGAAACCTTTAGAAGACTTGCCCTATAATGAATGTATATATGGCAAGAAATTTTATATTTTGACAGGAGATATATATATTGACATCAATGCATGGAAGAAATGCATGAGAGGGGCTTACAAAAAAATATCTTAAAAAGTGCATAGAAAATGCACTAAAAAATATATCAAAAATAAAAATGCTGGATGCAAAAAATATATATATCTCTAAAAATGCTGGATGCAAAAAATAAAAATAAAAATAAAATTGGAAATAAAAATAATAAAAATAAATAAATAAAAAAATAAAAATAATAATAGTAGCCAATAATATCCAAGAGACAGTTATGGAGAGCTGTTATTGAGAAACTCATAATCTCAATAATACAGATATCTAATTTATAATGATGGGGATCGCAAGCATGCATATGCACACATCCGCACATGCATGCGTCCAATCCATTGTGTATGGATATTGTGCTCACAATAAAAAAAGGGGTTTAATGATAAAAATTATATAACGATCATTGATAAAGGACCAATTGATAAACAGCCAATTGATAAAAAATCAATAAATAAAAATCTTTTACCATCAAGGAAGGAATATATAAATAGCAGGAATATATGTACAAATGAGGATGTAATAAAACACAACATAGTGGAATAAGGGTTCCTATTGGTTCTTAATGGTCTAAAAGGAAAAGAGGAAAAAGGTAGAGGAGATGGGGATGTGTGTAGATGAATACAAACATACACCCACACAAAATGTATGTGCACGTGTGTACATGAATATGTCTCTATCACATGACTGTATTAACCTCAATCTCCTCGTTAAGTCCAAAGGGTGTAAGTGTGTTCAGGATATAAATCCAGTATGTTTCTTGTTTACACAGACGTTGGAATCTCTCTGCTGATGTATATTTGTCGGGTATGGATTCCAAGATCCATACTCGAAGTGCAGAGGTGTCTTTAGAATGGTGAATGTTAAAGTGTCTGGAAACACTATATTGTGGACTGCCATCCTTAACTGCTCGGCGGTGTTCACCAAATCTAGCTCGCAATGTGCGTATAGTCCTACCCACATACAACAAACCGCATGGGCAGGTTATGCAGTAGATGACGAACATGGTGGAACAATTGTAGAAGGAAGTAAAAGTATACAGTTTACTGTTAGCGGAGTAGTTTTTTTGACCATGAGTCACATGGGAACAGGTGAGGCACAAGGCCTTATTACATCTATACATACCTACTAAGGGTATTAATGTTAGCTGTCTAGATGTGGTATTTTTAGCATTGATTTTCATTTTGCTAGGTGCAATTTTACCTTTTATGTTCGGCGCCTTGCGGTATGCAAATTTAGGGTGAAGAGAAAGTGATTTTTTCAAAAGTGGGTCCTGTTGTAAAATAGACCAGTGTTTACGGAAGATGCTTTCCATTTGCTTATGACTATGGTGATATTGTGTAATAAACCTCATCACTGGCATAGATGCCTGCTTGGGTTTTGATGCTATGTGGTCTGTACAATATAAGGAGCAAGCGTCATCAATAAGATGTACTGGATACCCCTTATCTGTGAACTTGGTTTTTAGAGGTATACTCTGTGTCACATAATCATCCAATCTAGTGCAATTTCGTCTGAGACGATGAAATTGGCTCTTTGGGATATTTTGAATCCATCGTGGGTGATGACAGCTGGTATAATGTAAAAAAGAATTACCAGCTGTAGGTTTTGTATAACTTTTAGTTGTTATCTCCTTATTGGTATATGATAGTTCCAAATCTAAAAAGCATATGGATAAAGTGTTGGATTCTGAAGTAAAGGTGAGTCCATAGGGGTTAGCATTACAATACGAGACAAAGCTATGAATGAGATCGGTAGGGCCGTCCCAGATGATTATGATATCATCTATGTATCGTCTGTAAAAAATGAGGTGCATAGTGAAAGGATTATTGGCCCAAATGTATTTTTCTTCCCAGAAACCCATAGTTAGGTTAGCATAGCTGGGAGCGAAATTAGCACCCATAGCGGTGCCCTGTTTTTGGCGATAGTAGGTTCCATCAAAAAGAAAATAATTATGATCTAAACAAAAGAGAGTGGCTTGAAGTATGAAATCTATTTGATGAGTGTTAAGATGAGGGTCATTTTTGAGGAAATGAGTAACGGCTTGTATGCCTATGTTATGAGGAATAGATGTATATAAGGAGCAGACATCTAGAGAGATCCATTGATAGGTGGATTCCCATGTATAGGGGCGCATTTGTTCAATTAGATCTGTTCCATCTCTAATATAGGAAGGAAGAGCCTGAGCTAGAGGTTGAAGGAAATGGTCTACATATAGCGAAAAACTGGAGGTGATACTCTTCATGGAGGCAACAATGGGGCGTCCTGGTGGGTTGATAGAGTTTTTGTGTATTTTGGGCAGATGGTAAAAGTATGGTACCTGAAAAAAGGATTTTCGAAAGAAGGCCTTCTCCTGTTTGGATAGTATTCCTTCTATATGGGCCTTCTCTACTAAAGAATTGGAGACTTCTATAAACGCAGGCAATGGATCCTTTTTCAATATTTCATAAGTAGCATTGTCTGAGAGAAGCCTGAGGGCTTCTCTCATGTAATCTGCTTTGTCTTGTATGATAATGCTCCCACCTTTATCAGCCCCAGCCATAGCCCCTAATTCTTTTGTCATGTTTAAAGACCTCAATAGGTTTGTCAGAAACCTAACTTTGAGGCGTCATTATAATATAAAAGACAAAAAAACATCTACTGTGGACATAGAGACCGATCTCCAGACCGACAACTCTCCAACCTTAGATTCATCTATGGAACAACAAGCATTATTAGATTTATGTGAACTATGGAATGCCGATGAAGAAGATGATATCGTTGCCTGGTCCCAACATTCAGAACTACCGCCACCAGTCATCCATACTACTTTCCGACCCAAATCTACATTTAATCCTACGCAATCCAAGGGCCCATACTTACAAACATTTTATCAGGTAGTACTTTCAGAACTTACCAAACTTTGTGAGACAACATCCACCAAACCTAATTATTTTAAGAACAACTTGAGTCCACAAGAAAATATTGCTTTAAAAACATTGAGCCAGAATGACAACATAATTATAAGACCGGCTGATAAAGGTGGGAGCATTATCATACAAGACAAAGCAGATTACATGAGAGAAGCCCTCAGGCTTCTCTCAGACAATGCTACTTATGAAATATTGAAAAAGGATCCATTGCCTGCGTTTATAGAAGTCTCCAATTCTTTAGTAGAGAAGGCCCATATAGAAGGAATACTATCCAAACAGGAGAAGGCCTTCTTTCGAAAATCCTTTTTTCAGGTACCATACTTTTACCATCTGCCCAAAATACACAAAAACTCTATCAACCCACCAGGACGCCCCATTGTTGCCTCCATGGAGAGTATCACCTCCAGTTTTTCGCTATATGTAGACCATTTCCTTCAACCTCTAGCTCAGGCTCTTCCTTCCTATATTAGAGATGGAACAGATCTAATTGAACAAATGCGCCCCTATACATGGGAATCCACCTATCAATGGATCTCTCTAGATGTCTGCTCCTTATATACATCTATTCCTCATAACATAGGCATACAAGCCGTTACTCATTTCCTCAAAAATGACCCTCATCTTAACACTCATCAAATAGATTTCATACTTCAAGCCACTCTCTTTTGTTTAGATCATAATTATTTTCTTTTTGATGGAACCTACTATCGCCAAAAACAGGGCACCGCTATGGGTGCTAATTTCGCTCCCAGCTATGCTAACCTAACTATGGGTTTCTGGGAAGAAAAATACATTTGGGCCAATAATCCTTTCACTATGCACCTCATTTTTTACAGACGATACATAGATGATATCATAATCATCTGGGACGGCCCTACCGATCTCATTCATAGCTTTGTCTCGTATTGTAATGCTAACCCCTATGGACTCACCTTTACTTCAGAATCCAACACTTTATCCATATGCTTTTTAGATTTGGAACTATCATATACCAATAAGGAGATAACAACTAAAAGTTATACAAAACCTACAGCTGGTAATTCTTTTTTACATTATACCAGCTGTCATCACCCACGATGGATTCAAAATATCCCAAAGAGCCAATTTCATCGTCTCAGACGAAATTGCACTAGATTGGATGATTATGTGACACAGAGTATACCTCTAAAAACCAAGTTCACAGATAAGGGGTATCCAGTACATCTTATTGATGACGCTTGCTCCTTATATTGTACAGACCACATAGCATCAAAACCCAAGCAGGCATCTATGCCAGTGATGAGGTTTATTACACAATATCACCATAGTCATAAGCAAATGGAAAGCATCTTCCGTAAACACTGGTCTATTTTACAACAGGACCCACTTTTGAAAAAATCACTTTCTCTTCACCCTAAATTTGCATACCGCAAGGCGCCGAACATAAAAGGTAAAATTGCACCTAGCAAAATGAAAATCAATGCTAAAAATACCACATCTAGACAGCTAACATTAATACCCTTAGTAGGTATGTATAGATGTAATAAGGCCTTGTGCCTCACCTGTTCCCATGTGACTCATGGTCAAAAAAACTACTCCGCTAACAGTAAACTGTATACTTTTACTTCCTTCTACAATTGTTCCACCATGTTCGTCATCTACTGCAGTGTTTCTCAACTCCAGTCCTCAAGGCGCACCAACAGGTCATGTTTTCAGGATTTCCCTCAGATGAAACAGCTGTGGTAATTACTAAGGCAGTGAAACTGATTACATCCCCTGTGCAAAATAATGGAAAGCCTGAAAACATGACCTGTTGGGGCGCCTTGAGGACTGGAGTTGAGAAACCCTGATCTACTGCATAACCTGCCCATGCGGTTTGTTGTATGTGGGTAGGACTATACGCACATTGCGAGCTAGATTTGGTGAACACCGCCGAGCAGTTAAGGATGGCAGTCCACAATATAGTGTTTCCAGACACTTTAACATTCACCATTCTAAAGACACCTCTGCACTTCGAGTATGGATCTTGGAATCCATACCCGACAAATATACATCAGCAGAGAGATTCCAACGTCTGTGTAAACAAGAAACATACTGGATTTATATCCTGAACACACTTACACCCTTTGGACTTAACGAGGAGATTGAGGTTAATACAGTCATGTGATAGAGACATATTCATGTACACACGTGCACATACATTTTGTGTGGGTGTATGTTTGTATTCATCTACACACATCCCCATCTCCTCTACCTTTTTCCTCTTTTCCTTTTTGACCATTAAGAACCAATAGGAACCCTTATTCCACTATGTTGTGTTTTATTACATCCTCATTTGTACATATATTCCTGCTATTTATATATTCCTTCCTTGATGGTAAAAGATTTTTATTTATTGATTTTTTATCAATTGGCTGTTTATCAATTGGTCCTTTATCAATGATCGTTATATAATTTTTATCATTAAACCCCTTTTTTTATTGTGAGCACAATATCCATACACAATGGATTGGACGCATGCATGTGCGGATGTGTGCATATGCATGCTTGCGATCCCCATCATTATAAATTAGATATCTGTATTATTGAGATTATGAGTTTCTCAATAACAGCTCTCCATAACTGTCTCTTGGATATTATTGGCTACTATTATTATTTTTATTTTTATATTTATTTATTTTTATTATTTTTATTTCCAATTTTATTTTTATTTTTATTTTTTGCATCCAGCATTTTTAGAGATATATATATTTTTTGCATCCAGCATTTTTATTTTTGATATATTTTTTAGTGCATTTTCTATGCACTTTTTAAGATATTTTTTTGTAAGCCCCTCTCATGCATTTCTTCCATGCATTGATGTCAATATATATATCTCCTGTCAAAATATAAAATTTCTTGCCATATATACATTCATTATAGGGCAAGTCTTCTAAAGGTTTCTATCAACTCAATCAATTGTATATTGTATGTTTTTTAAATCTACGAATTCCTATGTATATGCTATTGTTAGGCCTATGTATCCATTCCTTCCAGCCTACAGCACTTCATTTCCGGAGTATGACACTAGATTGATGGTTCCGTCCGGTGGAACGCATATAATACCGACAGCTTCTATTGCCTATCAGATCCGAGGAAAATGCGGAAGCATTGAAACGCGTCATCAGTTAGCGTCTGCTATTGACGTCACGTCCGGTTGCCGAAGCTGACTGCGCTCCAGCGTGAACCGCACGCCGTACGCCGTGTGGGAACCGGTGTCCACACTGGCATAGAGGGACAGCTCTTCTCGCATCTACCGTTCTTCTGCCATCTCCCCATCCCTGCAGCAACACCGCAGTGCACTACCTCTTCATCTTGGCAGTATTCCACCACCGGGAGACTACAGACACACGGAGTGACTCATGCCCTCCGCAGACAACTTAGAAGGATATCTATTTATGCTTTTACTCCACTTCCATCCTGTGAGTAGCCATTTGGCTGTTATTTTAATTATTCTCGAATAAATTTCTAACATACTGCACTTAGTAGGCGCATTTGTTTTTTCTTTTCTAAACACCAGGCAGAGACACTCTATTTCCACACTTTATATTTCACTAGAAAACTTTTACTAGAGGTCTCACTCTGCATCTAAACCTAGGTTCTGTATATAGCATTCAAACTCAGGCTTTGTATATACTTTCAGCGGATGGGCACACAGTAAACACCAGGCAGAGCCCACTCCACAGTTCATTATCTTGTATAATTTTTCCAACTTTTCCATCTCCCAGTAGACTGGTTTTACGTAAGAACAGCGCCACTACTACACCCCTAATTTTATTTCATATTCTTGCTCCACCTACCCAGGAGGTAGCAATTAGTAGAGGCAGCAGTTCTGATCACTGTGTTATTTTGGAATCCTTTGCGCGGAGTCACCCCACTTTTTCTTCACTGTATGCTGCTGCTCTCCCTCGTAGTTCTAGAGTCAGCGTTGTTCAGAGAGGACATTGTGCCTGGTGTCCTGTTATAGCTCAGTCCACTATCTGCTTGTGAAAGGACTCTGATCACAAGAATAGGAGGAAGATTATTGTCCCCAAGTTGCTACTAGAGTTACTGGAGTATCCCACAGTTACCCTACTCCTATCCAAGCTCAAGTTTTCCAATAAAGCATCAGAAAATCATACCCCCAGACTGTTCATTTAGTCAGAGGGGTGATTGTGATTCTGTTTCTGGCTGTGGGTACAACTACGGAAGGAGACCCAGGGACCTCAAACTGCGGGTAAGCGCTAAAGTTGATAGAGTGGCAGCTCTGACAAATATGACTACATCCACAATGTATCATAAGTCAGTTATCGGTAAAAGAAGCCTATAGGCAATTCTTATCACGAATCCTTTTGGGCTGCAGCTTCCATAGTACAGGTCCTCTTTAAATATGTTTCTGGTATGAACGTTAAAACGGCGGTCTTAGCTGAATCGAGTCCTTATATGAGTAGAATTGTAAAGTGTGTTCTCTAAAGCCTTTGCTTTCCTTCTTCAGATTCGAGAGTTGAAACATGAGAGTCTCATCACTATTTATGGTGTCTGCATTGAGCCCCCCAATGTCTGCATTCTGAGCCAGTACTGCAAGAAGGGCAGTCTGAAGGTACGGGGGCTCATTGCCTCTTCATGCAATCAAATAATTATTAGCCATTCTTACAGATGTTGGTCACACACTTATCACTAGGTGATCGCTGGCAAAGTCATTTCATGGTTGTCATGAAGTGCATGATATATAAAAGAATATGACTAAATAATCTAAATTATTATTTTTTTAAACTAAGACTGTTCTGGTGCAAGTTTTAGTTGGCTGGTTCAATTCAAGGTTAGTTTAATTATAGCTGAACTCCAGATATGATCGTAATCACTTACTTATATTGGTATGCACGTTTTGCTTTTTTTTTCTGAGAGAATAGTTGCAGGTACTTTCATCCCCCTAGTCAACCCATGTTTCTGCCCCTACCCACCTACCCACCTCTGAGCACTGTCCGTTGTCTCCACCTCAACCCACCTCCTACTACCACCCCTTTTAGAGAATACAGAGCTAAGTATTACTTTGTGGTGCTAAGTGATATATATGGAAAAAGGCAGTAAAAAAGATCCGCTACCAGCCCTCATCAATAGACTCCCCCCCCCAAGCACAAATAGACTGCCCCAGCAATATATCCCCCAGCAACCATAGATCCTCCCTAGCAATAATAGACCTCCTTAGCAACAACACCCCCTCCCCCCAGCAACAAAAGAAACCTCAGCAACCACAGATCCTTTCCAGCAACAACAGGACCCCCCCTCCCCAGCAACAACATGCAGGTGGTGTGCAGCATGGTGTGGTGGCAATAATTCACACAGTCAGGGGCAATAGAGAACTTGTATTGAAGTAATGCAGTAACAGTCCGCAACAAAGCCCGGAGGGAGAACCGCCAACCAGGTGCACTCATGGTTTTCAGCAAAAAGAGAGAAGAGATGCTCAGATGGACTGACAGTGCCTGTTAAGAGGGCAGAGTGCGGCCTGGCCATCTCATGCCCATTTAGGAAGCTGTCCAGAGGAATATCAGACCCTACGCTTTTCCTCCTCGCCAGTAACCTTTCCCTACTGCTATTACTGTCCCTATAAGGCGGGGTGCCTTTCCCCACACTGCCCACTCGCAATTGCGCGCCACAACTGGTAGCCAGGGCCTTAAATAGGCTGTGCCTGACCCAAGATGGCCACCAGAATCACATGGGGTGGCGGCATCCAATTGGATAGCTCCCCCAGTGACCCAGGAAACCATAGAGGAACCATGTTCCTCTTGACTTCCTCTCCTTTATCAGTGCACCTGTCATGGAGAATGTAGACTGCACCTGCCTACAAACTCTCACAGCAACAATAGATCAATCCAGCAGCCAGCAACAAAAGACTCCCCCCCCCCCCCACAACAGTAGATCACCCAAACAACAATACACTCCCCCCAGCACAATAGGTCCCCATGGGCAACAATAGATCCCCCAAGTGCCAGCAACTATAGAATCCCCCCAGAAACAGTGGATCACCCCAGCAACCATAGGCCCCTCCAGCAACAATAGATCCCTCACCAGCTACAATAGACCAACCCAGCAACACTAAACCTCGCAATGATAATAGATTCCCCAGCAGTCAAGATCAGTTGACCCTTCAGCATACCCTAACACCCACTGCCAATACACACATTCATTGCTGGAGGTGCCGGAACTGCATACCACCATGTTCCCCCTGGTGTGCTTATCTCATACCTGAGTAAACGATCTCTGTAGTAGTCAGATAGCTGTGATTTTCCTGGGTCCTGTGCCAAGCAGTTGATTTCCAGGCCAAGGTCAATAATTGATGGGCAGCAGGCAGAAGGTGAGGTGGGGACACAAGCCAAGATGAGCAGTGGGAGATCTGGATTTAGGAGGCAAACCAGGCCAAATACAGAATAGGAGAACACAGGTCAGGTCATGGGTCACAAGAACTAATGGCCACTCAACAACTCTTACAATCAGGGGAAAGAATAGCGCTGACTGACAGACATAAATAAAATCCTGAGGTACAAAGTAATCACCAAAGCATGCAGCAGTCTGTGAAGGGTCATACAGAGACTTGGATAAGAAGCTGACAGTACCTGGAGGCTGGAGCCACATGGATGTCACAGGGGCTCAGGGAAAACAACATGGAGCAGGAGGTGCAGGAGCGCCTCTGGCAGGGGAACCGACCAGAACCGTGGGGCCAGGGATCAGATGGAGGGGGAGCCACAACTGTAGCCATGGGAACTGTGGGGGCCGGTGTCCAACGGCCGCTTGGACTGTGTTTGGTGCCCGGAAGTGACGTCAAAGCCTGGCGGGAAACCAGCCAAGGGGATCCAAAGGCTAAAAACCCTGCTGCTGGGGCCGATCAAAAGCTGCTGGTGCCAAAAAAAACAAAGAGGATCCCACATTGCCAACAGCAGACACTGTTTCGGGGTCACGCCCCTTCTTCATGTTATCTGTTTAGCCGGCAAAGTGTTGAGAATTAAATAGGGAAAAAAACAGGAAATGAGGGAGCAGGTAGGGAAGGAGCTGATCGCCCCTGTCATCCATGAGGCTCCACCCACCCAAGTAAAAAATAACATAATTTTACCCAGTACACGAGTACATCCAAATATTTGTAAGAAATAATCCATTAATAAAAAAAAACTTTTTTAGTAATTGTTTTAAAAAAAAAAAAGCATTTAAAAGCATTCTTAGCGGCTAATTAGCCGTTGGATTTTGATTTACAAGCAGCGGGAGGGGACGACCCCCCCTCCCGCCACCTTCCGCGGCTTTACTGGGATCTCCCATCCCACCAGGAGTCCCGATCGAGCAGCTGGCTCTTCTGCTCGGGACGGCTTTGATCGCCTTTATGATATAGGAACCCAGAAGCAATGGCCTTACATCACTTCCAGTTTCCCCGGAAGTAAATAGTGCCATTTTCAAAAACGAAAAGCATTTGATCTCACTGATCTTGGTGTAATCAAATGCTTTTAAGTGCAGAGGAAGGATCTGGGGTCTTATAGACCCCAGATCTCTCTCTATAAAGAGTACCTGTCACATGCCTATTGCTGTCAATAGGGATGTTTACATTGCTTGTGACCGCAATAAATGTGATAAAAAAAAGAAAAAGAAAAATGTAAAAACATTTTTTTAAAGTGCCCCCGCCTTGTGCTCACACGCAAAGGTGAATGCATGCATGGGTCCCGCACGCACCGCAAACAGCAATCGTCCCACACATTGGAGGTATCACCGTGAACGTCAGATCATGGGCAGTAATTCTAGCACCAGACCGCATGTGAAAATCTAAAGTGGTAACCTGTAAAGGCTTTTAACCACTTGCCGCCCGCCCTATTGCAAAATGACGGCGGCAAAGTGGTTTCAATATCCTGACTGGACGTCATATGACGTCTTCAGGATATTGAGCCGCTGCGCGCCCCCCCGGGCGCGCGTTGCGGCGATCGTTGTTGCGGTATGTCAGTCTGACACCCCGCAACACCGATCTAGGTAAAGAGTCTCTGATGGAGACTCTTTACCACGTGATCAGCCGTGTCCAATCACGGCTGATCACGATGTAAACAGGAAAAGCTGGTGATCGGCTTTTCCTCACTCGCGTCTGTCAGACGCGAGTAGAGGAGAGCCGATCGGCGGCTCATCTGATGGGGGGTTTGTGATGATCGATTATCAGCACAGCCCCCCCGAGGATGCCCAAACTGGACCACCAGGGATGCCACCAGACCACCAGGGATGCCCACCATAAGGTATGCCACCCTAGACCACCAGGGATGCCAATTAGAAATGCCTAATGGATGCCAATCAGTGCCCACAATGGATGCCAATCAGTGCCCACAATGGGCACCACTGATTGGCAGGCATTATTGTTTGGCACTGATTGGCATCCATTAGTACAACACATTACAGTACAGTGCCACCTATCAGTGCCCATCCATGCCCATCCGTGCCACCTATCAGTGCTCATCCATGCCGCCTATCAGTGCCCATCCGTGTCGCCTATCAGTGCCCATCCGTGTCGCCTATCAGTGCCCATCCGTGTCGCCTATCAGTGCCCATCCGTGCCGCCCATCTGTGCCCATCCGTGCCGCCTATCGGTGCCCATCAGTGCCATCTCATCAGTGCCCATCAGTGCCACCTCATCGGTGCCCATCAGTGCCGCCTTATCAGTGCCCGTCAGTGCAGCCCCATCAGTGCCCATCAGTGAAGGGGAAAACATACTTATTTACAAAGTTTTGTAACTGAAACAAAAAAAAAACCAATTTTTTTTCAAAATTTTCGGTCTTTTTTTAATTTTTTTAGCAGAAAATAAAAATCCCAGAGGTGATCAAATACCAACAAAAGAAAGCTCTGTTTGTGGGAACAAAATTATAAAAATGTAGTTTGGGTGCAGTGTAGCATGACCGAGCAATTGTCATTCAAAGTGCAACAGCGCAGAAAGCTGAAAATTGGTCTGGGCAGGAAGGTGTATAAGTGCCCTGTATGGAAGTGGTTAAAGTGGAGCCTATGGATAGTAAAATTTAATAATATGCAATGCTTGCCACTGCACACATATCAGAGCCAAGGCTTTAGTACATATAATCCAAAAGAGAAAGCACTCACTGGTCTTGAAAGGTGAACGCACAATGAAGGTTTTATTTTGATGTTTAGACGAGGCACAGGCTTGTCTTCCTCAGGAGAAAAAAATGTGCTTCACTTGTTTATTGTCCTGTGGAAGACGAACTTGTGCCTCGTCAAAACATCAAAATAATACCTACTCTGTGCGTTTACCTTTCAAGACCCGTGAGTGTCGCTCCATCTTTTGGATAGTAACATTTTGGATATGTTTGGTAGCTATTTACTTGGCGTAACATCTTCTTTTATATTTTACAAAAATGGGTTATGTATTGTGTTTTATTCCCCAAAAAATTGCATTTGAAAAACAGCTGCGCAAATACTGTGTGACATAAAAATTTGCAACACCCACCAATTTATTCTCTAGGGCCTCTGCTTTAAAAAAATGTTTATGCAGGAAGAGGAGGGGTATACCGACCATGAAAGTACTGTTGGTGACACATCACAGGACATACCCTCGTGGCTAACAGAGGCCGGAGTGAAGGAAAGACTAGATAAAGTTAATACAAAAAAAATTACCAGGACCAGATGGCTTACAGAGTCCTCAGAGAACTCAGTAAGGTTATAGCCAGACCACTGTTCCTAATCTTTGTGGACAGCATACTGACAGGAATTGTACCAGCTGATTGGAGAAAATCCAATGTGGTACCAATGTTCAAAAAAGGACAGAGACAAATCCCTGGGAATTACAGGCCAGTCAGCCTAACATCAATCGTTGGTAAATTATTGGAGGGGATGATAAGAATTTACTGTGGAAAAAAATATCTTAAGTAGTCACCACCAGCATGGGTTTACAAAAGGTCGTTCTTGCCAGACCAATCTGTTAACATTCTCCGAGGAAGTGAGCTGCCATCTAGACAGGGAAAAGCCAGTGGATTTAGCCGACCCGGATTTTGCAAAGGCATTTGATACAGTCCCCCATAAGCGCTTAATCTAAAAGCTGAGGTCTGCAGTCATGGACCATAAGATTTGTTCTTGGGTTGAAAACTGGTTACAGGGGCATGTCCAAAGAGTGGTGATAAGTAACGTGTACTCAGACTGGTCTGAAGTGGTAAGTGGGGTGCCCCAAGGTTCTGTCTTGGGACCAATTCTATTCAATCTATTCGTAAATGATACAGAGGATGGGATAAATAGCTCAATCTCAGTTTTTGCGGACGACACAAAATTAAGCAGGGCAATAACTTCACATATAGAAATTTTACAGCAAGACCTGAACAAATGAATGGAGTGGGCAACTACATGGCAAATTAGGTTTAATGTGGAGAAATGTAAAGTAATGCACTTGGGGGCTAAACATAAATGCAAACTGCTCACTAGGGGGAAAACCTCTGGGGGTTTAGGGATGGAGAAAGATATGGGAGTCCTAGTAGATGACAGATTGAGCAATAACATGCAATGTCAAGCTTCATCTACCAAAGCCAGCAGAATTTTAGCATGCATAAAAAAGGTATATACTCCAGAGACAGATCAATAATCCTACCACTTTATAAAACATTGGTTAGACCACATCTGGAGTATTTTGTCCAGTTCTGGTCACCAGTCCTTTAGAAGGGATGTGTTGGAGCTGGAGAGAGTCCAAAGAAGATCAACAAAACTAAAAAGGGGACTGGAGGACCTCAATTACGAGGAAAGACTGCAAACACTAAATTTGTTCTCGCTGGAGAAAAGACAATTGAGAGGGGACATGATAGCGATTTACAAATCACCTCAATGGCGATCCCAGCATAGGAAAAAAACTATTCAGTCTCAAGTAGTGTAAAGCCCTGTACACACGATCGGTTTTACCGATGAAAACAGTCCGATGGATTTTTTTCATCGGACAAACTGATCGTGTATGGGACCCATCGGTCTTTTTTCCATCGGTTTTAAAAAATAGAACATGTTTTAAATTTTTCCGATGGATCAAAAACCGATAGCAAATTCTGATCGTCTATGGGCAAGTCCATCGGATAAAAAACCCATGCATGCTCAGAATCAAGTCGACGCATGCTCAGAAGCATTGAACTTCATTTTTCTCGGCTCATCGGAGTGTTTTACGTCACCGCGTTTGGAACGGTCGGTTTTTTGACTGATGGTGTGTAGGCAAGACTGATGGAAGTCAGCTTCATCGTATTTCCGATGGACAAAACCATCGGATTAGAATCCATAGGATATCCGATCGTGTGTACGAGGCTTGTGAGGACACAGGGCCACACAACGACATTGGAGGAGAAGCAGTTTAACCTTAAACTGCGCAGGGGTTTTTTGCTGTCAGGGAAATTAGGATGGTGAACTCTCTTCCACAATTGGTGGTGCCTGCAACGCTGTATCCTGGCCTAGGTCAACAAGGCCCAGGCCTAGGGCAGCACTTTGCAGGGGGGCAGCACGGAAAGAGTCCCCGCCGGCATGCGCTACACTATTAGTGTAGCGCCAGTCTTATGGGGCGGACTGGGCTGAGCGGCAAATTAGTCTAGCGCCCCCATAAAGCGGCCGTACTGCTTTCAGTATGCGGGCGGCCGGCATTCCACAACTTTGGGGGGGCTGCTTCTAATTTTGTCTGTCCTATTATCCTGAACCACAAACCTTCCTCACTGTGATATATGTTTTCTGCTGCACCATTGGCATGGTTATAACTTCTTTTTTTTTTTTAACAAGAAATGGTTATAACTTCTTAGTCCTCTCTATAAAATTATGAGAAATTAAAGTAGAACTATAGGCAACACTTTTTTTCTTCATTTTGGATAGAGTAAGGGAGGGTTATAGCCCCTGTCAGTTTATTTTTTACCATTCCTTTCCCATTGCAGAGATTTCCCTTCACTTCCTGCCCCATAGCCAAACAGGAAGTGAGAGGAAATCTTTGCAAATTAAGGGAATCCATTGCCCCTCCCCCCGGCCCTCAGAACTAGTGTCCCTACTTGAAAATTTCAGGGCGGGTCTTAAACAGAAAGGGGTGTGATCTTGACAGGAAGGGGTGGGTTATATTTAAATTAGGGGTGCACGAGTTTAGTCAGGCCTAGGGCAGCACAAAACCTAAATACACCACTGGGTGCCTGCGTGGAGTATTAATAGTTTTAAGAGACTCTTAAGCCCTGTACACATGATCGGATTTCCTATGGATTCTAATCCGATGGATTTTTCCATCGGAAATCCGATGAAGCTGACTTCCATCAGTCTTGCCTACACACCATCAGTCAAAAATCCGACCGTCCCAAACGCCGTGACGTAAAACACTCCGACAAGCCGAGAAAAATTAAGTTCAATGCTTCTGAGCATGCGTCGACTTGATTCTGAGCATGCGTGGGGTTTTTGTCCGATGGAGTTCCACACAGACGATCGGAATTTGCTATTGGTTTTTTGCCCATCGGATAAATTTAAAACATGTTCTATTTTTTCTCACCGATGGAAAAAAGACCGATGGGGCCCACACACGGTCGGTTTGTCCGATGAAAAAAGTCCATCGGACTGTTTTCATCGGTAAAACCGATCGTGTGTACACGGCTTAAGATGTGCATCTTAAGGAACATGACATACAGGAATATGAGATATAATTAAAGACACTGACATCTACACAGGTTGAACTGGATGGACTATTGTCTTTGTTCGACCTTACCTACTATGATAAAAATACTAATTGTTACATGTAAACAAAAAGTGTAAGGCCCCTTTCACACTGGGGCGTTTTTCATGTGGTTTAGCGCTAATATTAGCGCTATTATACCGCATGAAAAAATCATGCCCTTTAGCCTTCAATGTGAAAGCCTGAAGGCTTTCACACTGAAGCGGTGCGCTAGCAGGACCGCTCCAAAAGTCCTGCTAGCCGCTTCTTTACAGCGGTGAAGGAGCGGTGTGTTCACCACTCCTTTACCGCGGTCTCCCATTGAAATCAATGGGACAGCGCGGTAATACCGCCCGCAAACCGCGGCAATAGCCGCGGTTTGCGGGCGGTATTAACCCTTTTTCGGCCGCTAGCGGGGGTTAAATTCACCCCCCTAGCGACCGCATACCGCGGTAAGAACGACGGTATAGCAGCGCTGAAAATCGCGCTGCTATACCGCCACCGCTCCTGCCCGCCCCAGTGTGAAAGGGGCCTAAAAAAAGGCCTGGAGCTAGTGTGTTGATGAGGAGGGAGGGGAGGAACTATGGAAGCAAATTATAAGCAGTAAAGCCTGATACGCACTACTAGAAAAAAAGAACAGAAAAGCGCCTCTGAGTAAACTGTTTAATGCTAGAACAATAAAAGTATCCTACACCTACATTTTAGTAAGTAAAGATGAGCTCCTGGGAAGTCATCAGACAGTGGTGATAATGTCCTGTGTCTTTCCGGCAAGTCCAGAGCAGTCTCCTTAGTCCGGTCTGTAAAGCCGCAAGATGCCAGGGGAGAAGCGGGCTGTTTCTTTCAGAGATGTATGTTTGTGGAACGGCGTGTGACGTCAGCAGGGTTGAAAGGGACAACAACGCATTTCAGAGCATGCACAAGTCCCAAACAGGGTATGCGCGCTCCTTATTCAAGTGTAGAGGGGAAGGGGAGAGAACGGGATATATAGTGCTCTGTGTGGCAACAGATGACAGCGGGCCAGTTGATTGGTGGAAATACAGTGCCTTGCAAAATTATTCACCCCCCTTGGCATTTTTTGTGTTTTGTTGCCTCACAACCTGGAATTAACATGGATTGTTTGAGGATTTGCATCATTTAATTTACAGAACATGCCCGCAACTTTATAGATTATTTTTATTTTTATTGTGAAGCAAACAACAAATAGGACAAAATAACAGAAAAAGTCAATGTGCATAACTATTCACCCCCCTAAAGTCAATACTTTGTAGAGCCACCTTTTGCGGCTATCACAGCTCCAAGTCGCTTTGGATAAGTCTCTATGAGCTTGCCATATCTTACCACTGGGATTTTTGCCCATTCCTCCTTGCAAAACTGCTTCAGCTCCTTCAAGATGGTTGGTTTGCGCTTGTGAACAGCAATCTTTAAGTCTGACCACAGATTTTCTTTTGGATTGAGGTCTGGGCTTTGACTAGGCCATTCCAACACATTTACATGTTTCCCCTTAAACCACTCAAGTGTTGCTTTAGCAGTGTGTTTGGGGTCATTGTCCTGCTGGAAGGTGAACCACCGTCCTAGCCTCAAATCACACACAGAGTGGTACAGGTTTTGTTCAAGAATATCCCTGTATTTAGCACCATCCATCTTTCCCTCAACTCTGACCAGTTTCCCATCCCGACTGCTGAAAATCATCCCCACAGCATGATGCTGCCACCACCATGTTTCACTGTGGGGATGGTGTTCTATGGGTGATGTGATGTGTTGGGTTTGCGCCAGACATAGCGTGTCACGTATCAGATAAGACCAGAACTATGTGGACTGCAACAGAGGAAACCCAAACGTGTGTAAGTGAAATATAATGATTTATTAAAGATACGTGAAATAATATAGATATAACCACCTCCAATACCACACAGTGCACAACAACCAATACCAAACAGAACCCACAAATAATATCAGTAACAGACAAATATGTACAAGTAATGGGAAAAACCAGAATCATAAACAGGGCCAGGCCAGGGTCGTTAACGGGAGATCAGCAGCTGGGGAAAGGGAAAACAAACAGGACAAGGAGAGGATGGATGGATCACAGGAGGGACGGGTACAGGTACAAGGCTCAGGGTTCAGGTAACAGACAGGAACAGGATCAGGATCAGGTACAAATACAGAGCTTCTCAGGATCAGGGCGCAAGGAGAGATACCAAGGCAAAGTAAGAGTGTGTCTGCCAGGTATTTATACACATCTCCTGCAATCAGACTCAAGTGATGCCTAATTGCAGGAGATGATGTCGGCCCCACACTGCCAGGAACCACCCGCTGGTGGACACCAGTACTGCGGCCCAAAGATCACACAATACCATCACCAGGGGAAAGCTCCCCTGGCAGTTCCAGACTGCCAGGAGACACCTGCTGGTGGGCCACAGTACTGCACGCCAAATATCAGGCAGTGTCACCAGCGGATGGAACCTTCCCTGACATAGCGTTTTCTTTGATGGCCAAAACGTTTAATTTTAGTGTCCTCGGACCAGAGCACCTTCCTCCATACATTTAAGGAGTCTCCCACATGCCTTTTCACAAACTCAAAACGTGCCATTTTGTTTTTTGCTGAAAGTAATGGCTTTCTTTTGGCACTCTGCGATAAAGCCCCATTCTATGGAGCGTACGGTTTATTGTCTTCCTATGTACAGATACTCCAGTCTCTGCTGTGGAACTCTACAGCTCCTCCAGGGTTACCTTAGGTCTCTGTGCTGCCTCTCTGATTAATGCCCTCCTTGCCCAGTCTGTGAGTTTTGGTGTGCGGCCGTCTCTTGGACGGTTTGCTGTTGTGCCATGTTTTTTCCCATTTGGTTATGATAGATTTGATGGTGCTCCAAGGGATCATCAAAGATTTGGATATTTTTTTTTATAACCTAACCCTGACTTGTACTTCTCAACAACATTGTCCCTTACTTGTTTGGAGAGTTCCTTGGTCTTCATGGCAGTGTTTGGTTAGTGGTGCCTCTTGCTTAGGTGTTGCAGCCTCTGGGGCCTTTCAAAAAGGTGTGTATATATGTAATGGCAGATCGTGTGACACTTAGATTGCACACAGGTGGACATCATTTCACTAATTATGTGACTTCTGAAGGTAATTGGTTGCACCAGAGCTTTTTATGGGCTTCATAACAAAGGGGGTGAATACATACGCACATGCCAATTATCAGTTTTTTATTTCTGAAAAATTGTTTCATGTATATATTTTTCTAATTTTACTTCACCAACTTAAACTATTGTGTTCTGAAACATCACATATAATTCAGATTTAAAAAAAAAAACATTGAATTAAAGGCTGTAATGTAATGAAATAGGTAAAAAGCCAAGGGGGGTGAATACTTTTGCAAGGCACTGTAATTGACAACAAATCACAGCGTATTTACAAGAAAAATGCAGGGGATAATAATGCAGACAATAATAAAAAAAAATGATGAGGATGATAATGAATATTTATTTTTAACGAATATTTATTTTTAACATCGTGCATATGCAAATTAGATATAAATTTGGATCTAACTTATATGTAATTAAAATATTTACGTGCGCCGGATTGCAAGGGTGAATGGGAGACGGCTTTATTGGTAAAATATATGGCATAGCATAGTTAGAATCACAAGTTGGGTTAATTAATTCAATTTTTTCATTGCTTTCCCACACCCCATATTTAATTATTTACCATATTGCTTGTATATCGATTACCACATTTACCCCACTTCATCCTATTTCCATTTTCTTTGCAGTAATACTAATCTAATTTAATTTAATTTGGAACCCAACTTGTGATTCTAACTATGCTATGCCATTTATTTTTCCAATAAAGCCGTCTCTCATTCACCCTTGCCATCCAGCGCACGTAAATATATTAATTACAAGTTAGATCCAAATTTATATCTAATTTGCATATGCACGATGTTAAAAATAAATATTCGTTAAAAAGAAATATTCATTATCATCCTCATAATTTTTTTGTATTTTCTGCATTATTATCCCATGCATTTATCTTGTAAATACCCTGTGATTTGTTGTCAATTATTTCCACCAATCAACTGGCCCGCTGTCATTTGTTGCCACACAGAGCACTATATATCCCGTTCTCTCCCCTTCCCCTCTACACTTGAAAAAGGAGCGCGCATGCCCTGTTCGGGACTTGCGCATGCTCTGAAACGCGTTGTGTCCTCTTCGACCCTGCTGACGTCACAAGCCGGTCCACGAGCATACATCTCTGAAAGAAACAGCCCGCTTCTCCCCTGGCATCTTGTGGCTTTACAGCCCGGACTAAGGAGACTGCTCTGGACTTGCCGGAAAGACACAGGACATTATCACCACTGTCTGATGACTTCCCAGGAGCTCATCTTTACTTACTAAAATGTAGGTGTAGGATACTTTTATTGTTCTAGCATTAAACAGTTTACTCAGAGCTGCTTTTCTGTTCTTTTTTTCATGTTGATACTGTGAGTTGGCTTCACTCCTGGAAAGAGCTGTCCTTAGTTCTTATTGTTATATGGAAAGACTTTGCCATTTCCTCCAGCCCTCAATATACACCATTCATAACTACAAGTACTTGATCGGACTTTATTATTATTATTATTTTTTAGGACTTGTGCTGCAATTACAGTTCTGTTTTGTAGCCCGTTTTATAATTATTCATAATTTATCATTTTATTATTATTTTTAATTGTGACCATCTGCTAATTAATAAGTGTTTCATGATGTTAGTACCCTGAGCGCTAGCATCCACTGTTTTATTTGGTACGCACTACTAGGGGCAGGGCCAAATGAAAAAAAAACTGACAGCTCAGAGAGAGCCGATGTACCAACTATGTGATTTTAGTACAGCGATCTCCCCTGCTGTGCTAATGTGTTTTGACAGGGCCATGGCCCCCCCACCAGAACACTCTGGTTAGCGCTCTCAGCCATGGGCTAAGAGTGCTGATCGCGAGCCGATCGGCAGACCTTTTTCGGTCATGCCCCTTTGGACTGGCTACAGTGTGCACAGGCGGCCCGACATTCGGCCCATGTGTACTAGGCTTTAACCGGTTCCCGCCTAGCGTATAGCATAATGACGCCAGCAGGTACCTCTCATCGATCCGGGCAGATGTCATATGAGCCGATGCATGATCACTGTACCGGCCCGCTGTCGGTACCATGTGACCGCTGTAACCAATCACAGGCTTCCTTTCAAGCCATCCATTGTATATAATTGTGTTGCTAGCTGTAATTGGTCAGTGTGATCACATGGTACAGAACAGGCTGGGCCAATCACAGCCCATCTGTACCATGTGATTAGGTCTGACCAATCACAGCTAATCAAAACAAAAGAAACTGAATGAATCGATATATATGCAAACATAATGTGTAAAAAGTAAAATGAAAATACTGATCACTTCCCCAGAGTAGTACAATGTTACTATGGTAACATTATATTGCTCTGGTCAAAGTGTGTTAAAAAAGAAAAGAAAATCATAACAAAAAGAATATATATATATATATATATATATATATATATATATATATATATATGTATGTGTGTGTGTGTGTATATATATATATATATATATATATATAAAAACATTTTTTTCGTACTGTCGCCAGTCAGTGTCCCTGATGACCGCCACACCCGGTATATGGTGACGCTGTACTGCTCTGGTGACAGTATGTAAAAAATAATAATTATTAATAATGTAATTTCTTAATTTTCATTTAAATTCCTTGGACTGTCTATTTTCCAAAAAGGGGTAATTTAGAGGGTATCTGTCCTAACATTTTTGGGCCTCAAGAAATGAGATAGGCCGTCAGTACATCAGGATTGATAAATTTATATATATATATATTGTGAGGGGGTTAGCTCGGCAGCGGGTGTGTGTGACCCCCGGGATGGGCTCCCCACACAAAAACAGGCCCAGCAAACGGAGGTTGTGGTTTTCAAAATCAAAAAGGTGCGGTTTATTTTCTATTTACAGTGACAAAACACAGCAAAGCAAAAGAAACATAAATAAAATAAATCCTGGTCAACTTGACCTCTGAGTAAACATACAGGTTTCCTAACTAACAACTGGGATCAGCCTAGTGCTGTCCTAGTCCCTAAGTCCCTGGTTTTAAATGTCCAAGCAAATAGCCACACAGGCTTTGTCTCACCGCACAGGGGTTCACTCTCCCTAGACAGTCCACACAGGTCTGGTTCCAGGCATGAGCTAACATCTAATGAAGCTGGGAGTTCTTATAGAGGCCTAAATGAGCTGACAAGCTTCAGCTGGTCTCATCAACTCCCTGTCTGTACGACGCCCCACACTCTCCCTAGAGGTATGAGTCATCCATGAGCCCACTAGCCTTAGCTGGGCTTATACAACTCTCCACCTAGTTGTATAAGTCGGCGTAAAGCCTGAATCTGGGCGAAATATATCTACCCCCCTGGATGCAACCAGGTGACTTTACCTTCCTGCTGTCACATACCCCCCCCTCTTGTTTTAACCTCGGGGTTGGAACACCAGCAATCAGGCATTCATGTACTCGAGACAAAGCATCCACATTCCCCATTTGAACGCCAGGGCGATGCTTTACTGTGAAGTTGAATTCCTGGAGGGCCAGGAACCACCTATTCACTCTTCTATTTGTTTCCTTGTTTTGAGCCATCCACTTTAACGGAGCGTGATCCGTAACCATGTCAAAGTGCCTACCTAGCAGGTAGTACCGAAGGGAATCTAGAGCCCACTTCACCGCTAAACACTCCTTTTCAACGGTGGCGTAATTTACCTCATGGGACTTCAACTTCCTGCTGAGGTAAATGACTGGGTGCTCTTCCCCGTTCCAGACCTGGGACAATACTGCTCCTAACCCCACATCTGACGCATCACTTTGTACGACAAAGTCTTTAGAGAAGTCGGGTGAGTACAACACTGGCTGGCTACATAAGGCTTGTTTCAAGAATTGGAATGCTGCCTCAGCCTCGGGGGTCCATTTAATCATGACCGACCCTTTCCCCTTCGTCAGGTTGGTTAGGGGCACAGCCTTAGAAGCAAAGTGGGGAATGAATCGCCGATAATACCCAGCGATTCCCAGAAAGGCTCGTACCTGCTTCTTGCTGTTGGGACGTGGCCAACTCTGGATGGCCTCGACTTTGTTGAGTTGGGGTTTTATTACTCCCCTCCCAATGGTGTACCCAAGATATTTGGCCTCCTCCAGGTAAGCCGCAGCATACTTCCGATGGGGCCTCAGCATCTGGTCCATTTTCCGCTGGAATGTGGCCGGCGCATTCTGTAACCCGAACGGCATTCTTTTATATTGGAACGCCCCGTCTGGGGTTACAAATGCGGTTTTCTCTTTGGCCGACTTGGCCAGGGGGATTTGCCAATACCCTTTTGTGAGGTCAAGAGTCGTCATGTATCGGGCTGTTCCCAGCCGGTCGATCAACTCATCTATACGTGGCATGGGGTAGGTGTCAAATTTTGTAACTTTGTTCAACTGACGAAAATCGTTACAAAATCGCCAGCTCCCATCCGGTTTAGGCACCAACACAATGGGACTAGACCAATCACTTTGGGACTCCTCTATCACCCCTAAGTTCAGCATTTTCTGTACTTCCTCCCGTATTGCCTCCCGTCGGGCCTCTGGGATCCGATAGGGTTTTAACTTCACCCTTTCACCGGGCGGGGTAATGATGTCATGCTCTACCCCAGATGTTTGTCCCGGCAGCTCAGAGAATACCTCCTTGTTGCGAAGCACAAACTCCTTAACCTCCTGTTGTTGGGGTTGTGACAAGGTGGCTGCTATTCCAACCTCAGGAATCACGCAACCAGTTTGAGCTGGTGACCAAGTGTCTGCGACTAGGGACTCTCTATCCCTCCAGGCTTTCAACAGATTAACGTGATAGATCTGTTCGGGCTTTCGCCTTCCTTGTAATTCACTTCGCTCACTTTTTCCATTATCTCATAGGGGCCTTGCCATTTGGCAAGAAATTTACTTTCAACCGTAGGGACAAGTACCAGTATCCTATCCCCCGGGGAAAAGGTACGGGTCTTGGCTCCACGGTTGTACACTCTCTGCTGTGCTAACTGCGCTTGGGCCAAATGTTCCTTCACGATGGGCATTACCTGTGCAATTCGGTCTTGCATCAGGGCGACATGCTCAATCACACTCCTGTGGGGAGAACTCTCACTTTCCCAAGTTTCCTTGGCAATATCCAACAGCCCTCTTGGGTGTCTCCCATACAGTAACTCAAAGGGGGAGAATCCCGTAGAGGATTGGGGCACCTCCCTAATAGCAAACATCAAATAAGGAAGTAGACAGTCCCAATCCTTTCCATCTCTATCCACCACTTTCTTCAACATTTGTTTTAGGGTTTTGTTGAATCTTTCAACCAGCCCATCGGTTTGGGGGTGATACACAGATGTACGCAATTGCGTCACTTTGAACAATTTACACAGCTCTTTCATAACCCGGGACATAAAGGGTGTACCTTGGTCCGTAAGCAGTTCTTTACAAATACCCACCCGGCTAAAAACAAGAGATAGCTCTTTGGCTATGGTTTTGGCCGAGGTATTTCTGAGAGGGATCGCTTCTGGATAACGGGTGGCATAGTCCATTATAACCAATATGTACTGGTGCCCCCTAGCGGACTTGATTATAGGACCTACCAAATCCATTGCGATTCTCTCAAACGGGACCTCAATGATGGGTAGAGGGACCAGCGGGCTACGGAAATGTGGCATCGGGGCCGACCTCTGACACACAGGGCAGGAGGAACAATAATTTTCTATGTCCTTCATCACCCCAGGCCAATAGAATCTCTGTAATACCCTCTCTCGGGTTTTCTCTGTCCCCAGATGACCTCCAAGAATGTGCCCATGGGCCAACTCCAACACCAACTTCCTGTAAGGTTTGGGCACCACAAGCTGCTCAACGGTTTCTTCTGCCCTTTTTGCCACCCGATACAGTAGGTCCTTCTCTACGCTGAAGTATGGGTAAGTGCAGGTATTATCTGGGTTCACTAACTCGCCATCTATTTCCACTACGTTTTCCCGTGCCTTTATTAGGGCGGGGTCTTTTAACTGTTCTGTGGCAAAATTTTCCCTGTGAACCTCCAGATCAGAAAACTCCACAGACGGTAGGTTTTCGTCTGAGGAGGTGGGCTCCTCTCCAGTTTCTTGAGTCTCCCCTGCCAATACTGACAAGGGAAATTCTGGAGAGTCCTCACCACTCTCAGAGGAGTTCTGGCTATCACATTCCTGGTACATAGGGGCACCAGTGGGGGGCTCAGGATCATCCCACAGTTCCCAGAACTTCGGAAAATCCCTTCCCACAATGGCATCATGCGGTAATTGAGATACTAACCCCACTGGATGAGAGAGGGTACCTTTGGGGGTCTCGAAACACACTGTAGTCACTGGATACTCTCGGGTGTCCCCATGCACACAAATAACAGCTACCTTGCTATTCCCAGAGACCTCTGTTTTAACTAATTCAGCCTTTATCAGGGTCACAAGGCTACCTGAATCCAGCAATACCACAACATTTCTACCATTAACACACATTTTGCATAAATGTTTCTCAGTTCCTCGAATGGCAGTGCATGCGACTGTCGCACACAGCGACTGACGTCTGCCCGTCAGAAAGTCACACTGCATGGGTTCCTCCACAACCGGGCAATTGGCTGCAATATGTCCCGCTTGCCGGCAGCGGTAGCAAACGATCCTTCTTGCCGCCTCTTGAGCCGCTGATTTCCCAGGCTGTTCTCGCCAAACTTGGGGTAGAGTTCCCACCCTCTCACTCTCTCCACCCTCACCCCTTGGAATCCTCTTATCCGCCCCTGGGGATGGTCTGGTCTTAGGGTGGAAAGTCCGAGTGTTTCTGGAAGAGGCCGTCAGGTTCTCTGTAGCCAAGTATTTCTCCACACGATCCACAAGACCATCGGCCGTCTCTGGGTCTCCATGGCTTACCCACTTTTGGATGGCAGGAGGAAGAGCTCTCAAAAACCGATCCATTACAACACGTTCCACAATCTTTGGTGCGGACAAAGTCTCTGGCTGTAGCCACTTTCTGCTCAGGTGAATGAGATCATACATTTGAGACCTGGAGGGTTTTCCAAGCTGGAAAGTCCAGTTATGCACACGCTGAGCCCGGACAGCCTGGGTGACACCCAGCCTTGCCAATATTTCAGCTTTTAGCATCACATAGTCTTTTGCTTGGTTAGGCTCTAGGTCATAGTAAGCTTTCTGCGATTCACCAGTTAACAGAGGAGCCACCAGTCCAGCCCACTGCTCCTCAGGCCACTTTTCTCTTTCAGCGGTCCTTTCAAATGTGGTCAAAAATACCTCTGGATCATCCTCTCCAGTCATTTTTGTCAATAAACGACTCACCCCAAAGGACGCGGTATTAGTGGGACGGCTTTCCTCACTGGTCTGCGGACGTTGCTGCATTACTGCTTCCATTTGTTGTAGTCTCTGCTCTAGCTTCTGTAACAGGTCTATGAAGCGGGCCTCAGATTGCTGCTGGGCTTGTTGCTGAGCTTCCAGACTCTGTTGGTGAGCTTGCTGCTGGGCTGCAAGGCTCCTTTGCAAACCTGCATTTGTCTGCTGTTGATTGGCATTTGCTAGAGCCAGCTGTTTCAGTATCTCCTCCATGCTGGCTTAAAAAAAAACTGCCACTGGTTCTCCACCAACTGTGAGGGGGTTAGCTCGGCAGCGGGTGTGTGTGACCCCCGGGATGGGCTCCCCACACAAAAACAGGCCCAGCAAACGGAGGTTGTGGTTTTCAAAATCAAAAAGGTGCGGTTTATTTTCTATTTACAGTGACAAAACACAGCAAAGCAAAAGAAACATAAATAAAATAAATCCTGGTCAACTTGACCTCTGAGTAAACATACAGGTTTCCTAACTAACAACTGGGATCAGCCTAGTGCTGTCCTAGTCCCTAAGTCCCTGGTTTTAAATGTCCAAGCAAATAGCCACACAGGCTTTGTCTCACCGCACAGGGGTTCACTCTCCCTAGACAGTCCACACAGGTCTGGTTCCAGGCATGAGCTAACATCTAATGAAGCTGGGAGTTCTTATAGAGGCCTAAATGAGCTGACAAGCTTCAGCTGGTCTCATCAACTCCCTGTCTGTACGACGCCCCACACTCTCCCTAGAGGTATGAGTCATCCATGAGCCCACTAGCCTTAGCTGGGCTTATACAACTCTCCACCTAGTTGTATAAGTCGGCGTAAAGCCTGAATCTGGGCGAAATATATCTACCCCCCTGGATGCAACCAGGTGACTTTACCTTCCTGCTGTCACAATATATATATATATATATATATATATCTTATTATATATCATAGTTTGTAGACTCTATAACTTTCATACAGACTAAATAACATACACTGATTTGGGTTATTTTCACCAAAGAAATGTATCAGAATAAATTTTGGGCTAAATTTATGAAGAAAGATTATTTATTTGCAAAATTTTATAACTGAAGCAAAAAAAAGTTTTTTTCCCCCCCGAAATTTTGATTAGCAAAAAGTAAAAAACTGAGTAGTGATTAAATACCACCAGAAGAAAGCTCTATTTGTGTAAAAAAAATGATAAAAAACGTTATATGGGTACAGTGTTAAATGACGTGCAATTGTCATTCAAAGTGCAACAGCGCTGAAAGCTGAAAATTGGCGTGGGCAGGAAGGGGGTGAAAGTGCCCGGTATTGAAGTGGTTAAACTGCCACATCCCATAACTAGATAGAAATATGATCAAATAAAACCATGTATCAGATTGGGTAGCCCATAGCCAGAACTGAGAGTCCCCAGAGTTTGGGACACAGCGGGTCTGTGTGTATTGGAAAGTATTTTTTTGAGTGTGTATTTGGAGCTTCTGTGTATAGTAGACATTTGTAGATAACCGCCTATATTTTCTGAATTTTAGGATGTTTTGCACAATATTGACATTGAGCTGGATTGGGTCTTCAAGCTCTCCTTTGCATATGACATTGTTAACGTGAGTCTCCTTTATCTGTACTTCTAATGGTCACAAAGGGGTCCATAACTGTCCACAGGCTCAAGAGGGCAGAGGGCCAATAGTAACTACCAGGCCTATCCAGCTGTATGCTGTATTCTGTACAGAAATCAGCAACACTGCTTTCCTTTCTTCCAAAAGCGCATTTGTGAGGTCAGTCACTAATGTCCTATCGGGTTGAGGTCAGTCAAGTTCCTCCACCCCAAACTTGCTCATCCATGTCTTTATGGACCTTACTTTGTGAACTGGTGAGCAGTCATCTTGGAACAGGAAGAGGCCATCACCAAACTGTTCCCACAAAGTTGGTAGTATGAAATTGTCCGAAATGTCTTGGTATGCTGATGCCTTAAGAGTTCCCTTCACTGGAACTAAGGGGCCAAACCCAACCCCTGAAAAACAACCCCACACCATAATCCCCCCTCCACCAAATGATTTGGACCAGTGCACAAAGCAAGGTCCATAAGGACATGGATGAGCAAGTTTGGGGTGGAAGTAATTGACTGGCTTGCACCTCAACCCGATAGAACACCTTTGGGATGAATTAGAACGGAGACTGCCAGCCAGGCCTTCTTGTCCAATATCAGTGCCTTACCTCACAAATGCACTTCTGGAAGAATGGTCAAACATTCCCATAGACACACTCCTAAACCTTGTGGACAACCTTCCCAGAAGAGTTGAAGCTGTTATAGCTGCAAAAGGTGGGCCAACTCAATATTGAACCCTACGGACTAAGACTGAGATGCCATTAAAGTTCATGTGCGTGTAAAGGCAGGTGTCCCAATACTTTTGATAATATAGTGTATCTCCCAAGGTCCTTTCATGTAGGTTTATGGATCTGGGATCCACGGTCCAGCACAGGATTTACTCCTCTCCCCTCTGCTAATTACGACCCCTTTCACACTGGTACGTATTGCAGACGCTATAGCGTTAAAAATAGCGCCTCTAATCTGCCCTTAAACAGCTGCTCCATTGTCTCCAGTGTGAAAGCCCGAGGGCTTTCACACTGGAGCGCTGCGCTAGCAGGACGGTAAAAAAAGTCCTGCTAGCCGCATCTTTGGAGCGGTGAAGGAGCGGTGTATTTACCGCTCTTCCACTGCTCCTGCCCATTGAAATCAATGGGAAAGCGCGGCTATACCGCCCGCAATGTTCTGTTTTAGCAGCGCATTGCGGGCGGTTTTAACCCTTTCTCGGCCGCTAGCGGGGGTTAAAAGCACCCCGCTAGCGGCCGAAATGCGCCGCAAATCCGCCCATAGCGTCGGCGGTAAAAATAGCAGCGTTTTCCCTGCCGACGCTATGGGCGGCTCAGTGTGAAAGGGGTCTTAATCTCACCTGAGACAGACAGCCACGGCTCTTGGCCTGGGGAAACAAACAAGTCCTGTCTGGGAGAGCTGCTGAGGAAACAAACCGTGCATGTGAAAGCTGACAAGTGGTAGGCTTGCTCAGTAGGGTAGTAAGGGCTTGTATTGTGTGTAGTTAGTGCCGGGATCCGGCTAGGCTTTTGTTTTGGGGTATTTGAATGTTTATTTTCTGGATAAACTGTACAGCACCTGTGAATGAGACCTGTATTTAGCACCAATAAGCACTGCACGGTTTGATTTCACTCCCTGGATCTGTGCCTGGAAGTGTGCTCACCCCAGGGAGCTTTTCTGCCCGCATCCTCCACCATATGTGAGTCGGGGGATAGGTAGCGGGTCCAAAAGCTTCCTAGGTTGAGCACACTTCCAGGCACAGATACCAGATCAAGGGAGTAAAATCAAACGGTGCAGTGTTTATTGGTGCTATATACACCCAACTGAGCAAGCGTAACGCTTGCTAGCTTCCACATGCACAGTTTGTTTCCTCAGCAGCTCTCCAAAACAGAACTTGTTTGGTTCCCCAGGCTGAGAGCCCTGGCTGTCTGTCTCAGGTGAGATAAAATTAGGAGAGGGGAGAGGAGTAAACCCTGTGCTGGACCACGGAGCCAAGATCCCGGCACTACGTCGCTTTAACTGACAATTGCGCGGTCGTGCGACGTGGCTCCCAAACAAAATTGACGTCCTTATTTTCCCACAAATAGAGCTTTCTTTCGGTGGTTTTTGATCACCTTTGCGGTTTTTTATTTTTTGCGCTATAAACAAAAATAGAGCAACAATTTTGAAAAAAATTCAATATTTTTTACTTTTTGCTATAATAAATATCCCCCAAAAATATATAAAAAAACATATTTTTTCCTCAGTTTAGGCCGATACGTATTCTTCTACATATTTTTGGTAAAAAAAATCGCAATCGGCGTTTATTGATTGGTTTGCGCAAAAGTTATAGCGTCTACAAAATAGGGGGTAGTTTTATGGCATTTTTATAAAAAAAAAAATCTTTTTACTAGTAATGGCGGCGATCAGCGTTTTTTTTTTTTTCATGACTGCGACATTATGGCGGACACATCGGACACTTTTGACACATTTTTGGGACCATTGTCATTTTTACAGCGATCAGTGCAATAAAAATGCACTGGTTACTGTAAAGATGACACTGGCAGTGAAGGAGTTAACCACTAGGGGCGCTGAAGGGGTTAAGTGTGCCTAGGGGCGTGATTCTAACTGAGGGGGCGTGGCTACGAGTGACATGTCACCGATCTCCGCTCTGATTACACAGAGCGGAGATCTGTGACAGTGTCAGTAGGCGAGCGGGGAGATGTTGTGTTTACACTAACATCACCCCGCTCCATGCCTCCGTGAGACGATCGCGGAGATCCCCGCGGCGATCGAGTCCGCGGGACCCGCGGTCCAACTCACGGGGATGACTGCAGGGTCGCGCGCGCGACCACACGGAAGGCAGTAAAGGGCCACGTACAGGTACGTGATTGTGCCTGTACGAGCCATTCTGCCGACGTATATATGCCGTGAGCGGTCGTTAAGCGGTTAAAGTCTATTTACACCATATATCTATTTTTCGGCCGACGTTACTGAATATACCTGTATATGTCTTCTCAGGGGATGGGCTTTCTCCACAGCAGCCCTTTGATCTCTCACGGAAATCTGAAGCCCACCAACTGCCTGGTAGACAGCCGCATGCAGGTCAAGCTCTCCGGCTTTGGCTTATGTGAATTCAAATATGGAACGACACATCGAGACATCACTGTGAAAAATGTCATCCACTCCGGTACGCAGCACATATCCTTTGTAAAATAACCTAAAACACGAAAGGGGAGGGGACAACCAAAACTAAAACATTGTTATGGTGTGATGCTGCTGGTTGAATCAGGCTCTGTCGAAGAGCAGTAGCCTAGGCAATAATGGGGGGATGGGCTGGTGCTTTTCAAAATTTGGTTGGGAGATCGGAGCAAGGGAGGCAGACTTGCCAAAACAAGTAAAGGTCTGCTTTAAGGGGTAACCTATTTGTCTTTAGGAGAAGCCACACCAGAGACATTGGGCCCCGTATGGATTTGTTTGAACTTCTTCTAACATTCAGATCATCTTTCTCTCACGTACATTGGTGAGTCGAATTCAGGGCTAGGGCTTTGCTGTATGGCAGAGCTGTGTAAATATTTGGACTTGATTGACAGAAAATGCTATACTTTGGTTAGTAACGGCTCCGTTAAAAGTCTATCATGTGTGTATTTTGGCTGTTTGCCTGGAGTTCAGCTTTAAGGATTGTCCAAATTCAGGTGCTGAAAATGTTTGTGTCAATCCCAGAATTAGCGGCATTCATTTTCAGCAGCTGAAAAGTGACATACTGTTGAGGTATTGATTGGACATGTGCACTGCCGAAATTTTTTTTGTTTTCGTTTCATTAGTTTTTTTAGTTTTTTTCGGACATTCGAAATTTTAATATTTGGAATTCGTGAATTTGAAAATTCGTAAATTCAAAATTGGAAAATTTGAAAATAAGAAAGGAAAATCTGAAAATTCAAAAGAATAACTAATGCCCTGTACTCACGATCGGACTTACCGATGGGATAAAATCCGATGGAATTTTCCGTCGGAATTCCGTTCAAGCCGTCTTCCATCAGTCTTGCATACACACTGTCAGACAAAATTCCGACCGTCAAGAAGGCGGTGACGTACAACACTACGACGAGCCGAGTAAAATTATGTTCAATGCTTCCGAGCATGCGTCGACTTGATTCTGAGCATGCGTGGGTTTTTTCTCCGTCGGAGTTCCACACAGACAATAGGAATTTCCTATTGTTTTTTTTTTCCATCGGAAAAAAATAAAACGTTCTATTTCTAAACACCGACGGAAAAAAATCCGATGGGGCCCACACACGATCGGAATTTCCGATGAAAAAAGTCCATCGGACTTTTTTTCATCGGAAAATCCGATCGTGTGTACAAGGCATAACTAATAATAACTGACTATTAAATTATAAGTATTGGAATTTTCTTCAATTTTGACTGTAAGTGAACGTAACGAATACAAATTTATCTGAAATTATGAATTATCTGAAATAACAAATGCCGCATCTAAACAAATGGAACAAAATAATAATAAATAATAATAATAAATTATTATTATTTATTATTATTAATTCATTACTTTCCATTTGTTTAGATACGGCATTCGTTATTACGGATAATTCGTAACTTCGGATAAATTAGTATTCATTACATTCACTAACAGCCAAATTTGAAAGCAAATTCCAATACCAATAATGTAATAGTTAGAAATATTTAAGTTATTATCAGTTATTTCAGATTTTAGAATTTTGTTCTTTTTTAATCTTTGGATTTTCATTCTTATTTTCGTATTTTCGTTCTTTTGAATTTTCAGGTTTTTCATTCTTATTTTTGGATTTCCGACTTTCCGAATTTTCGAATTTTTGAATTTCCAAATATTCGGAAAATTCCAAATTAACAAACTGTCTAAATTCGTTAAACTAATTTGGAACTAAACGTATTGCACATGTCTACTATCAACTGAACATTGAACTGTCCCCTGTTTTCCGCAGCACCCAATGTCAAAAAGAATGCAAGTTTAATGGTAGATTAGGAGGCGTTTGTTGAAAATAGCGACAAGTGTATCAAGACAACATGTTTCTGAAGAAAGGGCTCTCCCTTCTTCCCGGTTGTTGCTGCACGCTAATAAATGGGAATGATACCCTCTCCAGTTATATATTTGAGAAGTTTCAGACAAGAGTGACAGCTGAGGTCCCAGGGGCAGCAAATATTTTAAAAAACAAACAAAAAATTATTGCGCTGGTAGAACAAACAAGCTGCTGGCAACAGAACAATTGGATGAAACTGGGAATAGCAAAAGTAAGATAACATTTGGCCATGCTAATAATAAAATGTGACAAAAAAATAAGTCCTGTACAACAAATAGTTCATTGTAATGTCTCATAGAAGAGTTAGATGTGTGGATTCCACTGAATAGAAACTCCCATTATTTGCATCCAATATAGGTGTAAATGACGAATCAATAGGTAAATCACCCAAGTGCACCTCCACCAAAGGCTTTCTTACCAGAAAGTATGGACTATAAGTTATGAGAGTCAAAAGCGCTGTAAATAAATCCAAAATGGAAATCCAGTGTTTCCTTCCTCTTATGCAATATCATAACTCATGGTAGGGATAGCTCCACCGTGACATACATGAAAAGATGAACTGGAGATATCCACATAGTGTAAAACTGTATATTGTATTTAAAACAAAGCAATAATATTAACTCACAATAGTAATGATAAAGTCAAGCATGCGTACACAGATACTGGAGATGATGTCAATTCTGACGAAACACGCAGGGCAGAGTCCACGCTCGTAACGTCACCACACACCCTAAAACCACGAGGTGGTTGGATCGGTTCCCAGGACCAGTATCTGTGTACACATGCTGGATTTTATCATCTCTATTGTGAGTTGCTAGTATTGTTTTGTTTTTAATAAATACAATATACGGTTTTACACTATGTGGATATTTCCAATTCATCTTTTCATGTATGTCACAATGGAGCTATTCCTACCATGAGTTATGATATTGTCTTAATTAACATAAGAGGAAAGAAACACTGGATTTCTATTTTGGTTTTATATACAGCGCTTTCTGCTCTTATAACGAGTCCATTCTTTCTGGTAAGAAGCCATTTTTTACCCTTCGGTGAAGGTGCACTTGGGTGATTTACCTATTGATTTGTCATTTAGACCTATATTGGATGCACATAATGGGAGTTTCTATTCATCAAAATAAACAAATTTTTGTACGTTACTTTTTTTTTTTGTCACATTTTATTCATTTTTACCATATCAATAATTTTTCTTGTTAGCGCTGCAGCAAATATATAACCAGCATGGGGATTATTCTCATTTAAAAGTGTGCAGCAACAGACCTGAGAGACCTTTCTCCCGAAACACGTTGGCTTGATATACTCTTGGACATCAGGCGCTCCTTCTTTCCTATTATTCCAAGTCTACATGTGGAAATGACCTTAAAAAGGAGCTCCAGTCTGGGCAAAAAAAAATTGAAAGTGAGAAGCTACAAATATTGTAGGTTCTGACTTTTAATATAAGACTTACCTGTCCAGGGAAGCAGCAATGTTGGCACCCGGAGCCGATACCTCAATCAGCTTTGGGTGACATTTTCACTAAGGGAAACCTTGGGGCTTCACAGCCAGTTTCCTACTGCGCATGCGCGAGTCACGTTGCACTTTCTGAATGGTCCCGCAATCTTCTGGGACCTGTATGTGTCCCAGGAAGCAGAGGGGGGAAAGGAGGAGGGGCTGGACATACTCGGAGATCGCCGCGGTGATCTTACCCGGAAGTGGGAGTGGGTACCTGTCCAAAACCAGGTACCCGCCCCCCCCCCAAGGGTGCATACAAGTGGAGATTCCCCTTTTGGGTGGAGCGCAGCTTTAGGCCATACCAGAAAGGCAGCAGCCCAAGCCCTAAGAGGGTTTACCGCCAGTATCCATCATTGGGCACGGCCTACTCGAGGGACATCCCCACCCACACAATTACCAACCCATGACCAGTGACTGATCCAGTCAGTCCAGCGTGGTCTTCAGCACAAACAATATACTGTATTCCTCAGCGTCTTCTCTCTCTGTCTGGTTTATAGAGCTTTACTGGACAGCCCCGGAGCTCTTACGGATGGGGAGATTCCTCTTCCAGGGCACACAGAAAGGGGACGTGTACAGCTTTGCCATAATTATGAGAGAGCTCATTCATAACAGCGATGACGGACCTTTCCAGGACCTCAACATGGATCCAGAAGGTAAAATGTCTAACAGGTTAGAAAGGTTACGGAGCAGCCAGGTTTCAGTGGAACTCTGCGGTTCCTCCAGAGGTTCTCAGGACTTCCCTGAGCTGTGGCTGGTTGAACTCCCATGTGATGGTAGTTGCAAGAACCTCTCGAGGAACCCTAGTTGAGAATGGCCTCGCTCTAACCCTTTTATGCATTGTTTATATCGTACCACTTGGCAGAGCAAGCTGCATGACACCAACAATCTTTTTAGCTGTCTGTAGGGTAGCATTCTTCCCACTGGCCACCAATAAATTGGTTTTAGCAAGGGTTCTATGAGACCTAAAAATTATTTCAAGGGTTCCTCATGGGTAAAAGGGTTGCATAGAGAAGTACAGTGATAATGCCATTGAGTCTAAGATAAGGTATGTAACGAAAATGGAAAGGCTTTATTTAAAAATGTCACTAGCACGTTGATGGGGAGGGAAAAGGGGCAACCAGGCAAGGCACAATATCAGCAGATCAATCTTGAACTTTAACCAGTTGTCAACCGGCCGCCGTCAAATGACGTCGGCAGGAAGACTGTTATTCTGGGCGAATGTCGCCTTTAAAATCCACTAGGGGTCGCGCGCGCACGCCATGTCACTGGGGACCCGATGCGCGTGCCCGGCGGCCGCGATGGCCGCCGGGCACCCGCGATTGCCCAGTTTCCGAGCAGGACCGTGGATCTGTGTGTGTAAACACACAGATCCATGTCCTGTCAGGGAGAGGAGACCGATGGTGTGTCCCTTGTACATAGGGACAACCATCAGTCACCTCCCCCAGTCAGCCCCCTCCCCCCACAGTAAGAATCACTAATAGGGAACACATTTAACCCCTTCCTCGCCCCCTAGTGTTAACCCCTTCCCTGCCAGTCATGTTTATACAGCAATCAATGCATTTTATAGCACAGATCTTTGTATAAATTTGAATGGTCCCAAAAATGTGTCAAAAGTGTCCGATGTGTCCGCCGCAATATCGCAGTCACGATAAAAATCGCTGATCGCCGCCATTACTAGTAAAAAAAATAAAATAAATAAAACTGCTATAAATCTATCCCCTATTTTGTAGACACTATAACTTTTGCGCAAACCAAATAATATACGCTTATTGCGATTTTTTTTTTTTTTTTTACCAAAAATATGTAGAAGAATACATATTGGCCTAAACTGAGGAAAATTAAAAAAAAAAAAAATAGATATTTATTATAGCAAAAAGTAAAAAATATTGTGTTTTTTTTTCAAACTTGTCGCTCTTCTTTTGTTTATAGCGCAAAAAATAAAAGCCGCAGAGGTGATCAAATACCACCAAAAGAAAGCTCTATTTGTGAGAAAAAAAGGACGCAAATTTTGTTTGGGTACAGCGTCGCACAACCGCACAATTGTCATTCAAAGTGTGACAGCGCTGAAAGCTGAAAAATGGCTTGGGCAGGAAGGGGGTGAAAGTGCCCAGTATTGAGGTGGTTAAATAAAGACATTTGTAGATTTGCCACTAGATGGAGTTTCCTTTGGTTCAGTGCTATAAGGAGGAGCAGGAAAGCAAAACTATTGTGTAGCACTACAAAGAAGGAAAAATAACCTGCATGGCATATATGCTAATGTAGCTGCTCCTACATACAAACTATAGCCGCAGACCAGGAGTTATACCCATTCCCTACTCTATTCACAAGTAAAAAAAATGTTGTTGCTAAAAATAGGCTTTAATATTAATACTACCATTTGATTATGACAGACTGAGCTAACACTAAACTTATGGTGGCAAATTCAGACAGCTGAAGCTGCCTTAAAAAGCTGATCTCCACATTTAATATCAAGAGTTCGTTCTGGCCAAACTGGGCCAAACAAACTATTTAAAGGGACATTAAATGTGGAGATCAGCATTAATCTTAAACACTCAATTCTTATTTAAAATTCAGACATCATTCAGAAAATCAAAGACCCGAACGCCGCGGTTCCGATGAGACCGTCCATATCAGTAGAGAAATGTAATGAGCGCATTATCACCATGCTGAAGATGTGCTGGGATGAGAACCCAGATCGGCGGCCGTCCTTCACCTCCATAAGGAGGAGCCTGCGAGGAGCCAGCCCTGAAGGGTGAGATATGCCCCATTCTAGGAATCAGACAAAATGAGGCCTTTTTTGTGATGCTCGGCCATCAAGCCTTTCCTGTGTAAAGTAATCTTATCTTTATCTGATGTATCTCCGCAGACATGTCAGCATTCTAGACAACATGGTGAATAAGCTGGAGAAATACGCCAATCACTTGGAGGATGTGGTGGAGGAACGCACCGTGCAGCTGATAGCCGAGAAGAAGAAAACGGACAAGTTGCTGTCAACGATGCTGCCGAGGTAGGATGATGAGCTGTTTAGACATGGTTCAGGCCCTTGGTCTAGAGCAGGGGTTTCCAAAATGCATCCAATGGGCCACATGTGGCTGGCTACAATATTTTATCTGGCCCATAGCTAGGGCCAGAGGCGTATATGGTACACAGATTGAGGATTGAGGTCAGCAGAGGCTGCCTATGGTCTCCACTTCAACCTTCCCCAACAACCCACACCTGGACTCTGTAAGGAGGGACTCTGATGGGGACCCTGATAGGAACTATGATATAGAATAGAACATTGACTATTTGTAATCCTTATGCTGGTAGTATTAGTAAATAGATAGAAAAGTGAATTAGATAAAAATTGTTTTTTTTTTACTTTTTTCTGCATTTCTTAAGTTACTTCCTGGTTTCCATGTGTAGGAAAATGATGTCATACATCCCAAGAGTCTTCAGGAGGGGAGGAGGGGCTTTCTTAGCTAAGCCCCCCCCCTTGTCTGCATGCCTGAGATAAGAGCAGATGGATTCTAGGAAGTAATTGCTACATGTATCATCTGTCCTTACTCAAGATAATCACAGCCAGAAATGCTAGGGGGTGTTTTTCAAAGAGATTTCCGAGCAAAATAAAGCATGGAGACATGGATGGAGGAGTTTGCTTTGAATTAAATAGTGTTTTTGGTTTATGGTGCTCAGATGCTGTAGTTCCACTTTAATATAAGGGAGGACTCAGGAGGGGACCCAGATGTAAGAGGGGGGGGGTCTGACGCAAACCCTGATTTTATGGGGGAATTTGATGGGGACCCTGAAGTAAGGGGGGACTCTGATGTAGAAAGGGACTCTGATGGAGACCTTAATATAAGGGAGGACTCTAATGGGGGCTCAGATGTAAGGGGGGACTCTGATGGGAACCCTAATGTAATGGGGACTATGATGGGAACCCTGAAGTAAGGGGGGACGCTGATGTAGAAGGGGAATCTGATAGGGACCTGACGTAAAGAGGGACTCTAAGGGGGACCCTGATGTAAGGGGGGACTCTAAGGGGTACCCTGATGTAAGGGGGGACTCTAAGGGGGACCCTGATGTAAGGGTGACACTGATGGGGACTGTGATGTAAGGGGGACTCTAATGGGGATCCTGGCATAAGAGAGAACTCTGATGTAAAGAGACCTCTAATGGGAACTCTGATGTAAACAAGGACTGTGATGAGGACCCTGATGTAAGGGGGGACTCTAAGGGGTACCCTGATGTAAGGGGGGACTCTAAGGGGGACCCTGATGTAAGGGTGACTCTGATGGGGACTGTGATGTAAGGGGGACTCTAATGGGGATCCTGGCATAAGAGAGAACTCTAAAGTAAAGAGACCTCTAATGGGAACTCTGATGTAAACAAGGACTGTGATGAGGACCCTGATGTAAGGGGGGACTCTAAGGGGTACCCTGATGTAAGGGGGGACTCTAAGGGGGACCCTGATGTAAGGGTGACTCTGATGGGGACTGTGATGTAAGGGGGACTCTAATGGGGATCCTGGCATAAGAGAGAACTCTAAAGTAAAGAGACCTCTAATGGGAACTCTGATGTAAACAAGGACTGTGATGAGGACCCTGATGTAAGGGGGGACTCTAAGGGGTACCCTGATGTAAGGGGGACTCTAAGGGGGACCCTGATGTAAGGGTGACTCTGATGGGGACTGTGATGTAAGGGGGACTCTAATGGGGATCCTGGCATAAGAGAGAACTCTGATGTAAAGAGACCTCTAATGGGAACTCTGATGTAAACAAGGACTGTGATGAGGACCCTGATGTAAAAGGGAATCTAATGGGGAAACTCATGTCAGGAGGACTCTGATGGGGATTTATTTTTTTGGCCCATGAATATTTGTAAAATACAAAATGTGGTCCTCATACCGAAAAGTTTGGAAACCCCGGGTCTAGGGTGACAGAGCTTCAGGGGAGTGGTAGGTTGTCTTTTTTTTCACAATGGGGTGAACTTTGATATACAGCTTAGTAATTCACAACATCCAGCTCATCAAATTCCAAAACAAAGTTAAGAACAATCTTCCAGGTTGCAATTTTTAGCTTTTTTCCACCAGTGACAGCTGACAAACTAACATTTTTATGGAAGAGCATCATTCGCAATGCTGTAAAGGTCCAGGCTGTAGCTGCTTACTTAGGCAGAATCGTGTAACAGACTGAAGGTCCCATAAAGCAGCAGACAGATAAAGAACAAAGAGATACAAGGCCACATTTGTAAGAAGGCAAAGAGGGGGTGCCAACTAAGTGTAGCATTTTATTAAAAAGGTATCTGGCATTTTAAATAAATGGATATCTTTTTTAATAAATGGATACCTTTAATTGCAACACTTAGTTGGCACCCCCTCTTTACCTTCTTGCCATTACAGAGATGGCATCTATCTCCTGGGTGAGCTGCCTCAAGTGTCTTGTGATATCGCACAACTTTTTCTGGACTGTCCGACATTTAAATATTTATTTTTTTGGAAATGTAATTTGTTGTGTTGCTCTGATTAGAGCATTACAAATAGGACTGAGTGGATTTAACCCCTTATGCGACATTTATTGACATATTTGTAAGAAGACTCCATTCAGGGTACAGTAACAGGTTCTCTTGAAAAAGCAATCCCCACCTGCTAATACTGAATTTTTGTTTGCAACCCCCACTGTTGTGTTACTCCACCTCAGTTGTTGGGAAATACTCTGTGCTTCCATGTATGTGACCTCCTCCCAGGATGCAGAACTCCAGTCTGAATGGCCCATTTCCCTAAAAATGTCATGTGAAGAGGGGCAGGGGAAGTCAGTATTGTAGTATGTGTAAGCATTAACACATCTGACCCTAAAGCCTCGTACACACGGTCGGACTTTTGGCCAAAAAACTTCATTTTGAGCAAGTTGGACCAACAATCCGACCGTGTGTACGCTCCATCGGACTAACTTTTTAGTATTTTTGTGTTTTCATCGGACAAAAGTTGGGTCTGCAAACGGACAAACTTTTGGCCAACAAAAGTCAGATGGAGCAAAGTTCGACCCTGTGTACAGAAAACCATCGGACTTTTGTCCCATGGACAAAACAACTAATGTTAAAATCAACCAACAATAGCAGAAGTTGACCAAAGGGTGGCAGTAAAGAGCAGAAAAGAGCTGAAAAACCACGTGATGTTGCAAAAAGTTTTGGGAAAGTTTGCAGAAAAGTCCTGTGGTGTGTATGCTATGGGTGTGCCCGGCCAACTCCGTTCGGACAAAAATCCACGGAAAAGTCAGATGGAAGTCCGACCGTGTGTATGGGGCTTTAGGCTCGATTCACATCTATGCATGTTGCTTTTGAGCGTTTTTTCAGTGCTTTTTGCTGTGCTTTCCGTGTTTTTTTAACCATGTTTTTTACCACGATTTTACTGCAATTTTGCAGCGATTTGCATTGCTAAGAAGAGGATTGGGAAGTCAGCTGCCACTTCCTTAACAACCGATGAGTCATCAACTGTCAGCGGGGTTCTGGTATGGATTTTGGGGGGAACCCTACGCAATTTCCTTTTAATTTTGGCGTGGGGGGTGTCCCTTCACATTTTCTTGTGAATTTTTTAGCAGGCAAATCTTTTTTTTACACTCAGCTGTCAGCAGGGAACCCCACTGACAGCTTATGACTCATCGGTTGTTAAGGACGCGGCGGCTGGGTACCCAGCCCACTCCTTAACAACCAGTGAATGTATAGGCAAAAAAAAGTAATACATTGCGGGAAAATCATGGTAAAAATTCAGTGCTTGCGATTTGGATGTGGGTCGATTGAAGTCTATTACATGCAAAATGCTGCATGCTGCAGGGAAAAAAGTCCCTGACCCTTTACAAAAACACAGAGGCACAAAATGAATTGATGTGAACGTGATCCATAGGAACCAATGTTAAAAATATTGTCTGCGTTTCTGCAAAAAGCATGAAAAAACGCATTAGTGTGAATGGAGCCTAAGATTGCATGGGGTTTGCAGACGAAGAAACTTTATTTTTTGATCCAACTCGCTGTCAACTCCTATTTTACCACAAGATGGTAGCATTGCAACTGTTTGCAATAATTCATATCCAATCCTTGTTATCTTTATACATTTTTATCAATCATTTATTTTTAGAGTATAAAGAAAACATATTTTGTATGGTACCCAACCCGCTGCCCTTTGGCCCGTATGGTGTGGCCCTTAGGACCCCTTTAGGCAATAATCTGTAGAGACTGCTGTTGTAGGATATGGTCGGAGGTTGCCACTGAAGTTGTGTTTTGCCCTCCTCTGTACCAATACAGCTGGGATTTGTAATGGACTTGATATCAATGTGTCTTTATTTATTTAAAAGTGACACTTTTAGTAACTTTACAGCTGCATTAATAAATCTCTAACACATCACAATATACAGCAACAATATTATAAAAAATAATAATCAAAAATCTGTCCTTGTGTTCCAGTTTAGTGACTTTGCCTAGGCTGAGATGATGTCTTCAGTCTGCTGCTGGCAGGAGGAAGCATTTCCTCAGTCTCCTCTCTCCTGCTGACATTGGTGTGCGCAGGCTATTACATTAGGGTGTGCACCCCGGAGCAAAAACACATCTGCATGTACAGTATATCAGCAGAGCAGTGGACAGAGCAGAGATTGGTGTCAATAGCGCAGCGGATGGTGTCAGTAGTTTTTATTTTTTTTAGAGCCTCAATTGGAGCGCTTTGGTGAAATATCAAGGGTCTAAACAGAGAGAGAGGGACTGAGGACAGAGATTCTCAAGTCCTTTTCTCTGCAGCCTCAGCTGCACTGGACACTGAACGACTGGAACGTGCTCTGTGCTGAGTGGCTTCCTGTTCATTCACAAATGGAAGCATAGTAAATAGCTTACTATGCTTCAGTTAAGAATGAACACAGGTGCGATCTGTACAGATCACTCACTGTGTTCATTCATTTATCCATTCTGAAACATTCCCTGCAGCAGCAGGTGGGAGAGGTGAGGAGGGAAGCTGGCAGCACTGTAGGGGAGAGACAGGGGATGCCAGGAAGCAGGGAGAATCGGCACCGCACAGAATGATTAGGGTGTGCCCAGGCACACCCTGTCCGCACGCCTATACCCAATGATTAGACTGCAACATTGTAATTTTATAACAAGTCACCAGGACATTTGTGAACACAGCCAAGATCACCGGGCACCAGGGTTTACATGATTGTGTCATCTCTGAGCCGGCACCTTAGTAAATGGTGACCCTGTTTGATGGCTGATTACAGATGGCGCTGTCCTTCTAGAGAGAAAAGCAGATGATAACATTGTGAGGGGGAGAGCTGTGACCTCTGTGGGAGGTAATAAATACTTTTGATTGTTACACTTTAGTTAGCATGCATGCACTTAACATGAAAGTAGAATATATTTGATGACAGGTCCACTTTAAATATATAACTCTATGTGTTCAGCTTTATTTCAGAGCAGCTGATGGCCGGTAAATCGGTGGAGCCGGAGAGTTTCAGCTCAGTCACCATCTTCTTCTCGGACATTGTGGGCTTTACGACGATCTGCTCTTCCAGCACTCCGCTGCAGGTGGTCGATCTGCTCAATGACCTGTACAGCCTGTTCGATGAGATCATCAAAACGTATGATGTATACAAGGTACAGAGAATTCAGATAGAGATTTTTTTTCCTTTTTATGAGATACATTCGTATTGGGTTTTACAACTTTTACGATACAAAAAAATATAAAAATGACCCAAACCTCATCCTCCTCCAAATCCAAGTGTAGATAGCACAGTCCATGAGGCCAATGAAAGATACGGGATACACTTAGATCATAAGAAATTAGGTGTACAATTGGAAAAGTTATTACCGGTTATACGGATATCCATCGCACAGAGATAATAAGTCACAATAGTATTTGAGGAGATATTTCTTATTTTCAGTGTAATAGGTCAGTGTATCTGTAGTGCTACAAATATAAAGGCTCAAAATTTTGGTTTTAGTACTATGATACTTAGCCTTGCACTGATACCAATATTGGTGCCGAGACGCTGTTTTTTTTTTTTAAATAATTGGGGTGGGGTTCCCCTTAAAATCCATACTAGACCCAAAGGTCCTGGTATGGATTGGGTGGGGACCCCATGCTGTTTTCTTTTTTTGAATTGCCGCCATTCTTTTCTTTAGGTCTCAGCTGTCAGTGCGGAATCCCGCTGACAGCTGATGAGTCATCGGTTGCTAAGGATGTGGCGGCCCCGCTCCTTAAAGGGGGTTGTAAAGGTTCGTTTTTTATTTTCTAAATAGGTTCCTTTAAGCTTGTGCATTGTTGGTTCACTTACCTTTTCCTTCGATTTCCCTTCTAAATATTTTTTTTCTTTGTTTTCTTTGTCTGAATTTCTCACTTCCTGTTCCTAATCAGTAAGCTGTTCAGTAAGCTGTTCTGGCTGACTCCACACCACTCAGATGATGGTGTGGAGTTCAGTGAGGAGAAACAGGAAGTGAGAAATTCAGACAAGGAAAAAAAACATTTAGAAGGGAAATCAAAGGAAAAGGTAAGTGAACCAACAATGCACTAGCTTAAAGGAACCTATTTAGAAAATAAAAAACAAACCTTTACAACCCCTTTAACAACCGGCTTGGGCACAGCTGCTTAAAGTTCGCATTGGAATCGTATCTCACAAACAGTAATCGCGCTGTGAATTCTCACCTAAATCGCACTCAAAAACAGACCGAATTCGCACCGCAGTGTGAGCCGAGGCCCAAGACCACAGACTGTGCTGCCTTAAACTATTTTTCATTGGTGTAAAAAAACTGTCACATGACACTGAAAATAAATATCGGTAATCGGTATTGGCGAAGACTTGAGAAAAAAGTATCAGTACTCGTACTTGGTCTTAAAAAACTGGTATCAGTGCGTCCGTAATGATACTGATAGTATTAGTAATAACGTGCAAAAATGGATCAATAGCATAATGATGTCATGTATTTTAGGTTTATATTTAGTATGAGTGTGAATTCTGGTATTTATTGCTATTTATCTTAGAACTCATTCATACATGAGGTTGAGGGGGGGTTATAAAATCCCGTGGTTGAGCCGCACCTGGCTGGGGGTGTACTCATGTTGTGGCCATGGCAGGAATTATTCTACCTGTCGCTTTCAGCAGAGCATAGAGCCTGCCGCAGATGAACCATTCATGTAAATGGGGCTGCTCGGCAAGGGACCCGGAACCGTGTGCAATGCATGTGGTTGTGACGTGCTAGTGCAGGGATCTAGGGGTTAAAGCCGGTGCTGAGGAGGTGATACTGTGCTTCCTCACTGCCTGTCAAATGCTCTGTGAAGAACGTTTTGAACGCGGATCACTCTTCTGAGTGCTCCGCTAGTGTGAATGAGCCCTAATTCTTGCAGTAAAGCAAGGAAAAAACTATATATTAATGAGGAACTACAGTCTGCTCACATAATTTGTAATAAAAAAATCTTTGCCATTCTGAAGCTTCCCTCCAACCACTTTGCATATTATTTTATATATACTGTGATTCTGTACTTGCCAAAAATACTGCAGAAATCTCCCTCCGCTGAGTCTGGTTGCAGCCATTTTAACTGTGGGCAGCTGAAGCTGCTGCCTGTTCACTTCCTGGATTTACACAGACACACAGAGGCACACCTCCAGCTCTGCAGCTCTCATTGGCCCTCGTATGACTCATCCTACTCCCTTCCTGGCGAATTCTCACAAGAGAGAGAGAGTGCTGTGCATGATGTCATAAGCCTAGGCCATTTACCAGGCAAGAAAGATGAAGTGGGCTGTACAAGATATTTACTGGCAGGCTGTGATTGGGAGGGGGTGTGGCAAAGGCTGGCTGTAATTGGAAGGGGTATGTGGCAATGGCAGGCTGTGACTGGTCAGGGGGCGTGTTCAAGAGGCAGGCTGTGATTGGGAGGGGGTGTGTGGCAAAGGCAGGCTGTGATTGGGAGGGGGTATGTGGCAAAGGCAGGCTGTGACTGGTCAGGGGGCGTGTTCAAGAGGCAGGCTGTGATTGGGAGGGAGGTGTGGCAAAGGCTGGCTGTAATTGGAAGGGGTATGTGGCAAAGGCAGGCTGTGACTGGTCAGGGGGCGTGTTCAAGAGGCAGGCTGTGATTGGGAGGGGGTGTAATTGAGAGGCAGCCTGTGATTGGGAGGGGGTGTGTTCAAGAGGCAGGCTGTGATTGGTCAGGGGATGTGTTAAAGAGGCAGGCTGTGATTGGGATGGGGTGTGTGGCAAAGGCAGGCTGTGATTGGGAGGGGGTGTGTGCCAGAGGCAGGCTGTGATTGGGAGGGGGTATGTGGCAAAGGCAGGCTGTGACTTGTCAGGGGGCGTGTTCAAGAGGCAGGCTGTGATTTGTCAGGGGATGTGTTCAAGAGGCAGGCTGTGATTGGTCAGGGGATGTGTTAAAGAGGCAGGCTGTGGTTAGGAGGGGGTGTGTGCCAGAGGCATGCTGTGATTGGGAGGGGGGATGTGGCAAAAGCAAGGTGTGATTGGCCGGGGGGTGTGGTGGATGAAAAAACACCCAATACAGTCTTGTTGTGTGTCTGCACAGTGTCCTGTACCTCTGAATGCCAAAGTATGAACACTGACCACACCAACACAGAAAGGAGAGAAAGGTGACTGGCAGAATCTCCCAGGTACAGATGGAAGAAGGACATGAAACGATAGACTATGATTTATAAAATTCACATATGCAAACACACATAAAAGAAAAATAAATTTTAAGGGTAACACGCACTTTAATTGCAGGTGGAAACAATTGGGGATGCATATATGGTCGCCAGCGGTCTTCCAATCCCAAATGGTATCCAGCACGTGGCAGAGATCTCTACCATGTCTCTCCATTTTCTCAGCGCCATGATGTCCTTCCGCATACGGCACGTGCCCGAGGAGAAGCTGAAGCTGCGGATCGGACTGAACACAGGTACGCCTCTATTTCATAAGTGAATCTTGTGTGTCTTCAGCTCCTCAGTACATGAACAGATCTCTAGTACACTAGATTCGCTTTGGCAATCAAGCATGGCAATATTTCCCTATGCTGTTTCTATAATTTGTTCTATACTTCTGATGCAGATCAGCCCCTGATCATGGGACAAAGTTACGATGTAGTCTGTTCAATGGGGGAAGGGAGACTGGGAAAATGTATCCTCCTGCCTGCAGCAGACTGATGACATCATCTCAGTCTGAGCAAAGTCACTGAGCTGGAACTCAAGGATATATTTTTATTGATAAAAGGTGGAGCTTTGCTGAAAATGTTGGGTTCTATATATATATATATATATATATATATATATATATATATATATAAAAAAATGAATGAAAGTCAATGAAGGTCTGCTTGTAAATTCATTCAGTGTAAATGAGAACCAAAAAAAAAACCATGTTATTAGGCTATTTGCTGTGCTGATCGAATGTTTTCCGTTGATTTAAAATAGAATATACCACATTTGGTCTCTAGATGGCAATATGTATCATAGATACAGTATTTGGCATGATTCTTAGTCCCATCTAGTGGCCAACTTTGGTATTTTTCATTTTAAGTCAGTGGGAAACATTCGACCAACAAAAAGCCTAATAACATTGGTTTTCTGTCACACTTTGCATGGAATGGATGTACATGCATTTTCACAGAAACATTTTCCCTGACATAGTGCCTTAAAAAAGTATTCATACCCCTTGAAAATTTCCACATTTTGTCATGTTACAACTAAAACCGTAAATGTATTTTATTGGGATTTTATGTGATAGACCAACACAAAGTGACACATAATTGTTAAAGCGGTTGTATACCCGCTGAACGTTTTTTTTAACCCTGTAAAGCAAAAGGTATAATGAGCTAGTATGCACCGCATACTAGCTCATTATGAAATACTTACCTTAGAACGAGGCGTTGGTAACTTACCTGGTCTACGCCGAGGTAGCCGACATGTTGCCCCAGCGTGTCTTCCAGGTATCGCGGCTCCAGCGCTCTGAGTGGCTGGAGCCGCGATGTCGTCACTCCCGCGCATGCGCTCGGGAGACTTCTTTCCGGCGAGGTCCGGCGGCTGCCGGGCCTTAAGCTGAAAATCCCCTGTGCGCAGGTGCCGCTGCATTCAGCGGCTCATTGCGAGGGGAATTTCTCTTAAACCGTAAAGGTTTAGGAGATATTTTTTTTTACCTATAGGTAAGCCTTATTATAGGCTTACCTGTAGGTAAAAGTTAAAAAATTCCCTATACAACCGCTTTAAGTAGAAAAAAAATGATAAATGATTTGCTATTTTTTTTAAGGCCGGGTTCACACCTATGCAAATTGGTTGCGGCTTATACCGCATCCAATTCGCATAACATTATAAAATACATTGATTTCAATGAGGCTGGTTCACATATGTGCGATGCATTCGCACTGCGCATTGCCCAAAAAATGTGTGCGTTTTCTAGGCATTGTGGTGCGGCTCAGGTGCGAATTCAGACCCATTATCTTCTATGGGTATGCATCTGATTCGCACATGTGTTCCGTTCTGAACAGGGATTTTGAGGGGGAACTCCACGCCGAATTTTAAATAAAAAAACGTCATGGGTTCCCCTCCATGAGCATACCAGGCCCTTAGGTCTGGTATGGATTTTAACGGGAACCCCTTCGCCGAAAAAAACGGCGTGGGGGTCCCCCCAAAATCCATACCAGACCCTTATCCGAGTACGCAACCTGGCCGGTCAGGAAAGGGGGTGGGAACGAGCGAGCGCCCCCCTCTCCTGAACCGTACCAGGCCGCATGCCCTCAACATGGACGGTGGGTGCTTTGGGGCAGGGGGGCGCCCTGCGGCCCCCCCCAAAGCACCCTGTCCCCATGTTGATGAGGACTGGGCCTCTTCCCGACAACCCTGGCCGTTGGTTGTCGGGGTCTGGGGCTTTTTTGGAATCTGGGAGCCCCCTTTAATAAGGGGGCCCCCAGATCCCGGCCCCCCCACCCTATGTGAATGAGTATGGGGTACATCGTACCCCTACCCATTCACCTGGAGGAAAAAAAGTAAATAAAAAAACACACTACACAGGTTTTTAAAGTAATTTATTAGGCAGCTTCGGGGGTCTTCTTCCGACTTCTTCCGACTTCGGGGGTCTTCTTCCAACTTTGAGGGTCTCTTCTTCTGCTCTCCGGTGTCGTTTCCGCGCTCTCCAGTTCTTCTCCCGCTCTCCGGTGCCTTCTTCCTTCTGCCGGGGCGGCTCCGCTATCTTCTTCCAGCTCTTTTGCTAGCGGGGGCCCGGTCTTCATCGTCGTCTTCCCTCTTTTCTCTCCTCCCGATGTTGCCTCGACGCTCTCTGCTGCTATAATGCCGTGTGCGCGGAGCGCAATGACTTATAAAGGCATAGGGCGTGGTCACCGGGTGATGCCACCCGATGACCCCACCCCCGTATGACGTAGTGGTCCCGGGGAATGATGGGACTGCAACGTCATACGGGGGCGGGGTCACTGGGTGGCATCACCCGGTGACCACGCCCCATGCCTATATAAGTCGTTGCGCTCCACGCACACGCCATTATAGCAGCAGAGAGCGTTGAGGCAACATCGGGAGGAGAGAAGAGGGAAGAAGACGACGATGAAGACCGGGCCCCGCTAGCAAAAGAGCTGGAAGAAGATAGCGGAGCCACCCGGCAGAAGGAAGAAAGCACCGAGAGCACGGAGACAACACTGGAGAGCAGAAGAAGAGACCCCCGAAGTCGGCAGAGACCCCCGAAGTTGGAAGAAGACCCCCGGAGCTGCCTAATAATAAATTACTTTAAAAACCTGTGTAGTGTGTTTTTTTATTGACTTTTTTTCTACCAGGTGAATGGGTAGGGGTACGATGTACCCCATACTCATTCACATAGGGTGGGGGGCCGGGATCTGGGGGCCCCCTTATTAAAGGGGGCTCCCGGATTCCGATATGCCCCCCGCCCACAGACCCGACAACCAACGGCCAGGGTTGTCGGGAAGAGGCCCTGTCCTCATCAACATGGGGACAGGGTGCTTTGGGGTGGGGCGGCCGCAGGCCCCCCCCTGCCCCAAAGCACCCACCCCCCATGTTAAGGGCATGCGGCCTGGTACGGTTCAGGAGGGGGGGTGCGCTCGCTCGTCCCCACCCCCTTTCCTGACTGGCTGGGCTGCGTGCTCGGATAAGGGTCTGGTATGGATTTTGGGGGGGGGGGGCCACGCTGTTTTTTTCGGCGTAGGGGTTCCCGTTAAAATCCATAACAGACCTAAGGGCCTGGTATGCTCATGGAGGGGAACCCATGCCAATTTTTTATTTAAAATTCTGCGTGGAGTTCCCCCTCATGATAACAGTGGCGAGACTTCCCTCCCCTCTCCCAGGTCAGCAAATCCGCAGCTAAAACGCAAAGGAACCGCTGAACAACTGTTTGAGAACTTGGCAAAGAAACCGGAGCTCAAAAACGCAACGCACAAGTGTAAATCCGGCCTTAAAAATAAATATGTGAAAAGTGTGGAGTGCATTTGTATTCAGCTCCCTTTACTCTGATACTCCTAACTAAAATCTGGCTGGGCAATGAGAGCATTAATCAGAGAAGCAGCCAAGAGGCCCATGGTAACTCTGGAGGAGCTGCAGAGATCCACAGCTCAGGTGGGAGAATCTGTCCACAGGACAACTATTAGTTGTGCACTCCACAAATCTAGTCTTTATGGTTCTGACCTGTCTGATGTGTTCCTTGGCCTTCATGATGCTGTTCACTAAGGTTCTCTAAAAACCTTTGAGGGCTTCACAGAACAGCTTTATTTATATTGAGAGTAAATTACACACAGGTGGACTCTATTTACTAATTAGATGATTTTTGAAGGCAATTGGTTTCGCTACATTTTAGTTAGGGATATCAGAGTAAAGGGGGCTGAATACAAATGCACGCCACACTTTTTACATATTTATTTGTCACAAACTTTGAAAACCATTTATCCTTTTCCTCCCACTTCACAATTAGGTGCCACTTTTTGTTGGTCTATCACATAAAATCCCAATAAAATTCATTCACGTTGTAACATAACAAAATGTGGAAATTTTCAAAGGGTTTAAATACTTTTTCAAGGCACTGTAAATGGAACCCATATTGTTGCTTTTACATTATGAAGTGGCTGGAATTGAATATTTACAAGTTCATTGTAAGCAGCCCCCCTCACCTTTCAGTCCTTCATGATTTAAATGATTGTAATTTCTGAGCCGGCATCTCAGTCCAGGAAGCATATGGTGACCCTGGATGATACCTGAACAAAGATGGCACCGTCCTTTTGGAAAGAAAACCAGTTAAAAAATTGTCAGGGAGGGTACTGTGATCTCTGTGATTGGTATTAAATACTTGGTGCTGTTACAGTAACATGTTACTTATAGCATGCTGCACTTACCATGGAACACACAGTATATCTGTGGACAAGTAAATTTTTAGATGCATTTTGTGTCCTGTATTCTCTAACATGCTCCCCTCTGCCCTCTACTGGTTATAGGTCCCGTGGTTGCTGGTGTGGTGGGGGTGACCATGCCCAGGTACTGCCTGTTTGGGGACACGGTTAACATGGCATCAAGGATGGAAAGCAACAGTCTACGTAGGTAAACTTGGTGCATTTTACTAGTTTGTGTCATTCCTACCAGCTTAAAGCTGACCTCCAGCCTCACTTTCAGTCTTGTACAGTTGTACCAGCTCCACTCCTCTACTAAAATAGCTTAGGCCAGGTTCATATTGCTCCGACACGGAGGTCGAACTACTTCCGATCAGTCTTTGCCCTATGACTTTATGTCCAACTTCCATGAACTGGATCTGACTTTGATTCCAATTTGAGATGATTGTGACTTGTCCTTTGACCAATCAAAACAATTCCTTTGCTTCTGGTATGGAGAAAACCTCACCCCAAATTTAAAAAAAAAAAAAAACGGCGTGCCCCCCCCAGATACATATTAGCCCCTTTGAGGTCTGCTGTGGATCTTGAAGGGAAACCCCACCCCAAAATAAAATAAAAAAAATGCTGTGGGGTCCCCCCCAAGACCATGCCAGACCCATCGGTCTGGCATGGATTTTGAGAAGAAACCTCACGCCACAAAAAAAATGTGTGGGGTCTCCCCAAAAATCCATACCAGACCCTTATCCGAACATGCAGCCTGGCAGGTCAGGTAAGGGGGGGGACTAGCGAGTGCCCCCCTGGACCATACCAGGCCTCATGCCATGGGGGTGTGGGTGCTTTGGGGCAGGGGGGACCCCCTACCCCAAAGTACCTTTTCCTCATGTTGATGGGGACAAGGGCCTCTTCCCAACAACCCTGGGAGGTGGTTGTGGGTGTCTGGGGGCTTATCGGAAACATGAAGCCCCCTTTAACAAGAGGGTCTGCAGATCCTGCCCCCTCACCTATGTGAAAGAGTATGGGGTACATTGTACCCCTACCCATTCACCAAAAAAAAAGAAGTGTAATGTTACAAAAAACAAGAGAAGGTTTTTGACAAGCCCTTTATTAAAAATGAAGAATGTCCTCCGTCGTAGCTCCAACGTGTCTTCTTTCTCCGGTTCCGCCACCACTGTCTTTTTCTGTCCGTCCGCCGACTCACTAAAAAGGAAAAAAAAACGATCTTCCTCCGACGCTTGCTCCCTCTGTTGTGTCAGCTCCATTGTCTGCCGGTTCTTATATAGCTATAGGGCGTGGGCATCTGGTGACGCCATCAAAAGACCCTGCGTACCGTCACAGTGAGATGATGTCACTGGGTGGCCACGCCCCATAGCTATATAAGCAACGGAGGGAGCCAGCGTCGGAGGAAGATCGTTTTGAATAACAAAATTGTGGATCGGCGGCTGCAGAAGACATCACCAGAGGGAGAAGACCTCAGAAGAGGGAGCAGACATCAGCGGATGGAGAAGACCAGGGGAAGAAGACAGCAGTGGTGGAACAGACACGTTGGAGCTACGATGGGGGATATTCTTCATTTTTAATAAAGAATTTGTTAAAACCCATCTCTTGTTTTTTGTAACACTACACCTGGGGGGGGGGCAGGATTCTCATTCACATAGGGGGGGCGGGATCTGGGGGCTTTGGGGGTGCAGAGCTCCCCCTGCCCCAAAGCACCCACCCCCCCATGTTGAGGGCATGTGGCATGATATGGTCCAGGAGGGGGGGGGGGGCGCTCGCTTGTTCCCCCCCATTTCCTGACCTGCCGGGCTGCATGCTCAGATAAGGGTCTGCTATGGATTTTGGGGGGGGGGGGGATCACGGTTTTATTTTTTTGGCGTGAGGTTTCCCTTTTAAAATCCATACCAGACCCTTTAAAATCCATACCAGAACCAGGAACTCAGCACGGGGATGATGGGAACCCTTCATAATGGGCACAGCAGACGTATAGATCTGGGAACTCTTGCCAATGAAGTCCCGGAGAGACAGAAAATAATTCCAGGGGATTTAACTCTCTATCATCCACAAAACAAAGAAACATCAGTTTTGGGTTGCTTGCCCCTTGCACACATCCAATCCTATACACAGACTGATTCATATGTCCAGGTTCTATTCCTATATCTCTTTATCCCGGCAGCTCTGCGGATTCACGTCTCTGAAACCACAGCCAGCGCTCTGAGAGACATTGGGGGCTATGAAATAAAGGAAAGGGGATTTGTCCAGGTTAAGGTAAGAGCCAAGCCTATCCCTAATACTGACTTCTCTTCTGCATGCACTGCACTTGTCTACTTCAGTGGTCTTCAAACTGTGGCCTGGGGGCCAGATGTGGCCCTTTCCTTGCTTTTATTCAGCCCTTGGGGCATTATTTCATAGAGTATAATTCCTCCCACTGACACCAACGATGGGGCACAACTCCCTCCACTGACACCAACGATGGGGCACAACTCCCTCCACTGACACCAACGATGGGGCACAACTCCCTCCACTGACACCAATGATGGAGCACAACTCCCTCCACTGACACCAATGATGGGGCACAACTCCCTCCACTGACACCAATGATGGGGCACAACTCCCTCCACTTACACCAACGATGGGGCACAACTACCCAACTCCCCCCAGTGACACCAAGGATGGGGCACAACTACCCAACTCCCCTCACTGACACCAACAATGGGGCACAATTCCTCCCAATGACACCAACGATGGGGCACAATTTCTCTCAATGACACCAATGATGGGACCCCATGGCATCAATGAGGTGGCACAACTCCTTCCACTGACACCAGTGATGGGGTGCAATTCCTCCCAATGACACTGACAATGAGGCACAATTCCTCTCAATGACACCAACGATTGGACGCAATTTCTCCTAATGACACCAACAATGGGGCCCAATGACATCAATGATGGGGCACAATTCCTCCCACTGACACCAATGATGGGGCACAATTCTTCCCAATGACACCAACGGTTGGCCACAATTTCTCCCAATGACACCAACAATGGGACCCACTGACACCAATGATGGGGCACAATTCCTCCCACTGACACCAATGATGGGGCACAATTCCTCCCACTGACACCAATGATGGGGCACAATTCTTCCCAATGACACCAATGATGGGGAACAATTCTTCCCAATGACAGCAACAATTGGCCACAATTTCTCCCAATGACACCAACAATGGGGCCCAATGACACCAATGATGGTGCACAATTCCTCCCACTGATACTAATGATGGGGCACAATTACTACCACTGAAACAAACGATGGGCATTATTTATTCTCACTGATGTCGGGGCCTTTTCTACTGCCATTGATCACAGTCCTCCCCCCTAAAATCTGATGGATAGTAAACTGGCCTTTTGCTTAGAAAGTTTGGAGACCCCTGGTCTACTTAATGCTGTCCTTGCAAAGCCCGCAGCTCAGCCATAATTTGGTAAATAAAGCTTTCTTTATTTATTGTAGGCTGGACTAAAGATAACATTTAAATAAAATATTTTCCTGAAGCCCAATTGAACTTTCAGTTTCAGGCTTGGTTTGCAGCAGAACGCGCATGGCACGTTTTTGACATTCCAGTAATTTCAATAGGCTGCCAAACGCACGGGAACGAGAAAAAAGGGCAGAACCATATGGCCATATTAGGCCAATGATGTCACGGGTATCCCCTCCTTGACTATGTGCAGCTGCAGGGTGGGGAATCCCGTGGCCGCAGAGGATTGGGCCGGCAATGACAATTTTTTTTAAGGCTTAGCCATACTTGGGTTTGGAACAAACCAAAGCTCATCCTTAGTTCTCATCCATCCTTCCACACTTTATTCAAAACAAGAAAAAAAATTTTTTCTTGCTTCCTACTCACATACTGTCTGTACTTCGAAGTATCAGCTTTAGGAGAGCTGAAATAATTTGAAAGGAAAAGCACTGAGATCCTGATTACATTTCCAGGGGAAAGGGACGCAGAAGACTTATTGGCTAAAGAGTAAGGCCGGGTTCCGGATGCCTCTGCCAGACTTCCCAGAAGATTTGAATGATCCTCTCTACAACTTATCGGAGGTAGGTAGCACAGAGCTTTCCAGCATATTTTTCAGTATTAATAGGACATCATCTGAATATACCGGACAGTGCAGTCACGGCCACTGAAAACAGGACATGACACACCCCCTGCCACGCCCCCTTAAAGGTGAATTATACAAAAAAAGGATTAGTTAAACCCACAAGTGCTTTTTTTTTTTTACCACTACTTTTCCATTATACTGGCTTTCGAAGTTTACAAAAGCAGTTTTTTAGAAGATGGATGAAAGGTTTAGCGCTGGGAAACACTTTTTGAAAGATAAAAAGTGAATTTTATATACAACTATATAGATCAGACCAAATGAGAAGGAAAGAGGGACAGAGGGACTTTGTTTCAAATCAGGGACAGTCTCTCGAAATCAGGGACATTTGGGGGCTATGTGATTGGATACTATGCAGAGCTGCACCAGATTTTGCACACTCCAGTTTTGGAAAATCAACCCCAGTGACTTTCTAAACCTCCCCTTTGTAAAGAAACCGAATAGAACATGACAAAAACAGGGAGGGTCCAGCTAGAACTGCACTAACTAGCATAAAACAAGAGAGGGGAAAGGAAAATACTAAAAATATAAATAAAGAAATTGCTGTGGCTCTGTACTACCACTAGATGTCAGTAGATACAAGAACATGAATACTATAATACAACAATACATAATAGGTGACCACAACAAAAATATATATATTTTTTTATGGTTTTACAAAGATCAGTTTTTATTCAGACGTTTTGCATTCATAAGCCTGGGTTCACACTATTGCGAACACAGACATCACATGTGATCTGCACCGCATTGCTGCGCAGATCACATGCGATGTCTGTCTGTGCAATGCGAATTCAGCCATATAAGTTGTATGGCTGAACTCACATTGGATTTGCACGAAAATGCTGCAGGAACCTTTTTTTTTCCCACACTGGAATCGGATGGCATGATTGTTCACACCCATGCGATCCGATTCCTGTCCAAATTCACAGTTCACACTGCAATCTGCGAACCGATCTGGGGGTGTCATTAAAGGGGTTGTAAAGGTAAAAGTTTTTTCTCCTTAATGCATTTCATGCATTAAGGTGAAAAAAACATCTGTGAATTAGTGGCCCCCCCGATCCCAAGTTTACTTACCTGACCCCTCGAAAGTCCCTTGCTGTGAACGCGCTTGCTTCTCGGCCAGGCTTCTTGACGCATTCATTGGTTGATTGAAAGCAGCGCAGCCATTGGCTCGCGCTGCTGTCAATCACATCCAATGACGCGGCGCACCGGGGGGCGGGGCCAAGTGATACAGTGAGCAGCTATGGCCGCCGGCTGTATCACGGGAGCGCGCCCGCAAGAACTCCTCACCATGCGAGCTCGCATGAAGGTGAGGAGTTCTTGCGGGGAGGAGCCGAGACAGCCGCCGAGGGACCCCAGAAGACCAGGTTAGGGGCCACTCTATGCAAAACGAGCTGCACAGTGGAGGTAAGTATAACATGTTTGTTATTTTTTTTATTTATTTTTTACCTTTACATACCCTTTAACTTTGTATTGACACACCCAGCCGTTTGCAGAGGGCAGTGTGCAGTCTGCGAGGGAGATGCGATGCGGAAACCGGCACTGGAATCGTGCTAGTTCCCGCATCGCAATAGTGTTAACCGGGTCTAAAGCAAATTATTATCTTTCTAAAAATGTAATTATTTCTAACATTGTACTTTATATCTTTATCTTTGCGCACTGCAGGTGCACAGAGAGAGAGAGGCACAGCGGCCTTTGCAGGTTGCAGAAGTTTTGTTTGTAAACAAACCTCCTGGGCTGTAAATGATAAGCATGATTGGCTATTATGGGGATCACATGATCGGAAATCACACTGATTGGTACTTAGCTTGAGATCTGTCGGTGAGAGTGCCGCCTCTGAGCTGAAACTGCAAACACATATTTTAAATGAAAACATTTGAGAATGAGGCGGATCAGCTGGCTAATTAGTAAGTGAACCGGCTTTATCAGCAGACTATCCCATCTGCAATGTAAATTTAAAAATATCAGAGTAGCCTACGGTTCAATGCAATATTATAAAATAGGCAACATGGGCTGAGTCTTGCTTCTTAGAAATGTTGTCAGGAATCAGGTTGAGAATTTAAGTACATGTTACTAATGTACCCAATGTTTTAACTTTTTTATTTTAGGGGGAACTGGTCATCGTGCACTGATGAGAGGATCTGTTGCTGAATATTAGTAAAAATAAACAGTTTTTTTTTATCCTTTATTAACACAATGGTTTATTTGTTTTAATTTACTCTAAAGCCTCGTACACACGACCGAGAATCTCGTCGCAAAAAAAAACGTTGTTTTTCTCAACGGGTTTCTTGTCAAGCCTGATGAAATTCTTGTCAAGCTTTCCTTGCATACACACTGTGAATCCAAAATCTCGTCGGTCTAAAGCGTGGTGACGTACAACACGTACGACGGCAGTATAAAGGGGAAGTTCCATTCTCATGGCGCCACCCCTTGGGCTGCTTTTGCCGATCTCGTGTTACCGCGTGTTAGTAAATGTTTAGTGAGAGACGATTCGCGCTTTTCAGTCTTCGTGCTTTCAGTTCGTTACAGCGTGACAAATGTGCTATCTTTATTACGAACGCTAGTTTTACAAGAAGGAGCGCTCCCGTCTCATACTTGATTCTGACCATGCGCGGTTTTTGAAGACTCGGAAAAGCATACACACGAACGGTTTTCTTGTCCAAATACAGTCTGACGAGAATCATGACGAGAAAAATGAGACTCCCGACGAGAAAAAAGAAAGCAGGTCTTCTTTTTTTCTCGTTGAGATTCTGGGCAGTTTTCTTGACGAGAAACCTGAAAGCCTCATACACACGCAAACCGGTCATGTGTACAAGGCTTAACACTTTTGCTGCAGCACTTTGTAGAGAATATTGAACCACTGATATAATTTTCTGCATCACAGGAGCTTACACTCTAATGCCCCCACACAGTGTGGCCAGGGTTAATGGAAGCTTTTTAAACTACCACTATGTAATAAATCTTCAAAAATAAAGGGACAACATATCGTATCTTTATAAGCCCCCCTGAAGGGGGACCAAAACCAAAAATGCATTGGCTACTTAATTGATACCATTTTAACTAATAACATGAATGGGACTTTTGACTACTCTCATGGCACTATCTTCTCTTGACTACACATATCGCTGGTGTCCCGAGGATTATTGATGTCTACAGAGATGCCTTTGTTTCAAAAATGTATTAACTGGAGACATCTACAGTATATTGGAGTCCAACGCTATCTAACACTTTCTTAAAAAGATAAAGAGAGAATGCGGTAACGATGCAGATAGAGTTGGCGGTAGAAACTGAACCCAGGACCTAGAGCTGCAAGATGAGAACTGGTTAATTACCCAACTGGTCCCAAATCAAACTGAGACTTCACGTCAAGGCAACTGAATGGTCTCCCATTAGGGATTCTGAGAATTGTACTAATGAGGACTGAGCTGTATTGTACACAACACTGTACATATAATTTAGGTGGTTTATGCAAACCCGTTTTCCAGCTGTGTTGGTAGCATGTGGGACAATGACATGGAAAGCAGCAGAACAGTTCCCTTTGCCCTACTGCTTTATCATTTCTGATCTTCAACATATGAATTAGGCTAACAAAATACACAAATTAGGAAAGTATTACTATTTGGATGTTTACACACTTTTACATGCTTTCCATTATGGTACAAGGGCACGTTTGTAGTATCTTCCTTTGAATTAATCTGTATTTCACTGCAATCACTTTGTCCCTAATTAACAATTTCCAAGATAAAGTCTCCACCAAAAATAGTTTTTATTGTTTTCTGTCAAACTTTATCAGTCAAAAAGATGGAGGAAGAAAGTTCCTTTACATTGGCGGTCACTGGGGAAAAGAATGTCCCCTTGCATTGAAGGGCAGTGGATGGAAGAATGCCCTTTTTAATTGGTCACCCGAGAGTGGAAGAATGCCTACTTACATTGGTGGTCAGTGGGAGAAAGAAGGTCCCTTACACTGATGGTCATTGAGAAGAAAGTGGCATTACATTGGTGGTAAATGCGACTAAGAATATCACCTTACATTGGTCATCAATGGAAAGAGTGTCTCCTTATATTGGTGATTAGTGGGAGAAAGAATGTCCCATTTATTTTAAGTAGATGGAAGCAAGAATGCCCCCTGCTACTTTAGTGGTCAGTGAGCAGAAAAATACCCCCTCACATTGGTGGACAGTAGAAGTGAGAATAGCCCTTATATTGGTGGTCAGTGTGGGAAAAAATTCCCCTTAATTTGGTGGTTAGTGGGAGAAAGAATGGTCCTTACATTGAAGTCAGTGGTAGGAGGAATGCTCCCTTTTACTTTGGTGATCGTGGGAGGAAAATGCTCCTTTACACACTCAGCTAGTAAGAGCAAAAATGACCGGTACATTGGTGTTCAGTGGGAGAAGGAGTACCCCATTACATTAGTGACCAGTGGAAGGAATAATGTCCCATTACATTGGAGGTTAGATAGAGGAAGAATGCCCCCTCACATTGGTAATCAGTGGGTGAAGAATACTGCTCCCTATTACATTGGTTTTCAGTGGAAGAAACAATACCATCTTACATTGGTGGTCAGTAGGTGAAATAATGCCCTCTTACATTGATAGTCACTGGGCAAAAACAACCCTTAAATTGGAGTTATTGAGAGGAACAATGAGAGAGAGGAAGCATGCCCCCCATCTATTGGAGGTCATTGAAAAGAAAAAATGCCCCCTTACATTGGTGTTCGGTGGGAGGAAGAATGTCCCTTACATTGATAGTCAGTCGGAGGAAGAATGTCCCTTACATTGATAGTCAGTCGGAGGAAGAATGTCCTTTTATATTGGTGGTCAGTGGAAGTAAGAAAGACCTCTTACATTGTTTGAAGAATGGAAGGAAGAATGCCCCTTTAAAATTGGGGTTAGTAGGATAAAGAATGCCCCCTTACATTTGTGGTCAGTGGGAGGAAGAGTGCACCTTTGCATTGGTGGTGAGTGGGAAGAAGAATGCCCCTTACCTTGGTAGCCAGAGGAAGGAAGAATGTACCCCTTTACATTGATGGTCAGTGAAAGTCTAACCCCATTACACCGGAGGTCATTTGGAGGTTTAATGCCCTTTACATTAGTGGTCAATGGGATCATTTGTGTCATGGCAGGGGGAATGTCCCCTTGCATTGATAGTCCTTGGGAGAAGAAGTGCTTCCTTATAATAGTGGTCAATTGTTTCTTACTTGATAGAGGAGTAAACAGGAAATGCTTATTTGCAAGTCTTGCCATTGGCTTTTCCAGTGTCAGGGCCAATATTCAATGTAGCCACCTTTGGGTGGAAAGCCAATTTCCTCTGAGATACCTTTGGGTGGACTACCAATCTCCTCCCAAGCCACCTTCAGGTAGAATACCCATCTCACTCAAAGCCACCTTTGGGTGAGATACCAATCTCCTCCGAAGCCACCTTCGGGTGGAATACCAATCTCATCCAAAGCCACCTTTTGGGTGGATTACCAATCTCCTCCGAAGCCATCTTCGGGTGGAATACCAATCTCCTCCGAAGCCAGCTTCGGGTGGAATACCAATCTCCTCCAAAGCCACCTTCGGGTGGAATACCAATCTCCTCCGAAGCCACCTTTGGGTGAAATACCAATCCCTCCAGTAAATTATCTGGGACACATGGGCAGGTAAAGAAAACCAAAGGGCCAGTGTATGTAGATGACATACTACTACTGAGTGTGGCATAGGCCACTGGTCAACCATGCAAAGCGCGTGATATAATGGCAGGAGGTCATGTAAAGCGAGAGCAAAGGAATTTTACAGTAGGGCCATAAGACATGTAGTTATTTTTATATAGAAGGAAAACATTTTTGAAAATAGATATGCTGGCAGGGCTACAACCAGTTTTTTTTTTCTTTGTCCATAAAAATAAACCCAAGAATTACAAAACTGGAAAAAAAACACTTTTATTTACAGGTTTAATGCACCACTGTGAAGCATGTATTAAAATAGTTTAGCACATGTCCAGGAATTCAGACTCCAGCCCCGAAGTTAATTTAGCTAATATATAGTCTAGAATTTTGTCCGCTCCCAGACCTTGTAAAGGCCAGGCAATTGTCACAGATTCATGCATTCTGCTATGCAGCTGGGCAGCCATGTTCCTGAGGCCACGCTTGTGAATCTGGGTGGCAGACTCCATCTTGTTTGCAGGTGTGAAAAAAAACGCGTTGAGGTGGTCCAGGATTAGGACAGGATTCTACAGATCCCCACAGTGAGTAGGAGATGGTGCAGGATCACTAAAGAAATAAAGATCAATAAAAGTGTTTAAGGGCAATGAAGAAATTATATTTACAACCATATACAGTATGTCTACAGCAGGGGTCTCCAAACTTTTCCATACAGGGGGTCACATCGCATATTTTACAAATATTCACGGGCTGATAAAAAAAGTTTTATATGTGAACAAATCTAATTTAAAGTGGTATTAAACCCAAAAGTAAACATGCATTATAGTTCAGCTTTCTAATTCTTAGATGTGATGGCTGCAATTGTTTTATTTTTTAGGAATCAGAATCCCGGATTACATCAGGGTCCTCATCAGAATCCCCTTACATCAGAGGGCTGGATAAAATATTAATGTGGGCCAGGTTTGCCCCATGAGCCTTAGGCCGCGTACACACGACCGGTTTTCTCGGCAAAAAACGACAAGAAAACTGCCGGGAGAGCTTTCTTGCCGAGAAAACCGGCTGTGTGTATGCGGGTTTCAGTTTTCTCATCAAGAAAACTGCCCAGATTCCCAGACGAGAAAAAAGGCGACCTGCGGTCTTTTTTCTCGTCGAGAATCTCGTCGGCCTGTTTCTCGACGAGAAACCCGAGCGTGTGTACACTTACCTGTCGCCGTGGAAACCCGCGCATGCTCGAAATGACTATGCGCGGTAGCTTTCTAGGCATAGGGTGTAGCAAGATGGCGGCGACGGCATCGAATGTGACGAGCGCACGCTCGTCGTAGTCGATGACGTCACCGCGTTCGTGCCATTCAAAAGAACAGCGGTTCTTTTGAATCGTACGTGTGTACACTCGGCCGGGACAAGTTTCTTGTCAAGATTCTTGTCAGGAAAAACAACGTTTTTTTCCTGACGAGAATCTCGGCCGTGTGTAGAGGGCTTCAGTTTGGAGACCCCTGGTCCACAGTTTTCTCATGAGACTGCATACGCCACATAGTATTTATTTAACTTTAAACTCCAGTTTTGTTGAGAGGAAAATAATCCCCTCCAGTTTATTTATACACACACAATGGTTTTTAGCAAGCACAATTGCAGACCTTGACCTGCTTTCGTTCTGTAGATACTGAGACAGATAATGCCAGTGCATTTCATACATCAGCCATAGTGTCAAAGAAACTTGAACCCCTGGCACCTCCTTAAGACTTTTAGTGTTCCTTTGCAAGTATCTCATCCTAAAAGGAACTCACGGTTCCATAATTAACCTATTAATATTGCTGGGAATACCACCTGTTTCATGACCAATGTGCAGACATTTTTGGCTTTGTAACTATTTACAGTGCCTTGAAAAAGTATTCATAAACGCTTGAAATTTTCTACATTTTGTCATGTTACATCCAAAAATGTAAATGTGTTTTATTGGAATTTTATGTGATAGACCAACACAAAGTGTCACATAATTGTGAAGTGAAAGGAAAATGATAAATGGTTTTCAATTTTTTTTTTACAAATAAATATGTGAAAAGTGTGGCGTGTATTTGTATTGCGCCCCCCTGAGTCAATACTCTGTAGAACCACCTTTTGCTGCAATTACAGCTGCAAGTCTTTTTGGGGCTGTCTCTACCAGCTTTACACATCTAGAGAGTGAAATTTTTGCTCATTCTTCTTTGCAAAATAGTTCAAGCTCTGTCAGGTTGGATGGAGAGCGTCTGTGAACAGCAATTTTCAAGTCTTGCCACAGATTCTCAATTGGATTTAGGTCTGGACTTTGACTGGCCCATTTTTTCACAGAAATATTCTTTGATCTAAACCATTCCATTGTAGTTCTGGCTGTATGTTTAGGGTTGTTGTCCTGCTGGAAGGTGAACCTCCGCCCCAGTCTTAAGTCTTTTGCAGACTCTAATGCCGTGTACACACGATCGGTTTTACCGATGAAAACAGTCCGATGGACTTTTCTCATCGGACAAACCGATCGTGTATGGGCCCCATCTGTCTTTTTTCCATTGATGAGAAAAAATAGAACATGTTTTAAATTTATCCGATGGGAAAAAACGATCGTCTGTGTGGAACTCCATCGGACAAAAAACCCATGCATGCTCAGAATCAAGTCGACGCATGCTCAGAAGCATTGAACTTAATTTTTCTCGGCTTGTCGGAGTGTTTTACGTCACGGCGTTTGGGACGGTCGGATTTTTGACTGATAGTGTGTAGGCAAGACTGATGGAAGTCAGCTTCATCGGATTTCCGATGGAAAAATCCATCGGATTAGAATCCATAGGAAATCCGATCGTGTGTACAGGGCTTTACAGGTTTTCTTCTAAGATTGCCCTGTATTTGGCTCCATCCATCTTCTCATCAACTCTGACCAGCTTCCCTGTCCCTGTTAAAGAAAAGCATCCCCACAACATGATTCTGCCACCATGTTTCACGGTGGGGATGGTGTGTTCAGGGTGATGTGCAGTGTTAGTTTTCCGCCACATATAGCGTTTGGCTTTTAGGCCAAAACGTTCTATTTTGGCCTCATCTGACCAGAGCACCTTCTTCTACATGTTTGCTGTGTCCCCCATATGGCTTCTTGCAAACTGAAAACGGGACTTCTTATGACTTTCTTTCAAAAATGGCTTTTTTCTTTCCATTCTTCCATAAAGGCCAGATTTGTGGAGTGCACGACTAATAGTTGTCCTGTGGACAGATTCTCCCACCTGAGCTGTGGATCTCTGTAGCTCCTCCAGAGTTACCATGGGCTTCTTGGCTGCTTCTCTGATTAATGCTCTCCTTGCCCAGCCTGTCAGTTTAGGTGGACGGCCATGTCTTGGTAGGTTTGCAGTTGTGCCATACTCTTTCCATTTTCGGATGACTCTGCTCACCCCATATAATGAACAACAATGCTTTTGCCATTTTTTATGTGTGGGTCTAGCTGGGCCCTTGGGGGAGGGGCTATTCACGGAGTCTGTCCTCTGACCCTCTTTACAGCACAGTCCCCCTTTTATATCAGTGTCCTCAGTTCCCCTTCACATTACAGCCCCCCTTTACCATACAGTGCTCCTTTACAGTGCAGTCCCCTTTACATCACAGTGTCCCTTTACAATAATGTAATCACTGTAATGTAAAGGGGGCACTGTGATGTAAAGGGGACTGCTCTGTAAGGGGGGCACTGTAATGTAAAGGGGGGCTGTGAAGTAAAGGGGACACACTGTGCTATAAAGGGGACTGCACTGTAAAGGGGCACTGTGATGATTACAGCGCCCCTTTACAGTGCAGTCCCCTTTATAATACAGTGCCCCTAGCAATCACAGCCTCCTCTATAACAGTGCATCTGAAGTCTGCCTATCCCCACCCCCCACCTTTCCTCTCTAACATCACACTTCCCAATCTAATCTCTGCCTCCCTTGCTAAGGACTTCTACCTTTGACAGGGAAGAGGCTGTGATCAGTCTGTGTGTCCTCTCCCGGCTCCCCTGCCCGCCCGACGATGTCATCCTATCAGTAGGGCAGGGGGCGGGAGGAGTTCTCCATTCTGATCTGCAGCTTCTCCCGCCCCCTGCCCTGCTGATAGGATGACATCATCGGCTGGGTGGGCAGATGAGCCGGGGGAGGACACATAGGCATGGCCCCACCGCACTGCAGGGGGTGAGCGGCGACCGCGGTCTATGATAGCTCTGTACGGACTGCGGTCGTTGCTCATCTCCTGCTGTACGGCCCGGTCATTAACAGGTCGAGGACCTGCAATGGAGATTGGGGACCCCTGCCCTAGATGATCCTACACTACAGATATACAGTACAGTACATACCTCCCAACTTTCTGAAATGGGAATGAGGGACACCTATTAGCAAAAGTATGTATGCATAGGACACACCCCCTGCCATGTCCCCTTAAAGGAGAATTGTACACAAAAATAATTGGTTGAACCCATAAGTACTTTTTTACCACTACTATTCCTTTATACTGGCTTTTGAAACTTACAAATGCAGCAATTTAGAATTTGGATGAAAGGTTTAGCACTGTAAAACACTTTTTGAGAGATAAATAGTGCATTTTATATACAACTATATAGATCAGACAAAAATGAGGGACACATAAGTAGGGAAGAGGGACAGAGGGACCTTGTTCTGAATGAGGGACAGTCCCTCAAAATCAGGGACAGTTAGGAGCTATATTAACAGCTATGAGGCTGTACATACAGGAGTGCCTAGGTACCTCTACATACCAAGCTGTGCACTGATTTCAGGAATTCCAGACAAGATCTCCATTTTTCAAGCTACTGCTCAGGCATAATTAACATTTCTAGATGCTCCCTATAAGATAGCAAATCTTCACTTTTTTAGTTCAGTTCCACTTGAATTTCACATCTGTTTGAAAATCTGTCTCATCTTGATGAAAATTAGTCTCATCTCCAGGGGTAATTCTGTTGCAGAGCTTTGCAAATACATCTCAGTTGGCTGCCCAGGACAGCATACCTCCCAACTTTCTGAGATGGGAATGAGGGATACCTATCAGCAAAAGTATGCAGGCATAGGACACGCCCCTTGCCACGCCCCCTTAAAGAACAAATGAGGAAGGAGGGACAGAGGGACATTGCTCCGAATCAGGGATAGTCCCAGTCCCTCGAAATCAAGGACAGTTGGGAGGTATGGGTACAGGGGTCGCAAATATACAGAATACACACGTCACATACTTTACAGCCTGATTTGTATCTAATGTTGTCAATTTGCTTGATAACAGTCCCTCAGAATTTGCATGGAATAAGCATGTCTACATTACCTGCAAGTCCGGCGTTAAATAAGGATGCAGCACCTAGAGACAAGAAGACATCGTCCAGTTTGTACTAGTTCTTTAACATTAGCATTTCAACAATGTATTAATGAATATATATGTATATATATATATATATATATATATATATATATATATATATATATAGTACATAATGGTAATAAGAAATATATATACATATATATATATATATATATATATATATATATATATATATATATATAAAATACAAATTAAAAATATAGTTACAACAACCATAGAAGTAGAGTTTTTTATATATATATATATATATATATATATATATATATACATATATATAAACTCTTCTTCTCTAGTTGTTGCTGCTATATTTTTCATATATATCTAAACATTTAATAGCATTCAGTGCCCTCTTTTTTCTAGCCTTTAGCGCCCTATAGCTCGGTATTTTTCCTGCCCTGGAACACAATATAATTTCAAGGCTACAAAAATAAAAGATTTCCTCAATTTCCCATTTCCTCAATATCATTAGATTAGATAGCCACTTACATCCAAAGGGAGGATATGATGATCTTAATACAGTACATATTAATTAGGGTGTCACCTTGTTTTTCTATTTTTATTTTCAGACTAATATGTCTGCTCCCTTAGATACACAAAGATATAAATGCAAAAAAAAAAAAAAAAAAGTAGAATTCCATTTATTTATTTTTAAATAATAACACATGCAAGGATAAACTGCAACTAACCAGCTAAAAACACAGTTGAAGTTTATATTTGTCAACCATTTTACCTGCAAAACCATGTGCAATTCTGTTCAGCCAGTCTGGTGATTCAGATGCCCTTGCCGAGCAGCTCACTACAGGCTATGTAGTCCTAGAGGGAATACTTACTCCGCAGGACAAATTCAGCCACCAGGACCCCTCCTGTCTGCTCCTTCTGTTGCCTCCGCTTGTTGCAAGTCTGACAGTGATAAAAAGGAGATATTCACAGTCTATTAGCTTCAAGCCTACAAGTTTTCAGCAGTTTCTCAGCAGTATTTGTTGGAATGACTAAAGAAGGTAATAGCTTGCAGCCTTGTTTTTCCTAAAGAGTTTATTTTCTGGATTAAATAGAAATTCACATTTAACACCAGTAATGACACACAGAAACCTAAAGGGTGTGTTTTAAAATCTTTGCAGAGCTATTCAGCCTTTAAAACTGCATGTAAACTCGTTTTGTGTGAATGGAGGCAAAAACACATGTTCTTTAGACTATTTTCCTCCAGGTCCAAAGTTCTTAAAGAGGCTCCCCCCAAAAAATTAAAAGTCAGCAGCTACAAATAGGACACTTACCTGTACAGGGATCCAGCGATGTCCTCACCCGGTGCCGATTCTTCAATCGGATTCGGGTGCAGGCGCCAGCATCGTACGTAAGGGAAACCAGCAGTGAAGCCTTGTGGCTTCACAGCTGATTTCCTACTGCGCATGCGCAAGTCGCGCTGTGCTTTGTGAATGGTCCTGTAGTCTTCTGGGACCTGTGATGTGGGCCAGAAGGCTGCGAGGAAAGGAGGGAGGGCCGAACTTCTGGCTGTGATTACCACGGATCATCTGACTGGAAGTAGGAGCGGGTACCTGTCAAAACCCCCCCTCTTCTCAAAGGGAGTGGAGGGGGGAGGATGGAAACAGGCCAAACTTCCCCTTTTGGATGAAGTTCTGCTTTAAGTTATACAGAAACGAGTGACTCAAGAAAATACTGCACTATGGCCACTAGATGGAGCTGAAGATCATAGAAAATAAATTTTATTTATTTATTAAGATTTTATTATTATTAAAAAAAATTATAAATCGTATTTACTATCCTAGCTCCATCTAGTGGCCATAATAGCTACATTTTTGTAGTCACTCTATTCTGTATGGATGAGTCAATCTGTTCTGATATGGATTCTGTATAAATTCGTACTGTGCAAATTGGGACCAAATTGAATGGTACAGTGCTTTGAAAATGTATTCATAACCCTTCATATTTTCCACATTTTGTCATGTTACAGCCAAGAATGAAAATGTATTTTATTGGGATTTTATGTGATAGACCAACACAAAGTGGCACATAATTGTGAAGTGGAAGGAAAATGATAAATGGGTTTCCAAATGTTTTACAAATAAATATGTGAAAAGTGTGGTGTACATTTGTATTCAGCCCCCCTGAGTCAATACTTTGAAGAACCACCTTTCACTGCAATTACAGCTGCAAGTCTTTTTGGGGATGTCTCTACCAGCTTTGCACATCTAGAGAGTGACATTTTTGCCCATTCTTCTTTGCAAAATAGCCCAAGCTCTGTCAGATTGGATAAAGAGCGTCTGAGAACAGCAATTTTCAAGTCTTGCCACAGATTCTCAATTGGATTTAGGTCTGGACTTTGACTGGGTAATTCTAACACATGAATATGCTTTGATCTAACCATTCCATTGTAGCTCTGGCTGTATGATTAGGGTCATTGTCCTGCTGGAAAGTGAACCCCCCCCCCCCCAGTCTCAAGTTGTTTGCAGACTCTAACAGGTTTTCTTCTAAGATTGCCCTGTATCTGGCACCATCCATCTTCCTATCAACACTGACCAGTTTCCCTGTCCCTGCTGAAGAAAAGCATCCCCACAACATGATGCTGCCACCACCATGTTTCACAGTTAGGATGGTGTGTTCAGGGTTAGTTTTCCGCCACACATAGCTTTTTGCTTTTAGGTAAAACAAACATCCGACCAGAGCACCTTCTTCCACATGTTTGCTGTGTCCCCCACATGGCTTCTCGCAAACTGCAAACAGGACTTCTTATGGCTTTCTTTCAACAATGGCTTTCTTCTTGCCACTCTTCCATAAAGGCCAGATTTGTGGAGAGCACGACTAATAGTTGTCCTGTGAACAGATTCTCCCACCTGAGCTGTGGATCTCTGCAGCTCCTCCAGAGTTACCATGGGCCTCTTGGCTGCTTCTCTGATTAATGCTCTTCTTGCCCGACCTGTCAGTTCAGGTGGACGGCCATGTCTTGGTAGGTTTGCAGTTGTGCCATACTCTTTCCATTTTCGGATGATGGATTGAACAGTGCTCCGTGAGATGTTCAAAGCTTGGGATATTTTGTTATAACCGAACCCTGCTTTAAACTTCTCCAGAACTTTAGCCCTGACCTGTCTGGTGTGTTCATTGGCCTTCATGATGCTGTTTGTTCACGAAGGCTCTCTAACAAACCTCTGAGGGCTTCACAGAACAGCTGTATTCATACTGAGATTAAATTACACACAGGTGGACTCTACCTACTAATTAGGTGACTTCTGAAAATTATTGGTCCACTAGATATTAGTTAGGTTTATCAGAGTAAAGGTGGCTGAATACAAATGCACGCCAAACTTTTCAGATCTTTATTTGTAAAAAATAATGAAAACCATTTATCATTTTCCTTTCACTTCACAATTATGTGCCACTTTGTGTTGGTCTATCACATAAGATTTCAATAAAATACATTTATGTTTTTGGTTGTAACATGACAAAATGTGGAAAATTTCAAGGGATATGAATACTTTTTCAATGCACTGTATTAGGCAATTTGACCTGGAGAAAAAACTGCCTCATACCATTTGAATTTGTCCACCTGTACATGCGATTTCACAGGACGAACAGCTCTGCAATTTTCTTTTATAAATACTTCCCTAAGTGTCATTTACAGAGAATAAAACTTACCACCGGGCAGGAAAACTTTTCGCTGTCACACAGGAAGGTCTCGCAGTGCAGCCAGACCTTGGATAGTTTGGGGACATTCTGGAAGCGGAACGCGTTAAACTGAAACGTCGCACGGCTGTTCTTCCCGTTTTCATGCACAATAATTGAGTCATCTGAGGGGCACCTGGTACCAGAGAATGTTATTTATAAAATAGTGTAAAACACACCCAGACAGGAAGAGCTGCACACATAATGCATGAGTAGGAGAGGATGATTGGCTGTGTGGGCAATGCCATGAATGAGGTCCATTCTGTGGTTTATATTGAAGATACTTACCCTTTACTAATGAGCTGCCACTGAATATGGAAGGCGTAGTCCAGAGCCGGAGTGGCCCAGCAATAATTCAGGACCACCTTGAACCTGCAAAATACACAGAGAATAGGTTATTATTTTTTAAATAATTTTATTGGGTTTAGATACAAGAATTCAAGAACAAAAATTCATAATGCATGGGGGGGGGGGGGGCTTTACAAGCTATTTGCTGTACAAATGTTTCAAGCATTCACACAACCATCACAAATAATCCCCGTAATTAGCCTAATATGTTTATTTTCTATGACGTCAACTCCATCTAGTGGCCATAAAGTGGCATTTTCCTCAAATACCTCAATCAATGAAAATGACACATTATGGCCACTAGATGGAGATGACTATTATAGGAAATAAAACATATTAGGCAAATTACATAGACTATTCTTGACAGCTGTTTGAAGGCTTGAGACATTCACGCAGAGATTTTTTTTTTTCAAAAACAGACCAGATGGTGTACTAAGATTTACTAATTACAGTACAGTGATTATCATCATTAGAATTAGGACTGCCACGGCTTAAAGTGTTACTAAACCCAGGAGCCTGCATTCACTATATCTGGTCTCCCACAGTACACAGAACATGGAAATGCAATTATTTTAGTAAATATAAACTGCTAAATACCTTTTCTCATCAGCAGTATATAGCAGTCTTGTGACTTCTATGAGTGTTCTGTCGAGCACTGGTTAAAACTTGTAGGAGGAGTTTTCATTCTCCTGTCCTATGAGGCTGCATGACCCCTGACCCTCTGTCTGGACAGTGCTGATTGACCCTCCCAAGAAAAAAAAACCTCTCTAGCAATACACACAAAACTGAACATGTGCAGAGTGTCCCCAAGGCTCTGTACTATCAGGAGATGGATTGGGGACAGTAAAAGAAGGGGAGGATCAGAGAAGACAGGATCAAACAGCCTTTTTACACAATGCAGAGGATTAACACCTTAGGTTCCACAGTGAGTATAACAAGCATGCTGTACTGCATATACAGACTGATTTTACTGTTGTGGATTTAGTAACACTTTAAATGGAACATAACGGGTTTTATAATGTATTTACATTATACATTTTAAAGCTTAACTCGGAGCAGTATTAAAATCATGACATATGTTCCTCCTTACCTGATAATGTGTCTATTTTTTATAGGGTGATGAGATAAAACAATATATTACTTATCCTAATCCACAGCTCGAATGTCTACCTTGTAGCCATTTCTAGCTGTGACAGTCACCACCCAAGCTGTTCTATTTGCTGGTCCCTGACTGGTCTTGTAAGCATCCCTCTTGCTGACATAATCATGTACAATGCAGGACCAGTGGCAAAGGCCCATCCTGGTGACATGGACAAAGGTCCTGCATTGCACATAATGATGTAGGAGTACTTGCCCATATTCTGGCACTGGAGAAAAGATGACCAGACCATGTATTACTGTATATCATCCTCGAAATGAACAACAGATCAGACATCATATTTGATGATTTTATTACTGCCCAAAGATCAGCTTTAAGACTGAAAAAATATATAAATCACTTTTTCAGCTTTTTTTAGGCAAACATTTCTAGCCAATAGCTGGATAATTTTGGCATGTTTATCTGGTTATTCTTAACTGCTTTGCTGAAAAACTCTTGTTGTCAATGCTCAATGACACATACAGTATCTCACAAAAGTAAGTATACCCCTCACATTTTTGTAAATATTTTTCATGTTACAACACTGAAGAAATGACACTTTGCTACAATGTAAAGTAGTGAGTGTTCAGCTTGTATAACAGTGTAAATTTGCAGTCTCCCCAAAATAACTCAACACACAGCCATTCATGTCTAAACCGCTGGCAACAAAAGTGAGTACACCTCTAAGTGAAAATGTCTAAATTGGGCCCAAAGTGTCAATATTTTGTGTGGCCACCATTATTTTCCAGCACTGCCTTAACCCTCTTGGGCATGGAGTTCACCAGAGCTTCACAGGTTGCCACTGGAGTCCTCTTCCACTCCTCCATGACGACATCACAGAGCTGGGGGATGTTAGAGACCTTGCGCTCCTCCACCTTCCATTAGAGGATGCCCCACAGATACTAAATATGGTTTAGGGAGACATGCTTGGCCAGTCCATCACCTTTACCCTCAGCTGCTTTAGCAAGGCAGTGGTCGTCTTGGAGGTGTGTTGGGGTTGTTATCATGTTGGAATACTGCTCTGCAGCCCAGTCTCCGTAGGGAGGGGATCATGCTCTGCTTCAGTATGTCACAGTACATGTTGGAGTTCATGGTTCTCTCAATGAACTGTAGCTCCCCAGTGCTGGCAGCACTCATGCAGCCCCAGACCATGACACTCCCACCACCATGCTTGACTGTAGGCAAGACACACTTGTCTTTGTACTCCTCACCTGGTTGCCGCCACACACGCTTGACACCATCTGAACCAAATAAGTTTATCTTGGTCTCATCAGACCACAGGACATGGTTCTTAGAGAGTTATTTGCCATGAGGTGTCATGTTGAACTTCCAGTGACCAGTATGAGAGAGTGAGAGCGATAAAACCAAATTTAACACACCTGCTCCCTATTCACACCTGAGACCTTGTAACACTAACGAGTCAAATGATACCGGGAGGGAAAATGGCTAATTGGGCCCAATTTGGACATTTTTACTTATTTAATTTACAATTTTACAATTTAATTTTCAAATTTACACTGTTATACAAGCTGTACACTCACTATTTTACATTGTAGCAAAGTGTAATTTCTTCAGTGTTGTCACATGAAAAGATAGAATAAAATATTTACAAAAATGTGAGGGGTGTACTCACTTTTGTGAGATACTGTAATTAAAGTTAATCACACAGCTGAATTATCAGTAAAGTGACAACAGTTTCAGTCAAGCTTATGTGTTTTTTACATAGTATACATTTCCTATTCCCAAAAAGGCAACAGTGGTTTGCTGTACCTGCTGCTGATTCCTTTGGCTTCCACTCCAGCGTAGACATCGGCGCCAATGTCTGATGTGTCCACAATAAACGGAGCTTCTTTTTGGGTGGAAAACTTGGCATTCTTTCCAGGAAAATAAAAGCAACCAAACACATGCAGTAAAGTTTAACATTATACCAAAACTAAAATGTATAGTAAATGTACAAGGTCTTTGTATAGGCTACTGAAATGATATCAGTTTGATTTGGATATTTAACCGGTATACAGGGCAGCAACATACCAACTGAGGGATACTGATAATAAGATCATATTTATACTATACTTGATAAGGGTCCGGCCCCTGGGAAAAGATTATTCTCATGTCTTATGGACATTTTGGGAACAACATATGATGTTGTAACAAGCCAAATATCCTATTCCATGTACAGTATAATAGGCTGTGATTAGAAAAGACTCCTTAGAGCAGGGCACCAGCCAAAACTTTGCTCTAAGCTTAGAGTAGCCTTTTTCAAACTTTGTAATATGAAGGAACTCTTGAAGCAACTTTGTCATGGAACCCTTGCTAGTAAATTGCTGTATCTCACATTACATAAATATGGTGGTCAGTGTGATGAATGCTCTTTACATTGGTGATCAGTGGGAAGAATGCCCCTTACATTGGTGATCAGTGGGAAGAATGCTCCTTACATTGGTGATCAGTGGGAAGAATGTTCTTTACATTGGTGGTTGGTGGGAAGAATGTCCCTTACATTGGTGATCAGTGGGAAGAATGTTCCTTACATTGGTGATCAGTGGGAAGAATGTTCCTTACATTGGTGATCAGTGGGAAGAATGTCCCTTACATTGGTGATCAGTGGGAAGAATGTCCCTTACATTGGTGATCAGTGGGTAGAATGTCCCTTACATTGGTGATCAGTGGGAAGAATGTTCCTTACATTGGTGATCAGTGGGATGACTGCTCCTTACATTGGTGATCAGTGGGAAGAATGCTCCTTACATTGGTGATCAGTGGGAAGAATGTTCCTTACATTGGTGATCAGTGGGAAGAAAGCCCCTTACATTGGTGATCAGTGGGAAGAATGTTCCTTACATTGGTGATCAGTGGGAAGAATGTTCCTTACATTGGTGATCAGTGGCAAGAATGTTCCTTACATTGGTGATCAATTGGAAGAATGCCCCTTATATTGGTGATCAGTGGGAAGAATGTTCGTTACATTGGTGATCAGTGGGAATAATGCCCTTTACATTGGTGGTCATTGGGAAGCATGCTCCTTACATTGTTGGTCAATGGAAAGAATGTCCTTACATTGGTGGCCTGTGGGGACAATGCTCCTTACATTGGTGGTCAGTGGGAAGAATGCACCTTACATTGGTGGTCTGTGGGAAGAATGCTCCTTACATTGGTGGTCAGTGGTAAGAATGCTCCTTACATTGGTGGCCTGTGGAAATAATGCTCCTTACATTGGAGGTCAATGGGAAGAATGCTCCTTACATTGGAGGACTGTGGTAAGATTGCTTCTCAGCTAAAAAGATGATGGGTGTCAGTGGTTACTTATCTGAGAGGAAAAAGCTGCTTGTTGCTCAAGGAAACCCTAGCAACCTTTAAAGGAACCCTAAGGTTCCATGGACCCTGGTTGAGAAAGGCTGGTTCCTAGCATTAAAGGATTAGACTTTTTATTAGGGTATTGATCTGTTCTCTTTGGGGAAATTTGTTTTGTGTCTCAAAGTCATTGTAGGAGTTAAAATCTATATTAAGGGAGGAGAAACCCCAGTTTTAAATGTATCACAGTTTTACCCATTCCCTCAACTTTTGGATCGCCCCTGCTTTTTCTCCCAGTGTCAATGCCCACTATATCTAATGTCAAGACAGGGTGAAGCTTGGTATTAGAGACCCAGACAACACTAAATACCCAATAAAGATACCCACTGAAACTAGATAAAAAAAATACATTTTGGCTGCAATTTTAATTGTGCCAGTGGAACAATTACCATAAGCCAAGAAGGCCTTAATGGAGCACTTTGCACTCTCAACCATCAAGAATTTTGGTTTAGGCTGCAGTTTAAGTACTGGTTTCCTTAATGATCTTTAATGCATATTGGTTGAGCTGGTTTGAATAATATTATCTAGTGCCTTTTAATAATAATCATTACAGTCATGTTAACTTCTGCTATGTCTAAACGGCCATGCCATGACTAGACCTATTGTGTAATGGAAAGCCTATCCCATCTAACTATGGCTGACAGAGGGGCTACAGGAGCAGATAAAAGTCTCTGAGCTCATGGAATTTGTCTGTGGCTTTTGTGTGGTGAAGCATTACAAAAGATTTGGGGTAGTTTTCTCCATTTTGAAGCATACGAACTGAAGCAATGAGGACTAGCTATTTTGACACCTGCAGAAAAAGGTGCCGCCCAAGGGTGGCCTACCTATAAATCTTGGCCTGACCCTCTTTTTAAACATACCAATATACCCAAAAGTCACTCAAAGTGATCCTTCTGATTGGCCAAAGAGCCAACTGGAAGGACCTTGCTTGATTTTCCCTCAAGAGAGGCCAAAATGCCAAAATGATCAGAAGGAGAGGAAGTTTCGAAAAGACTCACAGCGTAGAAATTGAGAGACAGTTGGGTTTCAAAGGATCCTGAGCTCCCGTTTTTCACATGAACTGTGGCTACTCTAGAAGTAGGAAAAAAATATGTAAGACTAAAACATACATGAGTGAGATGCGTCTGGCTAGTTCTGACTCAAAATGAGTTGTGCTCAAGAAGACTTACCTTTGGTCAAAAGCTGCATGGCTGACCAAATAGTTGGACTGGTAGGTGCAGGTGAAGGAGTAGTTTACAGGCTGGTTTTTCACAACCAGGGTGCTGTCGTTGGACACTATTGAGTTGTAGAAATGGTAGATCGGGTTCTTGAACTGGGAAGCAAGTTCAAAGTGATAAATTGTAACTCTTTTTCCAATTAAAGCCAAAATTAGCTGAATATTTTAAGACTTTACCTATTGTTGCCATTAATTACACAGAAAATGAATGTACAATGTTAAGTCTCAATGTGTAAGTACGGTAGTTATAGAAATGTCATGAATGATCATTGATGGTAGGTGGGTTCCAATTGTATTAGATTTGTGATTTTAGAGAGTCCTGATCCTGTAGCAGACAAACCTTACACTTATCCAATTCCCTGCCGAAGTTGCATTTTGAGTAGAAATCCCATTCATTACTAATGGAAGAACTAATTGGGGGTTTTGCTTTGTCCTAATTTTGGGTAAATTCTGGACTTTTTGCAGAATTTTTGCCATTTAAGCAAAATGCATTGGAGTCAGTGAGAAATCAAAGTCGTTCTCAGTTGTGGGACCACAATATGATTTTTTTATGTTCAAAAGCCCCTTGCCATGAGAATGTTAACCTTGCAGCAAAGAACTAGGAATGTGCAACTGTGTGTGTTGCTAGTTCTCAGTTAAGTCAAGTTAACTGACGTATTTCAACAAAACTTGTTCTGGCCATCTATATTTAAAAAAAAACTCTTGTCCCAAAAAGGTTAATAAGGTTAAAAGCCAGGGCAAGGGCAAGGGGTTGGCAGGAGGGGTGGCTGCCCTGGGCACTTTGGTATCATGTGAGGTGATGGGGCACCAAACAGAGTTTGGGGGGGTGATGATTTGAGTTTGGGGGGGGGTTGTGCTAGAAAAGGTGATATGGTAGAGGGGGGAAGAAATTTGTGCTGGGAGGGAATTTTTTTTAGGGGGGGATTGTGCTATTAAGGATGATTAGGGGGGGGGTATTTGTGGTAGGAGGGGAACTTTGTGGAGGAGGGATGTGTGCTAGAATGGGGAACTGGTGAGGGTAATTTGTGCTGGGGGGATTTGCGACACTTCAGGGATAGAGGATTTGTGCTAATAGGAAGAAATGTTTTTTGGGGGGGTTTGTGCTGGGATGGGGGATTTGGAATGGGAAGGGAGAGGATTTGTGCTTGGAGAGGACATTTGGGGGGTAGAGGATTTGTTCTAGGAGGAGGAAAGTTTTTGTTTTGTTTTTGGGGGGGGGATTGTGCTGGGTGCATATGGGGAGAGAGGATTTGAGCTGGGAGGGATTTGTGCTAGGTTGGGGAATGGGGGGGGGAAGTAATTTGTGCTGGGGGGATTTGGAGTGGGGGGGAGAGAATTTGTGCTTGGAGAAGACACATGAGGGTCAGAGGATTTCTGCTAGGAGAGAGAAATGTTTTTTGGGGAGGGGACTTGTGCTAGGATGGGGAATTGGGGTCAGTGAATTTGTGCTGGGAGGGGTGATTTGAAGTGGAAAGGAAGAGGATTTGTGTTCAGAGAGGACATTTGAGGGGTAGAGGATTTGTGCAAGGAGTAGAAAATTGTTTTTTTTGGGGGGGGGGGGAATTGTGCTGGGGGCATATGGGGAGAGAGGATTTGAGCTGGGAAGGATTTGTGCCAGGATGGGGAATTAGGGGAGGGTAATTCGTGCTGGGGGGATTTGGAGTGGGGGGAGAGGATTTGTGCTCGAAGAGGACATTTGAGGTGCAAAGGATTTGAGCTAGAAGGGGGAATTTTTCTTTTTTTTAAGGGGGGGTTGTGCTGGGGGCATATGGGGAGAATTTCAGTAGGGGGGTGAATTTGTACTGGGAGGAGGGGGAATATATGCTTAGGGGGGTAAGGATGCAGATGCAGATGCATGTTCGCCTTGGGCTCTAGATGATCTTGTCCCAGCACTGGTGAAAGCTACCACATATTGGCATTGATCTCTATAAATTTATGTATTTTGACAGTATTGTACTGCAACCCACTAGCCGACCAGCCGCCGTCATTATTTTGTGGCAGGTCGGCTCTCTCCCGCAAATCGCTGTAGCTGTACGTCTGCCCTCTAAACAGCTATAGCAGGAGCGCACGCGCGTTGCCGGAGGCGTGCGCGTGGGCCCGCCCGCTACATGGCAGGGGACCCAATGTGCATGGCCGGCAGTCGCGATGACTACTGGCCACAGGCGATCGCGGTCACGAGAGCCAGAATGGGTAGCATTCTTATATGGTTTTTCAATAAAAGTTTGAATTTTGCAACAAGCTCTAAGGTGTGCCAATGACACATTTTTTTTCACCCATATCTGCCCACACTTAATAAGGCAACCTGAACCTGCATGGTCTAGTTCAGGATGATGTGTGATAATCCCTGTAGTATGGCGTTAAAGGTGTCAGAGGTGCCATACTTACATCAGACTGTGTTCCACAGTATGACTTATTTCTGGGTGACAGATCGGGAATGGAAAACTGATAGTAACCAGACTCAATAATGCCGTTATAACACACTCCGCCCAGGGCCAGCTGGGTAATCTCCCATCCGTAGGGGCACTCTGGAATTTTAGCCACAATAGACTTAGGATAGCAATGTACTATGATCACATCTGGAAAAAAACAAAAAAACAACAAAAATAGAAAAATATCAGTTTTATGCAATAGAACAAAACTATTGAAAACACGCTTCCCTTTAAAATACAGTGACACTTACATAGCCAAAACTACCTCCCCTCAACCTAACCAACTAATGCAAAACAGCAATGGTTTCAGTGTTCCAGTTTTAGCAAATCAAGTCAAAATTTTTTAACCTGTTTCCTGTGCTTTTCAAACAAGTCTTTCTAACCTCTAGCAGAGGGTTATTGTCTTTATTTAGGGAATATGACACAGGGGTTGATTTACTAAAGGCAAATAGACTGTGCACTTAGCAAAGTGCAGTTACCCTCTGCAAGTGCAGTTGCTCCAGAGCTTGGTAAATAAGGTAAGGCTTCACTTTGCAAAGAGTACCCAATCACATGCAAGAAAAGAAAAAAACAGCATTTTTGCTTGCACATGATTGGATGATGGAAGTCAGCAGAGCTTCTCCTCATTTACTAAGTGCTGCACTTGCAGAATGCAACTGCACTTTGCAGAGTGCACAGTCTTTTTTTCCTTTAGTAAATCAACCCCATAGTCTCTCTCTCTGGGTACAGTGTAATGTTATAGGGTAGAGTAGAGAGGAGTGAACTGGAGTAGAGTAGAATGGAGTAGAGCAGGAAAGATTAAAGTAAAGTAGAGCACAGTGGAGTAGAATAAAGTAGAGTAGAATAGAGTAGAGTGGAGTAGAGTAGTGCAGAGTAGAGTAGAGTGGAATTGGTAGATTTGAGTAGGGTGGGGTAAGGTGGAGTGGAGTAGAATGAATTAAAAAAGAGTGGAGACAGTAGAGTAGAGTAGAGTGGAGGGGAGTCAATTAGAGTAGACTGGAGTGGCAAAGAGTAGAGTAGAGTAGAGTGAATAAGAGTGAAATGGAGTATAGTAAAGAAAAATGCAGTAGAGTAGAGTGGAGTGGAGTAGATTAGAGTATAATTAAGTAGGGTAGAGTGGAATGGGCAAGAGTAGAGCAGAGTGGAATGGAGTAGAGTACAGTAGAGTAGATAAGAGTGGAGTAGAGGAGAATAGATTGTGGTGGAGTACATTAGAGTAGAATGGAGTAGAGTAGAGTGAACTGGACTGGAGAGTAATGAGCGCAGAGTAGAGTGGGGTGGAGGAGAATAGATTGTGGTTGTGACAGTGGGGTCACTTTGGACACAGGGTGAATAAAAGAAACCCCCGATATGGTCTGTGATAGCCATATTCAAGGCTGTATATACATTGTATATAGATTGGATGTATACTGTGTGTGGGGGTTATGTAATCATTGCTGTGAGGAATTAAGGTGTTTTGCATTCTATTGTTCATTAAGTCTGTCCTTGTGTGTATTGTAAAGTGCCAGACAGACTGGCTGCCAACCCTTTGTGAGAAGATGTGTATTGTGTGGGATCTTTTGAAGCTTAGCAGACGTCAGGATGATGTGTTGAGTCTTGGGATGTGTGGGTGGAGCTGGGCCCTTGTTCATGTTAAATCATGTGGATTGAATTGTGTATAAAGTTACAATGTTTCTCAATAATAAAGTGATTCCTATTACAGAAGAAGACAGAGTGCGTCTCGTTTTCTTCCAGAGGGATTGGTTCCTATGGGAAAGGGTCGTTTAGCTGTGGATATTGGTAGCGAGTGGATGTGTGTCTAGGAGAGGGAACATCGTAAACGGCGTTTTACTCCTTTATATTGGGGTGCCGTTACAGTGGTGGAGTACATTAGAGTAGAATGGAGTAGAGTAGAGTGAACTGGACTGGAGAGTAATGAGAGTAGAGTAGAGTGGGATGGAGTAGATTAGAGTAGGCTGGAGTGACGAAGAGTAGAGTGGAATGTAGTAGCAAAGAGAAGAGTGGAGTAGAGTAGAGTAGAGTGGAATAGAGTAGAATAGGGTTGGAGAACAGTGTCATAGAGGAGAGTAGAGTGGAATACATTAAATTAGAATGGAGTGGCGTAGACTTGAGTGGAGTGGACTGGAGAGTGGAAAGAGTAGAGAAGACTGGAGTAGAGTAGAGAAGTGTGGAGTGGAGTAGAGTAGAGAATAATGGAGTAGAGAAGAGTAGAGAGGAGTGGTGCATATTAGAATAGAATGAAGTAGAGTAGAGTGGAGTGGACCAGAATATAGAAAAAAGAGTAGAGTAGAGTGGAGTGGACCAGAATATAGTAAAATGGAGTAGAGTGGAGTGGACTAGAATAGAGTGGAGTGGAGGAGAATAGAGTGGAGCAGATTAGAGTAGAATGGAGTAAAGAAGAGTGGAATGGAGTAGAGTAGAGTGGAAAGGAGCAGTGTAGCGTAGAGTGGAGTAAAATGGAGTAGATTACAGAGGAGTGGATAAGAATGGAGTGGAGTGGAGTGGAGTAGATTAGAGTTAAATGGAGTGGAGTAGAGTGGATTGCAGTATATTAGAGTAGTGTACAGTAGAGTGGGGTAGAATAGAATGGAGTAGAGTGGATAAGAATGAAGTGGCGTGGAGTAGATTATAGTTGAATGGTGTGGAGTAGAGTGGATTGGATTATATTAGAGTCCTGTAGAGTAGAGTAGGGTTGAGTGGAATGGAGTATAGGAAAATAAAGTAGAGAGACGTGCAGACTGGAGAGGATAGAACACAGCTAAGTCCTATCCAAGGACAGTAGGAAAACAACTGTGACTTAACAGAGGAATCTGTTGGACGCCTAAAAGATGGTGCAAAAGAAAGCCATTTTGATAAGTTAAAGCTGCATCATGGTTCCAGATGTTGATTTTATCTTTCAGTTAAATGATTATAGAAAATATTTGGAACAATCAGACATATTTAAAACTGGTACATTGGCTGGAAAACAATACACATCAATGGAGTACATCCAATAGAAATATAAATACACTGAAAACCAGCATCCTCAGAACCGTAAACAGGCAGTTGATCCAGAGGTAGGCAAAAACCATTTTAAAGCATGGGCCGATTTGCTCCAAAAGGGAAAAAAAGTCCTTCTTGATCAATTGTGATCAAATGTGAACAATTCTGGGGTCAACGGCTTACCGTGTTAGTACTAATTCATACTATTTATGAATTAGTATGATTTTTGCATGTATAATCATTTTTCTATAAAGTTATTTATTTTATAGAAAGTTTTTTTTTTTTGCATTAAAAAAACATATCCAGCCTTTTTTTTATTTATTTTTTTTTTTTTTTAAACAGTCTACAGAGTTGGCTAGAACTTGGTCCTGTGGAAGTCTGTCCAACATTTTCACAACTCTGACTGAAAAGAAGCCTTTCCATATACGGAGGTTTTGCCCCTTTTTTTCCAGCGGGGACTCAAGTGAACTAAATTCTATGACAGTAAATAGAAAAGGATCAAATTGTAAGATCCCATTTATTGCATGAAAAAAATGGTCAAAATAGTGATATGGGTCCCGTGATTTGTAGGCACACCCCTGAATGATGGCACTATGTAATTAAAAGATATTAATAGGTACCATCAGCCACATCATGATAAAGGCATAACGTTTAACCTTAGCGGTAACTTTTTTTTTTTTCTTAGCTTTAGTATTGCTTTTACAAAAAATAGACGATATGCACCATATTTTCTTTAAAAGGACAAATGTTTCTGGGGACATAAACAGGTAGATATTTTGTCACCCACAAATTCAGATTTATGGCCAGTTTTTATTCCCAGGATGCCAATCAAAGCTGTGACTGCTTGCACTGCAATGACATGATTTGTCTTTTTTCCCAGACTGTATTAAATCTTTCTATCATGAAAAAAATAAAATAATAATAATAAAAAAATATAAATATATATATATATATATATATATATATATATTTGTATATGCGTGTGATTTTTTTTTTTTTGTTTAATCTGAGCAACATTTTTGTTACATTCAAAAATTATTTGAATCTTTCTATCTGTTTATCACAAGCCGCATTTTAATCTGTTGCATCAGTTGCAAAACTGTGGAAATACTTAATAGTTATAAGAGATGCACACAAGAATAAAATGTATTTTTGTCTGTATTCCTCACCTTGTTTATTGGGGATACACTTTCCTGCAGTGCTTGCTATCAAAACAATGAGCACAATGAGGGTAAAAAGCACCATTTCTTCAAAGCAAACTAAAACATAAAAAAAATTCAGTAAAGCAATCACCACTCAGTATCTAGAAAAGCCCAACGTCTCAGAGATCCAGGATTGTCACCTTCATTGCCTCCATGTTCTGTGCCTGGAAGAAGGGACAATAAAGAACAAAAAATTTGCCTAATTATTTCTCTGTGAAATATTGATCTTCAAAATCACAAATATTACTAATACATTCATATTGGATATTATAAATCATCTGTAGAAAACATCTGCAGTTGCCAAAATATTTATACTTTATATTTACTTATTTAAAGATAAATTATTTTATTTATTACTCATATAACAAATATGAGTGGAAAAACTAAGCATTAAAATATGTTACAATTTATCAAAAAATAAAGAAATATATAAATTAAATAAGTTGATTATTTTTTAAGCATCATATATATATATATATATATATATATATATATATTTATTGGTTGCCATTATTTTATTTTCTGAGGCTCTAAATTTTCCTATTCTTTTATCACATAGTTACAATTTATATATTGCTTTAATTTAATTTGTGTGCTCCATTTTATACTTTTTTTCCCCTTTTTTAAAACATTTTTAAAATGTAAAATAAAAAATAAAACACAAAGCAGTCTGTGGCAGCTAAAATCCTTGCACACTTTAGGGCTACAATTGCACCTTTGCATTTATGGTGTGCTCCTGCTGCAAAAAAAACAAATACATTTCTGTTGCATCTTTGGTGCAGTTTCCATCAAAGCACACCACCCATGAATTGTGACGCATGTAAAACGCGTCACACTGACACTGCACAAGTTCTACTGGTTAAAAATAAATAAAAGATTAACAATATGTAATAGATGTAACAAATATTTTAATTAGAAAATATAAAACTGTGTGGTCTCAATAATGTCTAATGCCATTACTATTGTATAATACATTTACAGTATATATATATATATATATAGTAAAATAATTGTGTATTTTTTTTTTCTTTTTTAAGATAAAAGTAACTTCCGCTTACCTGCTAAATTCAAGGTTTGGTAATTTGGACAGTCATGACTTGTCAGTCTTCTGTGTCTGTATATAAGTATTTTTTCTCCCAGTGAGAACCATCTGAGTTGTACCGTACAGGTATCAGCCCTTTTATAGTCTAGAGGCTGAAGAGTAGTGATCCAGAGATAAGTGTCAGCTGCCAATAGAGGAGCAGTGTTCAGTCTGACACTGAAGACATTCTCCATGACCTGGCAATGCTCAGGAGCTGTCTGTGGCTTGGCAATACATTTACATAATGAGCATTCACATTGTAAATATTGTGCGCTGGTTTCATGTACGAATGTATGCGCTTAAAAGAAAACAATCACGGTTTGGGCTCAATTTGATCAAAATAAGTCCATAGGTATTTAGTGTAGAGCTGTGAATGTTCAAATATTTAACTTTAATCCCCTTTCTGCCCAGGCCAATTTTCAGCATTCAGAGCTGTCACACTTTGAATGACAATTGCGCAGTCGTGCAACACTGTACCTATATGACATTTTTATATATTTTACAAATAGAGCATTCTTTTAGTGGTATTTATTATAGTGGTAAATGTATTTTTTGCTAAATAAACAAAAAAAAAAACATTTTGAAAAAAAAAAGCATTTTTCATAGTTTGTTATAAAATGTTGCACTGCACTGATAGGTGGCACTGATGGGCACTGATGAAGTGGCACTGGTGTGCACTGATAAGGCTGCACTTATAGGCAGCACTGATGGGGTGGCACTGATAGGGGACACTGATGGGCACTGATAGGCAACACTGATAGGTGGCACTGATAGGTGGCACTGATAGGTGGCACTGAAGGGCACTGATAGGTGGCACTGATGGGCACTGGTAGGCAGCATTGATAGGTGACACTGATGAGGAGGCACTGTTGGGACTGCACTGATAATCAGGACACTATAATTAGTGCCCTGATTAGCATTGTAGATGCCCCTTTCACACAAGCCAGTTACTGGACTCTCCTCGTCATATGACGCCCTCCAAGAACTGGCCGGCCATGCTGCACCTGTTATTTTGCTATAGCATGGTCACAAAGTGGTTAAAATAAGCCCTTGCTGAACTCTGCAGCTGCAGCCACTGTTAAAGAATAACTATGGTCTCCCGTTAAAAGCATATGCTTAATTATAATTTCATCTGCAATTACAGTTTTCTGTTAGTCCCCTTAAAAAGCCCCACAAATACCCATTGGTTCTACCAGTAGTTGACATAACACAGCTTCCTGTGATGGGGTGGTAACAATGATGCACTGCTCCTGAATTCAGGGCAGAGTTGCCATGCTCATGTAGGCGGTACCTTCTTGCACTACCATGGAATGAGAAAATGTTGCAGGGAGTGTGGCTACCAGCAATGTGCTGATTTACGAGCCTTTAGCTTGTCAATCAGCAGCTGGCCACACCTAGCCCCGCCAACTGCTTTCTGGATTGGCAGCAGGGTCGGGACAAGGGTGGGCAGGACAGGCGGCTGACCTGGGCACTGTGGTATCATGGGAGGTGGGGATGGGCACCACGAAAAGAAAGTTCAAAGAAGGGAAATTTGGGGAGGTTTGCTAGGAGTGGCGATTTGGGGGTATTTATGTTGGGAGGGGGGTAACAGGATTTGTGCTAGGAGGGGGGATTTGGGGGGTTTGTGTTAGAAAAGGTGATATGGTAGAGGGGGGAAGTAATTTGTGCTAGGAGGGATTTGGTTTGGGATGGGGATTTTGCTATTAGGGACGATTCTGGGGTATTTGTGGTAGGAGGGGAACTTTGGGGGGAGAATTTATGCTAGGATGGGGAATTGGGGAGGGTAATTTGTGCTGGGGGGGGATTTGTGCTAGGATGGGGAATTAGGGTTGGGAAACTTGTGCTGGGAGGGGGATTTGGAGTTTGAGGGGAGAGGATTTATGCTCGGAGAGAACATTTGAGGGGTAAAAGATTTGTGCTAGGAGGGGGAATTTTTTTTTGAAGGGGGGAATTTGTGCTGGGGGAATATAGGGGGAGAGGATTTGAGCTGGGAGGGTGGGGTGGGGAGATTTGTGCTGGGGGAATATAGGGAGAGAGGATTTGAGCTGGGAGGGTGGGGGGGTGGGGAGATTTGTGCTGGGAAGGAGGTAATTCAATAGGAGGTTGATTTGTACTGGGAGGAGGGGAATATATCCTTAGGGGGATATGCTGGGGGGATTTTTGCTGTCACATAATGTCACAAATACATCTTGGGGGGGGGGGGGGCACAATTTGGCATGTTTGCCCTGGGCTTTACATGATTTTGTACCAGCACTGATTGGCAGAACTAATTGTGCTGCTGATACCCTACCACTATGACCGACAGGGAGCCCACTCACACTCCCATAGCAGATGAGGCAAGTCTAAAAAGGAGGGTCGCACACCACCGGTGTCATCCACAAGAAACTTTACTGGAGGCTGCTCAGATGGAACACCATGGCAGAACCATGTTCTGTCTGTGCAGTCTCCAATAAAGTTTCTTGAGGATGATACCAGCGGTGTGCGACCATCCTTTTTAGACTTGCATCATCTGCTACAAGAGTGTGAGGGGGCTCTGTGTCGGTCTGCACCTACCCTTCACAGCTTCCCTTAAGTAATAACTACCAGCAGGGCTTTTTTCAGCTGAAACTTGGTGGAACTCAGTCCCACCACCTCTGGCTTAGGCCCTCTGCTCCCTGCTCACCACTATCACTTGTAAACACAGAAGTTGGACTTCTGTGTTTACAAGTGACAGCTTGTCTCCCAACGGCTCAAACAGATCTGATCTCCTGAGTGGCTTCCACTGAATGCAGGATGGAGACAAGGTAGATGCAGGTGCCCGGGGTGAAGTGCAGATGCCGACACCCCCCACTGGATGATCTCCCTGCAAGTGAGAGAGGTGGAGCCACCTACAGTGTGCAGGAGGTACTAGAGCTGGCTGGTCCTTCAGTTTAATACAGCAACAAAAGTAAGACATGTGGACGATGGTGGAACTTTTACGGAGGGGGATGAGAAGATAGAGGCAGTAGAGGGGGGATTGCATGTAGAGGTCAGAGCTGGAGAGGGGTGAAAATGAGATGCGGATGGGGGATACAGAAGTAAGCGTCTGTGAAAGAAGACTGAACTCTGCACTCTGTATGTAGCACACCCCCAAACTCTGCACTCTGTACCTAATGCACTCCTGGTATTTAATGCCCCTTTAGACCCTCCTATTGTTAGTGAAATTTGACCACACCCACTATTTGATGAGGTTTGGAGGGTGTGTGTGTGAGGGGGAGGGGTTTTGGGGGGTCATGGTTGAGTTCCCGCAACCATTTTCTGAGAAAAAAAGCCCTGACTACCAGTAATAATAGAATGCAGAGGCAATTATTTTATATGATAAAAAGTAGATACATTTACAGTTAGGTCCATATATATTTGGACACAGGCACAATTTTCATACCTTTGGCTCTGTATGCCACCAGAATAAAATTAAAACAAAACAATCCAAATGAATTTGAAGCGCAGACTTTTAGGTTTAATTCAAGGGGTTGAACATAAATAGCAAGTAATTGGACACATTAATATAATCATAAATAATATGTTCATTTTTAATATTTTGTTGAGAATCCTTTACTGGCAATGACTGCCTGAAGTCTGGAAGCCATGGACATTACCAGAGACTGGGTTTCCTCCTTTCTGGTGCTTTGCCAGGATCTAACTGCAGCTGTCTTCAGTTGTTCTTTGTGGGTCTTTCTGCCTTTAGTTTTGTCTGCAGCAAGTTCATGCTCAATTGGGTTGAGATCAGGTGATTGACTCGGCCAGAATATTACACTTCTTTTCCTTCAACAAAAGCTTGTGGGTTGCTTTTGCAGTGTGTTGTGGGTCATTGTCCATCTGTACAGTGAAATACCGTCCAATCAATTTTGCTGAATCTGGGCGGACAGTATATCTCTAAACACTGCAGAATTTATCCGGCTGCTTCTGTCTTCTATCACATCATCAATAAACACCAATGACCCAGTACCACTGGAAGCCACGCATGCCCATGCCATCACACTGCAAGCTCCACCATGTTTTACAGATGACGTTGTGTGCTTTGGATCATGAGCTGTGCCAACCTTCTCCACACTTTTTTCTTCCCGTCATTCTTAATCTTATTTAATCTTAGTTTCATCCATCCAAAGAATGCTTTTCCAGAACTGGTTTTGCTTTTTTAGATGTTTTTTGACAAAGTCTAATCTGGCTTTTCTATTCTTCAGGCTTATGAATGGTTTGCACCTTGTGGTGAACCCTCTGTATTTACTCTCGTGAAGTCTTCTCTTGATTGTAGAATCTGACAATGATACGCCCACCTCCTGAAGAGTGTCCTTCACTATTTCTTTACCATAGAGAGGATCCTCCGATCATCCACCACTGTTGTCTTCTGTAGACATCCAGGCCTTTTTATGTTGCTGAGCGCACCAGTGTGTTCTTCTTTCTTCAGAATGTACCAAACTGTTGGCTTGGGCCATTCCTAATGTTGCTGCTATCTCTCTGATGGATTTGTTTTGTTTTTGACGCCTTTCAATGGCCTGTTTCACTTGCATGGACTCACAGCAATAGATTCCAAATGCAAATACCACACTTAGAATCAACTCCAGACCTTTCACCTGCCTAATTGATGAAGAAATAATGAAGGAGTAGCCCACACCTGGCCATGAAACTGCTTTTGATTCAATTATCCAATTACTTTTGGTCCCTTGAAAAAGGGGGGCGGCTATTCTTAAGAGCTGTAATTCCTAAACCCTTCCTCCAATTTGGATGTACATACCCTCAAATTAAACCTGAGAGTATGCACTTTCAGCCAATATTCATTATATAACTATAGCTTGGTAAATATGTTTTGGTAAATACCTGAGAAAAACTAAAATTTTGCCTGTGTCTAAATATATATGGACCTAACTGTATATAATCTTACAGATACAACCCGCCCATTGCCGCCCATTGAGGGCAACCATAATGCTGATGCAGCCTGCAATGAAAATTAGTTTAACACCTCTGCATTCAATCATCTAATGTATAGAGTGGGTCAAGGGGAGCAGAGCTAACCATGTTGCTTTCCAAGGCTGCAGATAACAACACAAACTAGAATACTTTTGTTGTACGAAGAAACATGATATAACCAGCGCTTCCCCTTTAACATTTTAATTGCCCAATATGCATCACCTGAAAAATATGTAAAGCTCCTGGCTAGAAGAAACCTGGATGTTTGTATGGAGTAAATACGTGCAATCTCCTGAGATGATCTCATTGAAAGATTCAGCGTCTCACTGTGGCCCGAAAGCCGATCTCGCTATTCAGAGCGCGCGCACAAAAGTCGCAGCCTAATCAGGGCAGTGGCAGCTTTCCGGGGAGCGGACAGCAGTTTATATTACACAGCTGTCTGTCTATACGTGTAATCTGCATCAGAATGACGGACGAATAGAATCATCTCAGTCAAAACAGTGGGAGATACTGGCCCTGATAACAGCGCCGTGTCTCTCACATGCTAAATTCAGCCATTGTACAGACGATTTATTAAAGTGTATGTAAACCCTAACAATGAACTTCTGTTATTTTCTACCTTTAGGTATGTTAAATTATCCCATTGGAGCTTTTTTTTTTATATCTGTTTAATTACTGGAAAAAAAAATCAGTTGATCCTGCCAAAAATCATGTTAGCTAATACATTCCTGTGCTGCATTCTTTGTCAGTTACATTGTTGTTATTTATTTCTGAGGACTATAGAACCTTTACTCTATGTTATTGAGAAGAGGAGGGGGTTGTTCTGTAGGTCTGCTCTAGGGTGTTTCTCCTACATAAATACATTACAGTGAGTGTTGTCATCCTAGAACAGTAAATGTTTTATTGGCAGAATCACCAGGTGACAGTAAACAAAAAAAGTGTCCTGCCACTGGCCAATTTTTATACACCTATATCTGACAATTTAATAAAAATTAGCTGGAGAAGGAGAGGGAAGCATTCTGTAGTCCTGCTCTAGGCTGACACATCCATATACAGTATATATGTGGACTTATAAGATAGTAATAGGTCCACTTTAATTCTGAAATCCTCTGTAGAGTAGATAGAGCTGGATGCAGCTATGACAATAGTACTGAGTTTATGATTTTTCCTGATTCAATCGTAATTTTAGTTGTCATTTTACCAGTTCAGAAGCAACAATTGGATAAAAAAAACAGAATGTGTATGTACCTCTTACCAATGTACAGTTAAAATTGTATTGAGACTTATTTTTCAATAAACCGTTTGTAAACAAAAAAAACAACAGAATAGTGTAAAATATTGTGTACTATACAAGTAAAAATGCGCAAAATACCAGAGGCTCAAATATCCAAGCAATATGGTAGTGGTGATGGTAAAAACGAAGTGTACATAGTGATTAGTACAGCTAGTAAACCTAGGTAAAAAGTTGGTTCTTAACATAGAAAGTCCAAGGGCTGGAGGAGAGGAGTATTTCAGGGGTTAAAGTTACTCTCCCAGGGCTGCCGTCAAAGGGGAACAGAGACCATGTTCCAGTTCTGTAGGAAAAGCACAAGGAAAGAGGCGCCTCTGGGTGTAGCAGTATTAAAACATTTTATTAAGCAGTGAACAAAAGCCACTCACATTTTGATGGTAAAAACAGGCATGTAGAAATTCCCAATCAGGGGAAAAGAGGATCATCAGATGTGTCAGTCCACTTCTATTCCTGCTGGGGCGCTTGGGTGCTCTGGATTCGCTCTCACCGCTGACAGATGGATGGGAAGAGCCGGCCGCGATGGAGGAAGAGATTCAAAACGAGGCTTGGAGCGCGATGGTGTAGCAGGCGAGGGATGCTGACGTCACTGGAATGCAACGCGTTTCGTGAGGTACAGGCTGCGTATGACATGGCAGCCGCACTCCTTTGTCAAGCTATGCCTGTTTTTACCATCAAAATTAGAGTGGCTTTTGTTCACTGCTTAATAAAATGTTTTAATACTGCTACACCCAGAGGCGCCTCTTTCCTTGTGCTTTAAAATACTGTGTAAAATACATTTATTAAACCTAACTCTGCAGAGCCCAGCTTCCAAATGTTACATTGAAAATAAATAAGATTGCATACTTATTGGAGTCATGTGTATCAATATGTTTTACTTATAGCAGGAAATAAAGAAGAATTGATTTGCCTACTGCCAAAAGCAAAACAGTGATGGAAATGGATCATGTCTGACACCGACAAAGACTAAAGTGATGACAACAACACCTGCAGCAATAACAATGCAGCCTGTGAAGTTTTGGACAGTTCCTGTCTCCTGGAATCAATAATAAATGAGTAGGGCTCCAGTGGTCATGACAAGTTTGAACTCAGTAGAGTTGTGATTTGGGGCTTAGAAAAGATTCTCAGAAACTCTTCACAAAGATATGACACAAGATGTGAAAGATCATTGAAGTCTAGTCATAAATTTAAATGGACAGATCAAGCCCTGAATTACTTGGGTACTCTTATCCCTGCAGATCTCTCACACACATTTGAACTAAATTTTTCACCACTTTTGCATAGTGTATGGATTCTTTTGAAGAAGTGGCATAGGGGATTTAATTCTTGGTTTGGGAAATGTAAAATGAATATCCTACCAACGTTTTTATACTTATTTCAGGCGATACCCATTGCCATACCTATGCAATATTTCAAACGGATCCATACACTTTTTACTGAATTAATTTGGGCACATAGACACCCAAGGATTAGAAGATCCCTTTTGACTCTTCCCAAACAATATGGAGGGTTAGCCATATCCGATCTGCATAAATATTACCAGACAGCTCATTTAGGTTGCATGATTGATTGGTGCCAACTTGGAGACCTAAAGACTTGGCCGAGTTTAGAGCAGGTACAGAGTAGTGCCTTTTTACATAGAGCCCCTTGGTGTTTCAGTGGGCTTCTGTCCACTGTTAAGACACACCCTTTGATAGGTCCTACATTGCGGTCACGTTACGGGCTCATTACTAAAGGGAAGATCTCATCATTGTTCCCCATTTTGGGGAACCCACAATTTGCACCAGGCTTGAGGAAGGGAACTTTTGAGTCACTATTGGATCAAAGGCTTTATCAGGCCTCCTATTTTTTAACGACAGGATCTTGGCCTACTCTGCAAACATTGCTATCCAGACCTGGTCCCTACCAACTGGACTTCTGGCGAGCGATACAATTGAGACACTTTCTGCATACTTTACCTCCCCCTGGTAATTTTGTGTGAAGAATATTGTATCGGGAGAGGCCTGCTCTCACATACTCTTTCTAAAATGTATGCTCTGTTGATGGCACCATTGGGGGATTTTCAACTGCCATTCATAAGTAAGTGGGAACTAGACTTGGATAGAACTTTCACAGAGGAACAACAAAGAAATATAATATACAGTATTTGAATCCTCAGTCTGTACTAAATGCAGGAAACAAATTTTAAGATCCTCTCTCAATGGTATCGGACTCCGGTCCTTCTTCATAGATGCTTCCAGGACATATTGGATAGATGCTGGCAGTGCCGGTAAGAGTGCGGGATGGTATTGCATATTTTCTGGTCTTGTTCCAGGATTGACGGTTTTTGGAGAGAGGTCCGGAAAATCATCCAAAAATTTTGTGATCACGAAATCCCAGAGAATCCAATGTTTTTTTTACTAGATGATTCAAAAATGTATAACATTTTTTTTTCAGAAATCGATCTTTTGCCGCCTTTTGAATGCAGCTAAAGTTTGCATTCCTCTTACCTGAAAGCAAACACAACCTCTATCAGTGAGACTGTGGCTCGATAAGGTGGAGGAGTTTAAACAAATGTAAGACTTGGTATGGACAGCCTGGCAGATACGAGAGGCATTTTTGAAAACCTGAGCTTCTTGGAACCTTTTCAGTCATTCAGATGAGGGGAGGACTCTTATAGATGTAAGTACCACCAGTTGAAGGAAGGGAGATATTACATTTGATTGGCCAATGGATGGATTAAGTGCCTGTTTGGTGACACTTGGGGGTGGCGGGGAGGAGAGAAAGTTTGTGTCGTTCACCCCCTCCCCTTTTTTTTTCTGTCTTTATCTTTTCTCTGGTTGTTGTTCTTGTTGTTTGTCAGTTGAAATTTTTGTCTAAAATGGGAGAGAGAAGAAGGTTAGATATCCTATTATAGCATGGAGATCCCCCAAGATCGGGGTATTTGAGGCCCCTGGACTCTGGGATGAGTCTCTAAGTTCATGACCGATGGGAGATAATTATTTTTGCCTTTTGGCCAGAATGGATTTAATTGCTGGAAATGTACCTGTTAATGTATTGTTTTGGTACAATACCCTGGTTATGTATGAAAGATGTTTTTTTTCTGTTTCCTCTTAAAATAAAAGTTATAATCAGAAAAAAATAAAAAGATGTGAAAGATCCAACCTGACTTAGCAAAAAGGGAAGAAGATCTGCATGTTTCAGTGATGGTATCTCCGATACTCTTACAGTAATCAGACAGCAACTTCCAGCCACAGAAGGAATCGATGAGGGATAAAAGTGTGCACGTATATCTTTCTTTCAGTCTATCTATCTATCTATCTATCTGTATAGATATCTATCTATCTATAGTGCTACCCCCGTAGGAGCTGCTAGATAGGATGGGTCCTCTCTTCTTTGCCTCAACCTTCTCAAGAACCTCAGTGTCAGGAGCATGTGCTCCATCAAAGCTGCGGGTTCCAACATCCTGGTTTTGGCTGTGGCATTCTCCTTGTCTGTCTGTCCACCTGCAAGGTTGGTAGCCCGTCTCTGCATGGAGACCAAACCTGAGTTAAAGGAGAAGTCCAGCCAAAGCTTGTTTGGCTGTACTTCTCCTATGGATCACAGGAGTGTAATTCGTTTTGCAATCCTGTGACTCATTTCAGCAGAGAGTGGGCTGAAGTCCACTCTCTGCTCTTGTCACAGATTTCAGTCCAGGCACCGCGTCATCGCAACAATGAAGGTCTGATCCACCAGGTGCCTGGACTGACATGCGGATCAGCCTCTCAGCATGCTGCTGAGAGCGTGAGCTGGCTGCCCCTGCCCCTCCACAGCACAACGCTCCAATGAGCGAGGAGGGAGAAGAGCAGAGAGCTGTGACTGACAGTATACAGTTCTCTGCTCACGGAGCTGTGAAAACAGAGCGATCAGCGGTGTTCGATCACATGATTCTCAGTGTAGAGGCGCCGGTTGACAGATACTGATGCTGCATCCACCTAGGTAAGTATGAATCTGAAAAAAAAAAATCCTTTACTGTACTTCTCTTTTAAGCTAGCCAAGCTTGCAGTCTCATGCTTTTGATAGTGTGTGTAAATAACGGATCAAGCTGCCAGTTTGTCTGCCCTGCTCTGCTAGATTTGGTTTCCCTGTGGATGACCTCTGATCAGATATCAGTTCTCTGAACCTTGTCTGCCTTTTACCTGGACTGTCATTAAACCACTCTGTCTGTCAGCCAACCACAAGTACTTGTTTGCATTGCTCAGTTCGCGCCTGTCCTAGTGTGGGAGCCAGGCACTATAGCATTGTGTATAAGTCCTGGGAGCAACCGAGTACCAGTAGGCCTGCTTGCCCTATGGGAAAGGGGGCTGCTATAGGTAAAGAACACAGTAGCCAGCTATAGTGTCTGGCCACCTACGTTAGGGGTAAGCGTGACACTCAGACCCTCTGACATACCAGGTTGAGTGTACAAACATACAATATCACAGGAAATAACTGAAAGTAATACTTAAAGGAGAAGTCCAACCTGAGCTTGTTTGGCTGGGCTTCTTCTATGGGTCACCGAAGTGCAATTCGTTTTCAGCGGAGAGGATCTGAAGTCCGCTCTCCGCTGACATCACTGGAATCAGTTCAGGCAGAGCGTCATCCCGACTTAGGAAGTCTGGCTCAGCCAGGTGCCTGGACTGATGTCAGTCCCAGCCTCTCAGCTTGCCGCTGAAACGACTGTTCCCTGCCCCTCCACAGCTCAGCGATCCAGTGAGCATGGAGGGGAAGAGCAGGAGAGCTGCTGATTGACAGGCAGCAGCTCTCCGTTTGGGGAGGTGAGAGAACCAAGCCATCGGCGGCGGTGTTCGGTGGCTCGGTTCTCAGTCAGGCGGGGGGGGGGGGGGGGGGGACAGATGCAGCATTAGTCTGATGCTGCATCCACCTAGGTAAGTATGAATCTACAAAAAACAAACAAAACATAATTATTTTTTAATTCCCAACATTAGTGCTATATCAAAGAAAACAGGCACCAAATCAGGTAGTAAAGGCAAACTTAATATATTGTCACCCAGTATAGCTGGCAACTACGCAAGCATAAAATGGATTAACAATGGTAATAACACAGTTTAGCATACAAAGTGATTAACAGTAAGGACTAAGCATAAGATGACATTTGGCATCTAGATCAGCATAAACAGTAGCAAGGCCACCACAAGTGCAGCAGTGAGCAGTAGTAAAGTTTAACTACCTCCCACCCGGCCGTATAGACAAATGACGGCGGGCGGGGTGCTCTCTTGTTCTGGGACGATGCCGCCCCAGTCTCACCACACTTGCCCACCTGCGGGGGTGCGCAGCCCCAATGGGTGGGTGCTTTGTCCCTGGGAAAGAACTGATGACGCGACTCTTTACCCTTGTGATCAGCTGTGTCCAATCGGCTCTCCTCGCCTCACGCTGACAGCGTGTGAGGAGAGGAGAGCCAATCCGCAGCATTTCCTTACAGGAGAGACCTCTACAGATAACCAAGGCACTGATCATAAGCATTGATGATTATCAGTGCAGCCCCAACAGTGGCCAGCAGTGGTGCCAGTCAGTGCCCAGAAGTGATGCCCATCTGCGCCCATCAGTGATGCAAATCTGTGCCCATCAGTGATGCAAGTCAGTGCTGCCTTTCAATGCCCATCAGTGCCGCCCATCAGTGCCGCCTATCCGTGCTGCCTATCAGTGTCCATCAGTGCCACATATCAGTGCCCATCAGTGCAGTATATTAGTGCCTCCTTATCAGTGCCATCTCATCAGTGCCCATCAGTTCCGCCTCATCAGTGCCCATCACTGCAGCCTCATCAGCACAGATCAGTGAAGGAGAAAAATTATTTATTTACCAAATTTTCTGGCAGAAACAAAGAAAAACATTTTTTTTTCAAAATGTTTGGGCTTTTTTGTTTTTTTTTGCCAAAAAAAACCAATGGGGATTAAATACCACCAAAAGAAAGCTCTATTTGTGTGAAAAAAAATTATAAAAATTAAATTTGAGTACAGCGTTGCATGACCGCGCAATTGTCACTTAAAGTGTGACAGCGCTGAAAGCTGCAAATTGGCCTGGGGGGTGAAAGTGCCCAGTGGTTGACTGCTTGTTAAGAATATGTAAATAGTTGAACATTTAGGCTCCATGCAGACTGGGCTTAAAAAAGGTCTGTTCTCTCGGGAGTAAAAAACGCTCATATAGAGCATTTTTTGTACAAAGTTTAGAGGAGTTTAGGAGAGTTTTACGTTTTTTCTGCCTCCAAGCTCCAATGCGAACTATACTGCCATAGAGCATTTATGGTGACAATGCTAGTCCTAGACTGATTGAGTATGCAATGTCCAAAAGAAAGGGAGGATGGTAGAGGAGGAGGCAGGGGAACAAAGAGGGTTTGCTGAATAAATATTACAGGAGGGCCAGTCCTTTGAGATGATCTTCTGCCAGCTATCACTGGGGCCCTTTAGGAGCACTGGTACACTTAATGACAGTCCCAGTTAACCAGCATGCAGTATGTGTACACTATAGGTATGGTATAGTATGAGCAGAGGTGCAAGGTAGATATGGTTGTGGTAAAGGTACGGTATAATGCAGTATAGAATTGGTATAGGTGCAGCCTAGGTTTAGAATAAGTGCAGTATAGAGTTCATAATGGGTGTGTTATGGATTGGGTACACTTGGTGTCCTACATTGAGTGGCTCAGTCCCTGCTAGCAGTATCAGCATTGGATGAACAGCCCTCTCACCAGTCCATGGGATGCTGCAGTGACCTCTTGCAGTAGAAGGGGGGGGCCTTTCATCTCTCCCCAAAAGCCTCCGGTGATCAATGATGGGAAGCAGAGGGTGAATAGATGCTCCAGTCTCCCTGTGGCAGCAGTGCAGGTGCTGTGATGTGGGCAGTGCTGCTATGCCCCCAGGTGACTTCACTCCCAATCTCAGGCCTGGATCTCCGCTGGTATGGTATCCTACTGGCAGAAGAATATCCAGACAGAGGTGCTCTCTTTCTAACTCCCTCTGTGCCAAGAGGAAGAGCTTTCCTGGGCAGTTTAATAAAAAATCATCTCTCTACTTCTCCGACTGCACAGTGGTATTGGGATTTGTATTGTAAGGAATACATTTATTTATTTTTACTTTCAATTTATTTATTTTTTATTTATTTTCAAAAAACATAAAGTAACAAATAATGACATTAAGAAAAGTATAACAGGATACTTACTATGACTTCGTTACATAAGTAGCAAATGCAAGATAGCTATAATAATTTTATATAACAAACAAATAGAATCCTTCAATTAATGCCGTTAAAGTTGGTCTTTTAGATAATAAGGCCTCAGCTTAAAAACGCCTGTCCATGTTATTGTATACATTTTTTTACCTTTTTTTTTTTTTTCGAAAAAAAAAAAAAATTATAAAAAAAAACGTCGGAGCTCAAAAACGCAATTGCGGCGTTTTTGCATGTTTTTGAGCATTTTTTAATGCTTTGCGTTTTATTATGCCTAACGCCGACGCAGAGGAACGCACTGTTCCTGGCTTTTTTTTACAGCTTAAAAACGCCTATGCTATTTGCAGCTCAAAAACGTCTAGGTGGGCATGAAGCTATAGACTAACATGGACAGGCGTTTTTAATCTGTAAAAAACGCTCAAAAACGCGTCTGTAAAAACGTCCGTGGGCATGAGGCCTAATCAGCCAAGAATAAACCTATTCACCCATAGGGGATCAAACTGTAAACAGGTTTATTCATAAGAAAACAGAAAAAAATGAAAAATGTCATCTAATAAACCAATGCAAAGTATTAAAACAAACTATATGGAGAATAAAGTTAGTATAAGTCTCTACAGGGAATAAGCAATACCAACCAGCTAACCAACAGTAATTAAGAATGGGCGTACAACATTTTCAGTACTTTAGAAGCTTTAGGAAGAATGATCCATAAGTGCCAGTGCTTCTTAAAGTAAATTACGTCGCAATTCTTAAGAGCTAATAACAACGCGTAGTATGCTTGGGTATTGAGTCTCAGAATGACATCACAGAGATTAGGGGCTTCAATTGATTTCCACATTTTTGTTATGGTAAGCCTTGCTGCAATAAGAATATTCACCACTATTATTCTGTATTGAGGTGGAAAAATGTCAAGGTTGATACTTAAAAGGGCTGTAGCTGGTGATATTTTTGATAAATTGCCTGTTAAAAAGGCAATGAAAGTGGATATTGAGTTCCAGAAACTGATTAAATTTTTACAGCTCCATAAGATGTGGTATAGGGATTAGGGAACCAATTTGATCATTACAGCGCCAACATAGTGGCGATTAGGGATGAGCTTGTTGTGTTCGAGTCGAACATACGTTCGACTCGAACATCGGCTGTTCGATCGTTCGCCGAACAACGAACGGTTTGGGCCGTTCGCGCCTAATTCGCGGCCCACAATGCACTACGCCATCGCAGTGTCATCCAGGCGCTGTGATTGGCCAAGCATGCACTGTGACCCCGCATGCTTGGCCAATCACAGCGCCGGCAGCGAGGAGAGCAATGATTGGCCACAGGCAGGATGCCTGTGGCCAATTATTGCTGAGGGTGTTTAGTACACGCCCCACACTATAAAAGGCCGCCAGCACGGCGGCCTAGTGTAGTGTGTTCCGGAGCAGGGAAAGAGAAGCATAGGCAGGGACAGTGAAATTTTTTTTCTTGCTTAACCTGGATTCCTTTAGTTTAGGGAAAGAGAAGGATAGGTAGGGAGAGTGTCAGTCTGTTTTACTGTGCTAAACCTTGTTTGTAGGGACAGGGAAGGACAGTGAGGGAAATTCTCATTGTGCTATACTGTGCTAAAGCATTCCTCATCAACCATCTTTAAAAAAAAAAAATTATAGGGACAGAAAACTATAGGTAGGGAGAGTGTCAGTGTGTTTTACTGTGCTAAACCTTGTTTGTAGGGACAGGGAAGGACAGTGAGGGAAATTCTCATTGTGCTATACTGTGCTAAAGCATTCCTCATCAACCATCTTTAAAAAAAAAAAAATTATAGGGACAGAAAACTATAGGTAGGGAGAGTGTCAGTGTGTTTTACTGTGCTAAACCTTGTTTGTAGGGACAGGGAAGGACAGTGAGGGAAATTCTCATTGTGCTATACTGTGCTAAAGCATTCCTCATCAACCATCTTTAAAAAAAAAAAATTATAGGGACAGAAAACTATAGGTAGGGAGAGTGTCAGTGTGTTTTACTGTGCTAATCCTTGTTTGTAGGGACAGGGAAGGACAGTGAGGGAAATTCTCATTGTGCTATACTGTGCTAAAGCATTCCTCATCAACCATCTTTAAAAAAAAAATTTTTTATAGGGACAGAAAACTATAGGTAGGGAGAGTGTCAGTGTGTTTTACTGTGCTAAACCTTGTTTGTAGGGACAGGGAAGGACAGTGAGGGAAATTCTCATTGTGCTATACTGTGCTAAAGCATTCCTCATCAACCATCTTTGAAATCCTTGTTTTTTGGACAGTCAGGGAAATTGTCATTGTGCTATTCTGTTCAAAAGGGGCATGTAATTACAATTCTTGATCTAATAATTCACAGCAGGGCCCATTCCTGCACCCACCAAGAGTAACTCTGAGGGCTTACAGTGTTGTGGCAACACCACCACCACCACCACCACCACGAAAGGCCCAATTTTTCAGCCCCTGTTCAACAGGGGCATGCAATTACAATTCTCGATCTAATAATTCACAGCAGGGCCCATTGCTGCACCCACCAAGAGTAACTGTCAGGGCTTACAGTGTTGTGGCACCAGCACCACCATCAAAGGCCCAATTTTTACTACCACTGTTCAACAATTATATGTAATTACAATTCCTGATATAATAGTTGACAGCAGGGCGTTCCAGCACCAACCAAGAGTAACTGTGAGTGCTTACAGTGTTGTGCCAACACCAACAACTAAGGGGCCTATTTCTGCAGAGTATATACGGCAGGTCCCTACTTTCAAACATCCAACTTACAAACGACTCCTACTTGCAAACGCAAGAAGACAACAGGAAGTGAGAGGAAATCTACCCCTAGGAAGGAAAATTCTCTCCTGTAAGAATTAATATGGGAGAAAGGTGTCTCCTCTGTACTGATGCTTTATCACCAATCCTTGTTTCAAGAAAAACACCACATTTCAAAAACAGTTGTCATTGGGACGGAAAGTGAGGTGAAATGTTCTGAACAGGGGCACAGACAGCAAAACAAATGTTACAGGGGTGATAACCCTTACCTATGTTTTCCAAAAAGTTTAAAAATAGATTTTTGGGCTGGAGCTACACTTAAACAATGTACCTGTTCAAAATTACAAACAGATTCTACATAAGAACAAACCTACAGTCCCTGTCTTGTATGCACTGCCTGTATACGGCTGTTCAGAGTATATAGGGCCTTTTTTATTTTATGTGCGGGGTTCCCCTTAATATCCATACAAGACCCAAAGGGGCTGGTAATGGGCTGGGGTGGGGGGGGGGTCATGGGGTAGCTATGCCATTTTTCTTAAAGATTTTCATCCATATTACCGGGACCAGACATTACATTAAAGCCGCAAGCAGTTTTAAATGGCTTTTTTTTCCTTTAGAAGTGTCATTTTGTGCAGGGACAGTTCTAAACACGGGAAACACGTGGCACTTCACAGGCATACTTTAGACACCCCCCAGGTACGATATTTAAAGGAATATTTGACTTTTTTTTTTTCACTTTATGCATCATTAAAATGACTGCTCCCGAAAAACGACCGTTTTTAAAACTTCTTTTTGCATTGATACATGTCCCCTGGTGCAGAACCCGGGTTCCCAAACCCTTTTTAGGACAATAACATGCATAATAGTCGTTATAATTAGCACTTTAGAATTCGAACGTTCGCATCCATTGTATTTAATAGGGTTCTAATGTTCGTACGAACTTTCGGTCCGTTCGCGGGTTCTGGTGCGAACCGAACCCGGGGGTGTTCGGCTCATCACTAGTGGCGATGTAGATGGGTATATTTTAGCTAATGTACCTTCTGTATTGAACTGTACTGTAATTGTGCTGTCCCACCTCTACAATGTAAAGCGCTGTGTAAACTGTTGGAGCTATATAAATCGTGTATAATAATAATAGGTAGTGCAAACCTTTTACTGTTGTTAATTTTATAATATGAAACTTTACTAAAGGAGTCAAGTGCTAATTGTACCATATGTAAGAATTTGTCGGGATTAGTTAATGATTAATAATTATATCATCAGCAAATAGCCCAATTTTTTGTATTCTATTAACTATTTTAATTCCTGAAATATTTTTGTTGAACCTAATTTTTTCCGCTAAAGGTTCAATTAATAAAGAAAAAATAATGTGTGAAAGTGGACATCCCTGTCTGGTGCCGTTCGTAAGATTAAAGTTCTTAGATAACATTCCAGAGGTGGAAACTTTTGCTGAAGGTCGTGTATAAAGTAACATAATTGCCTCATGTATAAATCCTGTAAAGCCAAATTTCTCTAGGGTTTTGGAGATGTAGTCCCAGTGTACTCTATAGAACGCCTTCTCTGCATCCAGGCCTAGGAGCAGAGAAGGCGTTCGTGTATTCTCTACATGGTTGATCAGATTGATCATCCTTCTCGTGCTGTCTGGGGCTTGTCGGCCCTTAACAAATCCTACTTGGTCAGAATCAACCAAATAGGGGGTGATTTCTAGTAGACGATTGGCCAATATTTTGGCGTATATTTTAATGTCCGAATTAAGCAATGAGATTGGTCTATAGTTTAAAGGTGAGGATGGGTCCTTATCAGATTTTGGGATAGTGATTATTACCGCTTCTAATAATTATTTTGGACAATTTTTTGCTGCTGCTATGCTGTTAAACATTTTGGTTAAATGTGGAGCTAAAATACTAACAAACGTTTTATAATATTAGTTGGATAGACCGTCATTACCCCGTAATTTATGCAGTGGGGGAGTCTTTAATAACTTTCTGTGTTTCCACTGTCGATATAGGTTGATTGAGTTCATCAAGTGTATTAGAGTTAATTTTTGCTATATCTTATATGCATTTTATCTAGGAATAAGGCGATGTCTTTTAACCACTTCAGCCCTGGAAGAATTTACCCCCTTAATGACCAGAGCATTTTTTGCAATATGGCACTGCGTCGCTTTAACTGACAATTGCGCGGTCGTGCAACGTTGCACCCAAACAAAATTGATGTCCTTTTTTCCCACAAATAAAGCTTTCTTTTGGTGGTATTTGATCACCTCTGCAGTTTTTATTTTTTGCGCTATAAACAAAAAAAGACCGACAATTTTGAAAAACAAAACAATATTTTTTACTTTTTGCTATAATAAATATGCCCCAAAAATATATAAAAAATCAAATTTCTTCCTCAGTTTAGGCCAATATGTATTCTTCTACATAATTTTGGTAAAAAAATAGGGGATGGATTTATGGCATTTTTATTATAATTTTTTTTTAGTAATGGCGGCGATCTGCGATTTTTATCGTGACTGCGACATTGCGGCGGACAGATCGGACACTTTTGACACTATTTTAGGACAATTTACATTTATACAGCGATCAGAGCTAAAAAAAAGCCACAGATTACTGTATAAATGTCACTGGCAGGGAAGGGGTTAAACACTAGGGGGCGATCAAGGGCTTAAGCGTGTTCCCTCAGTGTGTTCTAACTGTAGGGGGGATGGGCTCACTAGAACGTGACAGAGATCACTGCTCCCGATCACTGGGAGCAGTAGATCCTTGTCATGTCACTAGGCAGAATAGGGAAATGCCTTGTTTACATAGGCATCTCCCCGTTCTGCCTCTCCGTGCCATGATCGCAGGCCACTGGCGGATATCAAGTCCGCGGGACCCGCGGGCAAGCTCCCACACCGCTAGCCTGCAATGACGGAGGGACGTACGGGTACGCCCATTTGCGCAGCTGTGTCATTCTGCCGACGTACATCGTCGTGCAGCCGTCGGTAAGCGGATAATGTTGGTTGAATAGTATCCTTGTCATCTTTTAAGTTATATAAATCTCCATAATAGTCTGAGAAAGCATGTGCTATTTCTTGTGGATTTATTAATGCTTTCCCAGTTTTATGGTGTGATAGTTTGGTAATTATTTTTGTTTTTTGACGATGACGCAGCATATGTCTCCTTCTCTGTATTCCTGTAGCCCAGCACCTGGCTACATATCTATCTTTCCTGGGAAATCATGGCAGCATGCAACAGGTTAATGCTACACCCCTTAGCTCACAGAACAAGATATCTATAAGTTTGCTTCTCTCTCCCCCCATGGGTATTTTTTTTCTGTCTTTGCCATGTCAAGATATCAACATTTTTTGGACCCTTCAACCTCCAATTTCAAGGTTGCTACAGAGAGTGGCACATTTTCAGGGCATGGTGACTGCAAGAATTCTGTATTGGCTGCGGAAGGCCATGGTTCTCCACACTTGTTCACCTAAGTTAAGAACCTTCCATGAAACTCCCAACAAGGCCAGGCCTTCTGAGCCAGGGTTCATATCTACATCCATCTCTGGACAAATTCAACCTAATGACATGGAGGTGGAGCTGGAGGCTACTCCCAGACTGTGATATCTACCGTACGCTAATGAAGGCAAGAAAACGCTCTACCAACATAACTTACCACAAAGCATGAAAACATATTGTGAAATCAACCTTTAAGGTCATTCGACCCTTCCTGAACATAAATAATGTGTTGGACTTCCTTCAGGGGGGTCTGAAAAAAGGACTCAGTTGGAACATGCTGAAAGTTCTTGTCTTTACCACATCTACCATAACTAGCACTAGATAGTTTCTCATGGTATGTTTGAAGATACACCCTCCCAGGAAACCAACTTTTCCACAATGGGGCCTATCATTATTTCCATCAGTCCTATCTTCAGCAACTTTTCCTCCAGCTCAGGCCTGTTCTTTATGGAACCTGATTCTTAAAACAGTCTTTCTTGTAGCGATCATGTCTGCCAGATACATCTGAACTCCAGGAGTTGGCTTTCTACTACTCATTGCCATTTTTCTGGACAGAGTTGTCTTAAGACTGCTACTCCGTTTCCTACTAAAAGGCAAAGTGCCGCTTTCCATCTAAATAAGGACACATCCCTTCTAACCTTTTCAGAGGAATCAGGTCTACCTCATGTATTAGATGTCAGAAGCAAGTTAAAATCACACATCTCAGCTTATATTAGACAAAACCTGAACATTCACGGCATCCCAGTCCGTATTAGGGACTTTAAGATTTCTTTATTTGCAGACGATGTCCTGCTCACACTCACCCAGCCCCATATTTCTCTCCTGAATCTACATGTAGAATTAGATCATTACAGAATTCTCTCGGGCTATAAGATTAACAACTCTAAGACAGAAGCCCTCCCCCTCAACATGACCCCTTGGACACGGTCTGCCCTCTCCCAATCATTCAACTACACATAGAAGACATCCACCTTAAAGTACCTAGGTGTCCACCTCACACCCTCCTATGAAACTCTATACAAGGCCAACTTCCCTCCACTATATAAATCTATCAGGGCCTCCCTGGCCAAATGGAAAACCTTAAAGCTATCTCTATTTGGTCGTCTGGCGACCATTAAGATGGCGATCTTACATCAAACTCCTCTACCTCTTTGAGACACTTCCTATCCCTATCCCAGCCACACACTTCAGAACCCTTCAGGGCGACTTGCTCAAGTTTTTTTGGAATTACAAGAGGCACAGGATTGCTAGATCAATATTGTACGCCCCCCGCGGCCAAGGCGGTCTTTCCCAACATGTACTACTACAAATACTACTTGGCTGCTCAGTTGCACCTGGTGGCTTCTTGGTGTACCCGTCACGCATACAACAGATGGACACAAATTGAGAAGCTGTGGCTGGCCCCTACCCATGCTATGGAGTACAGATGTACCTCTCGGTGGGTCCCAACTGTTAGGCCCAATGGCGGTCTTGCGGACACTATGGCAACGTGCTAAATCGACGTACCCGCTCACCTTCACTGCCTCCCTGGTCACCTCCTTCTTATTTACTCCCAATCTCCCGGACAGCATGACCTCGCAGATGTCCCAGTTTTGGATGAATAGGACCTTGTTTCGGTCAATTGGTGGATACCAGAACCAGAACCCTGAGGTCCTTCCAGGATCTGAAAGATACCTTTGATTTACCTAGACAGGCCTTCTTTAGTTACCTACAAATCTGCCATTTTGCACAGTCTCTGGTACCAAACCTGCAATTCTCCCCCTTAACCGAGTTTGAGAAAATCTGCTTAGAGGGTTTGTCCCCTAAATGTATGATATCGCGCACCTATCAACTCCTGATCACGGATATGTCACCAATTGGACCTCGGCATGCCTATATGTGCATGTGGGAGCAGGCCTTGGGTGAGGATATACCCTTGAAGACATGGAAAATTATATGGTCACAGGCCCCTAGGAGTTCTGTCTGTACACTATACAAAGAAAATAAATACACATTTTTACTTTGCTGGTACCAAACTCCTGACCTGCTCCACTCTACATACCCCTCAGCTGATCGCCGTTGTTGGTGCTGTTGTAAAGAGTTGGGAACGCTGTATCATTCCTATTGGACATGCCCACTGATTGTCCCCTACTGGCAGACGGTGCATTCTCTTCTCCACTCCATCTTTGACACTTGGGTGCCATTTGACCCTAAATTGTTCCTCTTGGTTCTTCTACCCCCTTCCTTTTCAAAAACCTCGAAAAAACTCCTAGCCCGGGTGCTAACGGCCGGGAGATGCTTGGTAGCCCTGAAATGGAAAAGGAAGCAACCCTCCTCTTTGTTTGATTTGCATTCCAGGTTTAAAGATGTTAAGCGGATGGAATACCTGACTGCATCCCTAAACAATACCCTCGATACACACAACCAAATATGGGAATTGTGGGACAGGCTGGAAGCCCCTAATATCGGCTGACACGCGGTTGATGTCCCCAGGCGGTGAAGAGGCGCGGGGTCGGGTGGTCGTCCTCTTTTCTCCTACCCTTTGCCCCCTTCTACCCTTTCCTCCTCTCCTTATCCCCGTCCTCTCTAGTCTCCTTGGCTCTATCCAACTTTTCTTTATCATTTTTCTCACTCCTTTTTTTGATACTGATTTGTATCTGAACGAATCCGAACTTAATGGTAATACAGAAGCCTTGAAGCTCACTTTATTGTTTGGTTATGGACATACACGGCTTATTGTCTCTCTGTTTTATATGCCTCAACTTTGTTTCTTTCTGGGCGACATTGTATGTGGACAGTTCGCCTGAGGTTTACCACTTATCACAAAGCGTGCCTTTTATTCTTTTTGTTTTGTCTGTCTTTTTCTGTTGGAAAATATGAAAATTCAATAAAACTGTCAGTTTTCAAAAAAAAAAAATGGCCAGCCGGCCTCATATAGAATGATAGCCTCTTGGCTAGGTAAGTAAATCAGGAACTTTTACAAGATTAGAGCCCCTCCCACACTACATGAGGTCCAGGCACACTCAACAAGAAGGGGTAGCAGCATCGTGGGAAGCACTATCTAAGGTCTCAGCTGAGACCATCTGTAAGGTGGTTACTTGGTCCTCAAGAGGTACCTTTTTAAAGTATTATAGAATTGATCCAGCGGCTCTAACAGTGGAGTTCGGAAGGAGAATCATTTTTTCCTTTCTTGATATGCCTGGCTGGTGAATGCGCAGTACTATGCTATGAAATCAAGCAAAGTACTGCACGCCCTGTGTGCAGCATTAAGGTAGCTGGTGCTTTGCCTGTCCAATGCATGCGCAATAGAGGCCACTGCTGCTGTCTGGCCTGCTCATGCTCAATAGGGGCTTGTTTTTGAGCTCTTGCACTGTGCCTGGCTGCAGAATGCACAGTAGGGGCTGTTTAATGCTGTGTCCAGCCAGCGCTGGCACTAGCCAGATACAACACCATATCTCAAAAAGACAGGAGCCCCCTACTGCACATGCACTGGCAAAACAGTGCAAGTTGCTGCTACTGGGCATGTACTGCTCAGGCACGGCACCAGATTTCAGAAAGACAAGGGCCCCTACTGCGCATGCACTAGGCAGACAACGCCAGCTGCCCTTATAGTACAGTACCAGGGAACAGAAATGCAGTGGCCCCTACTGTGCATGAGGTGGGAGCATGCAGATCAGGGTGTCACCAGGGAGACACTGGAGACAAAGGAGACACCCTGTAGACGGAAACTCAGCAGAGGAAACTGTCAAAGGCTCGTAATGCTGTAAAGACTGCACAAAACTGGGAAGAGGAAACAATGGTGGCATCAGGTGCACATATACATTTATTAATAATTTTTTTTCTACCAGTGTTTAATATCGCCTGCAGTGTTTTTTTTTTCTTTTATCCTTCCCTCCTCTTGTGATCTGAAACGAGTCTGGAGTAGTCGATCTTCCCTGATAGATTCTTATCATAGTGAGACATGATATGATAAATGTCATCCTCATCCAGGATGATGTTGCAGAGCTTCACCACCGATCGGAACTCTGGGAGTAGGAGATAACCCCAACTGTTTGAGTCCAGTTTCTGGCAAGTTTGTAGAAGGTTCCTCCAATCTACTGCGGACAGCTGGAGGGAACAGGAAAAAGATAACTGTGATTGCTAACTATCTTCATGATCATCAAGTAGAATATTGATTATAGAATATTGATTATAGAAGATCAAAATGATAGGATCAGTCCATCTAAATGTGGTATTATAGTTGTAGGTTAAGCCTGGTGGGCTGTAACAGCCTCTAGCGTCTCAGCACAAAGATGTTGGGAGACCCTTGTAATGGGCACTGCATTTGTGCAAACCCGGGAACACAGCACAGAGATAGTCACAACCCCTTGTAATTTGCACTTCTGGGAACAAAGCACAAGGTTGGTGTTAAACCTCTCATAATTGGCACAGCAGGTTTGTAGACTAGACAATCCAGCATGTAGATGGTGGGAAACCCTCATAATGGGTACAGCAGGTGTGCAGCCCCAGGAATGCAGCACAAACATGGTGGGAACCCCTCATAATGGGCATAAGGGCTGCTGTTATAAATTACTGGGCCCCATACAGCCAACCTGACAGGGGTCCCCTCCAAAAATATGAGAATATATTTTTGCTAAAATGCCACAGCCACAATGCTGTTCTTCGCATCAATGGCAGAAATATCATACCTCTATCAAACAAGACCCATTCAAGTGCAAAGCATGCGGTACAATAGTGCAGGTTTAAATCAGGTAAATCTGCCTGTCAAATGCTCTCTGAAGAGTGATCCAAATGCTGACTGCTGTTCAGAGAGCAAAACACATTTGAACGGGTCCTTAATAATTTTTTTATTTTTTTTTTAACTGTCCTGTTGGGGGCTCTGGTGAAATATCAGGGTTCTAAACAGACCCTTAATTTCTCACATTTGAGACTGAGAAAAAGACGGAGGACACAGATTCATCAGTCCCTATCTCTGTAGCCTCAGCTGCACTGGATGTGAATGAATAGGAAGTGCTCTGTTCATTCACTAACTGAAGCATAGTAAACACAGCTTCAGTGATGACCGCTCCTCTGCTCTCCATCCTGAAACAATCCTCCCGTGTGTGTCTGCAGCAGTAGCCATCGCGAGAGGAGAGCAGGGAAGCCGGAAGAGCTGCAGGGGAGGGGGGGGGGCACACAAGGGGTCCGAAAAACAGCAGGTAAAAGGGATCCAAGAAACGATCCCCCTGCAGAGCAGCTGGAGGGAATAAAGAGGAGGAGAAGAAGCCAGCAGTGCTGCAGTAGGATCCACAAGAGTCAGCAATAAGGCAGTACAGCAGATATACTGTTATACTTTACCATTTTAACATGTGAATATTGACCACCAACATTTGTTGATTTTTTGCCATTCTTTGACACGTTACAATATTATAACTTATAATTATTATATCCTATAATTATATTATTATATGCTGTTATATCATATAATTATTATATCCTATAATTATATTATTATATCCTATAATTATTACATTATTATAACACTATTATATCTTATAACCATTATATTATTGTATTGTATAATTATTATGCCAACTGTTATATCCAATAATTATATTATTATATTGTATAATCATTTTTTTATTATATCTCATTATATCCTATAATTATAATAACCTATTGTATCCTATAGTTATGATATTATTTTAACATTATTATATCCTATTATTTTGATATTAGAAATCCTATTGTATCATATAGTTATGGTATTATTATAACACCATGATATCCTAGTATTATTATATTATAACCTATTGTAGCGCTACCCCCAGTTAAGAGAGACGCTGATATTGATTTGGGCCCTGCAGTGCACCGCTGTCAACCCCCGGCAATCGGCTCTAACCTCCCGTGGCACAGCTGGTGATAGAGAGATAGGACCGCGTGATCGCAACTGTTGGTGACGCAGTCCTATAACAAACATACACAGAATATACTTTAAAACTCCTATTAAAGTAAGCGGAACTGACACCAAATGTACTTTACCCAGATATTTTACTGAGGCTAATGGGCAAGTAATAAACAACAGTATAACAAGTTGCAGATCCCTGCAACAAACAGTAATAAAGATAAACAGAGTAATCAGAATAATAAAGTATTGCTATGCAACTCTAGCGCTGCCCTTTTACAGCTACTTCCCCTCATGGGTAGACTAACACCCAGCAATGTCTACCTATGCAGTCAGGCCTGACTGATCTAAATGGAAGTTCAGTGAAACAATATTTGCTAGCAATCTCTCGGTGGTGCACTTGAAGAACAACTTTGTAATCCCAACGAATAGTAAAGATAAAGTATCTGTCTTTAAACAGCTCTCACCACCTGGACAAGTCCAAGTCCCTTTCCTCCATCGATTCGTCTAGGAACAGGAATCCACCGACATCCAAGTCTTCAATCCTTCTGGTGTACTGCAGCAAGGAGGATTAGATGTCTCTAAGGCTCTGCTAGGCTGGCAGAGGGCTCTTTGGAAAGGAGCACACGGCCCAGGCTTCAGGCCTTGTGCACACAGCAGTTCAGCACAGAGATCCTCTTGCTAGGAGAGGGGTGTCCAAAGAGGCCGACCAAAACTCCGCCTCCCCTTTATAAAGTCTGCCCCAGCAGTCTCTGTTCTGGAGCAATGCACCCTGGGTGCTGCAAGATGTACTGGGAGATGTAGTCTCTCTCTCCTCTGCTTTCACTTCCATAATGTCTCTTTACTTCCTCCCGACTCACCTCTCACCTGGAACTTCTTGTCTCTCTGCATTAAAGGGGAACACCCCGCTACACACTCCCCCCACTTGAACTCTTTGGTCCCCAAAGATAAACTTCAACAAATACTGTTTACCATTTTGGACAATGTCGAGCATGATGTTGGCATAGGGAATTCCCACCAAAACTTTGGGATGGAACTCTCTTGCCCACAGGTCACACTACCATGAGTGGCCTGCCTAACTGTGCCAGAGAGTGAGCTGGGGTTGCCCTCCACCAAATGGACGGTGGAAGGATCAGGTTGTTCAACACTTCTCCTAGCCGTTACAACAGAGTCCTCTGAGCTCGTCCCCATTTGGGGGTAAGTTAGTTTCTTGGGAGGCCTGATGACTCTGCGAGCCCTCTGCTCTCTTGGTGCTTCTGACTCTGGCACCACAGGCTCTTCTTCAGGAGAAAGTTCAGGTAACATTGCTGGTTCTGGAACCTCTGATTCAGAAGTCGACTGACGTATGGAATCTCTAGAGTCCTCCTCAGCGCAAGTGTCAGGAACATCTTCCCAGTAATCAGCTGAGGGACTGAAGGGTATGAATTCAGTAGCCTCCGGATTCAGCGTTGCATCTGGGGTATCCCCTCCATTTGGGAGATCTATGGCGGACGTTCCCAGAGTCGAGGGAGGCCACAGCCAGTCCAGTTCTCCACCTTCTTCTGTACTCAATTGGGAGGCCTCCCCATCTTTGGCTCGAGAGGTCTGGGACCGAGTGTTCGGCCTAGGAATATCCAGGATAGAGGCCGGTTCAGGGGAGTCTCTCACGGGAGGTATTCTGACTGCCTCAGCAAGTGGGAGCAGGTGGTTCCGATGCCACATCTTCAGTGGACCCACCTTTCCTTCTGGCTTTAGTTTGTAGACAGGCAAACCGGGCAACTTCCTACAGACAACATAGGGCTCAGATCTCCACCTGTCGGCAAGCTTGTGTTTTCCAGGGACCCCCAGATTGCGTAGCAGTACTCGGTCCCCGGGCTGCAGATCTTGCACTCGAACCTTCAGATCAAAATTTCTCTTGTTGCGGGCCCCCCTTTGATCCGAAGCCGCCTGGGCTTGTTCATAGGCCACCTGCAAGCTACGTCTAAGTCTGTCCACGTATCCCTTGTGGGATGTAGCTGAGGTATTGTCTATAGAAGTGCCAAAGGCCAGGTCCACAGGTAGCCTTGCTTCTCTCCCAAACATAAGTCGATAAGGGGAGTAGCCAGTGGCGTCACTTGTGGTACAGTTATAGGCATGTACTAGGGCTGATATGTGCTGACTCCAGTGTTGCTTCTTCTCTGTTTCTAAGGTTCCCAACATGTTGAGCAGGGTCCGGTTAAATCTCTCCGGCTGAGCATCTCCTTGTGGGTGGTAAGGCGTGGTTCTGGTCTTCTTTATTCCTAATGAATCCAAAAGTCTTCGGATCAACCGACTCTCAAAGTCCCTTCCTTGATCTGAGTGGAGTCTCTGTGGTAGTCCGTAATGGACAAAATACTTCTCCATAAGTATCTTGGCCACGGTGGATGCCTTCTGGTCTTTGGTTGGGAAAGCTTGAGCATAGCGGGTGAAATGGTCGGTTATTACCAGAACATTCCCCAATCCACTCAGGTCGGGTTCAAGGCAGAGAAAGTCAATGCATACCAGATCCATTGGGCCTTGACTCTGTAAGTGGCCCATTGGGGCAGCTTGATGGGGTAGGGTCTTTCTCTGAATGCATCGTGCACAGGAATGGCAATACTCCTCTACTTCTGCCCTCATGCAGGGCCAATAGAACCGATTTCTGACAAGCTGGAAGGTCCTTTCTGCCCCTAGGTGACCATGATGGTCATGCAGGGCAATTAGTACAGTCTCTCGGTGCTTCTCTGGAAGAAATAACTGCCACTTATCTTCTGAGTCATCAGAGGGGCCCCTTCGGTAGACCACTCCCTGATGTACCTGTAGCCTGTCCAATTCCTTCCTCAACAGGCGAGCCTCCTTTGAGGGGTGATGTAGGAATTTGTTGGGATCCTGATTCTCCAGGGCTTCGAGGACCAATCTCCCCATGGGGTCTTCCAATTGGTCACACCTCAACTCCTTCTTGGACAGTCTCGGTAGGTTGTCTTCCTCCAGTTGAGTTACCCCACAATAGTGTTTGGGGACTCCTACCATGGTAACCCCTATTTCTTCTGCTCTGGAGCCTCCTCTGGCTTGGAATTCAGCCCCTTGACAAAGGGCCCGCACCCCGTCCGGTGCCACTTGGGTCCAATCTTCCCAGTCATTTGTCGTGGCATGAGACCTCCGGGACAGGGCATCTGCATCCCTATTTCCGGCTCCTGGTCTGTACTTCAGACTGAAGTTGAATCCAGACAATGCGGCCAACCACCTGTGTCCGGTGGCATCTAGTTTCGCGGTGGTGAAGAGGTAGGTCAGGGGGTTGTTGTCTGTCTTCACAGTAAACTCTGCCCCATACAAGTAGTCTTTTAGCTTGTCTACTACCGCCCATTTGAGGGCCAGGAATTCCAGCTTATGAGTGGGGTAATTCTTTTCTGAGGGGGTCAGGCTCCTGCTCACATAGGCCACTGGTCGCAGTTGTCCTTCATGTTCTTGGTAGAGTACACCACCTAGACCCTCATGGCTGGCATCCACATGTAATTCATAAGGTCTGGTAGGGTCGGCGTAGGCCAGGACTGGGGCAGTGGTTAAGCTCCTCTTCAGAGCATGAAAGGCCTCTTCACACCTTGGGTTCCACTGATCTTGAACTGACTCACCAGGCCTCCTGGGCCCTGAGTCATCCTCTTCCCCTTCTGCCTTTAGCAATTCATTCAACGGGCGGGCAATCCGAGCAAACCCCTCCACAAACCTCCTATAATAGGAGCAGAACCCCAGGAAGGATCTGAGCTCTGTTACTGTGGTGGGTCGTGGCCAGGAAGTGACTGCTTCCAACTTCTCAGGATCTGTGGCCACCCCTTCTTCAGACACTATGTGCCCCAGATAGTTCACAGAAGACTGGTAGAACCGACACTTCTCGGGGGAAAGCTTAAGTCCCTCTTCGCTGAGTCTTCTCAATACTTTCTCCAACCTGGCTTCATGTTCTTCCAAGGTTCTTCCAAAGACAATGACATCGTCCAAGTACACAAGGACTTCTATAAGATTCATGTCTCCAACAGTCTTCTCCATAAGGCGTTGAAAGGTAGCAGGAGCTCCAGACAGACCCTGAGGCATCCTATTGAATTCGAAGAATCCCACCGGGGTTATGAAGGCTGTCTTCTCCCTGTCTTCTGGGTGCATAGGGATTTGATAGTACCCACTCTTGAGGTCCATCACACTGAACCATTTGGCTCCAGACAAACTTTGTAGGGCATCTTCTATCCTTGGCGTGGTGTATTGGTCAGGGATGGTTCTCCTGTTGAGAGTCCTGTAATCGATACAAAGCCTCAACGACCCATTCTTCTTTCTGACCACCACGATTGGGGAGGCATAGGGACTTCTAGACTCCCGGATCACACCAGTCTTCTTTAGTTCTACAAGTTGTTCCCTCAGATCCTCCAGATCTGCCAGGGGGACCCGCCTGACCCTCTCTCGGAAGGGCTTATCTTCTTGGAGGCGGATCCGATGGGTGGCACTTCTTGCACACCCCACATCGAATTCATCTTCGGAAAAGATCTTCTCCCACCTGGTCAGCTGGGCCTTGGCTCTTTCTTTCCAAGCCCTGGGTAGGTTCGGGTTTTCCACGGACAGTTTCTCCCAAACATCTCCTCCGTCACCCGTCCCCTTGACTTCGGACCAAGTGACCGGGGCAGCAGGGCTCACCTGACCAAGCAACACTCTGGCAGGGATCTCCATGGGTCCTCCCGTAGTGTTCCTAACACTCACCGGAACTCTGCCATGGGCCTTCTTCAGGGCCTTGAATAGAATCACTTCTGGTATCACTTCCAGGCCTGAGGACTCTTCCCTTGGGTCTGATTCCAGCATGACAAAGGGGCCAGGTTGTTCCCACGAAAGCTTCACAGTGGCCCTAAGACAGGTTACTTCTCCGGGCTGTAGTACTACTCCTTCTCTGCCAAGTCTCCACACCTTCCCTATCCCCTCTCCCGGGGTCTTCTGCTCTAAGACCAGTCGTTGGTAGGCCGTCTTTAGCATGGGATGGATTTTGGTGGCTGAATGGTTTCTCTCTTTCACGAGAGGGGTCAGGAGTCTCCTGACTAGATCCGTGTTTGTCCCAATGATCAGGGAAATCTTGCTGGCTCCAGGCGGCCGGGGACACACAACTGCCAGGGTGTCAAACACTTCAGCCTTCCCAGCCACGGATGGGTCGAAAGTCATCTTTATGGGCAGGTACCCATCATAAGGGAAACTCTGGGTTCCAAGTCCCCATATCTCCAGCTCTTCTATCTTCTGGATAGGCAGATGACTCAAGTGCCTATCATAGAAGTCCCGGTATAGTAAAGTCACCTGTGCTCCGGTGTCCAAAAGAGCTTTAGTATAGACTCCTTCCACTTGAATGGGCACAGTAGGAGACGGGCCCACCAGTTCCTTTGGGTATGGCTGGACTGGGGTCACCTCTTTTTTTTGGCTTTCGACCCTTGCCCTGCTCCTTTTGGACTTTAATTTTTCCTGAGCCTGGCATGCATTGACTTTCTCCCTCTCAATGGGGGCACAAACCCGCTGAGGGATGTTATTGTTCCTTTTAGGTGGATGTTCCTTCTTTGGGGTGCTGTACTTCCACTGAGGGGTCTTGCCCCCTCCCTCTGGGGTACATCTTGGTGGGGGTGTACTATACCTCCTCCTAGGAGTTTTGTCTCCTCCATTCTTGGCCTTTTTTTTTAGTTTGGAGCGCACTGAAGATGATGGGCACCCGGTTGACTCCTTCACCGGGGCCCTTTGGAGTTTCCCGCCGGCTTGCAATTATCTGTTCTCTTCTTCTTTGGGCTGGAGCATACGTTAGCAAAGTGGCCACTCCCTCCGCAGTTATAGCAAATCACCTCTTCTCGGTCCTGTAGGGAGGCCGGTGCTGAGGTGTTCGGGAACAACTCCTTTCTTGGGCTTGGTTTCTCTCGTCTTCTCTGATCTTTCTCCATCAAAGAGGTCAGCATCTCCAACACTTGGGCCATTTGCGATTTCAGAGTGTCAACCTCCGCATCTCTTTCTGGGCTCTTGACCGAATGGACCAACACTGGTACAGGTGTGACATTCGCCTTGGCCACCTGCTGATCTTCCTCCAGCGCCTCTTCGTCCCTAATAATTTTTATTAGATCAGAGTAGGTTAGTGACATTCCTCCTCCTGAGGTTTTCAGGTGCAGCCAGACCGGGTCTGAGCGCCGCGCTCCCCTCATGATCTGCTTCATGCGTGCTTCATCTGCATCTTTGGGCAGCATTCCCTTCTTCAGTACAATCTTGCATAACTGCCTGTTCAGCCTTCTAACATATTCTGACAGTTTCTCATTCGGCTGCTGGAGAGTGTGTTCAATTTGATAAATCATCTCTGACACCTTCTCCAGCTGACCAAACTCTTCCTGCAGCATGGCCAGGCAATCTTGAGCTGTACAGTTTTCATTTCCAAACCGGAAGCTCTTCACCGCTTCTGCCGCGGCACCTTTCAGACTTTCTAAGACTCGCTGTCTCTTCTGTGCCTCAGGCACCTCCCATGCTTCTACTGCCTGCAATGCCTGTTCCACCCAAGTGTCAAAATCTTCCTCCCCCGCAGGGACGGGGAGCTTCCCTGAGAAGGTGCTAAGCTTCCGGTAACCGGCCTCCACATGCACCGTACTGCTTTTCTGGCACTTAATTACAAGGTCTCCTAGAGCATTCAACAATTCAGGCCCTATAGCGGCCAGCGGTGATCCCGGGCTTAATAGTTCCTTAAGCTTTTCTGCTTTAGGGGATAGTGGTGGAGATAATTGTGGGAGTGATGGCTTTGGTGTCTGAAACCATTCTTCCTTCACTGGCAGCGTATGTATCAAGTGATAGATCTGATTATCTATGGCTTGTATACTCTGACTTTTAAAATGCTCTGGGATTTCGTTTTTCCATTCTACCAGTGCGTATGTAAACGAGATCACTGGATCTGGCCTAAAATCCATCACCCATGCTTTGTGGCTCGGAGACAGTAACAATACGAGCTGTTTTATCTCCTCTTCCTTCCATCTTTCCCCCGGGAGTACAATGACTACCGCCGCGGTTGGATCGGCGCCAATCGCTGCGCACCACTGTGACATTGCCAGCGGGTCCATGCTGGTACTTCTGACCGGCTTGATTGCAGCGTGCAACGTACAAGGATCCCGGACGAGCCCCCACGTGTAGCGCTACCCCCAGTTAAGAGAGACGCTGATATTGATTTGGGCCCTGCAGTGCACCGCTGTCAACCCCCGGCAATCGGCTCTAACCTCCCGTGGCACAGCTGGTGATAGAGAGATAGGACCGCGTGATCGCAACTGTTGGTGACGCAGTCCTATAACAAACATACACAGAATATACTTTAAAACTCCTATTAAAGTAAGCGGAACTGACACCAAATGTACTTTACCCAGATATTTTACTGAGGCTAATGGGCAAGTAATAAACAACAGTATAACAAGTTGCAGATCCCTGCAACAAACAGTAATAAAGATAAACAGAGTAATCAGAATAATAAAGTATTGCTATGCAACTCTAGCGCTGCCCTTTTACAGCTACTTCCCCTCATGGGTAGACTAACACCCAGCAATGTCTACCTATGCAGTCAGGCCTGACTGATCTAAATGGAAGTTCAGTGAAACAATATTTGCTAGCAATCTCTTGGTGGTGCACTTGAAGAACAACTTTGTAATCCCAACGAATAGTAAAGATAAAGTATCTGTCTTTAAACAGCTCTCACCACCTGGACAAGTCCAAGTCCCTTTCCTCCATCGATTCGTCTAGGAACAGGAATCCACCGACATCCAAGTCTTCAATCCTTCTGGTGTACTGCAGCAAGGAGGATTAGATGTCTCTAAGGCTCTGCTAGGCTGGCAGAGGGCTCTTTGGAAAGGAGCACACGGCCCAGGCTTCAGGCCTTGTGCACACAGCAGTTCAGCACAGAGATCCTCTTGCTAGGAGAGGGGTGTCCAAAGAGGCCGACCAAAACTCCGCCTCCCCTTTATAAAGTCTGCCCCAGCAGTCTCTGTTCTGGAGCAATGCACCCTGGGTGCTGCAAGATGTACTGGGAGATGTAGTCTCTCTCTCCTCTGCTTTCACTTCCATAATGTCTCTTTACTTCCTCCCGACTCACCTCTCACCTGGAACTTCTTGTCTCTCTGCATTAAAGGGGAACACCCCGCTACACTATTATATCCTATTATGATAACACTATGATATCCTATAATTATGATATTATTATATTTTGTTTTATCCTAGAATTGTGATATTATTACAGTCAGGTCCATAAATATTGGGACATTGACACAATTCAAATCTTTTTGGCTCTATACACCACAACAATGGATTTGAAATGAAACAAACACGATGTACTATAACTGCAGACTTTCAACTTTAATTTGAGGGTAATTACATCCAAATCAGGTGAACGGTGTAAGAATTACAACAGTTTGTATATGTGCCTCCCACTTTTTAAGGGACCAAAAGTAATGGGACAGATTAACAATCATAAATCAAACTTTCACTTTTTAATACTTGGTTGCAAATCCTATGCAGTCAATTACAGCCTGAAGTGTGGAACGCATAGACATCACCAGACGCTAGGTTTCATCCCTGGTGATGCTCTGCCAGGCCTCTACTGCCACTGTCTTCAGTTCCTGCTTGTTCTTGGCCCATTTTCCCTTCAGTTTTGTCTTCAGCAAGTGAAATGCATGCTCAATCATCGGATTCAGGTCAGGTGATTGACTTGGCCATTGCATAACATTCCACTTCTTTCCCTTAAAAAACTCTTTGGTTGCTTTCGCAGTATGCTTCGGGTCATTGTCCAGCTGCACTGTGAAGCGCCGTCCAATGAGTTCTGAAGCATTTAGCTAAATATGAGCCGATAATATTGCCCAAAACACTTCAGAATTCATCCTGCTGCTTTGTCAGCAGTCACATCATCAATAAATACAAGAGAACCAGTTCCATTGGCAGCCATACATGCCCACGCCATGACGCTACCACCACCATGCTTCACTGATGAGGTGGTATACTTTGGATCATGAGCAGTTCCTTTCCTTCTCCATACTCTTCTCTTCCCATCACTCTGGTACAAGTTGATCTTGGTCTCCTCTGTCCATAGGATGTTGTTCCAGAACTGTGAAGGCTTTTTTAGATGTTGTTTGGCAAACTCTAATCTGGCCTTCCTGTTTTTGAGGCTCACCAATGGTTTACATCTTGTGGTGAACCCTCTGTATTCTCTCTGGTGAAGTCTTCTCTTGATTGTTGACTTTGACACACATACACCTACCTCCTGGAGAGTGTTCTTCATCTGGCCAACTGTTGTGAAGGGTGTTTTCTTCACCAGGGAAAGAATTCTTCGGTCATCCACCACAGTTGTTTTCCGTGGTCTTCCGGGTCTTTTGGTGTTGCTGAGCTCACCGGCGCGTTCCTTCTTTTTAAGGTTGTTCCAAACAGTAGATTTGGCCACACCTAATGTTTTTGCTATCTCTGATGGGTTTGTTTTGTTTTTTCAGCCTAATGATGGCTTGCTTCACTGATAGTGACAGCTCTTTGGATCTCATATTGAGAGTTGACCGCAACAGATTCCAAATGCAAATAGCACACTTGAAATGAACTCTGGACCTTTTATCTGCTCCTTGTAAATGGGATAATGAGGGAATAACACACACCTGGCCATGGAACAGCTGAGCAGCCAATGCCAAAAAGTGGGAGGCACATATACAAACTGTTGTAATTCCTACACCGTTCACTTGATTTGGATGTAAATACCCTCAAATTAAAGCTGAAAGTCTTCCGTTTAAAGCACAACTTGTTCATTTCATTTCAAATCCATTGTGGTGGTGTATAGCGCCGAAAAGAATAGAATTGTGTTGGTGTCCCAATATTTATGGACCTGACTGTATATCCTATATATATATATATATATATATATATATATATATATATATATATATATATATATTATACCATATTATATCCTATAACTATATTATTATAACACTATGATATCCTATTAATATTATATCCTATTAACTCCTATAAATTTTATTATAACACTATTATATGTTAGAATTTATTATATAATTTTAACTTATTATCTCCTATCATTCAGAAACTTATTTTTTTACCTTTTGTCGTAGTTTGGCAGAGATGACATTTAGACTGTGATCCATGGGCCCTCTCGGAGGGGTCACCGGTTTGACTTTCACTCCATTCTGTCTGATTGTGGAGGTTTCAGTCTGGTAGGGCTGAAGGAACTTCACATAGGAAATTCTGCAATGAAAGAATGAAGAATTTGTAGAAGATTGGGTCAATATTCCACCAATCACATGACAGTGTCTGCTTACTTGTCTGGCCCATTTCCGAATTTGCCAGCTAGGGTGTCACACTGGTGTTTAGTGAGGTCTGGGCTCAGCTCCTGCAAGATATCAAGAAATTCTTCTTTGGTGACACATCCCGAATTCTGGGGGTCCAATTCCCAGAACTGTCGGCTGAGGTCAGGCAGGAGGAGCTTGACCTAAAACACAGTAATACAGAAATAAATTCAGATGTCCTATGCCATCAGTACCCGCTGTACCTCCCTGGTGAGAAAGCAGTACATTAACCTGTATTTTTATAACATATTAGATCATTTATGATTTCCAGCCAGAGCCGGGAATAAGAAGACTTTAAAAATACTTATTAAGCACACCAGACACTTAAAGCAAAACTTGGATAGAGTAAGGGAGAATTATAACACCTGTCAAGTTTTTTTGCCATCTGTGTCCCATTGGGGAGATTTCCCTTCACTTCCTTTCCCATACCCAAAACAGGGAGTGAGAGGAAATCCCTGAGAATTCTTGCAAATCATGTATAGGGTAGCCCATTTGTTTGAATAGACTGCCCTATGCACGAGAAATGCGCAAAAAAGGCCCCGACCCTTTTGAAAAATGACGCGCTAATCGCTTTCTGTTGTCACCAGGACGAATAAAGAGAATGAATCTCCCCAGTGGGCAGTCAGATAAAGCCTAACTAATTTTCTGGCTGGAGGACATCCAGCATTATCTAGTCCACATATGTCAAACATAAGGCCCATGAGCCAAATCCAGCCCACCAGGCCTTGTCATGTGGCCCTCCCACCTAGTTTTGCAGCCGGAACATGGAGGAACGCTATTCTACCACCTCCGGCTCTCACACTCCACTGCCGCTCCATCCTATCATTTGCAAATACATAAGCCTTCTTTAGCGCACATAGCGTACCCCTAAAATCTGCACTCTGTATGTAATGCACCCCTTTACCCTGCATGTAGCACACCCCTTTACCCTGTACTCTGTGCATAGGGCACCCCTGAACCCTGCACTCTGTATGTAACGCACTCCTGAACTCTGCACTTTGTATGTAGCATACTCCTGAACTGTGCACTCTGTACATAGCACACTCCTGAGCTCTGTACGTAGTATACTCCTGAATTCTGCACTCTATGCATAGGGCACCCCTGAACCCTGCACTCTGTATGTAACGCACTCCTGAACGCTGTACTCTGTGCAGAGGGCACCCCTGAACCCTGCACTCTGTACATAACGAACTTCTGAACTCTGCATTCTGTACATAGCATACTCCTGAAATCTGCACTCTGTAGGTAGTGCACTCCTGAACTATGCACTATGCACTCTGTACGTAGCGCACTCCTGAACTCTGCACTCTGTATGTAGTGTAATGTAATCCTGAACCCTGTACTCTGTACGTAGCACAATCCTGAACTCTGCACTCTGTACGTAGCGTAATCCTGAACGTAGCACAATCCTCAATGTATCACATTTTCTGAACTCTGCGCTCTGTAGGAATGCACTCCTGAACACTGCATTCTGTATGTACCACACTCCTTAACTCTGCACTCTGTATGTAGTGTAAATGTAGTGTAGTGTAGTGTAAATGGGAACCCTGCACTCTGTATATAGCACAATCCTGAACTTTGCACTCTGTGCATAGCGTAATCCTGAACCCTGCACTGTGTATGTAGCCCACTCCTGAACTTTGCACTCTGTAACTAGCACACTCCTGAACTTTGCACTTTATATGTAGTGTAAACCTGAATTCTGAAATCTGTATGTAGCACACTCCTGAACTCTGCACTCTGTAATCCTGAACCCTGCATTCTGTATGTAGCACACTCCTGAACTCTGCACTCTGTACATAGCGCACGTCTTAACTCTGCACTCTGTATGTAGCATAATTCTGAACCCTGCACTCTGTATATAGCATACCACAGATACAACTGTCCCTTTGATGGCAACCACACTGCTGATGAAATTGAGCTTTTCACCCCTGATCTAGTCCTTTCCTCCTCAGCCTTACTGTCCCTGGGCCTCCCCTTTCATTTATTGGATTTTCGTTTTTCCAATCATAGAGGCTCAACATCATATGTGGGAGTTAGCATAGCTTCATTGTGTGCATTAGAAGCTGCAGCAAGTCAGACAGAGTCCACCTCATTTCCTGGCTGGAGGGCGTCCAACATCATTGAGCTCTTTCTGTCCCAGCTTGGCTGTCCTTGGCCCACCCTGTTCATTCATTGGATATCTGTTCTTTCAATCAGGGAGGCTTAGTATTACATGTGGGCTTTAACTAGGATGGTCTGCAAGCAAATACACCTGGCATAGAATGCCCACTCCTCCAGACTGATATCCACCATCAAGGCATTTTGAAATGTGCAAAACAGCCTCACAAGAGGCCACCCACTGCTTCAGAGCTAAGGCTCTTGAGAGGAGTACTGAGGCAGGGTGCCGTGATGTTTTCAGAAAGATCTGTACAGCACCCGCTCACTAGCCATGATCTGCATTGCATAGAGAAGCACAGAGAGCCAGTGATGACATCAATGGACATAACATAAGGCAGTGTTTCTCAACTCCAGTCCTCAAGCCGCCCCAACAGGTCATGTTTTCAGGCTCTCCATTGTTTTGCACAGGTTATTTGATCAGTTTAACTGCTTTAGTAATTCCCACAGCTGTTTCATCTGAGGGAAATCCTGAAAACATGACCTGTTGGGGCGCCTTGAGGACTGGAGTTGAGAAACACTGACATAAGGTATCTAATGAAATGGGAAAGTTTTATTTAAACGTTTCATTAGCATGTTGATGAGGAGGGGGAAACCAGGGAAGCCAAAATATAAGCGATTCAATTTCAGCTTTATATATTTTTTGGCTCTCAAATTTTTGTACACAAGTTCCAGCGGATTTCCAGTCTAAAGAGGTTTATTGGATCTGACTGGGAGTTTAAGAGTTAACATCTCTGAGCGATCCCGCATTTACAGGACAAAGCGCTGCAGCGGCCCACTTACAAACATGATTAGCCCCGCAGTCCGCTCCATTGAGTCCTGACGCTCATTATATAACATTGGGGTCTATAACATCTCCTTCTCCGATTTCCCACCTTAACCCGTACAGACAAATAAAAGCTCTCCCCGATTAGGATCGGGGTTCTTTATTCTCCGCTCCATTAGCTGGCCCATCAATGTCTTCCTCGCACACTGGGCCCATTGTCCTCCTATGTCCTCTTTCTTTGGAGCAGACTAATTGTGGATGAAATGGGAACAGTGTCTCGGAAGATACAAAGTTTCTATCAATTTATGGATGGGCTATCCCTTTATCTTGGGAACGCTGGCAGTCTATGGACAGGGAATATTGTATATTTGCCTTACACAGGGACTGATTTAGTGCTCGGGAAAAAAAGAACGGAGAGCTGGAGGATTTATTTCTCAATAAATATGGAATTTATGGTTAGCGATATTGCAGAGAAATACATTGAAAATTACTTTTAAAACTGAACTCCAAAGATTTATATTTTTGTCCATGCAGTATTGTGATTTACACAGCTCTGCCACAAGTACAGCCAGGTAACATGATTTATATCCACTGCTGGTAAAGGCATTTATATTAAAGGCGAAGTACAGCCAAAGCTTGTTTGGCTGTACTTCTCCTGAACGAACGGCACTCCTGTGACCTGTTTTTTGCAGACAGCGGACTGAAGCCCGCTGTCGGCTGACGTCACAGAGCCGGTCCAGGCTCAGGAAAGATTGTGACCATATGATCGGGATCCGTCCACATGCCTGGTGACCACATTTCCAAACTGCCATTCAGGGACACCCCGCCCCCCCCTCACCTTCCCCAAAAAAAGATGAGGTGGGGCGGGAGGGGTTGATGGGGAATTTGGCGGCGGGTTATTTGTCAGGTGGATGTGCCACTTGCCACCAGATGCAGTTTCGCTTGCCACCCATAGCCTGCCGCTAGATGCAGTGCTGCTGTCACTCCCTCTGCATGAGCCACGTGCATTGAAGGAAAGGAGTGGAGTCGCTATCTGGAGAGTGAAGATCACACCAGTCCCTGCTGCTGGGTGCCAGAGAAGGAGGAGGTGCCGAGGTGGGTTGGGACAGCAGCACTGCACTAGGCGCAGGCCTCGCTCCCAGCCTCACTGTCCGAGAGTAAATTGTCACTGGTTGCAAGATGCCAGGCAGCGCCGGCCCTAGCAACCAGTTCCAGAAATGTAGTTACTAGTTAGTAGGGGGTGACTGTGTCCTCTATTTCATTCCGGGACATTGTATTGTCCCGGAATGAAGGTGCCCGGGACCCAGGACAGACATGTCAATTGTGGGACAGTCCCGGGCAATCCGGGCCACGTGGGCACATTACTCCCGCCCCCTCCACAGCCCAGCTCACGGGAGGGGGCAGAGCAGAGAGTGGGGACTGACAGTCACCAACTTTCTGCTCTGGAAGCTGTGAGAACCAAATGACCAGCAGTGTTTGATTGCTCAGTTCTCAGTCTTAGAGCCGGCGATGGACAGATGCTGCATCCACCTAGGTAAGATGATTTTCAACAACATTTCTATCATTGCAGCTTACCAATTCTTAGATGTGATGGCTGAATTTGTTTTCTTTTTTAGTCTCTCTTTCTTCTATTTCCATCTGGTGATCCAGCCAGTAAGTCTGTTGTTTTTCAAAAGCACATGCAAAACCTGTATTCCAAAAGGAAGAACTGTTTGCTGTAACTGATTATAAAGTGTGAGCTGGAGTTTGGCTTCAATTATTTTGTGTATTTAAATCTGCTAGTTCATCTAACACCCCCTCCCCCCAGACTGACAATGCTGCTGTCTAAAGACGCCCCCTGTGCTCCTTCATCCAGAGTGGAGGTGCTCTAATAAAGGAGGTGTGTTATTGGCCAGATCACCAGATAAAAACAGAGGGAAAAAAGCCTAAGAAAAAGAAAACGAATGCAGCCACCACATCTAATATCACATATATTACATTTTTGGTTTTGGGTTTAATATTGCTTCAATATAAAATGTTATTTTATTTTTTATTTTTTTGCAAGTCAGCCTGTCAAGCAATGCACTGCAATTAGAGGATTACGGGTGCAATATTATAGCTCCTGCAGGTTATTCTTCCAGCGCCAGGTCTGTACCACTACCAAGGCAAGGACCTTCTAGTTAGGGCTAGAGGAAGTATCAATGGACTACAAATATGTGACTTCACCACACTTGTGCTCCATTGATAACTACGAGTCCCTGCGCCGCGGTGGTAGATGGGACTTGTAGTCTCTTCATTTACCATTCTCTCTGAAAAGAGGATACAGCACAGGCACACAGAATTAAAAATGAAATAGAAGCCTATAGGGAGAAGCACCAGTAAGGAAGGGGTTGGTTTTGGGGTTGGGGGCTGGGGAATGGCACCATGTTCCATTAGAATTAAAAGCTAGGAGTCCATCTGCTGTGGTGGCAGATGGGACTTGTAGTTTTTCTAACTCACAAATACCTGTGAACAAATCATTTGTGTGGACAGAGCCAAGCGTGACTGGAGCCGGCAGGGAGAAGTAACCTTGGATTCTGTAAGGTGGGGGGGTTAGGGGTGAGAGGGATGTGTGATCATGTTTCACCCTAAACAGGGGTGTAACATGAAATATAGCCATAAAGATGGACTTCTCTTTTAAGTAACCTTTCCAGGTTTTGAGGGATTTTTTTTTTTCAGCCCTGATTGGAGTCTTCCACATGCTGTATGATTAGATCAGGAGTCTCCGAATCTTCTAAGCAAAGCGCTAGTTTACTATCCTTCAGACTTTCAGAGGGCCGAACAGTGGCTGTGAGAGTAGAAACTGCCCCAGCATCAATGGGAGTACACAGAGGGGGTTTTTTTCAAATAAAGCTGGAGAGTGCAAAATCTGGTGCAGCTTTGCATAAAAATCAATCAGCTTCCATTTTATTTTTTGTGGTTTTTTTGTCAAAGCTTAATTGAACAAGCTAAAGTTAGAAGCTGATTGGCTACTATGCACAGCTGCACCAGATTTTGCACTCTGCAGTTTTAGTAAATCAACCACAAGGTATCAGACTTGTTGTCATTGGAGTAAAAAAATATTACTTAGCCCCTGTGGTCAGTAGGAGGAGGAATAGTGCCCTGTCATTGGTGTCAGTGGGAGGAATAGTGCCCCATTATGGTATCAGTAGGAGGAAAAGTGCCCCATCATTATATCAGTGGAAGGAATAGTGCCCCATCATTGTATCAGTGGGGGGAATAGTGCCCTATCACAGTATCAGTGGGAGGTATAGTGCCCCATCATTGGTGTCAGTAGGAGGTATAGTGCCCCATCATTGGTGTCAGTAGGAGGTATAGTGCCCCATCATTGGTGTCAGTAGTAGGAATAGAACCCCATCACTGGTGTCAGTAGGAGCAATAGTACCCCATCATTGGTGTCAGTAGGAGGAATAGTACCCCACTGCTGGTGTCAGTGCAAGGAATAGTAACCTCACAGTTGGTGTCAGTGGGAGGAATAATAATGGCTGAGGATTAGTGCCTTGTATCAGTAAGACAAAATGCCTCAAAGGCCGGCTAAGGGCGAGCAAGGGCCAGAGTTTGGTGACCACTGGGTTAGATGATCAGAAATATGCATGTGCTTATTTTTTGCTTTTTCTGGTTCTTCATCAGGAGTTTGGTGTTGCTCACAGGGTGTCTATAAGTTAAAGTTAAAATGATCAAAATCACAAATCAAACAATACATACTTAAGAATATTGGATCACCCCTGAAAAAAATGGGGGATAAATAAAACATGAACACTTATCACTGACTGAATATAGTGGCCAAGGTTCAAAAGAACTAAGTTCAGTGGTAAGTGTTCATGTTTTATCCCCCATTTTTTTCAGGGGTGATCCAATATTCTTAAGTCTGTATTGTTTGATTTGTGATTTTGATAATAAACTTACAGACACCAGGGTTGATTTACTAAAACTGGAGAGTGCCAAATCTGGTTCAGTTCTACATAAAAACCAATCAGCTTCCAGATTTTTTTTTTGTCAAAGCTTAATTGAACAAGCTGAATTTAGAAGCTGATTGGCGACCATGCACAGCTGCACCATTTTGCACTCTCCAGTTATAGTAAATTATTGTTTTCAATTTTTTTATATTGTTTTTTTACAAAAAGTTTACATTTAAACAAGTGTAGCGATACCTCCAACTAAGAAGGCCGCAGATTTAGTTTGGGCCCTGAAGACAGCTCCGCCAACCCCCGGCAATATGCTCTACCCCCTATTGGCACAGCTAGTACTGACAGTAAATTATATCTCTTATACTGTATGAATAACTGAGCATTGAGACAATATTAAATTGAAATAAATGTAAGATTTTACTTAAGCTCTTGGTAAAGAAAAGGGTAACATCAATGACAGTTTACAGAATAATCATTTGTAATGTAGAGCCCAGCCACACTAACACACTATAGGATTAACACATAACAAGTGCGCCACGCAGGCGACCGTTAGCTAAGTGCCCTGTGGCGCAGTAACCAAACCACCTCAGAAACCCCCACCAGGCCTGGTTCTGATATCTACAACTTAGTCCTTTTTCTTCACCGGCAGATCTTTAACGGTGGTGCACATTAACAGAGTACAAAACTTTGTAATCCAATGGGGTAGGTAAAGATGGAGTAGAAACTTGACTATGTGAACGGTAGGTTCAGTTCTAACAAGGGTCTTCAATAAAAGCACTAAGAACAACTCATAAGCCACGGCAGTCTATAGGCCTATATGCAGTAACAGTATATCGGTTGGGCATATGCCCTCTCACCCGCCCGGACTACGGTCCTAGTCCGGGAACTTCCACCTGTTGTGTCCTCACACACACACTCCGTCTCTTCAGCGATCGGGTCCCCGATCCAACAAGGCTGTAGTCGAGCGAAGTCAGATGCCACCCAGGCTCGCAGAGGGGTGGAAGGCTCTTTGGTGCTGCGCAAGGCCTCAGGCTTCAGGCCCTGCACTCCGACACATCCGCACAGGAGGATCAGTCTCTGAAGTCTCGTGTCCCAAAAGAGACCGAGCCCAGCCTCGCCTCCTCCTTTTATAACCCCTCCCATGAGTCTCTGCGGCGGAACATTGCCGAATGGGGTTCTGGGTAATGTAGTCTCTCTGCATTAAAGGGGAACACCCCGCTACACACTCCCCCACTTGAACTCTTTGGTCCCCAAAGATAAACCTTAACAAAGACTATGTACAACTCTAGACAATTCTACAAACGATGTTGGCATAGGGAATTCCCACCAAAACTGAGGAGTAGAATTCCCTTGCCCACAGGTCACATTATCATAGGTGGCCTGCCTAGCTGTGCCAGAGAGTGAGCTGGGGTTGCCCTCCACTAAATGGACAGTGGAGGGATCCGGATTTTCAGCATTCCTCCTAGCGGTAACTACAGAATCCTCTGAGCTATTCCCCATTTGTGGGTAGGTCAGCTTCTTAGGAGGCCGGATGACTCTTCGAGCCCTTTGCTCTCTTGGGATTTCTGGCTCTGGTGCCACAGGCTCCTCTTCCTCTGAGCAACCATCATGGGCATCTTCCCAGTAATCTGCTGAAGGACTAGAGGGGATGAACTCTGTGGCTTCTGGGTTCAGTGTTTCATCTGTGGTGTCTTCAGTGGTTGGAAGGTCTATGGTAGAAGTTCCTGGAGTTGGGGAAGGCCACAGCCAATTAAGTTCTCCATCCTCATCTTCACTAAGTTGAGAGGCCTCTCCATCTTCAGCTCGGGAGGCCTGCGACCGAGTGTTCGGCCTAGGAGTATCCAGGATAGAGGCCGGTTCAGGGGAGTCTCCCACGGGAGGTATTCTAACTGCCTCGGCAAGAGGGAGCAGGTGGTTTCGATGCCACGTCTTCAGAGGGCCCACCTTTCCTTCCGGCTTCAACTTGTAGACAGGCAGGCCCGGCAACTTCCTACAGATGACATAAGGTTCAGATCTCCATCTATCTGCAAGTTTGTGCTTCCCAGGGACCCCCAGATTGCGTAACAGTACTCGATCCCCGGGCTGTAGGTCTTGTACCTGGACCTTCAAGTCGAAGTTTATTTTGTTTCGAGCTCCCCTTTGATCTGAGGCCGCTTGAGCTTGTTCATAGGCTACTTTCAGGCTGTGTCTGAGCCTGTCCACATATCCTTTGTGGGATGTGGCTGAGGAATGGTCCAGAGAGGTGCCAAAGGCCAAGTCCACAGGTAGTCTCGCTTCTCTCCCAAACATGAGTCGATATCGGGAGTAGCCTGTAGCATCACTGATGGTGCAGTTGTAAGCATGTACTAGGGCTGCTATATGTTTTCTCCAATGTTGCTTTTTCTCACTTTCCAGAGTCCCCAACATGTTGAGCAAGGTTCGGTTAAACCTTTCCGGCTGAGCATCTCCTTGTGGGTGGTAAGGTGTAGTTCGAGTCTTCTTGATTCCCAATGAATCCAGGAGTTTCCGGATCAGTTTACTCTCAAAGTCCCTTCCTTGATCTGAATGAAGTCACTGTGGCAGCCCATAATGGACAAAGTACTTCTCCATAAGTACCTTGGCTACGGTGGAGGCCTTCTAATCTTTGGTTGGGAAAGCTTGGGCATACCGGGTGAAATGGTCGGTTATCACCAGAACATTTCCTAGTCCACTCAGGTCGGGTTCTAGGCAGAGAAAGTCAATGCATACTAGATCCATTGGGCCTTGACTTTGTAGATGGCCCATTGGGGCAGCTTGATGGGGTAAAGTCTTCCTCTGGATGCATCGTGCACATGAGTGGCAGTACTCTTCTACCTCTGCCCTCATGCAGGGCCAATAGAACCGACTTCTGACAAGTTGAAAGGTTCTTTCAGCCCCTAGATGGCCATGATTGTCATGCAGGGCAATCAGAACAGTCTCTCGATGTTTCTCTGGGAGGAACAGTTGCCACTTATCTTCTGAGTCATCAGAGGGGCCCCTTCGGTAGACCACTCCCTGATGTACCTGCAACCTGTCCCATTCTTTCCTCAACAGGCGAGCTTCCTTTGAGGGATGACGCAGGAGTTTGTTTGGATCCTGATTCTCCAGGGCCTCCAGGACCAATCTCCAGATGGGGTCTTCCAATTGGTCACTCCTCAACTCCTTCTTGGACAATCTCGGCAGGTTGTCTTCGTCCAATTGAGTCACCCCACAGTAGTGTTTTGGGACTCCCACCATGGTAACTCCTATTTCTTCTGCTCTGGAGCCTCCTCTGGCCTGGAATTCAGCTCCTTGACAAAGGGCCCGCACCCCGTCCGGTGCCACTTGGGTCCAATCTTCTACATCACTGGTGGGGGCATGAGATCTCCTGGACAGAGCGTCTGCGTCTCTATTCCCAGCCCCTGGCCTATACTTTAGGCTGAAGTTGAATCCAGACAGTGCGGCCAGCCACCTGTGTCCAGTGGCATCCAGCTTGGCCGTGGTGAAAAGGTAGGTAAGGGGGTTGTTGTCGGTCTTCACAGTGAACTCCGCCCCATGCAGGTAGTCTTTGAGCTTGTCTACTACCGCCAGGAACTCCAGCTTGTGAGTGGGGTAGTTCTTCTCAGAGGGGGTCAAGCTCCTGCTCACATAGGCAACAGGCCGTTGTTGCCCTTCGTGTTCTTGATAAAGTACTCCTCCCAGACCGTCATGACTAGCATCTACGTGTAGTTCATAGGGCTTGGTTGGGTCTGCGTAGGCCAAGACTGGGGCAGTGGTTAGGCTCTCCTTTAATGCCTGGAAGGCCTCTTCACACTTCTAGTTCCACTGATTTCTGACTGACTCTCCCGGCTTCCTGGGCCCTGAGTCGTCCTCTTCCCCCTCAGTCTTGAGCAGTTCATTCAATGGTCTAGCAATTCGGGCGAATCCCTCCACAAACCTCCTATAGTAGGAGCAGAAACCCAAGAAGGATCTGAGTTCTGTTACTGTGGTGGGTCGTGGCCAGGAGGTAACTGCCTCCAATTTCTCGGGTCTGTGGCCACCCCTTCTTCGGACACTATGTGCCCCAGATAGTTCACAGAAGACTGGTAGAACCGACACTTTTCAGGCGAAAGTTTGAGTCCCTCCTCACTGAGTCTTCTCAAGACTTTTTCCAGCCTCTCCTCATGTTCCTCAAGGGTTCTTCCAAAGACTATGACATCGTCCAGGTACACAAGGACTTCAATAAGGTTCATGTCTCCTACAGTCTTCTCCATAAGACGCTGGAAAGTAGCTGGGGCTCCAGACAGACCTTGGGGCATCCGGTCGAATTCAAAGAACCCTACTGGGGTTATGAAAGCTGTCTTCTCCTTGTCTTCTGGGTGCATGTGGATCTGATAGTACCCGCTCTTGAGATCCATAACACTGAACCACTTGGCTCCAGACAAACTCTGTAGGGCATCCTCTATCCTTGGAGTAGTATACTGGTCGGGTATGGTTCTCCTGTTGAGAGTCCTGTAGTCGATACAGAGCCTCAATGACCCATTCTTCTTCCTGACCACCACTATCGGGGATGCATAGGGGCTTCTAGATTCCCGTATCACTCCAGTCCTCTTGAGTTCTGAGAGTTGTTCCCTTAGATCCTCCAGATCTGCTAGTGGGACCCGCCTGACCCTCTCTCTGAAGGGCTTATCTTCCTGGAGGCGGATCCGATGGGTGGCACTCCTTGCACACCCCACATCGAACTCATCTTTAGAGAAGATCCTCTCCCATCTGTTCAGCTGGGCTCTCTCTTTCCAAGCCCTGGGCAGATTCGGGTTTTCCATGGATATCTTCTCCCAAGCATCTCCTTCTTCGCCCACCTCTGACAGGTTGACAGGGGCAGCAGGGCTCACCTGGCCTAGCAGCATCCTGGCTGGGACCTTCATGGGGCCATACGTATTGTTCCTAACACTCACTGGGACTCTACAATGGGCCTTCTTTAGGGCCTTCAGCGGAATCACTTCTGGTATCACTTCCAGACCGTGGGACCCTTCTCTTGGATCAGATTCCAACATGACAAAGGGTCCAGGCTGCTCCCAAGTAAGCTTCACAGTGCCTCTGAGACAGGTTACTTCGCCGGGCTGCAGCACTATCCCTCCTCTTCCAAGTCTCCACACCTTCCCTATCCCCTCTCCTGGGGTCTTCTGCTCTAAGACCAGCCTTTGGTAAGCTGTCTTCAGCATGGGGTGGATCTTGGTGACCGCTGCCCCTTTCTCTTTCACTAGAGGGGTCAGAAGTCTTCGGACCAGGTCCGTGTTTGTCCCTATTATCAGGGAACTCTTGTTGGCTCCTGGTGGCCGAGGGCACACAACTGCCAGGGTGTCAAACACTTCAGTTTTCCCAGCCACAGATGGGTCAAAGGTCATCCTGACAGGCAGATAGCCATCGTAGGGGACGTTCTGGGTTCCAATCCCACATATCTCTAGTCCCTCTATTTTCCGGATGGGTAGGTGACTCAAGTACTTATCGTAAAAGTCTCTGTATAGCAGGGTTACTTGCTCCCCAGTATCCAAGATTGCTCTGGTGTAGACTCCTTCCACTTGAATGGACACTATAGGAGATGGGCCTACCAGCTTCTCCGGGTAAGGCCCGGCAGGGGTCGTTTTTCTTCAGACTTTTTTTCTTTGAACCTCCTCTCGTCCAATCCCCTTTGGACTTCAGTCTTTCTTGAGTCTGGTATGCATTGACTCCCCCCCCTTTACTGGGTGTAGGGACCCGCTGAGGGACACTATTGTTTTTCCTAGGTGTGCACCCCCTCTGGGGAGTGCTGTGCCTCTTCTGAGGGGTCTTACCCCCTTTCTCTGGGGTGTATCTCTGTTGAGGAATGTTGTGTTTCCCCCGAGGCGTTTTATCTCCTGTTGTTTTCTGCTTTGCTTTCAGCTTGAAACTCACTGAAGGTGATGGGCACCCGGTTGACTCCTTCACCGGGGCCCTCTGAAGTTTCCCGCCGGCTTGCGGTTGTCTATTTTCTTCTTTTTGGGACTGGAGCATGTAGCCGCAATATGTCCAATTCCTCCACAGTTAAAGCAGACGATATCTCCCCATTCTTGTAAAGATGCGGGTGCTGAGGCAACTGGGAATAATTCCTTCCTTGGTACTTCTCTCTTGGGACCCTCTGTGTCTTTTTCCATCAGAGAGGTCAACATCTCTAACACCTTGGACATTTGAGCTTTCAGGGTGTCTATCTCCGAATCTCTTTCAGGGGTCATTACTGGATTGACTAGCACCTGTGCGGGTACAACATTTGTCCTAATCAACTGCTGGTCCTGTTGCAGTGCCTCCTCATCTCTGATGATTTTTATCAAGTCAGCATAAGTCAGCAACGTTCCTCCTCCTGAGGTTTTCAGGTGCAACCAGACTGGATCCGAGCGCAGCGCTCCCTTTAAGACTTGCTTCATTCTTGCCACATCTGTGTCTTGGGGCCTCATCCCCTTCTTCAACACAATCTTGCACAACAACCTGTTCAGTCTTCTAACATACTCGGAAAGTTTCTCCTCCGGTTGTTGGAAAGTATGTTCAAACTGGTAGACCATCTCAGTCACCTTTTCCAATTGACCAAACTCTTCTTGCAGCATGGCTAGACAGTCTTGAGCCGTGCAATCTGCGTTCCCAAACCGAAAACTTTTCACTGCTTCTGCTGCTGCGCCTTTAAGGCTTTCCATCACTCATTGCCTCTTCTGCGCTTCAGGCACCTCCCATGCCTCTACTGCCTGCAATGCCTGCTCCACCCAGGTGTCAAAGTCTTCTTCCCCTGCGGGGACAGGGAGCTTCTGTGAGAATGTCTTTAGTCTCCGGTAGCTAGTCTCTACATGCACAGTGTTTGCCTTCTGACACTTGGTTAGCAGATCCCCTATCGCACCTATCAGTTCTGGTGATATAACAGTGGCAGGTGCAGGCGCCACCGGGGGCGTCGCCCTGTCCCCTTTTTCCGGTGGGGTACGGGCCGCAGCCTGCGGTGATCCCGTTGGTGATGGTTCCTTTCTTTCAGTTACTGCGTGCGCCAACCTATAGGTTCTGTTGTCTGGCGTCTGCACACACTTGCGCTTACAGGCCTCTGGCATTCCGTTCCAGTACTCCACTAATGCATACTGATATGAGATGTCTGGGTCTGACTTTATCTCCGTCACCCACGGTGTGTGATTTGGGGACACTGACTTCATCAACTCCTCTACCGTTTCAGTCGACCATTCCTCCCCAGGGAGGCTGATGACTATCGACTGGTTTGGCTCTGCGTTAGAGGCTTTGCACCACTCTTCTACCGCTCGTGGATCCATGGGGTCCATGCCGGCACCTCTGGCGTTCACTTGCTGCATCAGGATCCCGGACGAGCCCCCACGTGTAGCGATACCTCCAACTAAGAAGGCCGCAGATTTAGTTTGGGCCCTGAAGACAGCTCCGCCAACCCCCGGCAATATGCTCTACCCCCTACTGGCACAGCTAGTACTGACAGTAAATTATATCTCTTATACTGTATGAATAACTGAGCATTGAGACAATATTAAATTGAAATAAATGTAAGATTTTACTTAAGCTCTTGGTAAAGAAAAGGGTAACATCAATGACAGTTTACAGAATAATCATTTGTAATGTAGAGCCCAGCCACACTAACACACTATAGGATTAACACATAACAAGTGCGCCACACTGGCGACCGTTAGCTAAGTGCCCTGTGGCGCAGTTACCAAACCACCTCAGAAACCCCCACCAGGCCTGGTTCTGATATCTACAACTTAGTCCTTTTTCTTCACCGGCAGATCTTTAACGGTGGTGCACATTAACAGAGTACAAAACTTTGTAATCCAATGGGGTAGGTAAAGATGGAGTAGAAACTTGACTATGCGAACGGTAGGTTCAGTTCTAACAAGGGTCTTCAATAAAAGCACTAAGAACAACTCATAGGCCACGGCAGTCTATAGGCCTATATGCAGTAACAGTATATCGGTTGGGCATATGCCCTCTCACCCGCCCGGACTACAGTCCTAGTCCGGGAACTTCCACCTGTTGTGTCCTCACACACACACTCCGTCTCTTCAGCGATCGGGTCCCCGATCCAACAAGGCTGTAGTCGAGCGAAGTCAGATGCCACCCAGGCTCGCAGAGGGGTGGAAGGCTCTTTGGTGCTGCGCAAGGCCTCAGGCTTCAGGCCCTGCACTCCGACACATCCGCACAGGAGGATCAGTCTCTGAAGTCTCGTGTCCCAAAAGAGACCGAGCCCAGCCTCGCCTCCTCCTTTTACAACCCCTCCCATGAGTCTCTGCGGCGGAACATTGCCGAATGGGGTTCTGGGTAATGTAGTCTCTCTGCATTAAAGGGGAACACCCCGCTACACAAGATTCTATCATATTATGTATCTGTTCCTACTCATTATTCAATATGCAGAATCTTGATCAATATCAATAAATCACATTATCTTTAAAACAGACTTTCCTACAACATATACCTACATATATTCTACTATCTTCCATTCCCTTTCATCCTCACACCCATTCATCCAACCACAACAAGAACAAAAAAAAAAACAACATAACCCCTCTATTCTCTCCCTTTTCATCTGCTCATTTTATACTTAATTTATATCTCCCCTCATATTTTCCTTACTTTCCATTTATAAATATTCTTTCTTTCTTTTTTTTTGAGAGCCGAAATTCATCCCATTTTTGCCATACTTCTGGCATTTGACTATTTATGTGTCCTTCTTCTCTTATCTGTTTTTCCATATATTGTATTTCGTTCATTTCACATATCCATTCTGCTATGTTTGGGCTTTTATTTTCTCTCCATTTGCGAGCTATTATTGTTCTAGCTGCTGATGTCATATGATGAAAAATATCCTCCTTAATACTCTTTATTGATTTTGGCATCAGAGATAATAATGAGATATCTATATTTAGATTCCTCTCTATTCCTGACATTTTTTGATATATCTCATGAATTGTTTTCCAGAACTTTCTCACCATATGACATTCATACCAAATGTGTTCCATAGTCCCCCTTTCCACCTTACATCTCCAACAAATATCTGTTTGTCCGCTGTTTATTTTTTTTAACGCTACGGGGCTCCAATACCATCTCATTGCTATTTTGTAATTTCTTTCTTGATATTTATTCGCTATAGATGTTTTGTGAATTATTTCAAATATTTTCTCCCATTCTGTTTCTGATATTGGTCTCCCTATTTATTTTTCCCATTTTTTCATTCCTGTTAGCTCTTTAAGGGATCCCGAGGGGAGTAGTAAGCCATATATATATCTTGGATAACTTTTTAGTTGGCTTTTATTCATCTATTAATATTTCTTCAAATTTTGTTTTTGATCTATTTATTAAAGGTAATTTTATGTGTTTAATTGATGGTATTGTAGCCACTTGTGTTTATGTTCAGGTCCCAAATCTTGTATTTTTGGCATTTTCCCTTCCACTAGGATCTGGGCAACCCTTGCGTTCTCCAATATATTCCATTTTAAGTATTTTGTGGTTGCTAAAGCTGGCGGAAATTCTGGATTGGAGAACAATGGGGTCATAGGTCCCATCATAGTGGATAGGTTTCCCTTTTTTTAATTCTGCGTCCCATATTTTTAATGTGGCTCTTGTAAAGATTGTTAATTTTTTATTTCCAGGTCTTAGGTGAGGTTTTTTTCCAGGGGAGGGCTTTGAGTTGGATTCCTATAATATCTTCTTCTAGTTTAACCCATTGTTTGTCCTCCCTATTATGGTACCAGTCTATAATCCTAATCAGGGAGGCTGCTTGTAAATATTTTGAGAAATCTGGTAATGCTAACCCCCCATTTTTCTTAGTTCTAGTTAAAATTTCTCTTCTAATTCGTGGTGTTTTGTGGGCCCAGATAAAGCTTGCTATTGCTTTTCTTAGTTCAATCTTTAATTTTTTGGGGATAGCTAGGGGAATAGTTTGAAAAATGTATAACAATTTTGGTAGTATATCCATTTTTATTATGTTAATTCTTCCCATCCATGAGTGTGTTACCTTTTCATATTTTTGTAATAGTTTTTTTTACTTTTCGGACTGTCTCATTGTAATTCAATTCTTGTAACTTGTTCAGGTCTCTCGGAATATAAATTCCTAGATACTTAATTGCTACTTGCTGCCATTTAAACGAGAAATCCTTTCGCAATAGTAATTGTGTTTTTTCTGTTAGTGATACGTTTAGCATTTCAGATTTATCATAATTAACTTTAAAATTACTTAATTCCCCAAATCGTTTAAATTCTTTTATTAAATTAGGTATTGTTATAATGGGGTTAGTCGCATATATTAATAAATCATCAGCATAGACTGCTGTTTTATATTCTTTATCTTTAATACTAATCCCTTGTATATCTTTATTTTTCCTTATTGCTTGTATAAGATGTTCCATCACTAGTATATATAATAAAGGAGATAGTGGACAACCCTGTCGAGTTCCGTTTGAGATTTCTATATATTCCGATAACATTCAGTTTGTTCTAATTTTGGCCCGGGAATTAGAATACAATGCAAAAATCCTACTAAGCATTTTTGGGTCCATTCCTATCTGAACTAATGTTTCCTCCAAGAACTGCCATCCCACTCTATCGAACGCTTTTTCAGCATCAATGGATATTAAACATGTTGGGATGGCAGTTCTTTGAGCATATTCTACCAATATACAGGTTTTTATAATATTATCCCTTTTTTTTTGTTGTCCTTTTGTAAAGCCCGTTTGATCTAGGTTTATATATCCTGGTAATATGGGTGTTACTCTATTCAGAATGATCTTTGAGTATAGTCTTATATCAATATTTGTCAAAGAAATTGGTCGGTAGTTGTTACATAATGTGTGATCTTTCTCAGGTTTTGGTATTAATACAATGTGAGCTTCCATACTTTGTGATGTAAAGATTTGTGTTCTAGATATAGAATTATATGTTTTCTTAAAAATGGGTATTATTATATCTTGAAATGACTTGTAAAATCTGGAAGTATATCCGTCTGGTCCGGGGCTTTTGCCCAGGACCAGTTCAGAGCTAGCATGTTGAATTTCCTCTATTGAAATTTATTTTTCCAGTTCCTCCACTATTTCTCTTGGAAATACCAGTAGAGCTGTATCTTTTATATATTTAAGAATCTCTTCCCCTTTCTTATCTTTATCTTTATTTTCCTGTTGAATATTTAAGTTGTATAGTTTAGAATAATATGTATGAAAAATGTTTAGTATTTTGGTAGGGTCATATGCCAGTTCCCCATTTGGTTTTAGGATTTTAACTATGGAGGTCATCGGTTGTTGATTTTTTTTAGAGTTCTGGCTAGTAATTTCCCTGTTTTATTACCTTGTTGGTACCATTGTGTTTTATTCTCATCCCTCAACCAAAGGGATTCCTCATCAAGCAGGTATTGTAGCTGCATTTGTTTTTCTTTTAGTGCTATTTTGTCCCCCATTTTAAGACTCTGTTTATGCTTATTTTCTAATTTTATGATTTCCGTCATTAGTTGAGACTGCTTCTGTTCTTTTTCCTTTTTCAGCCTAGATCCATGCTTGATGAAAATTCCCCGCAGCACACATTTAAGTGTTTCCCATTGTATAGGGATTGAGGTGTCATCTTCATTAATTACCAAATATTTATAGTAAATTAAACCCCACCCACCCTGTCAGCAACATCAAACTACTGATGAAGTGAACCATGTTTCATGAAACGCATTGAGATTTATGATGTTTTCCATCTTCTTCTGTCGATTGGTAAAATGATTGATGAATTTTTTTTGTATGAGTAATTATTATAATCATGTACTGAAGTGTGGAAAATTGTAAAAAAAAATGTTTTTCATGCATTTCAATGCTTTTAATCTATTTTAATCTAATACAGTATGTTCTAAATAAAGTTGGTGACTTTTTTTTTTAAATTCTCACTCTGTGCTTGTATGACCTTTAAAGAAAGTCCCATGGGCAACTGTTTTTTGACTTCTTTGTAAGTATTTGGGACAGAGGTATATCAACCTCTGCACTAGACCCAGAGGTTCTGCCTTTCACATCCTGTCTTGTAGATACAACAGGAAGAGGGAATCTCTGCAAAGTAAGGGGGATCCCCTATAAGGCAGTTGTCACCAGGATACTGGGATTTTCCCATTGGAAACCAATGCAACCAATGACACTGGAATGGGTGGCTGATCCAGGCAATCAGCAGTGAGACAAATACTGTTCCCACAAAGTTGGGAGCATGAAATTGTCCAAAATGTCTTGGTAGGCTGATGCCTTAAGAGATCCCTTCACTGGAACTAAGGGACCAAGCCCAACCCCTGAAAAACAACCCTTAACCATAATCCCCCCTCCACCAAATGATTTGGACCAGTGCACAAAGCAAGGTCCATAAAGACATGGATGAGTGAGTTTGGGGTGGAGGAACTCTTAAGGCGTTAGCATACCAAGACATTTTCATTTTGGACAATTTCCTGCTCCCAACTTTGTGGGAACAATATGGGGATGGCCCCTTCCTGTACCATCATGACTGCGCACCAGTGCACAAAGCAAGGTCCATAAAGACATGGATGAGCGAGTTTGGGGTGGAGTAACTTGACTGGCCTGCACAACCTGATAGAACACCTTTGGATGAATTAGAGCGGAAACTGCGAGCTAGGCCTTCTCCTCCAACATCAGTGCCTGACCTCACAAATGCCATTCTAGAAGAATGGTCAAACATTCCCATAGACACACTCCTAAACCTTGTAGACAGCATTCCAGGAAGAGTTGAAACTCTTAAAGCTGCAAGAGGTAGGCCAACTCAATAAGACTGGGATGACACTAAAGTTCATGTGCGTGTAAAGGCAGGTGTCCCAATACTTTTGACAATACATTGTAAGGTGGAGAATAAGCCCAGACACAACAAATTAAATCCAGAGATAGGTGGCATTTAAGACATCACATGACCCCATCTCATACATGTCTGCTGCTTGAGGGGACATGTTCTCCAATTTCATTAAATGGCAGTTGAATATAAATTGGTCCTGATGCTTTCACTCCACATTATTAAGTTCTGCCTGCTACTCAATAAAACAAAGTCACACTTCCAAATGACAATGACCAATTTTTGCAAGCAGACTGTAAACAGCATACATTCTACTACAGAAAGTACAGAAATAATTGTGCTGAGAGCACTGATGCTGGGCTTGCTTCTCCTACCTTGGTCTGCAGGAAATTGGCGATGATCTTGGTGTCGGAATTCAGTTTCAGAGAGCGGATCAGGCAATCGCAGTCCCCTCTGACTGGTGGAGAGATTTTAGCGTTGGGAAAACAGGAGGACTTGATGGAAAAGCCAAAGTGTCTGACGAACTGGAAGTAATCCACCGTCTGGTCCTGGTTTTGCATCAAAGATTTCCAGACTTTTCCAACCTCTTCTCTGGACATTTCTGGGTGAATACCACATCTAGAATGGGAATTACCATATTTATTGGCATATAACACGCACCTTCATTTTAAGAGGGAAGTTTCAGGAAAAAAACGTAAATTTTAAATAAAGAACTTTGAAGCAAAATAAGGGCAGTGCCCATCAATGCAGCCTGATCAATGCCCATCTGCAGCTTCACAATTGCCCATCAATGCAGCTTGATCAATGCCCATCTGTAGCCTCACAATTGCCCATCAATGCAGCTTGATTAATGCCCATCTGCAGCATCCCCATTGCCATGAATACAGCCTGATCAATGCCTATCTCAGAGAGGGGGGCGGGATGATCGCTGTCAGATTACATACAGCAAGAATCTCCTGTTTACCCGGCGGCCTCTTTAATACAAAGTCCCACCTCCTGGACCGGCTTCTATGATAGACAGAACACTGGCCCAATGCTGGCCCAGGAGACAGGACTTCCTATTACAGAGGCCGCTGAGTAAACAGGAGATTCTCGCTGTATGTAATCTGGCGGCGCTTGTCCCACCCCCCTCCCCGTTCTCTCAGAGGCAGCCCAAGTTGCAGTATCGGCGTATAACACGCACACACTATTTGCAACCGATTTGCGGGGTGAAAAAGTGAGTGTTCTACGCCAATAAATACAGTACACACAGGTGTTTTGTCATATAATCTTGGTACCAGTTAGTTAATGGGGATGAGATTTCATTTTGGGTCAGACGTGGGTTTGAGGTAAACCCAGGACTTTCTTGGTTTGCAGAGCCTCCAAATTAATGTGGCAGTTTGGACCCTCAAAATTCCCTTTTTATTTTAAGGAACTACATCGTACTTCCCTAAAACATCACATGCAGCTTTAGGCCATCCCTAAAGCAAGTTATTTAAAGGATTTATGTAGTTTCAATGTTGCCCTGTACGCCACATAAGACCCTTTCCCGACTGAACGTTTTTTTTTGAATATCAGGTCCCCCGTGGCAGGCATTTTTTAATATCCTGACCCCCGAGGGCAGGTATTTTTAATTACCATGATATATCCATGACAAATATTTTTTAATACTACAAGGGCAGGTATTTTTTCATACAGCGATTCCCAGGGCGGGTATTTTTTTTTCATACAGTGATCCTGAGGGCAAGAATTTTTTCATACCGTAGTCCCCATGGCAGGTATTTCTTAATACCATGATCCCCATCATGCCACATATTTTTAATTACCATGATACCCATGGCAGATATTTTTTATACCATGATCCTGAAAGCAGGTATCTTTTTCATACAGTGATACTCATGGCATTTTTTAATACCATAATCCCTATTATGGTAGGTATTTTTTATTACCTTGATCACCCTGGTAGGTATTTTTTATTACCTTGATCCCCAGGGCTGGTATTTTTTAATAACATGTTTCCCATGGCAGGTATTTTAATACCATGTACACCACGGCAGGTATTTTTAAATACCATGATCCCTTGGGAAGGTATTTTTTAATAACATGTCCCCCAGCCATGGCAAGTATATGTCGGTTCTTCTATCCCCATTGCAGGTATTTTTTAATACCATGTCCCTCACAATAGTGCAGTGAAACCAGTCATCACCTTTGTCACTATGGACAGGGCAGTCTTATGCCGCGTACACACGATCGGAAATTCCGACAACAAAACCGTGGATTATTTTCCGACGGAATTTTGGCTCAAACTTGTGTTGCATACACACTGTCACACAAATGTTGTCAGAAATTCCGATGGTCAAGAACGCGGTAACGTACAACACGTACGATGAGCCGTGATCAATGAAGTTCAATAGGCAGTTTGGCTCTTCTGCTTGATTCTGAGCATTCATGGTTTTTTGAGCATCGGAATTGCATACAGACGATCGGAAAATTTGAGAACCAGCTCTCAAATTTTTGTTGTTGGAAATTCCGACAGAAAAAGTCAGATGGAGCCCACACACGGTCGGAATTTCCGACCATAAGCTCACATCGGAGATTTCTTGTCGGAAATTCCCACCGTGTGTACGCTGCATTAGTATTATATAGGCACAACATTTTTAATGAGTGTAGCGGGTATATACTTTTTTAAACTGGTGAGGACACCAGTGATGCATAGTTCCCTGCGGCCCAGCAGGTGGCGCTGTCACTTTGGGCCGGGGTTGAACCATCACTGCAGTGCCGTGCCCTTTGTGACCACTCGCAGCGGTTGTACGGCGGGGCGTGGAACCCGCGGTGCATCCTAGGAGAGGGTATAAAGGGGGCGGACATCTTCGCCACGAGGTGGAGTCCCGGGCACCTTCAACCTGAGGACTGTGGTTGCGGTCGGTGTCCAGGCGGCCTAGGCCTGGACACCTGGAGTTCGTGTTCCATCCCAGACACCTTCAGTCTGGGGTGAGTTACTTATTCGGAGGCCTGGGGCCCAGTACCTTCCGCTGGGTCCCGCGAGGGAGGGATTGTCCTAGGGGGCCCCGGGAGTGGGGCACCCGAATCCAGAGGCGTAAGGGACCGGAGGAGGGACTCACCCGAAGACCTGGTGCAGCAGATTGCCAGTGCCGGGTGAACCTCTGGAGACCGCCCGGAGGGATATCTTTCCCAAACAGGGGCCAAGTTCAAAGAGGAAGTTCAGTCCACGTTCAATGACCGGTGGCAGCGGTCCAGCTAATTCACTCAGGTCAGTGGCAGAGGCCTGCAATTAGGGGCCTCAACAGTTCATCCGGTCGGTGGCAGCGACCAAAACTCACGGTCGGTGGCAGAGACCGTGCGCCAGGCCTATTCGCTAAACAGGAATAGGAGAGTACAGTTGTGCCTGGGCCTACTCGTTCCCACACCCCCATATTCATTGTTAATGGAAGTTCAACTGATTGTGTTACGAGAAATAAAGGAGTGTTGGACTTTCGATTGGTGTGGGGCTCTATTATTGGCAGACACGCTTCCAGAGAACAACAAGGCTTCGTATGCAGTGGACAGACCCGGGAGGTAAATCAACTAACTTTGCTCAACCCTCTTATACACACGAGGGGAGAGCTTGGCGTAGTGTTCCTGCACTCTCCTCTTCCCGGTACCCCTAGACACATGCCATTCGCAATAGGCAAGAGGGAGAGTGAGGTTCCGCTACACGAACTTTAAGTAAAAGGCATACAAATTAAAGCCCAATGCAGCTAAGATTCTTTTGGGGGAAAAAAGTTCAAACCATATGAAAAGAAGATGACCATTGTAAGCACCCCCCAAAGTATTATATGCTTTGTTCCAAGCAACTCTCTCTATTCGTGGACAAAGTGGCCTCTTACAGGAAGTGGAAAAAGAAGGGATCTACTGGAAGGATCAACAGGCAATCTGTATCACCATAAGAATTTTCACCGGATACTGACTGCATGGTGGATTTACCTTTTTAGCAGCTGGTACAGGCTCTCTGCTGTCATCCTCCTGGTATTCATGGGATCCATCTCATTGAAATTCCTTTCCAGAAATTCATAATTATTCTTAACGAGATGTTTGATGACTCCAGTAAGCTGAAAAATGATGATGTTTTATGCTGAAGTTGCAACTTTCCTGTTATAATCTGTGCGATCTTCAAAATTCTACTGAGTTTTCCCATTTCTACAATGATGAATTTTTCCCATGGCTACACAACAAAAGAACTGAGCGAGGAAACGAAAATCCATTCCGCTGGTGATTGGACAGAGTGGAGTCTATTATTCGCTCTGCCAGTGTATAGGTGAACTGGTAGTTGCAGAAGTCCCCTATAGTGAATTCCCCTCTTAGGTTATGCCGGGTCAGGTATAGAATTCAATGGGGATCCTACTTAAAGGCACAGTCCACCTTTCACAACATAGCCACGTCATCCATTAATAGAGATTGGTGAATGGAGAGACTACAAGCCCCATCTGCAACTGTAGTTCTTAACGGAGCACAAGTACCGTGATGCCACTGCACTTGTAGTCCATTGATACCTCCTCAAACTCCATAACTAAAAGTGAAGTTCTATCCAAAAAAGTTGATACCTCCTCAAACTCCAAAACTGTAAGGGAAGTTCTACCCAAAAATAATAGATTTGCCCAAAAACATTAGACCACCCAGCAACAATGGACCCCCACAACAAAATACCACCCCAGGCAGCAACAAAAGATCTCCCAGCAGCCAGCATCAATAGACTCTCCAGCAGCTAGTAACAATAGACCCCCTCCCTCAACAGTAGATCTCTTCCAGCAACAATTGACCCCCAAGCAACAATAGATCCAGCAACAATAGACCTCCCCAGAAACAATAGACCCCCACGTAAAGATAGAACCCCTCCAGCAACAATAGATCCCCCAGCAGCCAGCATTAATATGCTCTCTAGCACACCCCAGCACCCCTTGCCATTACATACATTCAGTGCTGGAGGTGCCGGAACTGCGTTCTCCCACGTTCCAGCTGAAAAAAACCACCAGAGGGTGCATTGTAACTTCATTTGGTAGGAACATTTACCATGTAAGAAATGATAGGATGCTGTATGGTGTCCCATATATGACACGAGGAGGGGCAGGTTAAGAATTTTGGGGAGGTATTGCACCCTATGGCCTCCCTATGACACAGACTCTGCTAGTAAGGAAAAGTATATCCTAATAAGGGAATAAAGTGCCACCTTATAAGCATACCTCCCAACTTTTTGAGATGGGAACCAGGGACACCTATTAGCAAAAGTTTGTAGGCATAGGACACACCCCCTGCCACACCCCTTAAAGGAGAATTATACAAGTGTGTTTTTTTTGTTGTTGTTTTTTTTTTACCACTACTATTCCTTTATATTGGCTTTTGATATTTAGAAATGCAAGAATTTTAGAAACTATATGAAAGGTTTAGCACTGGGAAACATTTTTTGAAAGATAAAAAGTCAATTTTATGTAGAACTATATAGATCAGAGCAAAATGAGGGACAAATGAGGGGGAAAGAGGGAGAGGGGGACTTTGTTCCAAATCAGGGACAGTCCCTTCGAAAATCAGGGACAGTTGGGAGGAATGTTATAAGGACAGTCAGGGCCGCTGATAAGGCAGTACAGCTGTCCCTCCTGCACCAGGCCTGGGCCCCATCAGCTCAAAAGGGCACCTGCCAAGCTGAAGATCAGATCAGAGTTCATAGAAGAGGCCCACGGAACCTTCAAGATTTGAAGACTATTTGTGTGGAAGAATGGGCCAAAATCCCCCCTGAGCAACGCATGTGACTAGTTTCTCCATACAGGAGGAGTCTTGAAGCCATCATTACCAACAAAGGATTTTGTATGAAGTATTGAATACATTTCAGTTAGCGTGTTCAATACTTTTTCCTTGTGTCCTTCCAATTTATTACACAACTTCATTTCTGAACTTATTTGTTTTGGTTTCTTTGTATGTACTGTATGGGTTGTTACCGACATGTGGTCAAAAATAGTTATCATCTATATTTACCTGCTCCACACTCTTCCCTTGCGGTTTGTCGCTCTTCCCTTTATTGCTGACTTTGTTTTTTTTTGTTTTTTGGCTGCAGTTGGTCAGAATTGTTTTGTTTCCACCCCACAGACTCAAATTCTCATCCCTGTATTTAGAGAAAAGTAACTTTATTTCTGTTTGTGGTATACGGATGTGAATGCAGACACATTTACTGATCCCACATAAACTATTCTCTACTTAGTCAATATGACCCCACATCTCTCCTCCAGGCTGGAAAGCCTGAGATAAAAAAAAAAAAAAAAAACGGGACAATCTCGGCTTTCCAGCCGAATACACGGCAGTATTTACAACTATCAGGCCGGAAGTGATGTTATAACGTCACGCCCAGGCCTCCGAGAGTCATAGAGATGACCGGGGACCATCTGTTCCTCGGAAATCTCTATGGTCAACTTCTGGCACAGGCGAATTCCTTCTACGGCTCGCCGATCTCACGGGCGAGCCGGTAGAAGCACCGGAGGGCGGCGGGAGGGGGGGGATGTAAGAACATGTAAGAACAATCAAGCGGCTAAACTGCCGCTATGATTGTTTTTACGGTGCAGAAAATCGCCAGCTGAAAAGAAGAATACCAGGTTGATGCCTGTGGGTGCAGACATCATCCCGGTATAACCACTGAAATGGGAGGACATCCATGTACGCCCTCCCGGCCAGGAAATGGTTGAAAATGCAGGTTTAAAAATATTGGAAATGACTTTTGAATTTACATTAAAGTGTTACTAAACCCCGGACCCTGCATTCACTATATCTGGTCTCCTACAGTACACAGAACATGGAAATGCAATTATTTTAGTAAATATAAAGTGGTAAATACCTTTTCTCATCAGCAGTATATAGCAGTCTTATGATTTCTATCAGGCTGGGTTCACACTAGTGCGAATTGGATGCATTTTTCCCGCATCCAATTTGCATGTCAGGAGATTGTGACCGGCTCTCTATGAAGCCGGTTCACACAGCTCCGTGGCGGCTGCGGAGCAGATTGCACGGAAGTCGTGTGCATCTTTGGCTACGTTTCAGGTCCGAATTTAGGAAAAAATTTGGGCCAGATTCGTCCCTAATACAGAGAACAGGGACACACCGGACCCCTGCTGTGAGCCACATGTGCTCTTAGTGTGAACCCAGACTCAGTGTCTCGTTAAAGCTTGTAGGAAGAGTTTTCATTCTCCCCTGATTGTCCGTTGAGGCTGCAGAACCCCTGACTTTCTGTCTGGACAGTGCTGATTGGCCCTGTGCTGATCACATGCACTCTCTAGCAAAAAAAAAAAAATTCTAGCAATACACACCAATCTGAGATGGATTTGGGACTGTAGAAGAAAGGGAGGATCAGAGAAGACAGGATCAAACAGCTTTTTTTACACAATGCGAAGGATTAACCCCTTAGGTTCCACAGTGAGTATAACAAGCATGCTTTACTGCATATACAGACTGATTGTACTGTTGTGTGTTTAGTAACACTTTAAGGTGTTGAAGCTTACCTGAGAATTTAGTAATCATCTTCACATCTACTTTAAAGGCCTGGGCTGTGGGGCTGCGATACAGATCCTATCTTTTCTACATAGTGATGTGGCACAAAGCATGATGATGCAGCCAGTGAAAAGTATGTGCGCTTTATCTGGGTCAGAGATTTAGTGAGTAGTGAAGCTGGGATGAAGATGACAGCCCTGAAGTTGTCTATTGCAGACAGATCAGTATTACAGAAATGGGTCTTTCGAGATTTTATACAGTAAAAAAAGTTGGACTGTCATTCTTGAATATGACCAGGGGAGGGCAGTGTCTCACCATTCTCTAAACACACAATACTGTAACAATGGATACTTTGTATCAATCTCCATTAATATAAATCCTGTAGATAAAATGTTTCTCATCTGCCAATCAAAAGCCTCATCTGCTGACAGCGATCTCTTCTCTCAGAGATGGTTTGCCATTTCATTCTTTACCCGCTATCAAACTTGGCCATGAAGTCCAGGTATCTGATGGCTCCATGATGATCGACCGGAATTCTCTCCAGTAAGTGGGAAAATTCTTCATCTGTTACCTTGATACAGAACCTGGGGGGGGGGATAGAGACGCAGAACATGAGGTCTTCTGGATTGGAGCTGTGATCAGCCTGAAGTGAACTTGTCCTAGAGGTATACATTCTCCAAGTAGTTGCATTGATTATTTTATTTTTAATTATTGGGCACACATTATCAATTGGAAGTCTAACATTGCCATTATATGGCGGGTTCCCTTTAAAGCAGTATTAAACCCTCAGCAATTTTTAGCTTATCACATTGGGAGCACAACAAAATGTTATTAATTAATTATAACATAAATGGAATGGTATGTAAAGGGAGGGGTGTGTTCTAAAACAGCTAAACCAGCTTCATATATCAAGAGAACCCAGACAAAGTAGTCAAACAAAAAAAAGGGGGCAAAAAAGGAATGGGCATTGATGGGCCTCTTGATATATCAAATTACTTTGAATTTACAATTTTTTTATTTTTTTTCCTTTTTTTTATTTTTTATTTTTTTTTAACAATAGATTTTTATTTAAAGTATTTACTTAACAATACATGAATTTACAAGTCATTTAAAATGTGAAAGCTTTTATACACAAAGGTTAAAGTGATACTAAAGGTTCCAATTTAAAAAAACAAAAACAAAAAAACAAAACAAACATGTCATACTTACCTCCACTGTGCAGCTCGTTTCGCAGAGTGGCCCCGAAACACGGTCTTCTGGGTCCCTCTGCGGCTCTCGCGGCTCCTCCCCGCATAAGATAACCCCCTAGGAGAAGCGTTCTCCCGGGGGGTTACCTTGCGGGCGTGCTCCTGTGTCCAGCATTTGGCGTCCATAGCCGCCGAATGCAGGACTTGGCCCCGCCCCCCGGCGCCCGCGTTATTAGATTTGATTGACAGCAGCGGGAGCCAATGGCTGCACTGCTATCAATCTATCCAATCAAGAGCCGAGAATCCCGGGCAGAGAGACGGTACGTCCTCGCCATGGGACATTCCAGGGCTCGGGTAAGTAAAACGGGGGGGGGGGGGGGGCTGGGGGCCGGTGACTGACACAAGTTTTTTCACCTTAATGCATAGGATGCATTAAGGTGAAAAAACAGGAAGGTTTACAACCCCTTCAAGAAGACATTCTATATAAAATGAACATGATAGAATCTACAATATAACAGTCAGATTATTTGTAGTATTTCAAACGCGTTTCGCGGTCACAGCCGCTTCTTCAAGGCTTTAATTTCTCATCATCTGATCAAGTACCTTATAAGCCCATCATATCCGTTTGGGCTACAGGGAGACATATAGGCAAAACCCAGGGATAGAAACATCAAACCATCAAGATAGAATAGGCTGGGAAGCCCCTCCAGGGAACACCCAAGTTAAACTTCATCCATACAGAGTACAGAGGCAAAGGTTCAAGAGTACCTCTCAGCAATAGGGAATAATAATATCTCCAGTTAGAGCAAAAGATGTATAAACAATCCACAGAGAAAACAAAGGGGAAGAAGTCCAAAACAAAGTGAATAAAGATCGCCTGGAGCCCTTCTGCCATTAATCCAACAGGTGTGAGGTATCCTCATGGGTGCCTCTGTGTGAAAGGACATGCAGAGTCGTGGCTCGGGAGCGAGCCTGCTTGGGTGCTCCCATTGCAAGCTGCTTGCTCTGGGGGCAGAAGGGAGGGGCCAAGAGCGCCCGCAAGGGACCTGAGAAGAGGAGGATCGGGGCTGCTCTGTGCAAAACAATTACACAGAGCAGGCAAGTATGACATGTTTGTTATTTTGTTTTTTAACCACTTGAAGACCAGCTGCCATCATTATACTGCGACAATCCCAAGCTGTACGCCGGCTCGGGAACACGGTTTTGTGGGCACGCGCTCCCATTGGCCAGCAGGGGGTTATCAGCGCGTCCAGCGGACTCGATGTCCGCCAGCCACCCACGATCATTCCCCGCAGTGACAGAACAGGGACCTGCCTGTGTAAACAAGGCAGATCTCGATTCTGACAGGGGAGATCACACAGATCCTGTCTTTCTGCTAAGTTAGAAGACAGATCTGTGTGTTTCCCCAGTCACACAGTCCGCCATACAGTTAGAAAACATAAACAGGGAACACATTTAACCCCTTGATTACCCCTGATGTTAACCCCTTCCCAGCCAGTGTCATTAGTACAATAACAGTGCATATTTTTAGCACTGATTACTGTAGTAATGTCACTGGTTCCCAAAAAAGTGTCAAAAATGTCAGTTAGGTGTCAATCTGTCCGCCGAAATGTTGCAGTCCCGCCAAAAATCACTGATCACTGCCATTACTAGTAAAAAAAAAAAGAAAATAAATACCATAAATCTATCCCCTATTTTGTAGACGCGATAACTTTTGCACAAAGCAATCGATATAAGCTTATTACGTTTTTTTTTACCAAAAATATATACACGAGTACATATCTGCCTAAACTGATGAATAAATTAGTTTATTTACAATTTTTTTGGCGAAATGCTTTATAGCAGAAAGTAAAACATTTTTTTTTTTTTTTAAATTGACGCTCTTTTTTGTTTATAGCGCAAAAAATAAAAACCGCAGAGGTGATCAAATACCACCAAAAGAAAGCTCTATTTGTGGGGGAAAAAAGGACGTCAATTTTGTTTGGGTACACGACCGCGCAATCGTCAGTTAAAGCGGCGCAGTGCTGTATCGCAAAAAATGGCCTGGTCAGGAGGGGGGTAAATCCTTCAGGGGCTGAAGTGGTTAAAGAAAGCCTTTTGAATCACTTTAAATCAGCTGCTGAATGTGTTTAAATAACTGAAGGCTTAATAGAACTTTGATATAAATCCATTTCACCATATACATTACCTCGTCTCCAGGATTCCTCTGAGGTCTTGCTGACTGATTACATTCATTTTGTTGGTATCGGCCTTCCTGGGGAAACAAAACACATTGTATTGGGAGATGAATCTTCTAATGCCGCGTACACACGATCAAACCAAACTCTCAACGAAATTCCGACGGAATTCCATTGGAGAATTCCATTGGAGAAAAATAGAACATGTTCTATATTTAAACTCTGATGGAATTCATCGGAATTTCTCCGATGGGGCACACACACGGTAGGAATTTCCGATGGAAAAAGTGTGGAAATTCCTATCGTGTGTACAAGGCATAACAGTGAACACGATTGGATCAATTGTATCAGCCTGGCCTAGTCAGGAAAACACCTGTATAGCCATCCTTCTGAATGGCTTCCTAACACACGGTTTCACACTGCGGCGGTGGGTGCGGTGGCGGTATAGCACTGCTATTTTTAGGTTCCTGAGGTATTCGGCCGCTAGCGGTGCGTTTTTAACCTCCGCTAGCGGCCAAAAAAGGGTTAATACCACCCGCAAACCGCGGCTACAGCCACGGTTTGCGGGCGGTATTACCGCGGTGTCCCATTCATTTCAATGGGAAGGAGCGGTAAACACACCGCTCCTCTCACCGCTCCAAAGATGCGGCTAGCAGGACTTTTGGAGCGGTCCTGTTAGCGCACCGCTCCAGTGTGAAAGCCCTCGGGGCTTTCACACTGGAGAAACAGCAGCCGCTGTTTAGGCTCGATTTGCAGGCGCTATTTTTAGCAAAATAGCGCCTGCAAACCGCCCCAGTGTGAAAGGGGCCTAAGACAATGCAATGCACGGCAACACATGGTCTTCCAATTGTGCTCCGGCATTGTCACCGTGTCACATGAACGTCCAATGGAGACTACATATGGCTGTTTCAAGGTACATTACCCAGACATGGTTCGCTGTTGTCACCATCAGGAAATCTGCTCTGGAAATCCCATGCACATTAAACGTACTCCAGTTAGGGTTTACATTTACTTTAAAGCAGAACACCAGCCAAAAACGAAAAAAAGGTAAGTAATGAAATTCCGAAAAAAAATTATTTTTAAAAGATCAAATAACAATGCAGCTTTGGTTACAATATTCATTTTCAATGCAAAGACTTTCCTGCAGTACTCATTTTCTGCTACTAGGTGTCCTCATATTGATAGCCAACATCATTCAACCTACTTCCTCTGAGCCCGGGTCATCCTGGACTATCCCCCAGCCCATGACTGGATTGTGAAGAGCTCATCTCTCTGTCAGCACATGAACCGATTGGCTGCTTGTACTACTTCTTCCTCTTACACACCAACTCCGGTGTACAGGGGTTACAAGAGGCTGATACCAGGTCACATTCAGGTACTTACACTGCTTGTATTTAAAAATACATGTAATGATGTACGGTTCTAAAGGTTTTTACCCTTAATGCATTCTATGTATTAAAGTAAGATTAAAGTGCTTGTAAACCCACTTAGACAACTTACACCTACAGGTAAGCCTAGATTAAGGCTTGCCTGTAGGTGCAAGAAATATCTCCTTAACCTACACGGTTAAGGAGATATTTACTATTAAAAAGTCAGCCGATGACGTCACATGCATGCGCAATAGCAGGCCGGCATCATTGCCGGTTTTCTGAATGGGAGCTTGCCGGCCCGAGCGAGCATGCGTGTGACGTCATAGCCGATCCGGCCAATCACAGCGCCAGAGCGGCGATACACTGAGGGCAGTGACGGGACATCGAGGCAAGATGGCGGCGGCTGTGGAGGTGACCGAGGACTGCTGCGGGGGCTTCGATCTCAGGTAAGTCATTCATAATGAGCTAGTATGCTATGCATACTAGCTCATTGTGCCTTTCTTTTGCAGGGTTTTGTTTTTGCCTTTACTTCCTCTTGAAAGGCAACATTAAAAAAAAAAAAAAAAACATGTTATACTTACCTGCTCTGTGCAATGGTTTTGCACAGAGCAGCCCCGATCCTCCTGGCCCCTCCCTCTTGTCGAGTGCCCCCACAGCAGGCAGCTTGCAATGGGGGCACCCAAGCAGGCATGCTCCTGAGCTTCTGCTCTGCATGTTCATTCAGACACAGGGCTGCATCTTGGCCCCACCACTCTGACTCTTCATTGGCTCACTGGCTGTAATTGACAGCAGTGAGAGCCAATGGCTCCCGCTGCTGTCTCAGCCAATGGCTCCCGCTGCTGTCTCAGCCAATGGCTCCCGCTGCTGTCTCAGCCAATGGCTCCCGCTGCTGTCTCAGCCAATGGCTCCCGCTGCTGTCTCAGCCAATGGCTTCCGCTGCTGTCTCAGCCAATGAGGAGGGAGAGTCCCCGGAGAGCCAATGCTCTCTTGCACATCGCTGGATCGAGAGGGGGCTCAGGTAAGTATTAGGGGAGGTTGGGGTGCTGCCTTCATACATTTTATGCATTTTAATAAACCTTCAGCCTTTAGAACCGCTTTTAGGTAAAAAACCTTCTGCATGCAGCTTTCCCCCAGCCCCTCCATCCCAATCATGTTAATGATCACAGAGCTGTAATAATCTGTCTTTTACATCTGTCTGGAGTTCAGCTTTAAAAATCCAATGCAGGAGATTGGAGAAGTTGGATGATGGAGTCAGAATTGCCAAGTCAGCAATTGTTCAATTCTATGTATTTTTGCATAGCTCTGTATGTGATTTGTGAGATGTGTGATTATTTCAGACTGGACGGGTATTCATGAAAACTGAGCATTGTGCTGAATGTCAGAAGATTCACCCCTACTACAGATGATTCGGCTTCACTTGTTCATAAATGTTAATGTAAGGAGGGGGCTGATAAGAACACACAGATATCACCCCATTACATAAAGATGTCTTTTAATTTGTTATTCAGACTTTGGAGAGGTCAGACATTTCACACACTTACCTGAACTCTTCAAGGAGGGCGCTGAAGTCAGCGTGGAAATATTGCAGCAGTTTCTCCTTTAGGGCCCCGGTAGTAGATACCGAGTTTACAGACCGCCTGTGCGCCGACCTGAGCATATCAGAACAGCTTCATCAGTTTAGAATCCATTTACTAAAATGATTCATAATTTCATTCTGAATGTGGAGCAAAAATGACAAGAACTGCTTAAAAAAAAATGAAATCTTTACCCCTTATTCAATGCAAAAAGTGTCAGTTTCATTCCGGGACACTGTATTGTCCTGGAATGAAGGTGCCCGGGACAGACCTGCAAAATGCGGGACTGTCCCGGGCAATCCGGGACACGTGGTCACCCTACTCCCACCACCCCTGCACTTAGTTCCTGAGTGTGTACACCTGCTGTGCCCATTATGAGGAGCTCCTACCACTCCTGCACATAGTTCCTGGGTCTGCACACCTGCTGTGCCCATTATGAGGGGTTCCCATCATCCCTGTGCTATGGTCCCAGATCTGCTGAGCCCATTATGGGGTGTTCCCACCATCCCTGCACTTAGTTCCTAAGGCCTGCACACCTGCTGTGCCCATTATGAGGAGCTCCCACCATCCCTGTGCTGTGTTCCTGGCTCTGCACACCTGCTAGAGTTTCTCCTCTAGGGCCCTGGTAGTGGACGCAGAGTTTACAGACCGTCTGTGCACTGACCTGAGCATATCAGAATAGCTTCATCAGCTTAAAATCCATTTACTAAAATGTTTCATAATTTCATTCTGAACGTGGAGCGAAAATGACAAGAACTGCTTCAAAAAATGAGCCCCAATATGAGGGGCTCCCACCACTCCTGCACTGAGCTCATTATGGGGTGCTCCCACCACTCCTGCACTGAGCCCATTATGAGGAGCTCCCACCACTCCTGCACTTAGTTCCTGGGTCTGCACACCTGCTGTGCCCATTATGAGTGGCTCCCACCATCCTTGCTGGATGTATCTTTATTTTAAACAAGTGGTTTTCACACTGTGGCCTCCGGGCCAGATGCAGTCTTTTGCATGCCTTTCATCCAGCCCTTGGGAATTACTCCCACAGATATGAAGCACTATTCCTCTCAAGCCCTGTACACACAATCTGATTTCCTATGGATTTTAAACCGATGGATTTTTCCATCGGAAATCCGATGAAGCTGACTTCCATCACTCTTGCCTACACACCATCAGTCAAAAAAACGATCGTCCCAAACGCCGTGATGTAAAACACTCAGACGAGCCAAGAAAAATTAAGTTCTATGCTTCTGAGCATGTGTCGACTTGATTCTGAGCATGCGTGGGTTTTTTATCCGATGGAGTTCCCCACAGACGATAGCAATTTGCCATCGTTTTTTTTTCCATAGGATAAATTTAAAACATGTTCTATTTTTTAACACCGATGGAAAAAAGACCGATGGGGCCCATACACGATCGGTTTGTCCGATGAAAAAAGTCCATCGGACTGTTTTCATCAGTAAAACCGATCGTGTGTACAGGGCTTTAGGGAACTCATTAGAAGACCTCGGGAACTCATTAAAAAAAACTGGGACACTCATTAGAAAACCTAGGGAACCCATTAGAAGATTTGGGGCACTTGGTAGAAGACCTGGGACATTCATTAGGAGACCTGGAGAAGTTGGTAAAAGAGCTGGGGCACTATTCCTTCCACTGACACCAATAATAGGGCATTATTCCTTCCACTGACACCGATAATGGAACACTATTACTCCCACTAACACCGAAAAGACATTATTCCTATCACTAATACCCATTATGGGGCACAGGTCCTCCTCTTACTGACACAGGCAGGGCCGCCATCGGGGAGTACAGGCAGTACACATGTAAGGGGCCCGGAGGTCCCCAGGGGCCCGAATGGCAACCCCCCTTTTTTTTTATCTTGTAAGGGGCCCGGAGGCCACTAGGGGCCCTCCGGTCCCCAGGGGCCCAGATGGCAACCCCCCCTTTTTTTTTGTAAGGGGCCTGGATGGCAACCCCCCCTTTTTTGTTTTTGTTTGTCAGCACCCAAGCCCCCCCGACATACGGTAGCACCCCCTGCTTCTCAATTCGCAGCTGTGAAAGGGGCCCCAAAATTCCTGATGGCGGCCCTGGACACAGGCGCTATGTAAGGACAGTCCGGAGCCCCTAAAGTCTGAAGGACAGTAAACTGGCCCTTTGTTTAAAATGTTTGGAGACCCCTGATTTAAACCATAGAGAATGTAACAGGAGGACCTGGAACACTCAAAACTCCCAGCTGGTCAAGTACAGTGTTGAATATTATGGCAAGAATTACTCGTTGTTAGAGTATTCAAGACATATAGGAAGCCAGGGGCTGACTCTATCAACCAGAAATTGGGTGGGCTGATCCTTTATTGTTAGAAGGTAACTCCTTGAATATTGATATAAACCATCTATCTACTACAGAGCCTTTTGCAATTTAATTTAGCTCCACGCCACATTTCCCATCAATACTTCGTTCACACCACTGAAATATTTCTAATAATTGTGACTTCACCTGTTTTCCTTGCTCAGGATCTTGTATGCTTTTCCGCTATTCCTTCTTGTCTGGAGACGCTGTAGAAAGTCCACATAGTCAACATCAGAAGAATTCTCGTTTAAACCACAACGAGCAAGGAAATGGCACAACTGGTCCCCAGTGAGATGAAGCTGAAACTTATCCAAAACCTTAAGGAAATCTTCTCTTGAGACCTGTTGGAAAATAAGATTATTCCAGCTGAAAAACTTGAATTTTTTATCCCAACACCAATGCCAAGAGATTGAATCAAGGTAAAACTTAATGCTAAAGGAAAGAAATAGATTTCATTGACTTTATGATATACTATATGGCCAAAAGTTTTTGGAAGCCTGATCATCACACTTATATGAGTTGGTTGGACACCCAATTCTAAAACCATGGCCATTAATATGGAGTTGCCCCTCTTTGTGGTTATAATATCCTCCACTCTTCCAGGAAGGCTTTCCACAGGATTTTGGAGGGTGTCTGTGGGAATTTGTGCCCATTTGCGAGCACAGGTACCGAAGTTGGATGAGAAGACCTGGCCTACAGTACAAATGGAATTCCAATTCATCCCAAAGGTGTTCAGTAGAGTTGAGGTCAGGGCTCTGTGTAGGACACTTGAGTTCCTCCACACCAAACTAGTCAAACCATGACTTTATGAAGCTGGTTTTGTGAAGAGTCATTCTGGAACAGAAAAGGGCCTTTACCAAATTGTTACCACAAGGTTGAAAGAGTGCAATTGTCTACAATGTCTTTGTATGACCATGCTGTATTATTAACAATACCCTCCATTGGAAATCTGATCTCAGCCATTTTGAGAGTTTCCACATACTTTTGGCCCTATTGCAGTTTTGAAATAAAGAGTCATAGGAAAAACATAGGGTGCAAACTACAGACAAGATCTTGGTTGTTAATACAATAGGTGGAGGCTTTATGATAAGATAAGTACATGGAGCTTGAGAGTTGTAGTCACAGTGGTGGATGAAGTGTAAAGTGGTGAAAACGAGACCATTTATTGATAAATATTAAAAATACTGTAAAACCATATTGTGCAATTGTGGAAAAAATACGTTGTGTGTTTTAGGTAAAGGGCTTTTCAGATGCATTTTAGGTTGTTTTACATGTGTTACCGTGCATCCCTAAGAAAAGGTACTCGTTGATGGAAGCTGCGCCAAAGATTCAGCAAGTGAGATTTTTTGGAATGCAGAAGTATAAATGAAGACTTGGAGTAGCATAGTGGCTTGGATCATGAAAGTAATAGGCAGAGTGATCGCATATATGAGAGCATACAAGTCTATCTATCAGAGAACTTTATACTTTACTTCTTATAGGTTTTACATTATTACTTTATAACTAGACATGTGCAATTTGTTTAGTTACGAATTCGTTATCCGTCAAAATTCGTTATATTCGTTGATTCGTAAACATACGAATGAACGAACGGTTCGATAACATTACAAACGAACAACGAATAATCTAAACGAACGAATATGGAAAACAAATAAAATACGAATTTAGTAAATTTGAAACAAACAAAAAACGAAAAAGTGAAAAACGAAAACATAAAAACAACGAAAACACAGAAAAAAGATAAAAAATAACGAAAATAAAAATGAACGAAAACGAGATATTACGAATATTCGAAAAACAAAACAACGAATAACGAACAAAGATCCATATTAACGAATATCAAAATGAACGGAAAAAAAATTACGAATCTTCGGAAAACGGAAATGAAAACAACGACAATTCGTAAAAACTTAAATTCTATTTCGTTAGTTCTGAATTAGTTCTGGACTTTGGCCAATGGCCAATAAGCTTGTCCCTTCCCCTGAAGAGGTCGTCTCTTCCCCCAATGAGCTTGTTTCTTATAGACATGTGCTATAATGTGTGTGTATGTGTGTTTTTCTGTGTTAGACTGCAGTGCATTCCATCCAGAGTCCAGATAGGGTGTGGTTGGGTAGGTTGCACTGTTCTGTTGGATTTTGTGAGTAAATTTTTTACTTGGGAGAGAGAAATTCTTTGTTTCTTAAGGATATTAGATTGAGATTCTAGAGTCTACATTCTAATTTATAATTTTATTTATGTAATATCTCTGACATATTGTATTTTTCTTCTTTGTCAGACTACATTCTAGACAGGGTGTGGGTGGTGTTTGATTTGTGAGTCATTCAAAGAGATTGATATAGAAATTATAAATTTCTTACTATTTCTATTACTCCTAGGATTTTCTAAAGTTAGTTTTTTTCCCTTTTCTGGGACTGTGTTTTATTATATTGCTGTCTGTCTGCCCCTACCTATTTTTTTTGTTGTGTTAGCCAGTGCCACTACTAGGCCAGCCCAGGCAGCATATACTACGTATTCATGGTAGGAGAAGTAGATTAGTATATATTTTTTTTTGCATGGACCGGTAAAATAAGAATACTCCAGTCCTCAATCCCTCCACTCTCAGTCACACCAACACCAACTCTCATACCAACACACTCACTAACACCAACATTCTCACTTACAAGACTCACACGTCCATTCTCACTCCCAGACATTCCATAGTTGCCAACATTGCAAAAAAAAAATCCGTGACACTTTTTCGCATGTAGGCGGAGCCTTGGTATAATTAGGGGGTGGGGCATTCATTTGAAGGTGTGTTATACTTTAGGAGAAAAAAGTGGCGCACAAAGCGTGGGCGTGGTTTACGCGGGTAGTGGGAGTGGCTTAAATGAGCGTGGCTCAAAGGGGGTGTGGTTAAAGTCTGAGATGAATGAGGGATGAAGGGAGAAAGAAAGAGGGAGGGAAGGAAAGAGAAGGAAGGATGGAAGGACAGCAGGCCCAGATCCTACACCATAATAGAAATATGTGTATTCCAGAGTTTAACAATCAACAGATAAAGATAATCCAAACATCTGGTGTTAGCTCTTTAATCATCCCGGCACCATGGTTGTTAGGGTGTCAGGATGACTGAAGTGCATTATTTCTCTTATTACATTTTAATATAAAATGAAATCATTCAACTCACCAAAATGCCGAATCAGTGGAAGCCCCGAGTGTGTCACCTGCCACGTCGCCTGCCACCAGATGCCATCAGGTGTCCACAGGGGAGTCCCTCCTTACATCAGGCGTCCCCAGAGGAGTCCCTCCTTACATCAGGCGTACCCAGCGGAGTCCTTCCTTACATCAGGTGTACCCAGAGGAGTCCCCCTTACATCAGGCGTCCCCAGCGGAGTCCCCCCTTACATCAGGCGTCCCCAGCGGAGTCCCCCCTTACATCAGGCGTCCCCAGCGGAGTCCCCCCTTACATCAGGCGTCCCCATCGGAGTCCCCCCTTACATCAGGCGTCCCCAGCGGAGTCCCCCCTTACATCAGGCGTCCCCATCGGAGTCCCCCTTACATCAGGCGTCCCCAGCGGAGTCCCCCCTTACATCAGGCGTCCCCAGCGGAGTCCCCCCTTACCTCAGCCGTCCCCAGCGGAGTCCTCCCTTACCACAGGCGTTCCCAGCGGAGTCCCCAGTTACCACAGGCATCCCCAGCGGAGTCCACCTTTAACCACAGGCGTCTCCTGTCTCGGCCGCCATTATTGTTTCCCCTTCCCCGAAGGGGAACAAAATAGAGGCGGAGCCGACAGTGTGGCTTCAAAAAAAATAAAAAATTAAGCTGTGGCGCTGCCGACCCCCGCCCCTTTCCATTACAGACAGACCTGCAGCGGGGCGGGGCGGGGGGGTGGCCGGCCGGCCAGCCAAAACACAGATGTAGTACAATAGAAGATAAAGCTGCTGCGGCGCCGCCCACCCCCGGGGAGGTGCGGGGTGTGGGCGGCACCGCAGCGGCTTTATTTTCTATTGTACTACATCCGTGTTTTGGTCTTCTTGAACATGGCGGCCGGCCGAGACATTGTCTCCGCCAGCCGTGGACCTCTAGCGGCGGCGGCCTGCGGCGTCCAAATTCGGGGAAAACGGGAAAAATCGGATTGGCCGGGACAAAATAAATCCGGGAAAAGGGTTTGAATCCCGGGAACGTCCCGGCCAATCCGTGACTGTTGGCAACTATGACATTCTAATTGCAATAAAACCACCAAACCACACAAAAACAACTACAAAAACCACAATATCACTCTCTGCACTGCTCTCTGCTCCTCCCTCACCACACCACTTACACCCTCTCAAAATGGCGTACAGGGGCGGAGGCTATAGCCGCTTGTTGAAAACGAAACTAAAATACGAGATTGCGAATGGCCGCGATGTATTTACGGGAGTACGAATGCATTCGAAGCACGTGGACGTATTTTAGTTTCATTTTCAACACGCGGCTATAGCCGCGTGTTGAAAATAAAAATAACTAGTAACGCGAGATTGCGAATGACCGCGCCGAGATGTATTTACGAAAGTATAAAAAAATTACGAATCCATTCGAAGCACGGTAGTAGACACGAATCAAGGAAAACAAAACAATGTTACGAATCAACAGAAACGGCAGAGTACAGAAAAACGAAAATTATTATCTAACAAAATTACGAATTACGAATCGTTCAGTATCAACGAAAATCAAACTGTTACGAAAGTACGAAAATAACTTAAACAGAAATACGAATCATTCAATATCAACAAAATTACGAATTTCAAATCAACGAAAATAACTTAGACAGAACTACGAATCATTCAGTATCAACGAAAATTAAACTGTTACGAACATACGAACGAGTCCGAATAGGAAAACTCGCGTCTTACGAAATTACGAATCTTTATGAACATACGGAACGAGACGAAACGAAACGATAGGAAACTAATTTTTTGGTTGTGCACATGTCTATTTATAACCAAGGTGTGCATGTGGGCCTGAAGGGTGCTTTGGGGGGGGTAATGAAGTCTCATATTTTGTATATAGGGTTCATTGATATACCTGGTATTCGGCAGTTTGCTATTCTTTGCAGTTTGCTATTCTTTACATTCAATAGAAGGCCTGGGGCATTCTGCAGAAGACCTGGGGGACTTAGTAGAAGACCTGGGACACTTGGTAGAAGACCTGGGACACTTAGTAGAAGTACCTGAAACACCTGATAGAAGACCTGGGACACTTGGTAGAAGGCATGGGACAACTGGCAAAAGACACGGGGAACTCAGTAAAAGACCTCAGACACTCAGTAGGAGACCTGAGAAACTTGGTAAAAAGACCTGGCCCATTTATTAGGGAGACTTGTAGCACTTGGTAGAAGACTTAGGAAACTCATTAGAAGACCTCGGGAACTCATTAAAAAAAACCTGGGACACTCATTAGAAAACCTAGAGAACCCATTAGAAGATTTGGAGCACTTGGTAGATGACCTGGGACACTCATTAGAAGATTTGGGGCACTTGGTAGAAGACCTGGGACACTCATTAGGAGACCTGGAGAAGTTGGTAAAAGAGCTGGGGCACTTGTTGGGAGACCGTGAGTAGTGGGTACCAGATCAACATCAGCCTCTCTGCACCCAGCCTCGGCATGTCTGTTTGGTAAAATGGCATGACCTTGCTTGTTGGCTGTTCAACTTGGTTTGGAGAATCATAACAAAAGATAATTAGCCTAGAAGCAGGAAAAGTAATAGTTTTACTAAGAAATGGAGTTGCTTCTCACCAGTCACTTTCTGGGCATCCTAGAATTTGATTGGTGGCTCAGTGGATTCATTTCAGCTACAGCTGCCCTATCTTGTCTTGAGCATTATTTTAAATGGTGGCAATGACAATGCCAAAGAACGCACTCTCAAATGATTTTGATACCATTGTTCTTTATGTCTCTCCATGGCTTGGAATCGGATGACTGATCACAGAGGAGACACAAACTCACCTTGTGTGTCCTATTTGGATCACACACCAGGAATTCGGCCATCATGGCTCGAACCCCCTCTCTGAATCTCTCCTTCAACCACTTCTCAATGCTGAGCGACAACTTCCTCTCATTTCTTGTCCGTGATCCAACCTTTGTGCTAATTTCTGGAAATACAAAAAGCATTGTGTGTGACAATGAGGGTGTTCTGGAGTTACTCTAATTCTACTATTCAATTTAAAATGTGCCCTAAAAAATGTATCTGGCAGGTGATTGTGTGGAGATTACTCTAGGTCTAGGAAGAACATATTAAAACATTAGACTGAAAGAGTTTTGCAATCAAACATACAAGAGAGTACACACATCTATGTTCCCATCCTTCACTTTGAGTGTACGTTTGGTTTGGCATCCTTCTACCCCCAGGACATATAGGGCACGTGGAGCAGAACTTAAAGGGAAACTATTGTGTTTCCTCGAAAATAAGACCTACCCCGATAATAAGACCTAGCATGATTCTCGGGGAGGGCTGCAATATAAGCCCTACCCTTAAAATAAGACCTAGTGAAATTAGTTAAAAAATTGGATTTTTGCACTCAACCTAAAATCCTTTCCTCTGACGTCCATGGACTGATACAGCTCTAATACTGAAACACGTGGTATATGTCTCTCCTGCGAGCAGGGACATATACCCACGTGTTTCAGTATTAGAGCTGTGTCAGTCCATGGACGATAAGAGAAAATGGGATTTTTGTACTCACCGTAAAATCCTTTTCTCTGACTTCCATGGACTGACACAGCTCTAATACTGATTATGTATATGTCCCTGCTTGCAGGAGGGACATATACCACGTGTTTCAGTATTAGAGCTGTGTCAGTCCATGGACGATAAGAGAATTTTTTTTTTTTTATTCCACCTTGCAGAATGATTACACCGCCATAAGGTGTGTGTGTGTGTGTCTCCCTTTTGTAACTGCACCGTGCAAAACACCCTGTTTACAGACTCGCCGCGGAGGTCTTCTCCTCTCCTCCTGGCTGAAGCCCGCGCCCCCCCTCCCCAACGCACGGAGTGGGCTGACGCCAGCGGGACAGCGGCTCCCCCCCTCCGCTCTCCTCCCGCCCGATGGCCGCGGCCCCCCCTCCCTAGTGTACGGAGTGAGCCGACGCCAGCGGGACACCGGCTCCTCCGCTCTCCTCCCGACCAACGCCCGTGGCCCCCCTCCCCAGTGCACAGAGCGGGCCGACGCCAGCGGGGATCCCGGAGCAAAGAAGAGGAGCCCAGGCAGACCATGCGACACCCAGCGGAGCTGCAACAAAGGTACCGGTATTTCCCACAAAACAATCACAAAGGGAGACATACTGCACCCCATTACATAATTCTACTGTATAAGGATGGATTTTAAGATGCTTTTTATGTCAAAATACTGACTCCTGACATGACGGGGAGGGGGAGGGGGAGAAGACAGGGGACACAGGAGATGGATAAATGACACAGCAGAAGCACTATGCAATCTATCATGCTTTAAAGGAAAATGATTTTTTTTAGAGTTACAACCACTTTAAGATCATTGTACATACCCTAAATAAATAAGCCCTACCTGAAAATAAGCCCTAGTGTGTTTTTGGTTGCCAAAATTAATTGTAGCGGCCTCCTCTCTCCCCTCTCTTTTATTAGCTCGTCTGTCTCTTGTCTAGGGGGACTTTAGAGGAGAGAGAGCGGGGTCACCACGCCAAGCCCTCACCGCAGATGTTTGTGTGTGGTGGAAGCAAAGTTCTTGTTTTACCTTCGGGTCGGTGTTCTGCACCTAGAACCTCCAAAGAGAGTTACCTTGAACAATGTCTGCCAGAAAATGAGCCCCACACCATTTAAAGTCCAACACTCCTTTATTCTTCTTGAATGCAAAGTGAACACAATCAGTTGGACTCCCTTAGAGAACAGAACAGACAAGGAGGTGTGGATGCGAGTAGGCCCAGACACAATGAACTCTCCACTTTCCATCCTGAAAGTGTGTTGCGGTCTCCGAACGAGGGGGGATTTCCTTCCAGGCGGTCTCCGATGAGAGGCTCACCTGTCACTGGCAAAATGCTGCACCGGGTCTTCAAGCAAGTATCTCCCACCGGTCCATTACGCCTTCCGGATTCGGGTACCCACTCCCAGGGTTCCCTAGGACCTCCTTCCCTCGCGGAACTCAGTGGTGGGCACTGAGCTCCAGACCTCCTCCCGAGTACCTCACCCCAGGCTAAAGGTGCCTGGGATGGAACACGACCTCCGAACGTCCTCTAGGCCTAGGCCGCCTAGGGGACCGACACGAACCACCGCCCTCAGGCTGAAGGTGCCCGGGACTCGACTCCCGCCACCGAAAATGGCCGCCCACCTTTATACCCCCTCCCAGCAAGCACGGCGGGTTCCCCGCCCCACCATACAACCGCTGAGAGAGACCAAAAGAGGTATGCCACCGCAACGATGGCTCAACCACGGGCCCAAAGCGACAGCGCCACCTGGTGGGCCCCAGGGAACCATACATCACAGTTTCCCCACCAGATTCAAAAATAGAAAGCATATACCCGCTACATAATATAAGATCCGGGCTTTTTTTCGGGGAAACACGGTATAACATATTTTCAGTTGTTTAAAGTCATTGCTTTAACAATTACGTAAAGGTAATTTAGAAGATCACTTTTATCTGAAAACCCTTCGCTGACTCTAAAGATCAACAGAAAGCTTTAACCCCTTGTAAACGGTGCCATTTATAACGTACATTGGTAGATAGGAAGTTAAGGAGACTGAGTAACCCTTATGCCGCGTACACACGATCGGAAATTCCGACAAGAAAAGTCCGATGTGAGCTTTTGGTCGGAAATTCCGACCGTGTGTAGGCTCCATCAGACTTTTGCTGTCGGAATTTCCGCCAACAAAAGATTGAGAGGAGGTTCTCTATTTTTCCGACGGAAAAACTTTTCGTCGAAAATTACGACCACGTGTAGCCATTTCCGACGCACAAAAGTGCTGCGCATGCTCGGAATCAATTTGACTCATGCTCGGAATCATTGTACTTTATTTTTCTCGGCTTGTCATAGTGTTGTACGTCCCGCATTCTTGATGGTCAGAAGTTCCGACCAACATTTGTGTGACCGTGTGTGTGTGCGCAAGACAAGTTTGAGCGAAAATCCGTCGGAAAAACCAACCACGGTTTTGTTGTCGGAAATTCCGACCATGTGTACACGGCATAAGTCTACGATACTCATTATCATTAGAACTGAGGAAGACACTCAGACGATTATTGAAACGTCATCAACATTACAGAACAAGTGCAGTTAAATGGTACCAACTACTACCAGCTATAGCATGAGCTGGACACATGAGAACCCTTGCAGATAAATTCTTAATATATTTCTCCTCTTACTTTGGTCTCCGTGGCTTTGAGACACTTTCTGCAGTCCGGAGAGCAGCGTGCTGCGTTCTTCATAGAAATCCTGCGCACTCTTTGCTCCTAGGTGACAACGCAGGTCCTCAATCCCCAGAGTACCGCTCTCTTCTCTGACATATCTTCAAAGAAATAAAATCTCGTCAGTGATAATAATTCTGGACTTAAACCGTGTGACAGGTACAACCATGACAAGGGCTTTTGGAGGGGCTGCAGGGTAGCCTCTTGCCTACTGACTATGGGCCCTGGCATTTGAGGAGGCGACGAGCATTCAGGAAGATGTCTTGTTATATAATGCAAGATGACGTGTTATTACCACATTTAACAGTTAAGGAAGACATGATGGTCTCTGACTTGAAACTCAGTCAAAAAAAGATGGATGTGAAAAGAAAGCTGGTTAATGAGATTTGGACATCCCTGAGTCTTCTTGAATATTGGTGCCAAACTGTCTGGGTGGGCACTGACCTGAGTCACCTAGGCTTGTCTAGGTGACGACTTGTTAATTAGCTTACTGTTTAATTAGATTACTGTTTATGTTGGCTGTTCATTAGATGTACTGACCTTACTGTTTACAGTTTGCATTGTTTCTGATAATGTGATCAAGCTCTTACCTGAACTTGTGTGGTATATATGCTGGGTGAGTTTACAGTAAAGTCAGCTCCAGTTTGCACCTAAGCTAGTGTCGTCTAGTCCTTGGGTGCAAAATTCAGCTATAATAACTGGTTCCTGGTTCCAGACTGGAGGAAGCTGTATCTTGGTGGAAGCACCCAAGCGGGATGCCAGGAGGTCCGTCACAAACAGATCTAGCTAAAACTGGGAACATTTAGATTCCCTGTTATGCCCTGTACACACGATCGGAATTTCCGATGGGATAAAATCCGATGGAATTTTCCGTCGGAATTCTGTTCAAGCTGTCTTGCATACACACTGTCAGACCAAATTCCGACTGTCCAAAACGCGGTGACATAAAACACTACGACGAGCCGAGAAAAATTAAGTTCAATGCTTCTGAGCATGCGTCGACTTGATTCTGAGCATGCGTGGGTTTTTTTTTTTTTCCTATCGTTTATTTTTCCATCGAAAAAAATAAAACATGTTCTATTTCTAAACACCGACGGAAAAAAAAAGTCCGATGGGGCCCCACACACGATTGGAATTTCCAATGAAAAAAGTCAGATGGACTTTTTTTTATTGGAAATTCTGATCGTGTGTACAAGGCATACATTTTAATAACAGGAATAATGGTTACCAGTACAAAATGGGATGCTGAATCATTGAGGCTTAGTCTGCCTAGGACGCCCACTCCTCCAGACTGACATTTATCCATCAAGATATTTTAATATTTGCATAACTCCTCCAAGAGCCAGCCCACTGCTTGCATCAGGGCTGAGGATGCTGGAAAGGCAGGGCACTGTGATATTTTCAGAAAGCTAAGTGGAGCACCCTGCTGGGCTCTTCCACCAGCCATGATCTGCCTTTGTTGCATAGAGAGCCACGAAGACCTAGTAATAACATCACTGAATCTAAAATAAGGTATGGGATAAAAATGGAAAGGTTTTAAAATGTTATTAGCATGTTAAAGAGGGGAAAGGAGAGACCAGGGAAGACAAAATGTAAGCATATGAAACTTTTATTTTGAGCAGGGACAGCAATAAAAGCCTTATAGGGGTTTGGATCCTTGTCTGTTCTATACAAAACCAAACAAAAATGAACAAACAATTTGCTTAGAAATACACTAATTAATACCAATATTTAGTAAATGCCGATGCTGAAGCACAGCCAGGAATGTGGGCATACAGGTTGTCTTACCGGTGCCACAATTTCTTGAACTCATCCTCAGTCATCCTTACACCCAGCTTGGACAAGGAGCTGTGGAAATCAGGCGAGGTCAGGGAATCCTTTGGGAAAAGCTTCAGAAGTTCAAAATATCTGCAACATTTTGAGAAACGATGATCAGATATAGTTAAAAAAAACAAAAGACAAAAAAAATAATAATTAGATTATATATATATATATATATATATATATATACACACACACTATATTACCAAAAGTATTGTGACGCCTGCCTTTGCACGCACCTTTATGGAGCTTGCTTTGTGCACTGGTGCGCAGTCATGTTGGAACAGGAAGGGGCCATCCCCAAACTGTTCCCACAAAGTTGGGAGCATGAAATTGTCCAAAATGTCTTGGTATGCTGACGCCTTAAGAGCCGGTTCACACAGGGGCGGCTTCAAAGTCCCCCAACTCTGAAGCCGCCCCGTACAGAGCGACTTCAGCACGGCTTGAAAAACAACTTCTTTATAGAAGTTAATGCAAGCCGATCCGAAGTCGCCCCAAAGTAGTATAGGAACCTTTTTCTAAGTCGGAGCGACTTGAGTCCCTCCTATTAGAACGGTTCCATTGTACAGAATGGAGCGCGACTTGTCAGGCAGCTAAGATGCCTGACAAGTCGCCACTGTGTGAACTGGGTCTTAGAGTTCCCTTAACTGGAACTAAAGGGCCAAGCCCAACCCCTGAAAAACAACCCCACACCATAATCCCCCCTCCACCAAATGATTTGGACCAGTGCACAAAGCAAGGTCCATTAAGACAAGGATGAGCGAGTTTGGGATGGAGGAACTTGACTGTCCTGACCTCAACCTGATAGAAGACATTTGGGATGAATTTGAGTGGAGACTGCAAGCCAGGCCTTCTCGTCCAACATCAGTGCCTGACTTCACAAATGCGTTTCTGGAAGAATGGTCAAACATTCCCATAGACACGGTCTGCTCTCCTCCAATGATCAAACTTGTGCTGACCCCCCAGCCATTCACTGGGATGATCAGTGTTCTGCTGTTTCTCCTCCCCCAGCTCTCTAAGCTGCTTATGCAGCTGAGAACAGAGGGAATGTGATCAGTTATAAAAAAGAGAAAAAAAGGTATTTATAATTATTTTATATATATATATATATATATATATATATATATATATATATGTATACACACACACACACATACATACATACACACACACACAAATGTTTTGCCTTTCATTTCTATTTTAAACTGAATGGGTTGTTTTACAAGGTGAGGGTTGACATATACTTTAACCTCTTCGTGCCACTTTACTCACTGACAGCACTTGTCCTGATTGTCCGAGACCCGTCTTACATTGTTCCAATGCTGGCTTTACACTGCCCTGCTGCGATTAGACACAAGAAGTGGGATTCATGATTTCTCCAATCACAGGCAGGGGGTGGGGATTGTGCCTCTCCAGACATTCCCGGCCAGGACAAGTGCTGTCAGTGAGTAAAGCAGCGATGTAGTTGCCTTTTTGGGGGGCAACAGATAATGGGGAGGGGGGGTGGCTGTGTCAGCTTCATTCCGGGACACTGTATTGTCCTGGAATGAAGGTGCCGGGGACCTGGGACAGACCTGCAAAATGCTGGACTTTCCCAAGCAATCCGGGACACGTGGTCACCCTAGTTGTCACCCTATAATAAGAAGGATCTGAACAAGATCGTCAAAGCCCCCCTGTAGTCTTCTGATGTCTACACAAGGGAAGTTTTCACAGATAACTAATATGCATAAGGTACAATAAATGCACATATACTGTATACTGTAACGTGATGGGAAGATTGTGGTTGAAATGAATGGTGGGGTGACAGGGCCTCTTTAAAGGTATAAAGCTTGCAAAGAATCTGTAGAGAGCAATAGCGAGCAATCAGACCTTGAAAATCTCTCACTCTTATCTTGCGGGTAATTAAGATTCTAGTCAACTGTCCATAGAGCCGTCACTGACAATAATGAGCTCTGTGTGCTGGGTGCCAAAATAATGCCAGCACTCTCTCTCAGTGGAGTTTATTAATCCATTCCAGTCTATCCATATCAGATGTGATCCAATGATACGGGAGAGATGAACAGACACTCCAGGGAAGGTTCTGTTTCTATCATTTGTATGATTTAAAAAAATAAAATAAAAATCTTATTGGATAAAATAATTAAAATTATAGTAGATCAAATCCCTATATAAATAACATTTCATTTGTAGGCACTGAGTGTAATAAACAATTTCCATCTATATGCAATGGCTGCGTAATATTTCCCAGGGCGATTTTCTGATGGTGATAGCAGTGGACCATGCCTGCTTATTGTGTGTTGTCCCCATTGGGTAACCTCTAAAGGCTTTTTATGAAGATTTGTATGTACCGTAGTTTGGCACTGTTCCACAGGCGTACGCAATTTTAAGGCGTGACATGTTTAGTATCTGTAGTGCCCTGCTCCTGTTGACCAGGCGCTATTGTGTAAATTTAGTGGGTCATCTGAATTGCACATAGATCAGAATGTAATGTTTATGGCTAAATTAGCCTCTGTTCCAGCTTTGGCTGTGTTTGGAGCATTTCCCACTGTTGCCGGTAGGTGTCGTTGTCACCACCGGCCAGTGTTGGAAATACAACAGGCTGGAGTGTTTTGAGTGTCCCTTCCCCAGAAACAGTCCAGTGGGAGTGTTTTACCGCTGTGCATTCTGGGAGAGGATACTTAAGGGGCAGACGCCATTTTTTGCTCACTTTGACCTCATGGCCCGCCTGGCCTAAGGTATGTGACAACTCCTCTTCTGCCTTGGGGCCCTACGTTGCTGTAAGTAGGCCCAGAAGTCTGTCTGGGGCCTACTGGTCCGGGGATGGTCCTGTGCTGTCTTGCCTGCGGGAAGAAGCCGAGCAATTGGAAGATCCAGGGGAGGACTCTTCTTGGAGAGGACCGGGCAAAAGGCTGGTATCTCAAAAAGAGCCTGGTGACTCCACTGGAGGATGCATCCTAACCAATCTACCTCACAGTACTGCCGGATGGCTTACAGGACTTTGATACTGTGTAGCTGTGTTCGTCCCAAGCAATTACTGATTACCAAATCCTGTGGCAGAGGATTGTTCAACCGTTTACTATTATCATCAAGTCTGTGGCAGAGACGTTTGTCCGTGCACCATTCCGGCTGCTAGGCCGATGAGAGAGGCCTATCGGGGTGAGAAAGAGCCGCTGACAGAAAGTGTACTTGTCTCCAGGATCTCAAGTTCCTCAGTGATCTACACAAGGTATCTGAATTCCCCTAACCCTCCATCCCTCTACTGCTACAAGTTGTGTTTAATAAAAAAGCATTGGAAAAAGACTAAGTGACTGGTGCATGCATCTGTGGGCACATTGCCCAATTTAGAGCCAAGCAAGTTTGATACGTTGAACTGTGGGGTAACGGCAGGACCAAAAATAACCAGCAGCTCCTACGGGGGTAGTGCTACATATCTATTAACTCAGCATAACATCATCTTTTATATTTTACCAAAATATTGGGAATTATGTTGTGTTTTTGTGCATTAAAATAAATTTTTCACAAAAAATTGCGTTTGAAAAACAGCTGTGCAAATATCATGTAACAATAAAAATATGCAACACCCACCATTTTATTCTCTAGAGCCTCTGCTTAAAAAAATATATCATTTTTGGGGGTTATAAGTAGTTTTCTAGAAAAAAAAGATGTGGGAGAGGGATGTCAGAATTGGCCCCTGACTGGAAGGGGTAAATATTACTTTGCCCGCTTCCAAAAGAAAATAAAGTCCCTTCACTGCCCTGTGTCCACTTGCTGAACTAATGGGGCCCAGGGAACTTTACTATAAGTGCTGGGAGCTGCGGCCTGCGGTAATACTCCGCCTGAGCCCCAAGGAAAATAAAAGATCCCCTCTTTACCCCTGGGCTCCCCTACTGGACTAATGAAGTCTGAACCCAGTACTGGAGGGTCTGCTCTACTCCCCTATGAGTGGTTGTCACCCAATCACAGGAAGCACCTGACACTCTATTAGGCATAGGTGTGCACAGCCCATTGCATTAGGGTGTGCACCCCAAAGCTCAAATACATATGCGTGTGTGTGTGTGAATATATACTGACAGTGTCAGTAGGGCAGTGGACGTTGTCGGTAGTAGTATTCTTTATTTTATTTTACATGTAGCAATACTCCCGTAGGAGCTGCTGGATTAATTTTGGGTCCTGCCGTTACCCCACATTTCACCGTCCCAGAACTTAAGAGTCTATGTGATAATTAGAATAGAGGTGATTGCCAGTCACGTCAGTCTTTTTCTCGAATGCTTTATTAAACAACTTCAGATAGGGGATAGAGGGTTAGGGGAAGTTCAGATACCTTGATTTTTCAGATCACTAATGCGGTTCTTGAATCCAGATGACAACAGCTTTCTGTCTCTGGTTCTTGCGACAACCGGATAGGCCTCTCACACTGACCTAGCAGCCGGTATGAAGCACGGACAAAGTCTCTGCCACAGACTTGAGTAAAAAATGGAAACTCCTGGATAATCCCCTGCCACAGGATTGTTTAGCCAGTAGTCTGTTAGTTAGGTCAGCTGCACAGTACCTGAACCTTTAAGTGGGTGCATCCTCCAAACGAGTCACCAGGCCCTTCCTGAGATACCAGCCATCAGCTCGGTCCTCTTCAGTAAGGTCCTCCCCTGGAATATTCTCCGCTTGAGTGGCTTCTTCCCGCAGGGGCAGACAGCACAGGACCACCTTCAGTTAAGTAGGCCCCAGACAGGTTTCTGGGCCTACTTGCAGCAAACACAGCAGCATAGCCTCCGGCCTGGAGGGCCATGAGGCGAGAAGAGACGAACCCCTGAGCACATGGCACTGCCCCTTAAATATCCTTCCCCCAGCATGCCCAGCTACAAAGAAGCTCCTGATTGGGCTGTTTTCTGGGAGAAAGAATATCCAATACACTTCAGCTGGCTGTATTTCTCACACTGGCCTGTGACAACAGTGACACCTACTGGCAACAGTGGGAAATCTGCACAAACAGCCAAAGCTGGAACAGAAACCAGCAATTTATATAATCATTCTGAGCTATTTACAGCTCAGATACCCCTAAATTTACACATAGCGCATGCTCAAAAGTAGCAGGGCGCTACATACACAATTTTTTTTTTCTTTAGGAGCCCCATTAGGGGGCTTTTTTTTTAAATATGAGGGGTCTAAACAGGAGGAATCTGTACCACATGGTGTGATTAGGGTGTGCCAGGTGGGCCTAATAATGTTATGCACTCTATCTAGGATCTTTTGGTCTCCAGAACAGCCTGAATTGGTGGCATGGCATAGTAACATCCAAACTATGGCCCTCCAATTAACTACAATTCCCACCATGCCTAGTGATTAGTGATGAGCCGAACACCCCCGGGTTCGGTTCGCACCAGAACCCGCGAACGGACCGAAAGTTCGCACGAACATTAGAACCCTATTAAATACAATGGATGCGAACGTTCAAATTCTAAAGTGCTAATTATAACAACTATTATGCATGTTATTGTCCTAAAAAGGGTTTGGGAACCCGGGTTGTGCACCAGGGGACATGTATCAATGCAAAAATAAGTTTTAAAAACGGTCGTTTTTCGGGAGCAGTCATTTTAATGATGCATAAAGTGAAAAAAAAAGAGTCAAATATTCCTTTAAATATCGTACCTGGGGGGTGTCTAAAGTATGCCTGTGAAATGCCACGTGTTTCCCGTGTTTAGAACTGTCCCTGCACAAAATGACACTTCTAAAGGAAAAAAAAGCCATTTAAAACTGCTTGCGGCTTTAATGTAATGTCTGGTCCCGGTAATATGGATGAAAATCTTTAAGGAAAATGGCATAGCTACCCCATGACCCCCCCCCACCCCCACCCCAGCCCATTACCAGCCCCTTTGGGTCTTGTATGGATATTAAGGGGAACCCCGCACATAAAATAAAAAAGGCCCTATATACTCTGAACAGCCGTATACAGGCGGTGCATACAAGACAGGGACTGTAGGTTTGTTCTTATGTAGAATCTGTTTGTAATTTTGAACAGGTACATTGTTTAAGTGTAGCTCCAGCCAAAAAATATATTTTTAAGCTTTTTGGAAAACATAGGTAAGGGTTATCACCCCTGTAACATTTCTACCTATAGTTTTCTGTCCCTAGAAAAAATGTTTTTTTAAAGCACACTATAGCACAAGGAGAATTCCCTTACTGTCCTTCCCTGTCCCAAGAAACAAGGATTCGCACAGTAAAACACACTGACACTCTTCCTACCTATCCTTCTCTTTCCCTAAACTAAAGGAATCCAGGTTAAGGAAGAAAAAAATAAATGTCACTGTCCCTGCCTATGCTTCTCTTTCCCTGCTCCGGAACACACTACACTAGGCCGCCGTGCTGGCGGCCTTTTATAGTGTGGGGCGTGTACTAAACACCCTCAGCAATAATTGGCCACAGGCATCCTGCCTGTGGCCAATCATTGCTCTCCTCGCTGCCGGCGCTGTGATTGGCCAAGCATGCAGGGTCACAGTGCATGCTTGGCCAATCACAGCGCCTGGATGACACTGCAATGGCGTAGTGCATTGTGGGCCGTTCGCGTCACTCGAATTTGGCGCGAACGGCCCAAATCGTTCGATCTTCGTCGAACGATCGAACAGCCGATGTTCGAGTCGAACGTATGTTCGACTCGAACACGAAGCTCATCCCTACTAGTGATATCTGTGATTGTCAGAGTTTTACAATGCCTCATGGGATGTGTAGTTCCGCAACAGCTGGAGAGCTGTAATTTAGAGATCCCTGCATTACACTATCGATGGCTTCATACATTTACCCAACACAACACAAATCTGTGAATTTATGGTGTGCAACACCAAATTCTGATCCTACCTCCCACATTTTGTAGGAGAAATCAAGACTCGGCAAGGTTCTTCTAGTCTTCAACAACGGTTTTTCTGCCAATGCTAGACTAATTTTCCTTATATTGTAAAATATTTATTGGCATATAAAATATTTTGGCCAAGGAATAAGGATGAGCTAAAGTTCGGCCCACAGGCTGCCATACCAATCAGCTGCAGTCAAATTCCACAGCCGCAAGAAACAAAGACACGGGGATATTGCTGACATCATTGGCTTAAAGTGGTTTTAAACCCACTTATGCAACTTGCACCTACAGGTAAGCCTAGATTAAGGCTTACCTGTAGGTGCAAGAAACCGTGTAGGTTTAGGAGATATTTGCAAAAAAGACATGCACCGATGTCTACGGCGCATGTGCGGAGTGACGGGTATCTGTGGAGCGATGGCTGTGGCTGGAGGGGGAGACGAGGATGGCTTTGGGGGCCCCGATCTAAGGTAAGTGATGCATAATGAGCTAGTATGCTAGTCATACTAGCTCATTATGGCTTTGTCTTGCAGGTGTTTTAAAAAAAAAAAAACGGGTTTACAACCACTTTAATAGAACCACATGGACTTATATGCCATTGAGCAAATATGGCCATGTGGCTATAATAGGCCAGTGATGTCACCAGCATCACCGCCCCTCTGTCACTTGCGGATGTGGGGCTGGGAACTTTGCAGCTGCAGTTTGGCCCAAACCTTAGCATCTCTTTACCAGGGTGTGGATGAAATAAAAAAAAAAAAATATGATTTGTTACATGTATAGTTGAGATCCTCCTTCTCACCTGTTATTAGCCATGTCCTTGAGCTCCAGGTGAACCTCGTGGGCAGTCTTTTCAGCTGCTTTATGATTCCTCTTCATGGGATCCAGCCAGTCTGGAGGGCTTTTATTTTCTTCCAGTTTGAAGTGATCATAGAACACGTCAAATGTGATGATAGGTTTTTCATCCAGATGTAACCTTTAGAAAAACATACCCAGTAGGAAGCACATTGTTTGCAGAGCAGCAAAGTGTAGCATTAAGGTATGCATACAGAGGGTATAGAAAAGAATCCCCCCCTTTAAAATAATCACAGTTTGTTGCTTTGTAGCCAGAAATGAAGAAATGAAAACAGACACAGTTTTTGATATAACCAGCTGTATTTATTTAGTGCAAGTGAATGATATAAACACCAACATGTCAGAAAAAAATTCAAAAACAGAATCACTGAGTTGGAAAAAGGAGCACCCCCTCCTAAAATTCACTTGTAAATACAACCAGGTGTAGCTAATCACCTTCTCAATGGCACACCAAGCCATTCAACTTACAACTGTGATCAGCTGTGGTCATTTTGATTAGCTCAGCGTGAAAAGAGCTTTCCTGGAGCATTTCAGTCCCTGATAGTGCAAACAATCAACTATGAGTTGGCAAGGCACTGTCAAAAAAGTTGGGGACAGGCACAAGTCAGGAGATGGATAAAAAAAAACATTTCAAAGGCTTTATCAATGCCTAGAAGCACAGTAAAATCTATTATTAAGAAGTGGAAGGTATTTGGTACAACACAGACCCTCAGGCCCCTTTCACACTACAGCAACTTCAAAGTCGCACGTTTTTACCGCAACTCGCGGCCGCGATTTTGCCACGATTTCAGGGAATGTCTGTGTAAGTGGCATCAAAGTCGGACCAAAGTAGTGTAGGGACTACTTTGAAGTCGGAACGACTTGAAGTCGTACTAATATGAATAGTTGTCATTGGAAATCATGGGGAACAACTTGTCATGCTACTTTGCAGTCACAAATCGTGGGACAAGTTGTTCAAGTGTGAAAGGGGCCTCACTGGATGAGGACGTCGCTCCAAACTGGATGAAAGAGCCAGGAGGAAACTGGTCAGAGGCTACCAAGAGGCCTACAGCAACTGAAGCAGTTGCAGGAATTTTTATGACAGAGTAGTCATTGTGTGCATGTGACAAAAATATCACAAATTTTCCACAAATGTGGCTTGTATAGGAGGGTTGCAAGAAAAAAAGCCACTCCTCGAGAAAGGCCACATGCAGTCACCACTGAGCTTTGCCAAAACACACCTTGAAGATTCTGAGGCCACATGGAAAAAGGTGTTATGGTCAGATGAGACTAAAATTTAATTATCACCAAACCATATGTCTGGTGGAAATCCAATACAGCTCACCATCCAAATAACACCATTCCTACAGTAAAGCATGGAGGTGGTCATATCCTGTTATGGGGGTGTTTCTCTGCAGCAGGGACTGGAGCACTTGTCAGGATAGAGGGAAAATCTGCTGCCCTCTGCCAGAAAGTTGTCAATGGGAAAAAGGTTTACCTTCCAAGATGAAAATGACTCAAAGCGCACAGCAAAAATGACCACACAGTGGTTGAAGGAGAAAAAAGTGAATGTCCTTGCATGGCCTAGTCAGAGCCAAGACTTAAACCCCATTAAAAATCTGTGGAATGATTTGAAGACTCCAATCCACAAACTGTCACGATCAAATGTAACTGAACTTGAGCAGTTCTGCATGGAAGAGTGGGCAAATAATGCAATGTCTAGATGTGTAAAGTTAGTAGAGTTATCCCAACAGCCTTAAGGCTTGAATTACAGCAAAAGGTGGTTCAACAAAATACTGACACAAGGGGGTGATCCTTTTTCCAACTTAGTTATTCTGTTTTTAAAAAACAAATTCTAACATTTTGGTGTTATATCTTTCACTTGGATGTTATAAGTTGCACTAGTAAATACAGCTGGATAAAACAAAAACGGTGTCTGTCTTCATTTAAGGCTGCATAACAACAAAATGTGATTATTTTAAAGGGGGGGCGATTCTTTTCTATACCCATTGTACATTTTAACTCCATTCTCTGAGCTAACTACACATGTAAAATACTTAAACCGGCCATACATGGTTTGAAATTAGGCCGGTTCAGCAGGGACTGGCCAAATTTCAATCCATGTATGGGCAGGCTGGTTGTACACAAGTTGATTACTTTCAAGAGAAGGGGGCGGAGTGGCAGATTAGCGATAATCTCACTTTTAAGTGAAGGGCCACTTTTTTAAATCTGGGACAAGAGGTACAGGTTTTGGAAATGTGAATATACATACATAGATTGCAGGCGGAAGGGGTTAAAAGCGTTTGTTAACCCAAAAAAATTGATCCTGCTCCTTTAAAGCATGTTATATGACACAGTGCTTGTCCTGTGTCAGTTGGCCCCCTGTAACACCTAAAAAAACCTGGCTGATCCTGCCAGTTTCTCCCCACCACTCTGTAAACTGACCACGGTGTATCATGGCTGCTGAGCCCAGACACCTCGGTCAGTTTACATGCCTCTTTCATCAGCAGCCTGCTATCTGTCTCTTCTCTGCTCCTGTGTCCTCCTCCCCCCTTCCTTCTCTGTCTGTGTGTGTTCCGCCCCTCCTGCTGCTCTCATAACACTAACCTGTATACACCTTCAGCACTGCCTCCTATTGCAGTGTCCTTCTCTGTGAATGATTTATAAATATAAATGCTGTAAATACCTCATTTAAGAGCTGAGATTGCTATCACATGACCAGCCAGCTCTCTCCTCCTCCCCTCCAGACTGACATCAGCAGAGGAATCTCAGCCCCTTCTGCTGCATCTCTCAGAGGAGGAAAGGAGAAAGCTGGCTGGTCATGTGATCGCAATCTCTGCAGGGAAATTAGGTATTCTGCAGCATTTATTTTTATAAATCACACACAGAGGGGTATACTATAATAGGAGGCAGTGCTGATGGTGTATACAGGGCTTAACAATCACTTTAAACAAAAGCTTTTTGTCACAAAATTGCCGTATTATGATGCTCACCTGCTTAGGAGGTGTTGAAACTGAATTCTACTAATAAACCGGCCGAGGAATATAGCCAGGATCACCAGCAGAGCATCCCTTAGAGAGAAAGAGAGCGACAAAGTCATACCATTCCCACCACTGATATAAGCAGTTTATATAATAAGGTTCTAAGAAGTGTGCAGTAACCTATAGCCAACACAGCAGTTATACAATACCAGTAGACTTGTGCACAACGGAAAAATTTGTTTAGTTTCGGTTCGTTTTTTGTGCACAACGGAAAAATTAGTTTAGTTTCGGTTCGTTTCTTTTCGGTCCTGTTGATTCGTAATCATTCGTAATTTTGCTAGACGGGATTTTTCGTGTTCGGACTAATTCGTATTTTCGCAAGCGTCATTTTTCGTTGAATTTTTAGTTGATTTATAATTCGTACTTTCGGTAGGGTACATTGTTTTTCGTTGATTCTGGACACAACTCCTACTTTCGTAACTTTTTTTAGGTTCGTTGATTCGTAATTTTCCGTGTCTCTCTCACAACGACGCTGCCTATTATGCCTAATGTGCTTCGAATGGATTTGTACTTTTCTAAATACATAGCGGTTATTTGTAACGATTCGAAATCTCGTATTTTACTTTTGTTTTTTACATGCGGCTATAGCCTCCGCCCCTGTACACCATTTTGTGAGGGAGTTCAGCATGGTGAGGGAGAAGCAGAGAGCAGAGTGAGTGTTATTGTGCTTCGTATGGATTCGTACATTCGTAACTTTTTTCATAACGAATTATGCCGAAGACATTCGGGCATTCGCTATTTTGCGGTATAATTTATTTCGGATTCGGTTTTATTCGTAATTGCTTTGTTCGGAAATTCGAATGCTTCCGAATGTCCGAAAGTTGCTAAATTCGGACGAATTTCAATTCGTTACGAAACGAATTGCACAAGCCTAAATACCAGGGCTTTTTGAATTACTTTGTTAACCACTTCAGCCCTGGAAGGATTTACCCCTTTATGACCAGGCCATTTTTTGCAATACGGCACTGCATCGTTTTAACTGACAATTGCATGGTCGTGCGAAGCTGTACCCAAATGAAATTGACGTCCTTTTTTCCCCACAAATAGAGCTTTCTTTTGGTGATATTTGATCACCTCTGCGGTTTTTAGTTTTTGCGCTTTAAACAAAAAAAGAGTGACAATTTTGAAAAAAAAACAAACATTTTTACATTCTGCTATAAAACATAGGCAATAAAAAAAATAAAATAAAACAAAACAAATTTTTTCATCAGTTTAGGCCAATATGTATTCTTCTATATATTTTTGATTTAAAAAAAAAATAATTCGCAATAAGCGTATAGTGATTGGTATGCGCAAAAGTTATAGAGTCTACAAAATAAGGGATATATTTATTATTATTTTTTGTTACTAGTAATGGCGGTGATCAGCGATTTTTAGCGGGACTGCGACATTGCGGCGGACAGATCGGACACGTTTCATACTTTTTTGGAACCAGTGACATTATTACAGTGATCAGAGCTAAAAATATGCACTGATCACAGTATAAATGGCACTGGCAGTGATGGGGTTAACACTAGGGGGCGATCAAGGGGTTAAGTGTGTCCTAGGGAGATGTTTCTAACTGTGGGGGATGGACTGACAGGGAGTACAGAGAGATCTGTTCCTGATAACTAGGAACAGACAATCTCTCTGTACTCCCCTGTCAGAACGGGGATCTGCTTTGTTTACATGGGCAGATCCCCGTTCTGCCTCTCTGTGGAGCGATCGCAGAAGCCGTACCCCGGCCGTGCAGCGGGCGCATGCCTACAGTGTCTCGTGCGCGAAACAATGTGCGGGTACGTCGTTTTGCGCAATAGGGCAGTATATATGCGGTGGGCGGTCCTTAAGTAGTTAAAGCAGACCTAGCATCAGATGTACACCGATCAGCCATAACATTATGACCACTGACAGGTTAAGTGAATAACAATGATTATCTTGTTACAATGGCATCTGAAAGTGGGTGGGATATATTGGGCAGCAAGTGAGCATGTTGTCCCTGAAGTTGATGTGTTAAAAGCGGAAAAAATGGGCATTTCAGTTTGTTGTGTATGGGGCTGCGTAGCCTCAGACCTGTCAGGCTGTCCGTGGTCACCCGTATCCACAGCCAAAAATGCCTACAATGAGAATGTGAGCATCAGAACTGAACCATGGAGCAATGGAAGAAGGTGGCCTGGTCTGAAGAATCACGTTTTCTTTTACATCATGTGGAAGGCAAGGTGTGTGTGCGTCACTTACTTGGGGAAGAGATGGCACCGGGATGCAGTATGGGAAAAAAGCATTTGGGCAATGTTCTGCTGGGAAACCTTGGGTCCTGCCATTCATGTGGATGTTACTATGACACATACCACCTATCTAAACATTGATCTGGACACACCTTCATGGAATAGGTATTCCCTGGTGTCAGTGGCCTCTTTCAGCAATATAATGCACCCTGCCACACTGCAAAAAGGGTTCAAAAATGGATTTGAGGAACACAACAATGAGTTTGAGGTGTTGACTTGGCCTCCGCATTCTCCAGATCCTAATCCAATTGAGCATCTGTGGGATGTGCTGGAAAAACAAGTCCGATCCATGGAGGCCACAGGATTTAAAGGATCTGCTACTGGCAACTTGATTCCAGATTCCACAGTATACCTTCAGAGGTCTAGTGGCGTCCATGCCGTGGATGATGCCTGAACAAAGATGGCGCAGTTCTCCTGAAGATAAAATCAGATGAAGGTGTTGCCATGGGGAGTACTGTGATATCAGCGTGGGGTACTAAATAGCTGGAAATAGCATCCTGCACTTAATCACATCCCACACGGCCTATAGCAAAATGACAGCCGGGCACTGGCTTTCAAGTTCTGACTGGGCGCTGCTCGAGTGCACCCTCCTGGGCGCACACGCGGTGATCAGGGGTGATCGTTTCGGACACACCGCATCCCTGATCACGGTAAAGAGCTTATGACATAGGCTCTTTATCATGTGATCAGCTGTGTCCAATCACAGTGTAACTGGGAAGTGGCAGTTATCGGCAGCCCTCTATTCACGCTGACAGCGCATGAGTAGAGGACAGCAGATAAGCAGCTTTCCTGACACGGGGGTCTGCGCTGATAATCAGTGATCCCCATCAGTGCTGCCTTTCAGTGCCCATCAGTGATGCCTGTCAGTACCTCCTCATTAGTGCCGCCCCATCAGTGCCACCTATCAGTGCCCATAAAGGCTGCCCATCAGTGTCGATGCTCATCAGTGCCGCCTATCAGTGTTGCCTATCAGTGCTCATCAGTGCCTGTCAGTGCAGCCTCATCAACGCACAACAGTGAAGGAGAAAAAAAACGTATATACAACATTTTATTAAAGCGGAGCTCCACCCAAAAATGGAACTTCCGCTTTTCGGAACCCTCCCCCCTCTCCGGTGTCACAAATGGCACCTTTCAGGGGGGAGGGGGTGCAGATACCTGTCTAAGACAGGTATTTGCACCCACTTCCGGGAATAGACTCATGCGGGGGTCACGATCCCCCCCCCCACCCCCGCACTGTCTCCTGGGAAACACACTGTTCCCAGGAGAGAGCGGGGACCGGTGACGGCGCGCCGCGCTACTCGCGCATGCGCAGTAGGGAACCGGGCATTGAAACCGCAACGCTTCACTTCCCGATTCCCTCACCGAGGATGGCGGCGGGTGCAGCTGAGGGACGAGCGATTGCTCAGCCTCGTCTGCTGACATTGCGGGCACCCTGGACAGGTAAGTGTCCATATTTTAAAAGTCAGCAGCGGCAGGCTTTTAAAAAAAAAAACATTTAGTCGTAACCTCTGCTTTAAAGAAACAAAGAAAAATGTAACAAAAAAAAAATCTGTTTTTTTATTTGTTTAGCGGAAAATAATGATAAAAATTTAGCTTGGGTACATCATTGCATGACTGAGTAATTGTCATTCAAAGTGTGACAGCGCTGAAAGCTGAAAATGGGTCTGGGCAGGAAGGGGGTGGAAGTGTCCGGTATTGAAGCGGTTAACATTAAAAATATATCTGAATCTAGTTGCAGTTTTGCATAGACATGTTGGTGTCACGAACAAGCCTTTGAGGTTGAAGGTTGAAAGTCGCTGTAAATCGTTAGCTCTTCTGCCCACTTATTGCTGGATTTCCTCTCTTGTCCTTACAGACACAATAGGTTACAGATCTGGGTTGGGAGCGTTCTGCGTTGTCAGGTTTTGCCAGATGGCGAGCCTTATATAAAAGTCTATGCGTTAGCAGGATTATAAATACCTGGTGACTCTCCCCCGGCCTTCTGGGTCATGGGACAAGAACAGTCTTTTCAGCTCATAAAACCCTCCTGAATTTATCTTCTCCAGCAGCTGGAACTCAATCTGGAAGTAGATCCAAGGAAACAATGTAACAATGTTCTGTTCATACCTTTATGAGGTCTAATCTGCTACTCTGGTTCTTCCCTCCCCCACCCCTAATCAAGATGGTAATAAAATGTTCAAATAAAATCTTCCCATTTTCATTCCATACCTTTTTGTAGACTCGATACTGTGTCTCTGTGCTTCCCTATGCAATGCAGGCAGGATGCTGTACTTAGATTCTGAAAACGTCACATCGCCCTGCCTCAGCACTTCTCTAAAGGAGCCCTCAGGCGCCATTCACACCTCAGCGTTTTGTAGCTTGAAGCCTCAAAACGCTGGAGGAGAAAAAAAATCAATTATTCTCTATGGAGACGGTTCACATCTCTGCTCAAAGTTGCCTGAAACTCACAAAAGTTCTGAAACTTTTTTGTAGCTCAAATTGGAAGAAAACTGAGCGTTTTTGGTGCGTTTTTATCTCCATAGAAATGAATGGATATCATTTGCATGTTTTTGTGCACATTTGCGTGTTTTGTCATGTGTTGCACCATTTTCTGCTCAAATTAAAAAATGTAAAAAAAAAAAAAGGGATTTAAATATAAATAAATATACAAATAATTTAAAATCTTAAGGCTCCATGTACACTGGACGCTAAAAAAAAGCTATAAAAAACGCCAGTAGCTTTGCAGGGAGCCTTTAAAAGTTTTTTAGCGTTTTTCAGTGTTCGCGTTTTTTACCTTTTTTTTTTTTTTTTTCAATGGATCAAAAATTGATAAAAAACGCTGGCGAGCTGCGTTTTTGAGTGTTTATTCGAGTTTTTTTGGCGTTTTGCATTTTTTAGCGTTTAGCGTTTTTTCCCGCCGAAAAACGGCACTTTGAACGCAAATTTCTTGCGTTCAGAAAAAAGCCCAATAACTCCACTGCTCATTAACGCTAAAAAACGTCCATGTGTGCATGGACACATAGGATAAAATAGAGTGCAGTTTATGGGCTTTTAAAAAAAACGCCAAAACGCCAATAAACTGCAGTTTATGAGCTTCAGTGTGCATGGAGCCTTAGAAAAAAATAAAATAAGATAAATTAATAATATGTAATAATAAATAAACAAATAATTAACCCCTAGCCTTAAAAAAATATTAGAGATTCACCGAAATTCCGGCCCCCGAAACACTTCGAAAATGGTGCCATCGACTTTACTGCAAATTTACACCAATTTTTTTCCTGAGATTTGAGGCCGATTTTACCATGATTACTGTGCTTAATGGTGTGTTTTTCATAGGTCACGTGACTCAAAAACCGCATCAAAAAGGTAACACGGGTGCGTTAATGATGCGTTTTGCTGTGTTATCAATGCATTTGAACAGGAGGGTGCGTTGTTTGTGCGTTTTTTTTTAACTGACCAAAAATGCACCAAGCTGGATTTTTAACACCACAATGTTAGCGCAACGGACCAGTGTGAAGACATACATAGAATTTAAAGGGATACATATTTTTTACACTAAAGGTGCCAATAATGGCCGACAATAAATTCATAATCATTTAAATTGATGATATTAATTAAAAAGTCGAATATAATACAATTATATATATATATAAAAAAAAACGAAATATTTTTTAAATACTGTCATTTTCGGTTTTGGTTTTTGGCCAAGTGCATCCTGCATTTTATTTGGTGTTAGGGTCTGTAGTTATTTTTTATTATTCTTTTTTTATTAATATTATTTGTATGTATTTTTTTTAAGTATTAGGGGTTATTTATTTATTTATTTATTTATTATTACATACTACACATTGTACTTATTTAATGATTGATTATTATTATTTTTATTGATTTGTGTGTTTATTTTACATTTATTTATTAATGTATTATTATTATTAGTATAGTAGTAGTAGTATTAACACCTTTTACAAATGAAATTTTTTTTTTTATAAATGACCTTAACCTCTAATCCTAACCCTAACCGAACCTTAACTCTAACTCCTTACACCAAAAAAAATAAAAAATTATGAATAAATAATAATAATAATAATAATAATAATAAAAGTAAAAACTGATGGAAAAGCTAAAAAAGCTGAAAAACCTAGCAATAAATGATGCATCAGATATAGTTTTCTCTATTGGCTAATAAAAAAATGCCAAAAGGTAAAAAATGCTGCATAAAAACGTGCCAAAGTAACACATAAAAACGCGCAAAAAAAAAAAACGCTCAAAAGGCGCTGAATGTTATTAAGCTCTTTACTGTGCTGGTCGAATGTTGATCTAAAATAGAAAATACATTTGCCCTTTAGATGGCGCTAAGGGTCATAGAAATTACCCGTGATACTTAGCACCATCTAGTGGCCAATTGCACTATTACTGTTTAAAATCAATGGAAAACATTCGCCTTGCAGAGAAAATAGCCTAATAATAATCTTTTTATTTTTTTGCCCCCATTCACACAGAACGAATGATTGGGTTTACATTTGAATTATTTATTGGTGTGATGCTGTAATAATAAACAGAGCTCAGTGGACTTCTTTCCAGAACTGATTGGTACAATCGCTCGTTCTGCTTCACTATTGATCTGCTGGGTCAGCACTGCAGCAGGATTGGCCATAAATACTCCTAATTCTTTTCTTTGTGTCTTATTCATTTTTAATTGCAGCTTTTTGATTTACTCGATGCTTCCAGAGGCTGTGGTGGTTCAGTTATTAAAGAACTCCCACCGGAATTGTTTCGGTAACAGCCGCAGAACCATCCCCTTATCCTGCAAGGCATCATCCACACTACACATATCTGGCACACAATTCCCGCTCATGGTTTAGTTAGAGCGATTCTCGCTCAGAAACGCGTTTCGCGCACCGGGCGACCCATTCACGTGTCTGCGTTGTTTGTCGCTCCAAAGAAGCTCAGGCCAGGCCAGGAACGATTTTGCTGTTCTCACACATTTTGTTGTTGAACAACCGTGGCAAAATCCTACCAAGATGAACGGCAACCAAACGCGCTTCACGCATTGTGCCATGATTTGTAATCATGGGCAGAATTGCAGAAATTCTGCCCGTGATTCCGAATTGCCCATATGTGAGCGGGGCCTTATAAGAGACCGAGAACCGTTTGGTTTCCTGCAACCGGGTGTCTTACAATACTTTCTACACTGGAGCTTCCTGTCAGGAGATGGCTGAAAATTCAAGTAGTACGGGCCGATTCACACCAGAAATCGCACAAGAATGAGCTGTGCGTTCCTTGTGCGAATCACATGCACTGAATCACACTGGAACGCACCAAAAGTAGTGCATGCTCTACTTTAACCACTTCAATACCGGGCACTTCCCCCCCCCCCCCCTTCCTGCCCAGGACAATTTTCAGCTTTCAATGCTTTTGCATTTTGAATGACAATTGCGCGGTCATGCAATGCTGTACCCAAACAGAATGTTTATCATTTTCTTCCCACAAATAGAGCATTCTTTTAGTGGTATTTGGTCACCTCTGCGGTTTTTATTTTTTATTTATACACAATGCTGAACAAACTAAAAAAGACTGAAATAAAAAAAAAAAAAAAAAGTTTTTCTTTGTTTCTGTTATAAAATTTTGTTTTCTCCTTCACTGACAGGCACTGATGAGGTGGCACTGATGGGCACTGAGATAAAGTTGCACTGATTTGTAGAATTGATGGGCACTGATAGTCGACACTGATATGCAGCACTCATGGGCACCGATAGGCGTCACTGATATGCAGCACTGATGGGCACTGATAGGCAGCATTGATGGGCACAGATAGGTGCAGTTTATTTTCGATTTTTTATACAGTATACTGTAGTGTTTACTTGTCTCCCTCCAAAGCTCTAAAGCCCCATACACACTATCAGTTTTCTTGCAGGTTTTTCTCTTCAGGTTTACCAAAACTATGTAGTGCAAGGGCCTGCCTGATTGCATACGAATTGAAACTCTTAAGGTTTGACCTCATATTAGATGGTTTTGGTAAACCTGAAGAGAAAAACCTGCAAGAAAACTGATAGTGTGTATGGGGTGTTTTGTTTCTCTCTGGTGCTTTGTTCTGTTATCAGCATGAGTCACTTCTGAGAAGTTTTCCCATGAGATAACATTTGTGATGGGGAGGGAGATAAGCAGGGAGCTTGTCTTTTCAGAGTACAGCTCTGCATGCTCCTTCATTCCTCGTTTTTTATGGGAGGTTGGGGTGCTAAGAGTAGTGATTTGAGGGGATTTGTGTAGGTAGAGGGGATGGGGGGAGAATATTTGTGCTAGAAGTGGGGATTTGGAGAAGGTGGAGGGGGGCAAGTATTGTTCTAGGAGGGGGAAATGGGGGGGGGGGTGCTAGGAGTGGTGATTTAGGAGGATTTGTGTTGGGAGGGGGGATAGGGGGGAAGAACATTTGTGCTAGGAGGGGGGATTTGGGTGGAACGTGTGCTGGGAGGGGGAAATCTGAAGAGGGGGGATAAGATGTGTGCTAGGAGGGGGAATTTTAGGGGTAGAGGATTTGTGCTAGAAGGGGTGAATTTTTTTTGGGTGGGATGATGGGGAGAGACTTGTGCTGGGGGGGGGGGGGGGGTTCAGCAGGGAGGTGGATTTGTACTGGAAGGAGGGGGGATTTATACTTAGGCGTAAGCATGCAGATTAGTGCTCAGTGTTTTTGTGGAGGGATGTTTGCTGATACACAATGCTCATAAATCGTGGGGGGGGGGGGCAGTTTGGCATGTTCGCCCTGGGCTCTAGATTGCTGTGTCCCAGCACTGGGTGTCTCTTTCCTCCAATCAGCTCTCACACACTGTACAAAAGCTGTAACTGCAGCTCTCCACCCCCTCCTCTGTACTCCTAAAAGATGCAGGAGGATTTAATCACAATTGTGCTCTTTTAAAGGGGTAGATACACAAGTAAAACTTATGTAGGAGGATTCATGTCACCTCTGTGTATCATCTGAGGCTGTTCACTTCATTGGGTATATCAGAGGGTTTACATCCACTTTAAGGTCCAGTGCGATATCTAGTCTTTCATTGTGCAACTACAAGACCTGGCACAAGGGGACCGGTGTGCCCTCAAAACGCGTTGGCTACTCCTGCACAGATAAAAATCAACTGGACCTTTTAAACGTAGATGCTGCTTTTATGTCTTGGAGGTCTTTTTTGAATCTCATGATCAGGAACTAGGAGGACTTGGTTACCTCTTCAATTTGGCTGTCCAGCTGAGACTTGCTTAGAGCTCCGATCTCCTCCTTCTTCTCACTTGGGTGCCTCTCTGAGAGTTTCCTGTCTGGGGAGAAAAGACATCGTTATCGGCTAACATGGGGAGTAGGGATGAGCAGATCTGCCCAGGTTCAATTTGCAAGGAGTTGTGCAACTCTTATGCCTGGTACACATGATGAGATTATCATACGAATGATCGTCTGTTGTTTTTTTTTTTTTTTTTTGCTTGCTAGTCTCCATATCGAAAATGAAGAGCTTACAAAATTCTCGTAAAACAGAATAAAAATGTGGTGATGTAATGTGTTGTATTGTATATTCAAACAACAACTGTACTTAGCCTCTTGCTGACTGTTTAACTTACATATACAGCGGCAAGGAGGCTCTGCCTGCGCAGGATCACGTACCTAGTACATGATCCTGCACTTCCGGGTCTGGGGTGCACACGCACGCTGCCGGTGATCAGCAGGGGCTGATCTGTGGGTACCGCGGTCTCGATGTCCGCCGACACCCAATGATTTTTAGGCAAAGAGCCATATGAGATATGTAAACAAGGCAGATCACCGTTCTGTCAGTAGGGAAGACATGGATCCTGTGTTCCTGCAAAGCAGAAACACTGATCCATGCCTTTCCCTAGTAAAAGCACCTCCCCCACTACACTGAAACATTAGCTAGGCACACAGTTAACCCTTTGATTGCCCCAGATGTTAACCCCTTCCCAGCCAGTGCCATTAGTAGAGTGACAGTGCATATTTTTAGCACTTATTACTGTATTAGTGTCACTGGTCCCCACAAAGTGTCAGTTAGACCCCTTTCACACTGAGGCAGTTTTCAGGCGTTTTAGCGCTAAAAATAGTGCCTGAAAACAGCCTCTAATGCATCTTCAGTGTGAAAGCCTAAGTGCTTTCACACTGGGGCGGTGCGCTTGTGGGACGGGAAAAAGAAGTCCTGCAAGCAGCATCTTTAGGGTGGTGTAGGAGCGCTGTATACAGCGCTCCTACACTGCCTCTGCCCTATGGAATGAATGGCGCTTCCGAAGCACCTGAAAAGTGATTTGGAAGCGCTGCAACACGAGGCGCTTTTAAACCCTTCTTCGCCTGCCTACGGGGTTAAAAGCGACACCCTAGCACTGCTAACGGACCTGCCACCCCAGTGTGTCAGGATGTCAACCGCAATATCGCAGTCCCGCTATAAGTCGCTAATCGCCGCCATTACTAGTAAAAAAAAATAAAAAAATAATAAAAAGATCCCGTAGTTTGTAGACACTATAAATTTTGTGCAAATCAATCAATATACGCTTATTGTGATTTTTTTTTTTTACCAAAAATATGTAGCAGAATACATATCGACCTAAATTAATGAAAAAATACTATTTTTTTTTACATTTTTTTTTATTGGATTTGTTTTATAGCAGAAAGCAAAAAAATATTGATTGTTTTTTTTCAAAATTGTCGGTCTTTTTTTGTTTATAGCGCAAAAAATAAAAAACTCAGTGGTGATAAAATACCACCAAAAGAAAGCTCTATTTGTGGGGGGGGGGGGGGGGATTACAAACTTGGGTACAGTGTTGCATGACCGCACAATTGTCAGTTAAAGTAACACAGTGTCGTATAGCAAAAAATGGCCTGGTCATGAAAGGGGGTAAATCTTCCGGATTAAACAAAAATCGTATGATCTGTTATCGTACGAGAAACATTTTCGTGCTTGTCCCATCAGATAATTGTGCATGAATTGTCGTGATCGGCTCTCGACAGCTGTGTACTAACGATCAGATTATCGTACGACCGATTCAAAAGCGGTATTTTATGTAAGATTTTCTGATCGTGTGTATGGGCCATTAGGCTTACTGGAATCATAGACAGAATTGCGGCAAAACACGGAAGGCATTTGCGATGCCATTATTTCTTAATGGTACCCCAAACGCGGTGCGTTTTTGCTGCCATTGCCGAGCGACAAAATGTGCTAAAAACACTGCAAAAAACATGCCGCCAAACACACCTGGCTGTGTGCCAAAAGTATTTTGGAGCGGAGGAAGGATCATTTAGATGAATAGTGCCGCTCCTAAAATGCGCCACAAAAACAAACACAAATAGAACAAAAAAAAAAAACGTGGTGCAGTAGGTGTCGCTTCAGTGCGCTTAGGTGTGAATGGAGCCCAACTCGAAGGTGTGGCAAACTCCATTGAAGTCTATGGTGGTGGGGTGAATCTTGTTCAAGTCTGGCCATTTGTAGGGCTCATAAGAAAGCTATTGCCATAGAAAATGCATGGGAGGCCGGGCACTGCCATGGGGTCACCAATGCCAGAATGGTACAATATATAGTACAGCACAATATCTCCCCTATACACAATATACACTGAAATATGTCTGCTCATCCTCATCCCTAATTATGATGGGTCACAGATTGCAAGATCTGAGTGTCACCTGTTGGGATTGGCTTAGATCAGAGGTCTCCAAACTGAGGCCCAGGGGCTGGATGTGGCCCTTTGCTTGCCTTCATCTGGCCCTTTGGGCCCTATTCCTTCCATTGACACCAACAATGGGGCACCAATCCTCCCACTAACACCTATAATGGGGCATGTTCCTTCCACTGACACCAACAATGGGGCACCAATCCTCCCACTAACACCTATGATGGGGCATATTCCTTCCACTGACACCAACAAAGGGGCACTAATCCTCCCACTGACACCAATGATGGGGACTTTTCCTCCCACTGACACCAATGATGGGGACTATTCCTCCCACTGACACCAATGATGGGGACTTTTCCTCCCACTGACACCAATGATGGGGACTATTCCTCCCACTGACACCAATGACGGGGACTATTCCTCCCACTGACACCAATGACGGGGACTATTCCTCCCACTGACACCAATGATGGGGACTATACCTCCCACTGACACCAATGATGGGGACTATTCCTCCCACTGACACCAATGATGGGGACTATTCCTCCCACTGACACCAATGATGGGGCACTATTCCTCCCACTGACACCAATGATGGGGACTATTCCTCCCACTGACACCAATGATGGGGACTATTCCTTCCACTGACACCAATGATGGGGACTATTCCTTCCACTGACACCAATGATGGGGACTATTCCCCCCACTGACACCAATGATGGGGACTATTCCTCCCACTGACACCAATGATGGGGCACTATTCCTCCCACTGACACCAATGATGGGGACTATACCTCCCACTGATACCAATGATGGGGACTATTCCTCCCACTGACACCAATGATGGGGACTATTCCTCCCACTGACACCAATGATGGGGACTATTCCTCCCACTGACACCAATGATGGGGACTATTCCTCCCACTGACACCAATGATGGGGACTATACCTCCCACTGATACCAATGATGGGGACTATTTCTCCCACTGACACCAATGATGGGGACTATTCCTCCCACTGACACCAATGATGGGGACTATTCCTTCCACTGACACCAATGATGGGGACTATTCCTTCCACTGACACCAATGATGGGGACTATTCCCCCCACTGACACCAATGATGGGGACTATTCCTCCCACTGACACCAATGATGGGGACTATTCCTCCCACTGACACCAATGATGGGGACTATTCCTCCCACTGACACCAATGATGGGGACTATTCCTTCCACTGACACCAATGATGGGGACTATTCCCCCCACTGACACCAATGATGGGGACTATTTCTCCCACTGACACCAATGATGGGGACTATTCCTCCCACTGACACCAATGATGGGGACTATTCCTTCCACTGACACCAATGATGGGGACTATTCCTTCCACTGACACCAATGATGGGGACTATTCCCCCCACTGACACCAATGATGGGGACTATTCCCCCCACTGACACCAATGATGGGGACTATTTCTCCCACTGACACCAATGATGGGGACTATTCCTCCCACTGACACCAATGATGGGGACTATTCCTTCCACTGACACCAATGATGGGGACTATTCCTTCCACTGACACCAATGATGGGGACTATTCCCCCCACTGACACCAATGATGGGGACTATTCCTTCCACTGACACCAATGATGGGGACTATTCCTTCCACTGACACCAATGATGGGGACTATGCCTCCCACTGACACCAATGATGGGGCACTATTCCTCCCACTGACACCAATGATGGGGACTATTCCTTCCACTGACACCAATGATGGGGACTATTCCTCCCACTGACACCAATGATGGGGACTATTCCTTCCACTGACACCAATGATGGGGACTATTCCTCCCACTGACACCAATGATGGGGACTATTCCTTCCACTGACACCAATGATGGGGACTATGCCTCCCACTGACACCAATGATGGGGACTATTCCTCCCACTGACACCAATGATGGGGACTATTCCTTCCACTGACACCAATGATGGGGACTATTTCTCCCACTGACACCAATGATGGGGACTATTCCTCCCACTGACACCAATGATGGGGACTATTCCTTCCACTGACACCAATGATGGGGACTATTCCTTCCACTGACACCAATGATGGGGACTATTCCTTCCACTGACACCAATGATGGGGACTATTCCTCCCACTGACACCAATGATGGGGACTATTCCTTCCACTGACACCAATGATGGGGACTATTTCTCCCACTGACACCAATGATGGGGACTATTCCTCCCACTGACACCAATGATGGGGACTATTCCTTCCACTGACACCAATGATGGGGACTATTCCTTCCACTGACACCAATGATGGGGACTATTCCTCCCACTGACACCAATGATGGGGACTATTTCTCCCACTGACACCAATGATGGGGACTATTCCTCCCACTGACACCAAAGATAGGGCCATTGTTTGCTCAACTGTACAACAGGACATTTTCTACTCCCGCTGGACACAGTTTGGCCCCCCTAAAGTCTAATGCCCCATACACACGATCGTTTTTCTTGCCATTTTTTTTCTTGCCGTTTTTCACGTCGTTTTTTTTCATGTTTCCTCTCAAGCCTGTCTTGCGTACACATGATCATTTAAAAAAACGATCAAGCAAAGCGCAGTGACGTACAACACGTACGACAGCACTATAAAGGGGAAGTTCCGTTCGAATGGCGCCACCCTTCATGTTAGTAAAGTTTGTTGAGCGACGATTCGCTCTTTTCAGTCTCGTGCTTTTCAGTCCGTGACTGCGTGACGAATGTGCTATCTCCATTACGAACGCTAGTTTTACCAGAACGAGCGCTCCTGTCTCATACTTGATTCTGAGCATGCGCGTTTTTTTCACGTCGTTAAAGCATACACACTATCGTTTTTCACGTCGTTAAAAAAAACGACATGAAAAACGACGTGAAAAAAGAGAGCATGTTCGAAATTTTTAATGGCCGTTTTTCACGTCGTTAAAAATGCTCTGGAGCATACACACGATCATTTTTAATGGCCATTTTTTTTAATGGCATTTTTAACGGCATGAAAAACGATCGTGTGTATGGGGCATAAAGAACAGTAAGGACTGGCCCTTTGTTTAGAAAGTTTGGAGACCCTTGGCTTAGTCTAGAACAGAAATACTGTATAGTACAGCAAGCATAAAAATGTGGGTTGTTACAATAAAAATGATATTACAGCCGACCTCCATTCTCCCTGTCAGTCTTGCACAGTTGCGTCAACTCCTCCCCTGGACTGACATTGCTTCCTCTGATATCACTGCACACTATGAGCTTCTCACAATGTGCATTAGAAACTGTAGGAAGTTGGCTAGAGCCCGCCTCATTTCCTGGCTGGAGGGCATCCAGCATCATCTAGACCTTTCCTCCCCAGCCCGACCATCCTTGGCCCGACCCTTTTCATTCATTGGATTTCAATTCTTTCAATCATGGTGGCTCAGCATCACATGTGGGCGATACCTAGGGAGGCCTGGCTGCAAATACAGCCTGCCTAGGAATGCCCACTACTCCAGCCTCCTAGATGACTAGGAACTCTCACACTTTCTCTAAATACAGCACCCTGGTGGCTCCTCCCACAAGCCATAATCTACTTGCATTGCATAGAAAATCAGAGACCCAGCGATGACATCACTGGAACTAAAATAAGATATGTAATGAAATCAGAAACCTTCATTTTAGGCTTTATTTGTTATAAAATTTTGCAAATAGGTAATTTTTCTCCTTCACTGATGTGCGCTGATGAGGCTGCACTGGTGGGCACTGATAGGCTGCACTGATAGATGGCACTGTTAGGCAGAACTGATGGGCACTGATTGGCAGCACTGGTGAGCACTGTTGGGACTGTACTGATAATTAGTGCCCTGATTGTCAGTGTACATGACCCTTTTAGAGAAGACGGTTATCGTCTCTCTTCTCCTCTCCTCCTCATGCTGTCAGCGTGAGGAAAGGAGAGCTGAGAACCGGCTTCTATTTACATCCGTGATCGGCTGTTATTGGACACAGCTGATCACGTGGTAAAGAGCCGCTGATTGGCTCTTTACCTCAATCTGTGATCAGTGTCCTCCGTACACTGATCACAGAGCATGCCGCCCATGATCACGAAAGGCCATCATATGACGGCCTCCCAGAACTAGCCGGCCGCACTGTAGCCGTCATTTGGCTATAGTCTGGTCGGCAATATACCTAGAGTTGCCACCTCATCCCTTTAACCACCTCCCTACTGGGCACTAAAACCCCCTTCCTGCCCAAGCCATTTTTCAGCTTTCAGCGCAGTCACATTTTGAATGACAATTGCGCGGTCGTGCGACGTGGCTCCCAAACAAAATTTGCGTCCTTTTTTTCCCACAAATAGAGCTTTCTTTTGGTGGTATTTAATCACCTCTGCGGTTTTTATTTTTTGCGCTATAAACAAAAGAAGAGCGTCCAGTTTGGAAAAAAACACAATATTTTTTACTTTTTGCTATAATAAATACCCATATTTTTTTTCAATTAAAATTTTCCTCAGTTTAGGCCGATACGTATTCTTCTACATATTTTTGGTATAAAAAAAAATCGCAATAAGCGCGTATTGATTGGTTTGCGCAAAAGTTATAGCGTCTACAAAATAGGGGATAGTTTTATAGCATTTTTTATTTATTTTTATTTTTTTATTAGTAATGGCGGCGATCTGCGATTTTTATTATGACTGCGATATTGTGGCGGACACATCGGACACTTTTGACACATTTTTGGTACCATTCACATTTATACAGCGATCCCTGCTATAAAAATGCATTGATTACTGTATAAATGTGACTGGCAGGGAAGGGGTTAACCACTAGGGGGCGGGAAGGGGTTAAATGTGTTCCCTCATTGTGTTCTAACTGTGGGGGGGAGGGGACTGACTGGGGAAGGTGACCGATGGTTGTCCCTATGTACAAGGGACACACCATCAGCCTCCTCTCCCTCACAGGACGTGGATCTGTGTGTTTACACACACAGATCCACTTTCCTGCTTGGTTCCCTGGCAATCGCGGCCGCCGGGCACGCGGACCGGGTCGTTGGTAACGCGGCGGGCGCGCGCATGCGCCGCCGGCGGCGCGCATGCGCGCGCGATCCCCCTCCTTCTGAGGGACGTTCAGGAACGTCCACTCAGAAGGAGAGAGCACCCACCCGGCCGTATATGTACAGTGGCCAGGTGGGAAGTAGTTAAAACCAAACACATATTAATTACACAGGTTCTGTGACTGATTAAGGTGGTAATTAAACTCACTTGGTGCCTTGCTTGCATTAATTTAGCCTCAGAACCTGTTTAATTCATATGTGTTCGGGTTTAAAGGGATGAGGTGGCAACTCTAAATATGCCATCCATGCAAAGGGCCGTGTTTGCCTGCACAGGTGGATTTTATGCACCCACGTGCAGTGCAATAATGTCTATTGGGACTCATCTGTTGGTCAATTGACAGCCGTGTGTGTGCGTGCACACTGTCTGCGTTTGCCATCAGAGTGATCACATGATCGGGAGCCAGTCAGGAGGTCGAGAGCTGTCTATGACAGCTCGGTCACTGTGCTGGGAGCACACTGTCAGCACAGAAACCTCTGCCATCCATTGACACATATGTGCGACATGTGAACAATAAAGCCCACCCTCTTTGCCACTGCATATATACGTTACGTTGATGGCAAGAGGTTAAAAGCGGTGGGCAGGGAGGGGACCAGGCTGTCACTGCAGCACAGAAAAATCAGGTCTCCTGCTCTGACAGACAGTTTTATATTATATGGCAGAGCTGTGTAAATCTCAGGACTGGATGGACAGAAATACAGGTGAATCAGCTCCCATATATGTATATTATCTGTGCATTCAGCTGTTTGCTTGGATTTCAGCTGTAAGGCCTCGTACACACGACCGATTTTCTCGTCGTAAAAAACACGTCGTTTTTTTTCGACGAGATTCTTGGACAAGAAACTTGTCCCGGCCGAGTGTACACGCGCTCGATTCAAAGAACCCGCGGTTCTTTGAATGGAGCGTACGCGGTGACGTCATCGACTACGACGAGCATGCGCTCGTCACATTCGATGCCGTCGCCGCCATCTTGGTATACCCTATCTATGCCTAGGAAGCTACCGCGCATGTGTCAAAGTCATTTCGAGCATGCGCGGGCTTCCCGACGAAAAGGTAAGTGTACACACACACAATTTTCTCGTCGAGAAACAGGCTGACGAGAATCTCGGCGAGAAAATAGAGAGCAGGATCTCTATTTTCTCGTCGAGATTCTTGTCGCTTTTCTTGACGAGAAACCATACACACGAACGAATTTCTCGGCAAAAAATCTCTGCCAGCAAGTTTCTTGCTGGTTTTTGCAGAGAAACTCGTTCGTGTGTACGAGGCCTAAGACAAAAGTAGTGACCCAGATATTTTAGCACAGAGTTTATGGGACTGAATGGTCGGCGTTGAATTACTCCGCTATAATAAAAGAATTCCTCTCTTTTGGAGACCGGATGGGTCACATGAGACGGCCGCCCTATCAGATTCATTCTTCAGATAGTCCGTATTCGATCAGGTGGACAACGAATGTCTGAATACTCCAAATCATTTCCATTTCAATGACAATCCACAGACCGCTCTGAGGAAGGTGATGACGGAAAGGACCGATAAGATGTGAAATTCAGTGCCGGATCCCGAAACCGATATCTGTCCATTCCTCCAACATGGCTGCTGATCTAGATAAACCAAATCCCAGCGGGGGGGGGGGGGGGGGAGAGATCCCCTTACTTATATGTATTCTTTATTGTCTAAGTCTGCTGATTTAAAGGACAACTCCACTCAGAGCTGTGCATAGAGACGTTGGTTTTCCTATAATTAGGATATGTTCACAATGATCCGGCGCTAAAGTCATATGACTTCCGATTCGACTTTGCGCTGCGACTTCAGGTCCCATTTCCATGCGACTTCAATGAACGGGATCCGATTCTGATCTGACTTTGAGATGATTGCGACTTGTCCTTTGACCAATTAAACCAATCAAAACAATTCCTGTGGCTCTGGAATGGATGAAACCTCACGGCAAAATTATTTTAAAAAAATGACCTTTGGGTCTGGTATGGACCATGAGGGGGAACCCCCACGGCATAACAGACCTTTATCTGAGCATTCTGCCTGGGATGTCAGGAAAGGCGGGGTCGAGTAAGTGCTCCCCCTCCCTGAACCATACCAGGTCTTGACATGGGGGGGTGGCTGCTTTGAGGCATGGGGGGCTCTGCCCCCCCCACCTCAAAGCACCTTGTCCCCATGTTGATGGGAACAAGGGCCTCTTCCCCACAGCCCTGGGCTGTGGTTGTGGGGGTCTGCGGGTGGGGGGCTTATCAGAATCTGGAAGCCCCCTTTAACAAGGGGGCCCCCAGATCCCCCTATGTGAATGAGTATGGGGTACATTGTACCCCTACCCGTTCACCCCAAAATAAAAACAATGTAGTGTAAATAAAAACATGGGATGGCTTTTGACTAATGTCCTCCGATGTAGATCCAACATCATCACGGTGTCTTTTGCCGCCGCTGAAAAAAAATAAAAAATGCTCCGATGAATTTTCCCAATGTTCTGGCAGCTCTGTTGTCTGACAATTCTTTAATAGCTATGGGGCGTGGCCATGTGGTCTTGTAACTCGGAGACCCCGCCCCCTTGTGACGTCACAGACACATCATAAAAAAACTCGGAATAAATGCTGTATTACATGCTTGAGACGTCACAAGGGGGCGGGGACTCAGGGTGATGTCACCTGATGGCCACGCCCATGGCTATGTAAGAACTGTTAGAAACCGTAGCTGGCAGAACGGCGGGAGCCATCGTTAGAGGAGGAGCGTTTTGCTTTTTTCGGGTCGGCAGCAGCAGCAGGGGAACACATCGTGATTGATGTTGGATCTACATCGGGGGACATTACTAATTTTTAATAAAGTACTTGTCAAAAACTTGTCAAGGCTTCACTTCCTGATTCCCTTACCGAAGATGGCGGCGCCTCCACCTGAGAGCTGAGGGACAGATTGGCTTTGGGTGAGGACACCGCTGGCACCCAGGACAGGTAAGTGTCCTTATTTTGTATTTGTAGCTGCTGACTTAAAAAAAAAAAAATATTTTTTGACGGAACTCCACTTCCCTGAAGCATGTTATTTGAAGGATTTTTATCTTTCAGTGTTGCCCTGGAAGCTGCATGAAAAGACCCTCCCCCACTAAATGGCAACTTTTCCATTGGTACATCCTGGCCACTGCAGTGCCCAGCTCCCTTTTCATAATTTAACAAGATTCACCCCTCCCCTCCAGAGACTTTAACAGAATTCGCCTCCACATTTGGGCTCGTCCAATTATGAACTAGATTTGCGGAACCCTTGGCTTATTACCCCCCTCCATTGACTTTAATAGGATTCGCCTCTACATTTGGGCTCGTCCAATTATGAACTAGATTTGCGGAACCCTTGGCTAATCACCCCCCCTCCATTGACTTTAATAGGATTCGCCACTACATTTGGGCTCGTCCAATTATGAACTAGATTTGCGGAACCCTTGGCTAATCAAACCTGGCCAGATCCCTCCATCACTACAGCTGATAGGTCCCCTTATATCCCTAAAGATGACCATACGCGTTGGGATCAGGGCCGGACTTACCATTGGGCTTGACTGGGCTCAAGCCCATGGGCCCCGCCCAATAGGGGGCCCCAGCCTGTTAAAGTCTTCTTATTTTTTTCTTTGATTATTTCTCCAGCGCATGCGCTTCCCGTCCACTGAGTCACGTTCCCAGGGCCGATCCGCCCTATACGCTTGCTACTCAAGCTGCGTATGGCCCCCACAATGTACTCACGGCCCCCGCCTCCCAATCGTGTCCTTCTCCATACACGTGACATAAATAGGTAGCGCCCGCCCTGAGCTATTGACTGTCTGACGCTGACCGTGTGTCCTGCCGAAAAAGTTACCCGTCCTGCCGAAAAAGTTCCCTCAGCAGATAAGGACCCCCCCCCCTGTACTGCGCAGGCGCAGCGCGGCACGAACCTGAACTGAGCCTCCGAAAATAGCCGAACATGTAGAGCTGAGACGGAGTCAGCTCTAGACGGCAAGCCGCACGCCGCGCCTGCGCAGTACAGGGGGGTCCTTATCCGCCGGGGGAACTTATTCGGCAGAACACCAGAGGCTGTTGAAAGGTAAACCAGTTTCAAGGCTCTGTCTGCACAATCACAATGTAATTATTGTATTATGAACACTTGTCGCTGCTAGTTGTCCTTCGTTTTGTCGCGGTTTTTATTAGGCTGGTCAGATGGTAATTACTAGGACGTGAATCATAGGGAAAAGGGAATATTTCTGTAATGACTAATGAATGATTTTTATTATTTAGCTCTCGTTTTCCCAAAGACTCCGGTGGGTGCACAAGTGGACCTTTTGTTTCTTTTCGGACCAAGAAATATTGGTTGTGGATATTTTAGTGGCGGCAGAGTCATTGGTGTGCAGGGGGTAGCAAATAAGCGTTAAAGATGGATAGCTGATTTGATGGATCGATAGATAGACATATTTTTATTGTGGTGTAGGATCTGGGCCTGCTGTCCCTCCATCCCTCTTTCTCTCTCTTTCTCTCTCTCTCTCTCTATCTGTCCTTTCTTTCTCTCTTTCTCTCCCTTCTTTCTCTCTTTCTCTCCCTCCATCCCTCATTCATCTTAGACTCTAACCACACCCCCTTCCGAGCCACGCCCACTATTTTGTGTGAACCACGGACATTTTTCGTAATGTACAGAAGGTAAGGCCCCCACCACCCTAAGTCCTGCCCTGGTTGGGATCTATTTAAAAAAAATGTGCGTAGCAATTTGCCCGGTGAAAAGGTACGTACATTCCTTCTGTGTGAATGAGGGCAAAAAAAAAAAAAAAAAGAATTAAAGTGGTTGTAAAGGCTGAAGGTTCTTTGCATGAACCTTCTCTGTGCAGCTCCCCAGCCCCCCTCCCCCCCTAATACTTACTTGAGCCCCATCACAATCCAGCGATGTGCAGGAGAACATCGGCTCTCCGGGGTTCCTTCCTTCTCATTGGCTGAGACAGCAACTGGAGCCATTGGCTCCCTCTACTGTCAGTCACAGCCAGTGAGGAGAGAGCAGGGGTGGGGCTGTGCCACGCTCCATGTGTGAATGGACACACAGAGCAGCAGCTCAGGAGTGAGCCTGCTCGGGAGCCCCCCTAGCAAGCTGCTTGCTGTGGGGGCACTCGGCAGAAGGAAGTTGCCAGGAGCACAAAAGAGGGACCCGAGAAGAGAACCATCTGGGCTTCTCTGTGCAAAAGCACTTCACAGAGCAGGTAAGTATAACATGTTTGTTATTTAAAAAAAAAAAAATCTGCCTTTATTATCACAGCTCTATATTTTGCTGGTTGTATGTTTTCCATTGATTTAGAAAGATGGGCAAATGTATCATAGGAATCTCCCATGATACTTAGCACCATCTAGTGGCCAAATGTGCTATTTCCACACTAGGCATTACAGGCTGTGCAATCTGAGCCACATGTAGACGCACCCAGATACAACAAATCGACTGGACACAGCTGCTGGCCAATAATTCACAGCAGTTTTTTTCACCACTAGATGCCCTCTGTCTGGTGGCCATCATTAAACCCATTTCCTCTGAGCCCAGGTCATCCTTGACCCATCCTCAGCCTGTGATTGGACTAGGAAAGGAGATGCAGCACAGCAGACATAGTGATGTGTTCATCTCTCTGTCACTCTGCTCTCACCTCCTATCAGCATGCTTCTTGTCAGCACATTAACTGATTGGCTCTTTGTGCTGTTTCTCCCTCCATCAGTCTGAGCTCTGCTGTACTTGGACTGCAATATTTTGTACCTTTCTGGAGTTCAGCTTTAAATCTCTCCAATGGGAACACAGATTGAAACAGGAACATCTGTTAAATTTTTCATTTTCTGTCTGTGCCTTCCTGTCAGTGACAACCACTGCTCCCATTTCTTGTGCTGGTGTCACAAGACAGGAAGTGAGTGAAAATTTCTAGAATGGGGACACAGATAGATAAAATAAGAAAAAGCTAACAGATCCTCCCCGTCTAATAAAAAATGTTTTGCTTGCCATCATCATGTGGATAAAGTGATTTCCAATTTATTTCATGTCAGGCCAGGAAGTGGTGAGAAATCTCTCCCTTGGTGTCACAGACTAAAACACGTCTTGAGTGTGGAGCTTGCATTCCTATCCTGATGTCATCTGCTTTTTCTATTTCTTGTGCTGGTGTCACCAGGACAGGAAGTGAGTGAAAATTTCCTGGATTGGGCACACAGCCATAAAGAGCTAACAGACCCCCCCCCCACCCCCATCTAATAAAAAAAAACATTTGCATGTCATCAGGATTTTGATGAAGAGATTTCCTCTTCACTTCCTGTCAAGACAGGAAGTGATAAGAAATCTTCCCAATAGGGACACCGACTAAAAAATGTCATTAGTAGACTGGGGGGAGGTTAGAACTTCCGTTAAAGTATGAATTTTCAGTCTGTGTCTTCCTGTCCCCGTGACAACTGCTTCTCCCATTTCTTCTGCTGGTGTCACCAAGACAGGAAGTGAGTAAAAATTTCCAGAATGGGGACACAGACAGCTGTAAAAAGCTAACAGACCCTCCCCATCTTTTAACAATTCTTTTGATTGCCATGATGATGTTGATAAAGTGATTTCCTCTTCACTTCCTGTCAGTACAGGAAGTGATGAGAAATCTCGCCATTGGTGCCACAGACAGAAACACTCCTTTAGTAGTGTGGAGTTTGCATTTTCAGTCTGTGTCTTCACATCCCAATGTCAACTGCGCCTTCTATTTCTTGTGCTGGTGTCACCTGAACAGGAAGTGAGTGAAAATCTTTGGAATGGGGACACAGACAGCCATAACACGCTAACAGACTTTCCCCATTTAATAAAAAGTATTTTTATTGCCATGATGATTTTGATAAAGAGATTTCCTCTTCACTTCCTGATGGGAAAAGAAGTGATGAGAAATCTCTCCAATGGGGACACTGACTAAAACAGGTCATTAGTAGACTGGGGAAAGGTAACATCTAATTTCCTGTCTGAGTTTTTACTTACTATCTGTGCCTTCCTGTCCCAGTGACAACCGCTCCTCTCATTTCCTGTGCTGGTGCCACCATGACAGGAAGTGAGTGAACATTTCCAGAATGGGGACACAGACACCAAAAAGGAGCTAACAAAGCCCCCTCCCCCCTTCCCTTAACCCCTCATCTAATAAAAAGTATTTTGACTGCCATAATGATTTCAATAAAGAGATGTCCTCTTCCTGTCAGTACAGGAAGTGATGAGAAATCTCTCCAGTGGGGACACAGACTAAAACATGTCATTAGTAGACTGGGGAAAGGTTAGAACTTCTGAAAAAGTTTTCATTTTCTGTCTGTGCCTTCCTGTCCCAGCTTTCTGTCTGTGCCTTCCTGTCCCAGCTCCTCCCATTTCTTGTGCTGGTGTCACCAGGACAGGAAGTGAGGGAAATTTCCACAATGGGGTCACGGTCAGCAGAAAAAAAGCTGACAGTGGATCTAGCTCTTCCAAAAATAAGACTTTTGGCTACGAGGGATTGACAAGCACATTTACCGGCGTTGGCCCAGTGGTCCAGGCTCCTCCAGGTGTCCAGGTGAACGGTCCCGCTCTTTCTCAGGTTGTCACGCAGAGTCGCCCTCCGGATGGAGGAAGCAGATAGGTCCTCTTTACCTCCCGCTCGGGAGTATCCCCGCACAGAAAGGGTGTCGGGGTCCCCCAGGAGGAGGACCGGATGGCGGATATCTGGCAGCAGTGAAGGGGCCCCCCGTGGGCTGCGACTTCCCATCCCCGCCATGAATAAGTCGCACTCACCGCCCGCTCCTCTCATTCACTGCAAACTCTTTGGGAACTTTCTGTATCAACAACAACAAGTGTTGCCGGGGAAACCAGAATAGACCCAGGGAGCCGGGAACAATGGTCACCGCGGCGACACTCACATTCCGGCCAATAAATTCCCTGCGACTGACACACTGCGCCATTGTCTGCCAGAACAATGATCATCGCACCTCTGATATGCATCCGATGTCAGCCAATCATCAATCAGGACAGGAAGTCCCAGGAAATCTCCCCACAGATGGAGGGGAGTTCCAACAAAAAAAAAGTTGAACCCCCGTTCACATTGACTGCGACTTCATCTAAAAACCGCACGATTTCATTGCAGGTTCATGCACAGATGTCTATTCAAGTCGCACCCGAAATCGCCAAAAGTAGTGCAGGAACAATTTTTTTCAAATCGGTGCGGCACCGCAAAGTCGCATCAATTTGAACAGTGCAGTTGCCAGCAATAGGATGCGACTTGTCATGCGATTTGACCTGTCCAATGTGAATGAGGGGCTTAAGCTGGTAATATTATAAGGCTAGATTCACACTATTGCGACTTTGCAGTGCGATTTTTGATGCGATTTCATGCAACTTTACAAACGACTTTCATGTGACTTTGGTTATGCGATTTGGTCATAGTGACATAATTCCTTTTCCTGCTCAGTCATTTCCCTTTCCTCTTTTGTTGTCAGGTGTTGTATAGGAGGAGCAGAGATCGTGTGATTCCGCAAACTTCCGTTGAAGTCGCAACAAAGTCGCAGCGACAACTTCATTGCGATTTAATTACTTTCTACGGAGAACAAGTCTTTTTTGGAGTCGCTGCGACTTGAGTCGCACCAATTAGAACGAGGACCATTGAATTACATGGATTTTGACTTGTCATGTGACTTCACATGTGTCAAGTCGCACAACAACTCGCAGTAGTGGAAACAGAGCCTAAGAAAATCAGACAAACAATCGTCCATTTTTCCTCGATTGTTCGTTACACGCTAAACCCCAGAATGGTATTAAGCCCCTGTTCACATTGAGTGCGGCTTTGAAATCGTGCGACTTCTCCTGAAATCGCACAATTTCAAAGCCGCGTCTCAGTGCGATTTCCGGTGCGACTTTGAAGACATCTGTGTGGCTTTATGCACAGATGTCTATTCAAGTTGCACCCAAAATCGCCAAAAGTAGTGCAGGAGCTGTTTTTTTAAATCAGTACGGCACTGCAAAGTCGCATCGATTTGAACAGTGCCATTGCCGGCAATAGGTTGCGACTTGTCATGCGATTTGATCTGTATGACAAGTCGCTCCAATGGGAACGGGAGCTTAAGCTGGGACATACTATAAGAAAATCAGACAAACGGTCGTTCATTATCCTTCGATTGTTCGTAACAAGCTGAACCCCAGAATGGTACTAAGCCCCCGTTGACATTAAGTGCGGCTTTGAAATCGCGCGGCTTTGAATTCGTGTAATTTCACCTGAAATCGCACGGTTTCAAAAGCCGCATCTCAGAGCAACTTCTGGTGCGACTTTGAAGACATCTATGCGGCTTCATGCACAGATGTCTATTGATGTTGTACACCAAATCGGCAAAAGTAGTGTATGAATTACTTTTTCAAATCAATGCGACACCACAAAGTCGGCGTCACATCAATGTGAGCAGTTGCCGGCAAATCGCATGACAAATTGCTCCAACGGGGGCTAAGGATATAAAAAGTCTCAAACGACTTTATATACAATGATAGAAAAAGGCCAGGAAACCACCTAAGCAGGTTGCGTTTTTTTTTTGGTGCATTTTACTATTCATTCACACAGATTTTTGATGCGTTTTGGAGAGGTGTCTGTTGTCATGAGAGGGAAACCAGCAAAAATGCAGCAGAAATGCATCCAAAACGCAAGCAATGCGTTTCTGCTGCGTTTCCATTGAAGTCTATGGAACCAAAAATGCAACCTGTGGGGTTGGTTCACACCTATGCGTTTTGTAATACAGAAACGCACTACAGTCCATGTAACATGGTCTTCCTATGGCACACGTTCACACCTGTGCTTTTTTTTAGCCGCTGCGTATTTGGAAAGGGTCAGCCTAGGTTCACACTGCTGCGTGGAAAACGCCTCATGTGATTCGCAAAGGAATCGCACCGCATTCCTATGCACATCACATGCAATGTACATTTTTGTATGGCTCATTGACACCCGCAGCAGATCACATGGACGCCGTGCGATTGCCAAGCAATGCGATGCGGGAAAACGCAGCAAATCTTGTGTGTTTCCTGCGTCGCATCAGCCCTGGTTCACACTGATGTAAGGCACTGCTTGGCAATCGCACGGCGTCCATGTCATGTCAATGTTAGATTAACCATGCACCGAAAAAAGATTGCAAAATGCAGTGCAATTGCCAGAATCGCATTGCATAGGTGTGAACACGGTGCAGGAAAAAAAGGGTCCTGCAACATTTTGGTGCAGATGCGATGCAATTTCAGCCATATGGCTCAAATCGCAGCACACAAACATCACGTGATGTGCACAGGAATGCGATGCGATTTCTGTGCAAATCACATGCAGTGTTTTCCACGCACCAGTGTGAACCTGGGCTCAAAAAGCAAAACGGTGTGTTTTTGGTTTAATAGGCTTCAATGGAGAAGCTGCAGAAAAGCATGTAGTGCGTTTTTGTTGCGATATTGCCACGTTTTAGGGTTTTTAATCCACCCAACAAGAAATTTAGGCGTGCAAAAAATGCGCGTGCAAAATGTACTGCAAAAAGCACTGCAGAAACGGATCAAAAGCAAACTGCATAGGTGTGAACCGAGCCTAAGTCCCTGACCCTTTCCAGAAAACGCACCGGCTGAAAACGCACAGTTGTGAACGCAGCCCATAGGAAATCATGTTAAAAGGGCTGTAGTATGTTTCTGCAAAACTGAAAACGCACTGCAAAACGCATAGATTTGAACCTAGCCTTGGGGCCGGTTCACACCACAGAAATGCAGTACAGATGCGTTTCTGCGTGCGAGTTTTTAATGCGTTTTTGGTACATTCCGGTGCGTTTTCAATGCTTTTTCAAGACACACCACATGCAGTTCCAGTGCATTTTTATTTTCTGCATCAAAACACATGGAAAGTAGGTTATATGGTTTCCAATGGCATAGTTCACACCAGGGCGGTCAGCTCCAAAAAAAAAAAGTAGAACATGTTGCATTTTTCCTGCACTGGACTGAAATGGAACGCTGTAAAATGCATGAAAAACGCACTGGAACGCATAAAAAAAACAAAACACAAAAAATGCATTGGACCCCAGCACAGTTAAAAAATAAATAAATAAATAACACAAGAAAAAATAGAAGAAAACACATCAAAAATGCAACAAAAACGCACTGGAACCCATAAAAAGTGATTAAAAACGCACATGCAGAAACAAATCAAGAACGGATCTGGAGTGTGTTTTTGTAGTGTGATGCGGCACTCAGTGTGGTTTTTTTTCCGCTCTTTTTTTTCCAATTCGTTTTTTTTTTTTTGCTGTAATGCGTTTTTGATGCATTTAGATGCCTTCTCGTGCATTTTGTATGCGTTTTGCCGTGTTCCAATACAGTTCTGTGCATTAAAAAATGATTGTTCTACCTTTTTTTCTCTGCACTGGAACGCACTGCAACTGACCGCACTGCTGTGAACTCGTCCGGCCATTGGAACCAATATAACCTACTGTCCATGTGTTTTCTATGCAGAATAAAAACGCACTGGACCGCATCTGGTGTGAACCGGCTCCATAATCTTTCATGCTTGCGAGATGTATTTTCCTGGTGCATTCATGGCAGCCTACGCATGGCAAGACAGCAACCATTTTCCATGGATAGGCACAGGGAAAGGAAGATTACGGAAAGGTAAGTATTCCATTTTTAATTTCCATTGCATGTTCTTCCGGGTTGTAATTCGTTTGTGGTGCGGTTTTTACTCCTACGATTTCTCTTGTATGAAAACATTACACATCAAGGCTCCGTTCACATCTCTGCTATTTGAAGATTTCCACAAACGCAGCACAGTTCATTTAACAACTTGACCCCCGGAAGATTTACCCCCCCCTTCGTGACCAGGCCATTTTTTGCGATACGGCCCTGTGTTACTTTGGCCACTTCAGCCCCAGACCATTTGACTGACCAAAGACCAGAGCACTTTTTGCGATTCGTCACTGCGTCGCTTTAACTGACAATTGCGCGGTCGTGCGACGTGGTTACCAAACAAAATTCACGTCCTTTTTTTCCCACAAATAGAGCTTTCTTTTGGTGGTATTTGATCACCTCTGCGGTTTTTATTTTTTGTCGCTATAAACAAAAATATAGCGACAATTTAAAAAAAAAAAGCAATATTTTTAACTTTTTGCTATAATAAATATCCCCCAAAAATATATATAAAAACATTTTTTTCCTCAGTTTGGACCAATACGTATTCTTCTACATATTTTTGGTAAAAAAAAAAAAAAATCGCAATAAGCGTTTATTGATTGGTTTGCACAAAAGTTATAGCGTTTACAAAATAGGGGATCGTTTTATGGCATTTTTATTAATATATATAATTTTTTACTTGTAATGGCGGCGATCAGCAATTTTATCGTGACTGCGACATTATGGCGGACACATCGGACACTTTTGATGCCATTTTGGGACCATTGTCATTGATACAGCGATCAGTGCTATAAAAATGCACTGATTACTGTGAAAATGACACTGGTAGTGAAGGGGTTAACCTATAGGGGCGCTGAAGGGGTTAAGTGTGTCCTAGGGAGTGATTCTAACTGTTAGGGGGCATGTCTACGAGTGACACGTCAATAATCGCTAGACATGTGCACTTTAGTTTTTTTGCTTTTTTCGGAAATTCGGGAAATTAGAAAAATTTGTTGTTTTCGTTTTTTTCGTTTTATTGCTTTTCTCAGAAATTCGGGAAATTCGAAAAGTTCGTTTTCGTTTTTTTGCTTTTTTCGAATTCCGAATCTTCGAATTTCCGAATTTCCAAAAAAACTAATAAAACAAAAAAACGAATTTTCGGAATTTCCGAAAAAAGCAAAAAAACGAATTTCCGATTTTCGGAAATTCGAAAATTCAACTTTCCAAATTTCCCATTTTCGAATTTTAGATTTTCGAATTTTCGAATCTCGAATTTTCCAAATTTCCAATTTTTCAATTTTCGAAATTCGGAAATTCGAAAATCCGAATTTCCGAAAATCCAAATTTCCGAACTTCAGAATTTTTCAATTTACGAATTTTCGTATTTCCGATTTTTTCAATTTTCGGATTTTTGGAAATCAGAAAATTTGTAAATTTAAAAATTCGGAAATTCGGAAATTTTGGAATTAACGAATTTCTCTAAATTCGTGAAAAACGAATTAGAAACTAAACAAATTGCACATGTCTAATCGCTGTTCCCGATGAGAGGGAGCAGATGATCAGTGACATTCGAACTTCCGAATTTTTCAATTTACGAATTTTCGTATTTCCGATTTTTTCAATTTTCGGATTTTTGGAAATCAGAAAATTTGTAAATTGAAAAATTCGTAAATTCGGAAATTTTGGAATTAACGAATTTCTCTAAATTCGTGAAAAACGAATTAGAAACTAAACAAATTGCACATGTCTAATAATCGCTGTTCCCGATGAGAGGGAGCAGATGATCAGTGACATGTCACTAGGAAGAACGGGGAGATGTTGTGTTTACACTGACATCTCCCCGTTCTTCAGCTCCATGACACGATCGCGGGACACCAGCGGACATCGAGTCCGCGGGTCCCGTGGGCACGGTCACGGAGCTCGCGGCAGGGTCGTGCGCGTGACCACACTGCGGCAAATTTAAAGGGACATACCTGTACGCCCATTTGCCTGTCCGTGCCATTCTGTCGACGTATATGTGTGTGCGCTGGTCCTTAAGTGATTAACTGATAATTGTGCGCTCGTGCAACACTGTATACAAATGAAATTTATGTCCTTTTTTCCCCACAAATAGAGCTTTCTTTTGGTGGTATTTGATCACCTCTGCGTTTTCTATTTTTTGCGCTATAAACAAAAAATAAGCAACAATTTTGAAGAAAAAAAAAATGTTTCACTTTCTGTTATGAAATATACCCAATAAAAAAAAAAAAATGAAAACAACTATTTTTTTCCTCAGTTTAGCGGATTTTCTAGTTTGCTACATATTTTTGGTAATGAAAATCGCAATAAGCGTTTATTGATTGCGCAAAAGTTATAGCGTCTACAAAATAGGGGTCGGATTAGGTGTGAAGTGAGCCTAAATCCATACCTCCCAACTTTTAAAAGTCCCACCGCGGGACATTCAGATCTCCCCTCTCCCCTGCTAACGAAAGTTGTTGAGCGGGGGGGTGCCGCCGAACACTGTTTTGTCCACCAATCGCGGGGGGGGGGGGGGGGCTTACCTGCTGGTTGCTGTTTCCTCCTCTTCATGCTTCCTGCTGTATGGGAAAAATGACACTCTCGCGGGACTGCGGGAAGGAGGAGCCTATGCGGATAAAACCCGCAGAATCCGTGCCAGTTGGGAGGTATGCTAAATCTTCCGGAGGTCTAGTGGTTAACCCCGTTTTTCTCAACTCCAGTCCTCAAGGCGCCCCAACAGGTCATGTTTTCAGGCTTTCCATTATTTTGCACAGGTGATTTGATCAGTTTCACTGCCTTAGTAATTATCACAGCCGTTTCATCTGAGGAAATCCTGAAAACATGACCTGTTGGGGCGCCTTGAGGACTGAAGTTGAGAAACACGGGGTTAACTTACAGGTAAGCGTTAATACAAGCTTACCTGGAGGTAAAGAAAAAAATGACTGCATTTACCACCCCTTTAGGAACCTTTGTTTGATTTTCCAATCATCAGTGGGGTCAAATGAACAATCGTTTTTGACCGCAGTGCCAGGAAGTTCGAAGAAGCAGGATGGAAAACTTTTCTCGATCAAACAAATTTTCGGACAGTGTATCTGCTTTTTAATTTAGAAATTACATTCATTTTAAAATTGAACGCTGACCCTAGGTTCACACTTGCGTTTGCAGGCCGCGTTTGCGTGGGTATGGCAGCCTATTCATTTCAATGGGCTGCCGTGCCTGCGTTTCCACAAAAAAAGGTGCATGCACCTTCTCAAAAACGTGGCCGCAGGGAAATCGCATGGTGCTTTTGACCATGCGATTTCCCTGTGGTTCCCGCACATGCACTGCGGTTTTACATGCATGGGGCTGCCATTCAGAATGAATGGCAGCCCCACGTGTTTCCGCAGAGTAGCGCGTTTTCACTGCGGGTGGTTGCAGGTGCGGAAATCGCTGCGATTCCTGCAAACACAAGCAGAAGTGTGAGCCTAGGGTAAAAGCAAGCAAGATTAATCCATTCATTTCTATTTATTGCTATGGCTCTATATAAATCCTGTATTATAATAATAATGTATCATTTTAATCACCTGTTGTCGCATTTGTCACGCATAGGGCTGCCCTACGAGTATGGTGCAAAAACACACGCAAACATGCAAAAATGCAGAGCGATTTTGCGCACATTTACAAAACGCAAAATGTGAATGCGGCATTTGGCCTTAATTACGCAGAAGGCGGTCATGATAAACAATTGAGCAGCGGTGTTTCTGCCTCCAACTACCACACGGTAATACATGTTGCCGCCATCATGGTGCAGCATGGCTAAAATGATTCCACAAGTCCTGTTTGGAATGCAGCACGCCAGACAAAACGCCAACTATTGCAGTGAGTGGGGCCACACCACAACCATGTGTACTGCGGCTTGGATCTCCAGGCTTCGTAGGGCTCATTCACATGAGCGGCAGGTCTTGCTATGTACAGCACCCTGCTGTCCCCTCTCAGGAGCCCTGATCTGCCTGCATTACATAGATAAGTACAGACACCCAGTGATGATGCCACTGGTTCTAAAATAGGTAGGTAGAAAATACAAGAACATTTTATTTAATCACTTGCTGACCTCCCTATAGCAGTTTTACCGCTACAGGGCGGCAGCTCTGCACAGGATCACATATATATATGTGATCACACACTTCCGCCTGCAGGGGGCGCACGGTGGGCCACTTCTGCTGTGATTCTTCACAGTAGAAGCTGATCTGCGGTTGCCGGGCACTCAGTGTCCTCTGGCACACCCGCCAATCGTTGGTAAACAACACAGAACGGGGATCTGCTTATTAGACATGTGCACTGCCGAACATTTTGTTAGTTTTCGTTTCATTTCGTTATTGTTTTTTTCATTTTTCGGGTCATTCGTTATGACCGAAATTCGCATATTCGAAAATTCGAAAATCCGAAAGAACAAAAATCCAAAATAATAATCTAATAATAACTGACTATTAAATTATAGGTATTGGAATTTGCTTTCAAATTTGGCTGTTAGTGAACAAATTTGGCTGTTAGTGAACGTAACGAATACGAATTTATCCGAAGTTACGAATTATCCAAAATAATTAATGCCGCATCTAAGCGAATGGAAAGTAACGAATCAATATTAATAAAAAATAATAGTAATAAAAGGTTTTATTATTATTTATTATTAATTTGAAAGGAAGACAAATTTGAAAGGAAATTCCAATGCCTATAATTTATTAGTTAGTAATAGTTATTATTATTAGTTTGTTTTTATTTAGGATTTTCGAATGTTTGGGTTTTCAAATTTTCATTCTTATTTTTGGATTTTCAAATTTTCGAATTTCTGAAATTTTTAATTTTCGAATTTCAAATTTCCGGATTTTTTAATTTTCGTTTCGGAAAGAATTGTTAAACGGGTTTTCATTAATTTGAATATTTCTGAATGAACAAATTTGTCGAATTTCGTCAAAAAACTAATTCGGAACAAAGCAAATTGCACATGTCTATTGCTTATGTGAACAAGGCAGAGTTCCATTCTGACAGGGGGGATGGGATGGATTATGTGTACCTGCAAAGCAGGGACTAGCATCCATCTCTTCCCCTAGAAAAAGCAGCACACATAGTACATATAAACACTGGCTAGGCACACATTTAACCCATTGATAGCCCTAGATGTTTAACCTCTTCTCAGCCAGTATCATTAGTAAAGTGAAAGTGCATTTTTTCAGCACCGATCACAGTATTCGTGTCAGAATGTCATCCACAATATCGCAGTCCTGCTATAAGTCGCTTATCGCCGACATTACTGGTATAAATAACAAAATCCATAAATATATACAATAGTTTGTAGACACTATAATGTTTGCGTAAACCAATCAATATACACTTATTGGGATTTTTTTAAGCAAAAACATGTAGCAGAATCCATATTGACCTAAATTTATGTTTTTTTTTATTGGATATGTTTTAAAGCAGAAAATAAAAAATAGTTTTTTTTTTTTTTTTAAATTGTTGTTTTTTGTTTATAGCTGAAAAAATAAAAACTCAGTAGTGATCAAATACCACCAAAAGAAAGCTATATTTGTGGGGAATTTTTTTTTATTTTTATTTGGGTACATCGTTATATGACCACACAATTGCCGTATCACAAAAAATGGCCCGGTAGGAAGGGGGGTAAATCTTCCAGAGGTGAAGTGGTAAAGTGTTAATTAGCACGTTGATGAGGCTGGGGAGGAGGAACTGGGGAAAGCAAAAAATAAGCAGATTAAACTTTATTTTCAATAAATTGTATTTAATTTGCTGCTGCTGTTAATCATTATAGGATTCTGCAATACATGAACACTCCTAATGTGCTGTGTGCAGACCTAATCTATAGTATACAGGTGTCTACTGTACACATTATGATGTCATCAGTTCTGGGTGTGGTCCTCCTGTAAACTAGACCTTCCAGATAAGACTGTTGCACTTTATTTAATAAGGCAAAGAAAGAGCAGTGTGTGAGGTGTGAGGACACAATATTTTTAATAAAGGATCAGTACTTTCATCAGTCATTTTTTATGGGGGGGTGGGGGCTTATGTTTCACCTAGCTGTCCTCCAAGAGGAAGAGGAGCAAGGAAGTGGTTGCCCACTTTTTTTGCAAAATAAACAAAAAAAGAGAAAACTTTTAAAAAAACGGAAAATTTATATCAAATACTTACCGTAATTTTCCTTTCCTGATGGACTCCATGGCAGCCTACGTGTGGGTTAATCCCGCCCCTCATACCTCATAGGACCCTTCTCCCATAAATCTTTGCTCTGGGCCAGAGGCCGTGTTCCATAATTTAGCCTACTCCAGCCACTGGGAGGGAACTCCTGCTGCCATGGAGTCCATCAGGAAAGGAAAATTACGGTAAGTATTTGATATAAATTTTCTGTTTTCCTGACAGACTCCATGGCAGCCTACGTGTGGGAAATAACTAGCCATACACACCCGGGTGGGCAGAGTGCTGGACAAAAGAAAAAAGGTTTAATTGGCACCATCAACAGACAAGATACGTAAACCACTACGCAGTAGTGTGCCATAAACGTGTTAATTGAAGACCACAAGGCCACCTTGCAAATAACTTCTGGAGGCACGTGACGTGATGCCGCCCATGATGAAGACACTTCTAGTTGAGTGAGCAGTCACCGCTTCTGGAGGCGCCAAGCCCTTGGCTTTATAGGCCCACTGAATGGCCTGAACAATCCATGCTCCGATAGATCTGGAAGAGGCACGCATTCCCTTATACTTCCTGTGAAAAGAACGAGCAGGTGGTCGGTCTGACGGAAAGAAGCTGTAGCTTCAAGATACTGACTCAGAGCTTTTCCAACATCCAAGGGATAATAACTGGAATCCTCGGTAGATCTGAACGTTGGAAGAGCAATCTCCTGATTGTCATGAAACACAGATGCCACTTTGGGGTTTGAACCCAACATAGGAATTAAAAAGTTTAGAAATGGCCCCTTGCATCCCTGAGAGCTGATTTCAGAGACTCTTGGCTGATGTTATAGCCACCAAGAAGACAACTATTAGAGAGAGTCATTTGACAGAAGATTGATCTTCATGTTCCAACTCTCTACCTAAGAAAAAATCCAGGACAAGGAGAAGATCCCAATTAGAAAAACTTGGCTCTGAGGTCTGAGCCTTATTGCTCCTCTGAAAAACTACTGAGTAAGAGGGTGTCTAGCCCAGGAAACACCCGTAAATGCAGAGATTACAGCGATTTGGACTCGCAGCGAGCTGACAGACAATGAGAGATCCAATCCTGATTGTAAGAAGCCCAGGAAATCATGTATCTTTGGGTTATTGCAAGAACCTGCAGTGGAAGAGGTGTAGTCTGAAAACTTTTTCCAAATCCTCTGGTAGACCCTGTTGGTGCCTGTTCTTCTGGCATTTAATATTGTGGAGATGGCCCTACTTGGACAGCCTAGGGCCTCCAACCTTCCCCTCTCAAGAACCAGATCATCAGATGTAGATGGGTCGGGCATGGATGTAGAAATGCCCCTTGTGATAGGAGATCTGGTCTGGAGGGTAGAGGAACTGGGTCCCGGAAGCTGAGTTGCATCAGCAGTGGAAACCATGGCTTGTTTGGCCAGTACGGGACTATTGCCACTATCTCTGCTTCTTCCATCCTGAGCCTCGACAAAAAACGGAGAATGACAGGAACCGGGGGAAAGGCATAGGCCCTGTGGAACCGCCAATGGTCTGTCAGAGCATCTACCCAAAAGCCTGGGGATACCAAGACCTTGTGTAGTATCTCACTAGTCTGAAGTTGCATGGGGAGGCAAACAAGTCTACTTCCGGAATGACTCCCAGGGACAGGACCCACCTGAAGACTTCGGGGGGAAGTCCACTCGTTGTCCAGAGAAACTCTCAACAGAAAATCTGCCTGAACATTCTGGACTCCAGGGAGATAGACAGCTGTCAGGTTGGCCAGGTTTTTCTGGACCCAGATCATGATGGGCTCTATTTCCTTTGACAGGGAGAGACTGGGAGTACCCCCTGTCTCTTGATGTATGCGACTGCCGTTGTGTTGTCCAGTCTTAGGAGGTCTCCTGCTGTTAAGTGGTGAAAGGCCTGCAGAGCGCAGAACGCTGCCCGGAGTTCCAGAACATTGGAGACTATCCTGTGAGAGAGAAAATTCCATATGCCTTGGGCTACTTCTGTCAGCCCCTGTTGCTGGCATCTGTAGTGATGGTGACCCAAGACACAGGTGCGATGGAGTGACAATTGAGGAGGTTCCTCTGTTGTAGCCACCAAGGAAAGCTCTCCCGCATGGATGAGGTTATTTGGATAAAGTGATCCCGAAGCCCTGGATTATACTGCTGGAGGAAACCCTTCTGGAAGGGCCGCATTTTCCACTGAGCCCACTTTACCATGGGTGTTGTTGCCACCATGGTACCAATGATCTTTAGGCATTGAGAGGCTTGGAGATGAGGACGACATTGCAAGCCAAACTCTGTCCCGGATCACTGGGATTTTTCCAGGGGTAACAAGATGGTGCTCTTGATAGCGTTGAAGTGTGCCCCGAGGAATACCAGGGACTGCATAGGATCCAGATGGCTCTTTTCCAGATTCAGAAGCCAACCAAACTCGAGTAGAGTGGAGATGACCTGGGATCTGTGGATTAGCAACTGCTCCTTGTCCCGAGACAACAGCAGGTCGTCTAGATAGTGATAGACGGACACCTCTGGTCCTGATCAGAGCCACGACAGCCAACAAGTTTTGAAAACACACGAGGCGATGTAAGCCCGAAGGGGAGACAGGTGAACTGCAGACGGATTTAATCGACAGCAAAGCGAAGGTATTTCTGGAATTCTGACGCTATCGGAACATGGAAGTAGGCGTCCTTCAGGTCTATAGAGACAAGCCAATCGCCTGGTTGGATTGCTTGACTGATCATGAGTAGTGTCTCCATCTTGAACTTCTCCTTCTAGATAAAATAATTCAAGTGGGTTAGGTCTATAACTGGCCTCCAGGAGACGTTTTTCTTCAACACCATGAAGAGGAGCGAGTAGACCCCTTAAAACCTTTTGTCATCTGGAACTGGAATTGCAGCGCCCTGAGCCACAAGAGAGACAGGAGAATTCGCTTTTTCTCTTCCGAGAGAGGCAAGGATGCCGACTCGCTCTGTTTTAGGCAGGTGAAATATCATAAAGACTTAGGGGATTCTTGTCCACCGGAAGATGCCCCTTTTGAAAACTTCTGGCCTGAAGGCTGTTTTTTTCTTCCAGGTCTTCTTGAACTCACGGCCAGGCCTATAGTAGCGAGCATTCCTTGCTCGATCTGAACTTTGCCTGGGCTGTGTTCTCTTCTGGTTTAGCAGACGGCGATCCTGGGAAAGGAACCCCGACTTGCCCCCTGTGGCACGGGTGATGGCACTGTCCGATATGTTCCCAAAGAGGGACGAACCCCCAAATGGAATCCTGCACCATGCCTGCTTGGAGGCAGGGTCAGCTACCCATGGGCGCAGCCACAAGGCACGCTTAGCCGTGACAGATGTCAGCATGATCCGAGCCACCAGGCGAATTATGTCTAGGGAAGCCCCACGAGAAAAGCCAACGTCAACCTTAGCCCATGAATAGGTGAGCTCCTGGCCAGTTCTTCCGAGATGCTCCTCAGAGAAGCATCTACGTCGTCTGTCCAGACTTCCATCGCTTTAGAAAGGGCTGCGAGAGCTAGAGCTGGTTTGCAGGTCATACCCGCTGTAATGTAGATCCGCTTGAGGTCGGTATAAATTTTCCACTCCAGGCAATTCCTAAAGGAAACAGTATCCTCCAATGGGAGTGTGACGTGCCTCACCATCCTCATTAGGGCTGAGTCAATGAGAGGAGCCGACTCCAGGTGTTTTACATCCTTGCTTTTAAATGGGTACATTTTGATACCTTCATTAACAGGCAATTCTTCCTTTCAACACCACCCCATTCGTCGGTATTTATTGCGCTGAGTTCACCCAAAAAGGAGAAATTAGGGTGTTCTTTTTTGAGGTGTTTAAAATATTTCCTCTGTTTGGAGGGTGCCTCCACTGGCTCTTCCATCTCAAAGCTTCTTTGACAGATTTTGACCAGCTGTGGTACTAGGGCAAATTCAAAACCTGCACCAGGGTCATCTACCTCCACCTCACTGTCTGAGGCTTCAATTGAGGAATAGCTCGGCTGTGAAGGGCCTGGAGCCTTGAGATCATCCCTAATAGGGACTGACATAGTGTCGCCAGCAGGGTTGTGGGTATGACCAGAATCCCCTTTACTCAGGGACTCATGGACCACCTTTCTGACCAGTGCTTCCACTTGTTGGTCTCCACCCTCTCTTTCTTATGCGACTTTAGAAAAGCATCGCTTGCAGAGCAATTTGCCTTTAGGAACCTGGGCCCCGCATACCCAGCAGGCTTTCCTCACAGAGCGGCTGGAGTGGCGGTGAGAGTGACGCCCAGAGGTGGTTTTAGACTCCTATCTGTGGTACCTAGATCTAAAGGAAGATCTGACGTCTGGACCTTGAAGAGGAGTGACAACGTTGAGACCTAGGACGGTCTTTGCCGTGCTTTGGTGTTCAGACCTAGAAGAGCTGAGTGAAAAAGAAAGGGTTAAGAGCTCCTGAATGAGTGAACCCAAGCATCACAGGTAGAAAAGAAATTAATCCTACCTGCAGCGCAAGGGTTGGCCACAAGAGGGCGGTGACAGATCCATGGCAAGGCAGTTTGAAAGTGAAATGAATCATTAAAGCGTTATGAGAAACAGGAGTGACAACAGGCATGAGACAGCACATAATAAAACATAGCCAGCACCCAGGGAGCCTGCAGCAAACAATTTACCTTGTAAACCAGAGCCCAGTGCCTGGGTAAATACCGCATAAGCCTGCAAGTCATTCCAAGTAATAGCTGCTTTGACAGCTATTTAAATCTGCCACCGTAAACGATGTCACCGCCCCATAGCGGTTGCCATCCGGTGGCGGCCAATCGCATGCGCGACCGCCGCCGCCATTTTGGCAAAACTGCGCCTGCACGAACCAAGCACGGAATCTTTGTTCGCGGCTTGCGGATGCGCAGCGACTTCCTGAAACGGCGAGCTGGAACGCAGCTGCGCTCCAGCCGCCGTGGCCACTCACTGGAGCTTGATAGAAAATAAGGAGACACACAAAACACAGAGATACGGCTGCCATATAAAAGGAATATCTTTGTACATTACCACCACCACGGCACGATCCGGACCAGAACCTGGGACTGGGGAGCTGTTCGCTCGACCCACCGCACGATCGGGCATTTACAAAGCCTCCCGCTAATAGCTGGGACGTTTGGCCATATTGCCGCTTGCCTGCCAATGGCCAGGTTAGTAAGCTCTTCATGGTATCACATCATATCGCCCATGTCCACCTGCTAATAGCTAGGATTGCTGGACTGCAGAGAGGATCACCGCTAACCACCAACGTATCGCCGTGCACACCGCCAGGCCTGGATTACAGAAAAACTTCATGAAAAGGTAAGACTATATCTTGGTCCTAGGAGGAGGACAAAAAAAGGAACACGGCCTCTGGCCCAGAGCAAAGATTTATGGGAGAAGGGTCCTATGAGGTATGAGGGGCGGGATTAACCCACACGTAGGCTGCCATGGAGTCTGTCAGGAAAAAGTTTTTTTCCGTTTCTGTTATAAAATTTTGCAAATAAATCATCTTTCTTCATAAATTTAGGACAAAATATATTCTGCTACAATTCTTTGGTGAAAATACCCAAATCAGTGTATGTTATTTAGTCTGTAGAAAAGTTAGAGTCTACAAACTATGGTATACAGTGGGGAGAACAAGTATTTGACACACTGCCGATTTTGCAGGTTTTCCTACTTACAAAGCATGTAGAGGTCTGTAATTTTTATCATATGTACTCTTCAACTGTGAGAGACGGAATCTAAAACAAAAATCCAGAAAATCACTGTCAGGTCACCTGAGGCCAGGTGACAGATGCACTCCATTGGAGTCAGGAGTGCACTGCTAAGGTCGTGGACCCTAGGACTGACTGCTGGGAGGTTCAGGCAGGCAGGTCCACTGGAGCACCAACACGGATCCCACAGGGAGCTAGAGCATAGATTCCCCAGGACGCAGAGTCTAAGATCCAGCAGGTGTTCACCAGAGCCTCTAGTGGTGAGGATGGACTGCGCTGCAACTGGCTCCAGGTCGCGGCCCCCAGGGTCTCCCAGTGTCAGGGTCACCTGTGGCCAGGTGACAGATGCACACCGTAGGGGGACAGGAGTGCACCGCGAGGTAGTGAACCCTATGGCTGGCTTCTGCGGATAGGAAACTGGGTTGTTGTGGAAAGCGGGACCAGAGGAGCACAACCGGGATCCTATAGGAAGCTAGAGCCAAGATTCCCCAGGGCGCGGAGTCTAAGACCCAGCTGGTCTTCTCCAGGGCCTCTAGTGGTGAGGATGTTACGCTGCAGGCTGGGACCAGGTCGCGGCCCCTGGAGTTTCCTAGCTCACGCCCCGTAGTATAAGGGGAAGCAGCAGCACACGATAGAGAGAACCGAATAACAAGCCGAAGGTCAGGGGCCACAAGCAGACAAGGATAACGAAGAACGAGCCGAAGGTCAAGGGTCACGAGCAGACAGGGATGGTCGGGGACAAGCCAATAACGTAACAGAGAGACAGACGTAGCACACGGCAGGCAGGAACCCAAACACACAATGCCTAACAAACACGTTGATCAGCAAAGCAGGCTTGCAGTGCACAGGTTAATATAGTGTTCAGTGATAGGGCCTGGGGTGGAGTCAGGCTGGGAGGAGATTATAAAGGAAGCCAGGTGAAGGAGGTCTGGTCTCTAGATGAACACATGAGGAGGAAGGTAAGATGGCAGACAGACATTAATGCATATCCATGACAGTACCCTCCCTCTTACGAGGCCTCCCCCTTCCCCGCCTGGGCCCAGGTTTAGAGGGAAACTTCAGATGAAACTCCTTTAACAGACGAGGTGCAAAGACCTCAGATGCAGTGATCCAAGACCTCTCCTCAGGACCAAACCCTTTCCAATGAACGAGGTACTGAAGAACGCCTTTACAGAGTCGGGAGTCCAGAATTTGACTGATCTCGTACTCCTGATTATCCTCCGAGACAGGCGCCACGGTAGGAAGAGGACGAGAGAATTTATTGAGGACTAAAGGCTTTAGAAGAGCAACATGAAAGGAGTTAGTGATTTTAAGGCTCTTAGGAATCTGGAGTTTGAAACAAACCGGATTCAGTTTAGCAGTTACCGTGTATGGACCGATGAATCGTGGAGCAAACTTCAGAGAAGGAACTCGGAGCTTGATGTTCCTGGTAGAGAGCCAGACTTTGTCCCCTGGCTGAAGAGAAGGCGGTTTACGCCTGCGGCGGTCGGCAAAGCCTTTGAATTTTTCAGCAGCTGCCCGGAGGGAATCATGAACGTGACCCCAAACGGAATTGAGAGACTCCTGAACCGAAGCCAAAGCTGGAATGTCTGGAGAACAGATCATAGGAAGAGGAAGTTGAGGGTGTTTTCCATAAACTGTGAAAAAGGGTGTCTTCTGCGAACTGGTATTCACATGATTGTTATGGGAGAATTCTGCCCACGGGAGTAGAGAGGACCAATCGTCATGGTGAGAAGACACAAAGGTGCGAAGAAAGACCTCTAACTCCTGATTAACCCTCTCAGTCTGTCCATTGGATTGGGGATGGTAAGAAGAAGAAAAATCCAAGACAATATTGAGGGATTTGCAAAAGGCTCTCCAAAAACGAGACGTGAATTGGACTCCCCTGTCGGAAACAATATGAGAAGGGACCCCATGTAGGCGGAGAATTTCTCGAATGAAAATGGGAACCAAGGCAGGGGCAGAAGGAAGACCAGGAAGAGGAACAAAATGAGCCATCTTGGAGAATCGATCGATTACCACCCAAATGACTGTATTATTCTCAGACAGTGGGAGATCGGTGATAAAATCCATGGCAATATGGGCCCAGGGTTCCTTAGGAATAGGCAAGGGCATGAGGAGACCAGCAGGAGCTTGTGTGGAGGATTTGGACTGAGCACAGACATGACAAGCTTTAACGTAGTCTTTGACGTCTGAGCGGAGATTAGGCCACCAGTAGTGACGACTGATGAGTAGGAAGGATCGGAGGAATCCAGAATGCCCTGCCACCTTGGAATCATGTCCCCAACGAAGGATCTTAGCTCTTAGCTCAGTGGGGACAAAGGTCTTACCAGGCGGAATTTTAGACTTCAGGGTGGTAGAGTGGGCAACAATGCATGAGGTGGGAATGATCGGCTCAGGTTCAGGGGCGGACTCCTCGTCCAAAGTGTCAAATGACCTAGAGAGCGCATCAGCCCGACCGTTGCAGGAACCAGGTTTGTAGGTAATCGTGAAATTAAAACGGGCAAAGAAGAGACTCCACCTGGCCTGTCTAGGATTCAGACGTTTAGCATTCTGTAGATACTGTAAATTCTTGTGATCGGTAAAGATCGTTATGGAGTGAGGGGAACCCTCCAAGAGATGACGCCACTCCTCTAACGCCAATTTAATTGCGAGAAGTTCCCGATCACCGATGGCATAATTCCTCTCTGCCTGAGAAAATTTTTTGGAGAAGAACGCACATGGTTGGCGTCTCTTCTCAAAGATTTGAAGAAGCACAGCTCCCACCCCCATTGAGGAAGCGTCCACTTCAATAAAAAATGCATTCCCAGGATTTGGTCTCCTCAAGAGGGGGCCAGAAACAAAGGCCTGTTTCAGGTTGTGAAATGCAGAGACAGCTTCGGGAGGCCAGTCTCTGGCATTCACACCCTTCTTGGTCAAAGCGATAATAGGCGCGGCAATGGAAGAGTAATTCCTTATGAACTGCCTATAATAATTAGTGAAGCCAAGAAAGCGCTGTGTGGCCTTGAGGCTAGCAGGAAGAGGCCAGTTGGTGATAGCCAAGACCTTCCCAGGGTCCATACGAAGCCCCGAACATGAGACAAAGCACCCCAAAAACAGGACCTCAGAACATTCAAAGGAACATTTCTCCAGCTTGGCATAGAGATTGTTCTCTCTAAGACGTTGAAGTACAGTGCGGACATGGTTTCTGTGGACGAGCAGATTTTCAGAAAAGATCAGAATGTCATCCAGATAGATGACAACAAACTGGTACAGCAGATCTCTGAAGATTTCATTGACAAAGTTTTGAAACACGGCTGGAGCATTACACAGACCAAAAGGCATCACCAGATATTCGTAATGCCCGTCTCTAGTGTTAAATGCAGTCTTCCATTCGTCACCCTCCCGTATTCGAATGAGATTGTACGCGCCTCTGAGATCCAACTTGGTGAAAATGGAGGCACCCTTCAACCTATCGAATAGCTCAGATATTAAGGGTAAGGGGTATCGATTTTTAATAGTAACCGCATTTAAACCCCGATAATCGATGCAGGGTCTTAAGGTACCATCCTTTTTGGCAACAAAAAAGAACCCTGCCCCTGCAGGCGATGAGGATTTCCGGATGAACCCTCTCTCCAGATTCTCTGCTACATACTCCGACATGGCCTGGGTCTCTGGGATGGACAGAGGGTAGGTACGACCCCTGGGTAGAGTTGCTCCGGGGACAAGATCAATAGCACAGTCAAAAGACCTGTGGGGAGGAAGCACCTCAGCTGATTTTTTACAGAACACATCCCGGTAATCGCTGTATGCGGCGGGAAGATCAGAAGAAACAGAAGTGGCAGCAACCGGAAGACTCTCCTTGGGGGTCACCTTGAGAAGACACGACGAGAAACATGAGGAACCCCAGGCCAGGATCTGCCCAGAGACCCAGTCCACATGTGGAGAGTGGAGCTGTAGCCAAGGGAGGCCCAATACAACTGGGGTAGAGGCCTTGGGTAGAATAAGAAAGGATATCCACTCCTGGTGGAGAATCCCTACCGACATCCTAATGGGTAGCGTCTGGAAGCGAATAGGGCCCCCTGGGAGAACAGTGCCATCAATTGCCGAGACTACCAATGGGGTAGTGAGAGGTGAAAGGGTAAGCTTCATAGAAGAAGCAGTTCTCCAATCCATGAAATTGCCGGCAGCCCCGGAATCCAGGTATGCAAGGGTTGACTGAGGAGAAGTGCCTACATGAAGGGACACCGGCAAGAGCAGGCGAGAAGGTGATGTTTCTGGGTCCAATACTCCACCTTCCAAATGTATTAGACCCGAGCGTTTCCCGGACGAAGCGAGCAGGAGTCACGAAAATGACCCTTGCCCCCACAATAGAGGCACAAGCCCAGAGTTCTGCGCCTAGCACGTTCTTCGGGGGTTAGTCTGGTCCGGCCCAGCTGCATAGGTTCTTCAGCAGGTAGAGGATGCTCCACGGAATGAAGGGAGGGGAGCTCAGACTGGCTAGGACCCAGAGAGTGCTGGCGTCTTTTTTCTAAGGACCTCTCTTGAAAACGAATGTCGATCTGGTTGCATAATGAAATTACATCGTCCAGACCGACGGGAATGGCTCTTCCCGCTAATTCGTCTTTCACTCGGTCAGAGAGGCCATGTAAAAAGGTAGCGACCAGGGCCTCATTATTCCAGCTCAATTCAGCTGTGTGGATACGGAACTGAAGAGCATATTGCCCCACTGAACTAGATTCTTGGCGAAGACGTAAGACAGCACTAGCCGCTGAAGAAGCCCGAGCCGGCTCTTCGAAGATATTACGAAAGAGCTTCAAGAATTCGGACAGACTGGAAACCACCGGATCGTTCCTCTCCCACAGGGGGGCAGCCCAGGCCAAAGCTTCACCGGAGAGGAGGGAAATGATATAGGCTACCTTAGCCCGGTCAGATAGGAAGCTTTGAGGCTGAAGCTCAAAATGAATAGTGCATTGGCTGAGAAACCCCCTGCAGGCCTTGGAGTCCCCAGAGAAACGGAACGGAGCTGGCAATCTTAGTGAGTGTGAGGCTGCGACTGGTGCGATAGGTACAGCCGCTGGTTGTACTTGGGGTTGCGGATTCGGGGTTCCCAAGGAGACCTGAAGCTGCTCGAATCGAGAAGCCAGATCCTGGAGGAATCGCATCACCTGGGTCTGATTTGATTCCTGGGTCTCAAGTCTGCGAACTATGCCCTGCAATGGATCATCCGCGGGAAGCGGGATGTCAGCCGGGTTCATGGCTGATCAAACTGTCAGGGTCACCTGTGGCCAGGTGACAGATGCACACCGTAGGGGGACAGGAGTGCACCGCGAGGTAGTGAACCCTATGGCTGGCTTCTGCGGATAGGAAACTGGGTTGTTGTGGAAAGCGGGACCAGAGGAGCACAACCGGGATCCTATAGGAAGCTAGAGCCAAGATTCCCCAGGGCGCGGAGTCTAAGACCCAGCTGGTCTTCTCCAGGGCCTCTAGTGGTGAGGATGTTACGCTGCAGGCTGGGACCAGGTCGCGGCCCCTGGAGTTTCCTAGCTCACGCCCCGTAGGATAAGGGGAAGCAGCAGCACACGATAGAGAGAACCGAATAACAAGCCGAAGGTCAGGGGCCACAAGCAGACAAGGATAACGAAGAACGAGCCGAAGGTCAAGGGTCACGAGCAGACAGGGATGGTCGGGGACAAGCCAATAACGTAACAGAGAGACAGACGTAGCACACGGCAGGCAGGAACCCAAACACACAATGCCTAACAAACACGTTGATCAGCAAAGCAGGCTTGCAGTGCACAGGTTAATATAGTGTTCAGTGATAGGGCCTGGGGTGGAGTCAGGCTGGGAGGAGATTATAAAGGAAGCCAGGTGAAGGAGGTCTGGTCTCTAGATGAACACATGAGGAGGAAGGTAAGATGGCAGACAGACATTAATGCATATCCATGACACCCAGCTCACGCTCACGGTAGACTACAGGGAGGTAGAGTAGAAGCAGCAGACTGTGAAAACAAAGGATAGTCAGGGGATAGCCAAAGGTCGGGGCAACAATCAGGTAAGGAGAGTCAGGAGATAGCCAAAAGTTGGGGTAACAAGCAGGTAAGCATAGTCGAGAACTAGCCAAAATCGATAACTGGAATCAGACGTAGAAGACACAGCAAGTCACACATGAAAGCTAAACACACAATATTGATCAGCAGGGCTGGCTTGCAGTGCACAGGTTAATATAGAGTTCTCTGATAGGGCCTGGGGTGGAGCCATGCTTTGAGGAGAGATTACTTAAGCAGCCAGGTGAGAGCCTCTAAAGGTGAACATATGGAGGAGAGGTAAGCTGACAGACAAACATTACTGCATATCCATGACAATCACATTGTATGATTTTTAAATAATTAATTTGCATTTTATTGCATGACATAAGTATTTGATCACCTACCAACCAGTAAGAATTCCGGCTCTCACAGACCTGTTATTTTTTCTTTAAGAAGCCCTCCTGTTCTCCACTCATTACCTGTATTAACTGCACCTGTTTGAACTTGTTACCTGTATAAAAGACACTTGTCCACACACTCAATCGAACAGACTCCAACCTCTCCACAATGGCCAAGACCAGAGAGCTGTGTAAGGACATCAGGGATAAAATTGTAGACCTGCACAAGGCTGGGATGGACTACAGGACAATAGGCAAGCAGCTTGGTGAGAGGGCAACAACTGTTGGCGCAATTATTAGAAAATGGAAGAAGTTCAAGATGACGGTCAACCTCCCTCGGTCTGGGGCTCCATGCAAGATCTCACCTCGTGGGGCATTAATGATCATGAGAAAGTTGAGGGATCAGCCCAGAACTACACGGAAGGACCTGGTCAATGACCTGAAGAGAGCTGGGACCACAGTCTCAAAGAAAACCATTAGTAACACACTACGCTGTCATGGATTCAAATCCTGCAGCGCATGCAAGGTCACCCTGCTCAAGCCAGCGCATGTCCAGGCCCGTCTGAAGTTTACCAATGACCATCTGGATGATCCAGAGGAGGAATGGGAGAGGGTCATGTGGTCTGATGAGACAAAAATAGAGCTTTTTGGTCTAAACTCCACTCACCGTGTTTGAAGGAAGAAGGATGAGTACAACCCCAAGAACACCATCCCAACCGTGAAGCATGGAGGTGGAAACATAATTCTTTGGGGATGCTTTTCTGGAAAGGGGACAGGCCGACTGCACCATATTGAGGGGAGGATGGATGGGGCCATGTATCGCAAGATCTTGGCCAACAACCTCCTTCCCTCAGTAAGAGCATTGAAGATGGGTCATGGCTGGGTCTTCCAGCATGACAACGACCCGAAACAAACAGCCAGGACAACTAAGGAGTGGCTCCATAAGAAGCATCTCAAGGTCCTGGAGTGGCCTAGCCAGTCTCCAGACCTGAACCCAATAGAAAATCTTTGGAGGGAGCTGAAAGTCCGTATTGCCCAACGACAGCCCCGAAACCTGAAGGATCTGGAGAAGGTCTGTATGGAGGAGTGGGCCAAAATCCCTGCTGTAGTGTGTGAAAACCTGGTCAAGAACTACAGGAAACGTATGATCTCTGTAATTGCAAACAAAGGTTTCTGTACCAAATATTAAGTTCTGCTTTTCTGATGTATCAAATACTTATGTCATGCAATAAAATGCTAATTAATTACTTAAAAATCATACAATAGGATTTTCAGGATTTTTGTTTTAGATTCAGTCTCTCACAGTTGAAGAGTACTTATGATAAAAATTACAGACCTCTCCATGCTTTGTAAGTAGGAAAACCTGCAAAATCAGCAGTGTATCAAATACTTGTTCTCCCCACTGTACATCTGAAAATTTATCAATCCTGATTTACTGACGACCTCATTTCTTGAGGCCTGAAAATGTCAGGACAGTATAAATATCCCCCCAATGACCCCTTTTTGGAAAGTAGAGAGTCCAAGGTATTTAGTAAGAGGCATGGCAAGTTTTTTGAAGTTGTAATTCTTTGTCACAATTTTTTGGAAAATAAAGGAATAAAAAACATATTTTTTTTTGCAATTTTTTACATAATGCCACCAGTGCAGTACAGCGTCATCGGACGACTGGTGTGGAGGTGATCAGGGAGACTGACTGTGAAAGTATGTAAAAAAATTCAAAACATTTTTTATTATTATTTTTAAAAAAAATTACAGTGACTAGAGCAGTACAGTTTTACCATAGTAACACTTTACTATTCTGGGGAGGTGATCAGGATTTTTTTTTTACACACTATGATTGCTTATAACTGTGCATTTTACAGTTATAGGCAACCATTTTTTTCTGAATGAAAACTACTCATTCAGTGTTTTTTATTGTAAAGAATTGTGATTGGCCCAGTCTGTACCATGTGATGACTGTGACCAATCACAGAGCTCATTACAATAGTAAACAATGAAAGGCATGTAACAAAGCCTTTCATTGTGTACAACTGTCATACGATCTGCTGTGATTGGCCACAGGAATCACATGGTACCAGTACAGTGATCTGCCATGGGCCGTGTCGGGTGGACACGGTGGGTGACAGATTGCGCAGGAGCACGGCCCGATTCTGGGAGGACATCATATGACGCCATTTACTTCAATGTGGTGCCTTATGCGCGTTTGTCACCCAAAATAAGCTTTTGTTCCTTTTTGAGCAACAGGCTTAAAAGCATGCCTTTTGCTGCGATTGCCACCTGATTTTGTCACGCAACAATCACGACAGAATTGCACCACGTTTGGGGTGCCATTATGAATGATGGCACTCAAACGTGTAGTGCGCATTTTGCCTCGATCACAAGTACTCGTGAAAATGCTCCCAACACCGAAACCGATACTTTTCAGTGCGATTTGCGTCAATACAAAATAAGTGGCGCAAATCGAACTGCAAAGAATCGCATAAGATTTAAACAGGAATGCGGTGCAATTCCTGTCCGAATCGCATTGCGATTTCCCCTACCGCTCCTGTATAGAAAGGGAAAAGCAACATCTAGTCTGCAGTTTATTAAAAATTGAAGATCTCACGCTCAGTAGAGTTCAAATGCAAAATCTGCATAGGTGTCCCGGTCCCATCAATGATAGAAAATCACGGCCGCTGGAGGTGCTCACAGGGCTGGAGGAGATGTACAGGAGGTCCGGTCTGCCCCCAAACTGACATCACTTCCGTCCTATACCCACAGGGGTACCGGGACTTCTCCTCCAGTGATTTTCTATCATCGGCGGGGCCGGGACTCCTATGCAGATTTTGCATTTGACCCAATATGTATTAATGTGAGTTCTAACTTTTTTTATTAAACTGCCCACTAGATGGCGCTTTATTCTTTCTATACACACACACAGGAGCGGTGGGGGAAATTGACTTCAACAATAATTCAGACAGGAATCGCACCACATTCCTGTTCAAATCGAATGCGATTGCAGTGCGATTTGCGCCTATTTATTTTGTATTGACGCAAATCGCGACGCAAAGTATCGGTACTCGGTATCGGTGTAACCCTATCAAATAAGCGTCATTAAACCATTAGCTGCCTTAATGGGCACTCAAATTTCTTTGCACGTCTAGAGCCCTTAGGTGTATTCAAATATCCAGGTTCTGATATAAAAACAAACATCTTTTTTTTAATACAATCTTAAAACAAACATACAGTATTTATTTATACAATATCACAGCAAACATTAAAGACCAAAAAACAAACACAGGTGCAGCTCTGCATTCACATCTGTATACTTCTTCCAAAACTAGGGTTGCATCGATACCCTTTTTTTTATCGGTGAGTACGAGTACCGATACTTTGTGGTCAAATCGCACTGCAAAGAATCGCATGCAATTTGAGCAGGAGTGCGAATCATGACCAAATCGCATGCGGTTTCCCGCCCCTGTATTAAGACAAAAAGGAGAGAGAGAGCGCACGGGCTCCAAGTGCAGGAAACGTATCACTCGCTGACCAGCCCTTTTCTGTAACTTTTTGTTTACAAGTTTAAATGAGTATTTTGTTGCTAGAAAATTACCCCAAACATCATATATATATTTTTTAGCAGAGACCTTAGAGAGTCACACAGCATTTGCGCATCGGTCTTTCAAACGCAATTTTTTTGGGGAAAAATATATATTTTATGAATTCGAAAAATTAAACACAATAGTTACCCTAATTGTTTTGTATAATGTGAAAGTTGATGTTACGCAGAGTATATAGATACCTAACATGTCATGCTTTAAAATTGCGCACACTCGTGGAATGGCGACAAACTATCGCACCTAAAAAATCTTCATAGGTGACGCTTTAAATTTTTCAATTTTACAGGTTACCGGTTTAGAGGTACAGAGAAGGTCTAGGGCTAGAATTATTGCTCTCGCTCTAACGATCGCGGTGATACCTCACATGTGTGGTTTGAACACTGTTCACATATTCGGGCCTGACTTACGTGTACATTCGCTTCTGCGCATGAGCACCGAGGGATGGGGCGCTTTCAATTTTTTTTTCTTACTTATTTTACTTGTTATTTATTTAATTTTTTACACTGTCCCTTTATTTATTTATTTTTTATTACTTTTATTTCTATTACAAGGAATGTAAACGTCCATTGTAATAGAAATAAGCATGACAGGTCCTCTTTATTGGGAGATCTGGGGTCAAAAAGACTCCAAATCTCTTCTTTACCTTTAAAAGTAAAAGAAAACTTAAAAAAAATATATATAATAATTTCTTTATGCCTGAGAACAGGAAGTGACATTGGAGGTCGCTACAGTCCTCCAAGGGCTTAGAGCCAAGAAGAGACCATCTTGCCCTCACTCGACTTCCTGCCCAGCAAACGGCTGAAAAACAACCCCACAACATAATCCCCCCCCCCCCTCACCAAATGATTTGGACCAGTGCACAAAGCAAGGTCCACAAAGACATGAATGAGTGAGTTTGGGGTGGAGGAACTTGACTGGCCTGCACAGAGTCCTGACCTCAACCCAAAAGAACACCTTTGGGATGAATTAGAGCGGAGACTGTGAGCCAGGCCTTCTCATCCAACATCAGTGCCTGACCTCACAAATTTTCTTCTGGAAGAATGGTCAAACACTCCCATAGACACACTCCTAAACCTTGTGGACAGACTTCCCAGAAGAGTTGAAGCTACAAAGGGTGGGCCAACTCAATATTGAACCCTACAGACTAAAACTGGGATGACATTAAAGTTCATGTAAAGGCAGGTGTCCCAATACTTTTGGTAATATAGTGCATGAATTATGGAAAATACACATATGGGTGTATTTGAAAAAAAGATTGCATGCCAATTCTCACAGAGAAAATGCATGTAGATTCGTTTTGTGCATATAGAGGGAAATAAAAAAAATTTAGGCTATTTTCTATGCTTATTAAATTCTTATACAGGATTTATATAGCGCCAACAGTTTGCATAATGCTTTACAACATGAGGACAGACAGTACAGTTACAAGACAATTCAATACAGGAGGAATCAGAGGGCCCTGCCCATTAGAGCTTACAATCTAAGAATGTTATTAATTGATTTAATACCTCATTTGGCCACTAGATGGCGCTAACTATCATAGGAACAATACGTAGCATTATCTAGAAGCCAAATGCTGCTGTATTTTCCAGTCTGGGACACATTACAGGTCCCAGAAGATTGCCCGGCCACTCAGGACACGCAGCCTGACTCGGGCATGTGCAGTGTGCACCCGGCTGTGAAGCCGCAAGCTGTCGCAGCTGGGTGCCCACAATAGCGATGCAGGCGCCGCAGAGAGGAGAGGGGGAGATCCGAGGCTTCGGGCGGCCACATCGCTGGACCGTGGGACAGGTGAGTGTGTGTATATTAAAAGTCAGCAGCTACACTTTTTGTAATAAACACAGAAACGGCTTAAGCTGGGGGGTTTATGGAAGGAGAGGTGTGATGCTTATATTAATGACTAGCATTGATTTAAAAGAAAAAATACTGCAATTATCCACTAGATGGTGCTAAGTATCATAGGCTATTTCCATGATATTTAGCACCATCTAGTGGCCAAATGCAAATTTTTTTCCTTCTAAATCAATGAAAAACATTCAACCAGCATAAGAAAATAGGTATAATACTTTTTTTTATTCATTTTCTGAGCAAAATAATGGACAAAATTCAGGTAAATATGTCAAATCATTAGTAAATACAATCCAGATTACATTTAGCAAGCTTCACTTGACATGACAAATATATCTGTTGACAGGTCCACTTTAAAGTGGTTCTAAAACCTAAACATTTTTTTACCTTAATGCATTCCTTGCATTAAGGTAAAAAATATTTAGGTAGCAGAATTGCCCCCCCCCTTCTCACTCATCAAGCGTTGTGCCCGGCTGCAGTCTTCTCTCCTCTCTCCGTCTTCACACAGGGTCTGATAGGCAGCAGTGGGAGCCATTGGCTCCTGTTGCTGTCAGTCAAATTCAGTAAGGAGGGGGCGGGACTGAGCTGCGCTGTATGTATGTGTCTATAGACTCAGGCAAGATAGAGCCCACATGAGTGCCCCCCATATCAAGCAGCTTGCTATGGAGGCACTCGCAGAAGAGGAGGAGCCAGGAGCGCCATTGCAGTGGGGGACATGAGAAGAGGGGCCACTCTGTGTAAATCCATTGCACAAAACAGGTAAGGCAGGTATGTTTGCTATTTTTAAAAAAAAAATACTTTACAATTTTTTTAAAAACACTATAAGGGTGTGACACTCATAATAATTACCACAACAAATGCTATTATCATAATCAGGAAGCCGTAATAATCTTATGTAATATCTAAATATTATTGTCCCGGCTTCACAGTCAGGTTGGTTTTGAGCAGAATCCTATTACACAGGAATAACAGTGAATAATGAGTTTTAGGAATTTGGGCGGAGCTCCAGGTGGCACAGAGCTGGCACTGCAGTTACATAATAAAATCAGGTCAGCCACGGAGCCCAATCATCTCTCCTTCTGGGTTTGGAAAATATTTTCACTGTCCCAAATCGGGCTTGATGCTGTTATATGCAGAGAGCAGCTTGGTACTGTGTGCCTGGACCACAGACATATCTCTGCAGGATGATAGATAGGCAATGCTGAAAAGCACTAACATGCCATGGATTTATATGCAGCTGCAGGAATGACGCCCAGCACCACTCTAGGGCGAAGAATAGACTATTTATAGGGAGGTGATTCTCAAAAATCTCTCTGTGAATGGCCTTGTGGTTGTAAAGTAGTGATGAGCCGAACACCCCCGGGTTCGGTTCGCACCAGAACCCGCGAACGGACCGAAAGTTCGAACGAACATTAGAACCCTATTAAATACAATGGATGCGAACGTTCGAATTCTAAAGTGCTAATTATAACAACTATTATGCATGTTATTGTCATAAATAGGGTTTGGGAACCCGGGTTCTGCACCAGGGGACATGTATCAATGCAAAAAGAAGTTTTAAAAACGGTCGTTTTTCGGGAGCAGTCATTTTAATGATGCATAAAGTGAAAAAAAAAAAGTCAAATATTCCTTTAAATATCGTACCTGGGGGGTGTCTAAAGTATGCCTGTGAAGTGCCACGTGTTTCCCGTGTTTAGAACTGTCCCTGCACAAAATGACACTTCTAAAGGAAAAAAAAGCCATTTAAAACTGCTTGCGGCTTTAATGTAATGTCTGGTCCCGGTAATATGGATGAAATTCTTTAAGAAAAATGGCATAGCTACCCCATGACCCCCCCCTACCCCAGCCCATTACCAGCCCCTTTGGGTCTTGTATGGATATTAAGGGGAACCCCGCACATAAAATAAAAAAGGCCCTATATACTCTGAACAGCCGTATACAGGCGGTGCATACAAGACAGGGACTGTAGGTTTGTTCTTATGTAGAATCTGTTTGTAATTTTGAACAGGTACATTGTTGAAGTGTAGCTCCAGCCCAAAAATCTATTTTTAAACTTTTTGGGAAACATAGGTAAGGGTTATCACCCCTGTAACATTTGTTTTGCTGTCTGTGCCCCTGTTCAGAACATTTCACCTCACTTTCCGTCCCAATGACAACTGTTTTTGAAATGTGGTGTTTTTCTTGAAACAAGGATTGCTGATAAAGCATCAGTACAGATGAGACCCCTTTCTCCCATATTTATTCTTACAGGAGAGAATTTTCCTTTCTAGGGGTAGATTTCCTCTCACTTCCTGTTGTCTTCTTTCGTTTGCAAGTAGGAGTCGTTTGTAAGTTGGATGTTTGAAAGTAGGGACCTGCCGTATATACTCTGCAGAAATAGGCCCCTTAGTTGTTGGTGTTGGCACAACACTGTAAGCACTCAGTTACTCTTGGTTGGTGCTGGAACGCCCTGCTGTCAACTATTATATCAGGAATTTTAATTACATATAATTGTTGAACAGTGGTAGTAAAAATTGGGGCTTTGATGGTGGTGCTGGTGCCACAACACTGTAAGCCCTGACAGTTACTCTTGGTGGGTGCAGCAATGGGCCCTGCTGTGAATTATTAGATCAAGAATTGTAATTACATGCCCCTTTTGAACAGGGGCTGAAAAATTGGGCCTTTCGTGGTGGTGGTGGTGGTGGCGTTGCCACAAGACTGTAAGCCCTCAGAGTTACTCTTGGTGGGTGCAGCAATGGACCCTGCTGTGAATTATTAGATCAAGAATTGTAATTGCATGCCCCTGTTGAACAGGGGCTGAAAAATTGGGCCTTAGGCACTGGTGGCACAACACTACAACCCCTCACAGATACTGTACTTGGAGCACAGCAATGAGCCCTATGGCAAATTATTGCTAAAAAAATTGTAATTACACGCCCCTGTAAAACAGGGGCTGAAAAATTGGGCCTTAGCCACTGGTGGCGGCACCCATAAACAAAAATGATCTTCCAAGCTATCATCATCAATCGTATCATTGAGGACTCGGAGGAGGAGGATAGCCAGTCAACATAACAGCACAGGCACTCAGCATCAGCATCAGTCTTGAAGGGATGTGACATGTTAAAATCAATTAGTCTGTTATATCAGCATCAGGTGTGTGGTAGCTGGTGGTGATCCAAGACTGGTTCATCTTGATGAAAGTCAGTCGATCAACCGAGTCGGTGGACAGGCGCACCCTGTGATCCGTGACAAATCCTCCAGCAGCACTGAATGTGCGTTCCGAAAGAACGCTGGATGCAGGACAGGCCAGTAGCTCAATTGCATACTGTGCAAGCTCTGGCCAGTGATCCATCCTCAAGAGACCCAGTAAGGCAGAGGATTTTCGGTGGGGAAGGTGTCCAAGTCTGACCTTGCCCCTAGATATTCCTGCACCATGTTTATCAGACGCTGGCGATGGTTGCTGGAACGATCATACTTTGGGGCTGCGGACTAAAGAATTGTCTGAACGCATCGGTCAGACGGCCACCTACCCCACCGCTCCTTCTTTGACTGGCCGAAGCCTCAGCAACTCGTTGTCCAGGACCAGGAGTTTGTAACCTCCCAGTCTCTGGGAACGCGTTGCACAGACCTTTCTGTAAGGCCTCCCGGAGTTGTCTCATCCTCTGCTCCCTCTGCGACGGTAACATAAGGTCCGCAACCTTACCCTTGTACCGTGGATCAAGGAGAGTGGCCAGCCAGTAATGGTCCCTCTCCTTGATCCGAAGAATACGAGGATCCTTCCGCAGACTTTGCAGGATCAGGGAGGCCATGCAGCGTAGGTTAGCTGAGGCATTCAGTCCGGAGTCCTCTGGGTCACTAAGGACGACATGATCCGCAGCCACCTCCTCCCAGCCACGTACAAGTCCACTGGTTTCTTGGGACTGTAAATCATCCCTAAAAGACTGCTGCTGATGATGCTGAGTGCCAGCCTCCACCTCCATGCTGACACAATCCTCCTCCTCCTCCTCCTCTTCCTGTGCGATGGGTGGGACAGAAGGAACACTGTCTGGGTAAAGGGGGCCTTGAGAGGCAAGGAAGTCCTCCTCTTCCTGCCTCTGTTCTGCCTCAAGTGCCCTGTCCATTATTCCACGCAGCGTGTGCTCCAACAGGTGGACAAGAGGTACAGTGTCACTGATGCATGCACTGTCACTGCTCACCATCCTCGTGGCCTCCTCAAATGGTGCCAGGACAGTGCATGCATCCCTGATCATGCCCCACTGGCGTGGAGAAAAAAAAAACAAGCTCCCCTGACCCTGTCCTGGTGCCGTAGTCGCACAGGTACTCATTGATGGCCCTCTGCTGCGTGTGCAGCCGCTGCAGCATGGCCAACGTTGAGTTCCACCTGGTGGGCATGTCACTTATAAGGCGGTTCTTGGGCAGGTTCAACTCCTTTTGCAGCTCAGCCAGGCGAGCACTGGCATTATAAGATCTGCGGAAATGCACACAGACTTTCCTGGCCTGCCTCAGGACATCCTGTAAGCCCGGGTACCTGCCCAAGAACCGCTGCACCACCAGGTTAAGGACGTGAGCCACACAGGGCACATGGGTCAGTTGTCCCTGTCGGAGGGCGGAGAGGAGGTTGGTGCCATTGTCGCAAACCACCATTCCTGGCTTAAGCTGGCGTGGCGTCAACCACCTCTCGGCCTGGCCCTGCAGAGCAGACAGGACCTCTGCCCCAGTGTGGCTTCTGTCCCCCAAACACACCAGCGCAAGCACGGCATGGCATCTTTTTGCCTGCGTACTTGCGTAGCCCCGTGAACGGCTACGGAGCACCGCTGGTTCATAGGACAAACCACAGGAAGAGGCCATGGAGGAAGAAGAAGAGGAGGGGGTGGAGGAGAGAGGTGTGTCACAACCAGTAGTAGCATTTTGGAGGCGTGGCGGTGGGACAACCTCCAACACTACTGCACCTTGTCCTGCATCCTTCCCAGCTGCCAAAAGAGTGACCCAATGGGCCGTGAAAGAAAGGTAACGTCCCTGTCCATGCCTGCTGGACCATGAGTCAGCGGTAATATGCACCTTACCGCTGACCGCCCTGTCCAGCGAGGCCAAGACATTGCCTTCCACATGCCGGTAGAGAGCCGGAATAGCCTTCCGTGAGAAAAAGTGGCGTTTGGGAACCTGCCACTGAGGAACCGCACATTGCACAAACTCACGGAAGGGGGCCGAGTCTACCAACTGAAAAGGCAGCAGTTGAAGTGCTAGCAATTTAGCCAAGCTAGCATTCAACCGCTGGGCATGTGGATGGCTGGGAGTGAACTTCTTTCGACGGTCCAGCAGCTGGGGCAGGGAAATTTGCCTGCTAGAATCGGACGTCGGTGTACTGCTAGCAGAGTGGCCGCAAGTACTTGGCTGTGACACACCTAATTCTACACCTTCATTCCTCTCAGTGCATGTTTCAGAGAGGACTGAAGTTATAGTGGGGTTGGAGATCCCAGCTGATGCGGTGCAAGGAGAGGTCCGCTTTGTTCTTTGGTGTGGGTCTTTCAGGTAGGCTTGCCAACGAGCTGCATGGCAGGTCAACATATGTCTGGTCAGGCATGTGGTACCCAAGCGGCTGATGTTTTGGCCACGCGATATACGCTTGAGACATATGTTGCAAACAGCAGCTGTGCGATCTGATGCACTAGCCTCAAAAAAGGCCCACACCAAAGAACTTTTTGAATGACGGGCAGAGGCAGCGCCCTGCACAGGCGGAGCTCTGCGGTGTGATTCCGTCGGTGTACTGCCCTTACGCTGGCCACCAAAGGGCATCCTGCCTCGTTGGAGATGTGCCTCCTCCTCATCCTCCTCCTCCTCCTCTCTCCTATTAGGCACCCACGTGGAGTCAGTGACCTCATCATCACCTCCCTCCTCATCACTGGAGCCAATCTGGCAGTATGCTGCAGCTGCTGGAACATGACTGCCAGATTGGTGTCCTTCTTGAGCATCCCCTCTGTCTGCTCTCACGCTACTGCCTTCCTCTAGCTGGGTTTCATCATCAGACCCTTCGAAACGCTGGGCATCCTCCTGGAGCATGTACCCAACACTGTGCTGAAACAGTTCGGGGGACTCCTCAGGAGGAGGACATGGTGGGTCTAGGGAAGGAGTGACTGATGATGAGTCTGACATTGATACCAGGGAAGAGGACGCTTTGGCAGCTGCTTTTCCAGTACCCTGAGCCTGGGTGAGAGAGGATGAGGAGGAGGAGGAGGGCTTGGTCATCCACTCTACCAAGTCTTCGGCATGATGCGGCTCAACACGTCCAGCTGCCGAAAAGAAGGACAAGCGTGTCCCATGGCCATGTGCTGATGACAATGCAACGCGTCCACGACCAGCACTGTTGCCCCCAGACACAGAGCCTGCTTGCCCTCTTTTATTGCCTCCTGACTGTCTGCCTCTCCTTGTTTGCCTTCCAGACATTCTAATAGATGGCCTGCAGGGAGATGGGAAAAAAGCAATAAGGGCTACCTTCAGGTGTCCTTCTCTGTCCCTTGAAACAAGGACTTTGACAGTGAAAGAAACTGACACACTCTCCCTACCTACAGTTTTCTGTCCCTAGAAAAAATGTTTTTTTTAAGCACAATTTAGCACAAGGAGAATTCACTCACTGTCCTTCCAGGTCCCTGGAAACAAGGACTTTGACAGTGAAAGAAACTGACACACTCTCCCTACCTACAGTTTTCTGTCCCTAGAAAAAATGTTTTTTTTAAGCACAATTTAGCACAAGGAGAATTCACTCACTGTCCTTCCAGGTCCCTGGAAACAAGGACTTTGACAGTGAAAGAAACTGACACACTCTCCCTACCTACAGTTTTCTGTCCCTAGAAAAAATGTTTTTTTTAAGCACAATTTAGCACAAGGAGAATTCACTCACTGTCCTTCCAGGTCCCTGGAAACAAGGACTTTGACAGTGAAAGAAACTGACACACTCTCCCTACCTACAGTTTTCTGTCCCTAGAAAAAATGTTTTTTTTAAGCACAATTTAGCACAAGGAGAATTCACTCACTGTCCTTCCAGGTCCCTGGAAACAAGGACTTTGACAGTGAAAGAAACTGACACACTCTCCCTACCTACAGTTTTCTGTCCCTAGAAAAAATGTTTTTTTTAAGCACAATTTAGCACAAGGAGAATTCACTCACTGTCCTTCCAGGTCCCTGGAAACAAGGACTTTGACAGTGAAAGAAACTGACACACTCTCCCTACCTACAGTTTTCTGTCCCTAGAAAAAATGTTTTTTTTAAGCACAATTTAGCACAAGGAGAATTCACTCACTGTCCTTCCAGGTCCCTGGAAACAAGGACTTTGACAGTGAAAGAAACTGACACACTCTCCCTACCTACAGTTTTCTGTCCCTAGAAAAATGTTTTTTTTAAGCACAATTTAGCACAAGGAGAATTCACTCACTGTCCTTCCAGGTCCCTGGAAACAAGGACTTTGACAGTGAAAGAAACTGACACACTCTCCCTACCTACAGTTTTCTGTCCCTAGAAAAAATGTTTTTTTTAAGCACAATTTAGCACAAGGAGAATTCACTCACTGTCCTTCCAGGTCCCTGGAAACAAGGACTTTGACAGTGAAAGAAACTGACACACTCTCCCTACCTACAGTTTTCTGTCCCTAGAAAAAATGTTTTTTTTTAAGCACAATTTAGCACAAGGAGAATTCACTCACTGTCCTTCCAGGTCCCTGGAAACAAGGACTTTGACAGTGAAAGAAACTGACACACTCTCCCTACCTACAGTTTTCTGTCCCTAGAAAAAATGTTTTTTTTAAGCACAATTTAGCACAAGGAGAATTCACTCACTGTCCTTCCAGGTCCCTGGAAACAAGGACTTTGACAGTGAAAGAAACTGACACACTCTCCCTACCTACAGTTTTCTGTCCCTAGAAAAAATGTTTTTTTTAAGCACAATTTAGCACAAGGAGAATTCACTCACTGTCCTTCCAGGTCCCTGGAAACAAGGACTTTGACAGTGAAAGAAACTGACACACTCTCCCTACCTACAGTTTTCTGTCCCTAGAAAAAATGTTTTTTTTAAGCACAATTTAGCACAAGGAGAATTCACTCACTGTCCTTCCAGGTCCCTGGAAACAAGGACTTTGACAGTGAAAGAAACTGACACACTCTCCCTACCTACAGTTTTCTGTCCCTAGAAAAAATGTTTTTTTTAAGCACAATTTAGCACAAGGAGAATTCACTCACTGTCCTTCCAGGTCCCTGGAAACAAGGACTTTGACAGTGAAAGAAACTGACACACTCTCCCTACCTACAGTTTTCTGTCCCTAGAAAAAATGTTTTTTTTAAGCACAATTTAGCACAAGGAGAATTCACTCACTGTCCTTCCAGGTCCCTGGAAACAAGGACTTTGACAGTGAAAGAAACTGACACACTCTCCCTACCTACAGTTTTCTGTCCCTAGAAAAAATGTTTTTTTTAAGCACAATTTAGCACAAGGAGAATTCACTCACTGTCCTTCCAGGTCCCTGGAAACAAGGACTTTGACAGTGAAAGAAACTGACACACTCTCCCTACCTACAGTTTTCTGTCCCTAGAAAAAATGTTTTTTTTAAGCACAATTTAGCACAAGGAGAATTCACTCACTGTCCTTCCAGGTCACTGGAAACAAGGACTTTGACAGTGAAAGAAACTGACACACTCTCCCTACCTACAGTTTTCTGTCCCTAGAAAAAATGTTTTTTTTAAGCACAATTTAGCACAAGGAGAATTCACTCACTGTCCTTCCAGGTCCCTGGAAACAAGGACTTTGACAGTGAAAGAAACTGACACACTCTCCCTACCTACAGTTTTCTGTCCCTAGAAAAAATGTTTTTTTTAAGCACAATTTAGCACAAGGAGAATTCACTCACTGTCCTTCCAGGTCCCTGGAAACAAGGACTTTGACAGTGAAAGAAACTGACACACTCTCCCTACCTACAGTTTTCTGTCCCTAGAAAAAATGTTTTTTTTAAGCACAATTTAGCACAAGGAGAATTCACTCACTGTCCTTCCAGGTCCCTGGAAACAAGGACTTTGACAGTGAAAGAAACTGACACACTCTCCCTACCTACAGTTTTCTGTCCCTAGAAAAAATGTTTTTTTTAAGCACAATTTAGCACAAGGAGAATTCACTCACTGTCCTTCCAGGTCCCTGGAAACAAGGACTTTGACAGTGAAAGAAACTGACACACTCTCCCTACCTACAGTTTTCTGTCCCTAGAAAAAATGTTTTTTTTAAGCACAATTTAGCACAAGGAGAATTCACTCACTGTCCTTCCAGGTCCCTGGAAACAAGGACTTTGACAGTGAAAGAAACTGACACACTCTCCCTACCTACAGTTTTCTGTCCCTAGAAAAAATGTTTTTTTTAAGCACAATATAGCACAAGCACAAAACACACTGACACTCTCCCTACCTATCCTTCTCTTTCCCTAAACTAAAGGAATCCAGGTTAAGCAAGAAAGAAATAAAAGTCACTGTCCCTGCCTATGCTGCTCTATCCCTGCTCCGGAACACACTACACTAGGCCGCCGTGCTGGCGGCCTTTTATAGTGTGGGGCGTGTACTAAACACCCTCAGCAATAATTGGCCACAGGCATCCTGCCTGTGGCCAATCATTGCTCTCCTCGCTGCCGGCGCTGTGATTGGCCAAGCATGCGGGGTCACAGTGCATGCTTGGCCAATCACAGCGCCTGGATGACACTGCGATGGCGTAGTGCATTGTGGGCCGTTCGCGTCACTCAAATTTGGCGCGAACGGCCCAAATCGTTCGATCTTCGTCGAACGATCGAACAGCCGATGTTCGAGTCGAACGTATGTTCGACTCGAACACGAAGCTCATCCCTATTGTAAAGGCTTAAGGTTTTTACCTCCATGCATTTTATGCATGAAGGTAAAAAACCTTCAGTGTGCAGCTCCCAGCCCCCTAATACTTACCTGGACTCCATCTCGATCCAGCAATGTGCATGAAAGCAGCAGCTCTCCGAAGATGCTCCCTCCTCATTGGCTGAGACAGCAGCGGGAGCCATTGGTGCAGAGAGCAGGGCAGGGCCAAGCCACACTCCATGTGTGAATGGACACACAGAACAGTGGCTCGGGATCAAGCCTGTTTGGGTGCCCCCATATCAAGCTGCTTGCTATAGGGGCACTTAGCAGGAGGATTGGGCTAGAAGCACCATTGGGAGGGGGACTGAAGAAGAGGAGGATCGGAGCTGCTCTGTGCAAAACCACTGCACAAAGTAGGAAAAGTAATATTAAACCACTTAAAGTGATTGTAAAGGTTCGATTTTTTTTTATTTATTTCTTTAAATAACAAACATATCATACTTACCTCCACTGTGCAGTTCGTTTTGCACAGAGTGGCCCCGAACACCGTCTTCTGGGGTCCCTCAGCGACTGTCTCGGCTCCTTCCCGCATCAGATAACCCCCTAGAAGAAGCGCTCTCTCGGGGGGGGGGTTACCTTGCGGGCGCGCTCACGAGTCCAGCATTTGCGTCCATAGACAAGATTGCCGGACTCGGCCCCGCCCCTCAGCGCCCGCATCGTTGGATTTGATTGACAGCAGCAGGAGCCAATGGCTGCACTGCTATCAATCTATCCAATCAAGAGCCGAGAACCCTGGGCAGAGGGACGGCTCATCCCCGCCGTGGGAAATTCCAGGGTTTAGGTAAGTAAAACGGGGAGGGGGGCTGGGGGGCCAGTCACTGACAGGTGTTTTTCACCTTTATGCATACGATGCATTAAAGCGGATCTCCCTGGAAAAAAAAAAATATTAAAAGCCAGCAGCTACAAATACAGCAGCTGCTGACTTTTAATATTAGGACACTTACCTGTCCTGGAGTCCAGCGACGTCGGCAGCTGAAGACGAGCAATCGCTCGTCACTCTGCTGCCCCCACCGCCATCCTCGGTAAGGGAGCCAGGAAGTGAAGCCTTGCGGCTTCACTGCCCGGTTCCCAACGGCGCATGCGCGAGTCTCGCTGTGCCATTCTTACTGGTCCCTGTGTGTTCTGGGAGCCGAGTGTCTCCCAGGACACAACGGGTATTCTGGGGAAGTGACGCACTGCCCACAGAGAGGACTCCCTGAAGTGGGTGCAAATACCTGTCTTAGACAGGTATCTGCACCCCCCTCCCCCCTAAAGGTGCCAAATGTGTCACCGGAGGGGGTGGGGGTTCCGATGAGTGGAAGTTCCACTTTAGGGTGGAGCTCCGCTTTAAGGTGAAAAAACACGAGGGTTTACAACCAATTTAAGGACCGAGCCTCTTTTTGACTCGTTTTGTTTACAAGTTAAAATCATTTTTTTTTTTGCTCGGAAATTACTTAGAACCCCCAAACATTATATATATTTTTTCAGACACCCTAGAGAATAAATTGGCGGTCGTTGCAATACTTTATGTCACACCGTATTTGCGCAGCGGTCTTACAAGCGCAATTTTTGGGGAAAAAATACACTTTTTTTACTTAAAAAAAATAAGACCACAGTAAAGTTAGCCCAATTTTTTTTAAATTGTGAAAGCTATTGTTACGCCGGGTAAATTGATACCCAACATGTCACGCTTCAAAATTGCACCCGCTCGTGGAATGGCGACAAACTTTGACCCTTAAAAATCTCCATAGACGACATTTAAAAATTTCTACAGATTACCAGTTTAGAGTTACAAAGGAGGTCTAGTGCTAGAATTATTGCTCTCGCTCTAACCATCGGGGCGATACCTCATATGTGTGATTTATAAACTGTTTTCATATCCGGCCGCGACTTGCGTATGCGTTGGCTTCTGCGCGTGAGCTCGGCGGCACGGGGCGCTTTACATTTTATATTTTTTGTTTTTCTTATCTATTTTAGTTTTTATTTTATACTTTTAGAATGTCCTTTTAAAAAAAATAAACATCCCTTGTAATAGGAAAAAAAGCCTGACAGGACCTCTTAAATGTGAGATCTGGGGTCAAAAAGACCTCAGATTTCACATTTACACTTGAATGCAATTATAAAAAATATAATATATATATATATATATATATATATATATATATATATATATATATATATATAAATAACAACGGTATTTAGCGTCAAAGTACCAATGTACAGTGACGGCGATTTGTGCTAAGTGGTTAAAGGCTTCCCTTTTTTTTTTGTTTTGTTTTTTAAATAACAAACATGTTATTCTCACCTTCTCTGTGCAGTAGCCAACATCCTCCTCTTCTGACGCCCCTCGCCGGGTGCTCTTGGCCCCGCCCTCCTGCCACCACAGCAAGCGGCTTGCAATGGGGGCATCCAAGCAGGCTAGTTTAACCACGCCCCCATAAGCTCCTCCCACGGTTAAGAGTTTGGCCACACACACATTTTGCCACAGTTCAAAAGTTGGAAAGTCTGCTAGTGTGGTGGTGATCGGTGATTGTTCTGCACTGGAAGAATGCAAGTTACAGCTAGGGCACCTAGAAAACGATTGTTTCCCATGTGTTCTATTCACACAGCAATGTGGCCTGGAGGCGTGGTGCCGTGAGCTGTGATAAAATGTTCTTCAGTGCAGTGACATGAATGAGGTGTCACTTTGTGAACTTCAAATAAAATTGGCAGGAAAAAAAAAAGGAAGAAAAAAATGGAACTGTGTTATGCGGTAAAATGCGTACGCACTGCCCCTTGGCACACGTCACTGCAGCCCAAAATGTATAGCTGCCTGCACACTAAACCACTCCAGTTAAAGCTGTATTTACATAAGTGGTGCGTGAATGTGTATTTTTTGCACGTTTTGTTCACGCTAAATGCATAGGGCATGTCAATGGATTGCCGTACTCGTGACAAACTCACAAAGGAAGCTCCTGCAACTTTCTGGGTTTTGAGCATTGTTTACTGTGCATTTGGACATACGCAGAAAAGCGCTGGCCGCATTAGGGTGTGTCATTAATAATGGATCTTTGTGATGTAGGACCGCTGGACCTTATGCGGAAGCGTTTTAACGGGATGGGTGGTTTTGTGGTCCTAGAGGCTGCCCACAACCAAGTACTGCGGGGACTTGCTGGACTCCCAGAGGACTTTGTTGAAGCTTCTGACTGGCTTTTCCAATCCAAGTGCCTGCATCATCTGGGTTTTAGCCCTGATGATGGGGGTGGGGGGGATGGGAGGGGTGCTGAGCCCCCAAATTGTGTTAGGCTTCATGTTACATGTTAGCTGTTACAAAATAATCATCCTTTCAAAACTTCATTAACAACTTGCCTATTGGCCTCTTTACCCCCTTCCAGCCCAGGCTAATTTTCAGCTTTACGCGCTGTCACACTTTGCATGACAATTGCAACACTGTACCCATATGACATTCTTATAATTTTTTCACACAAATAGAGTTTTTTTTTGTGGTATTTAATCACCGCTGTTTTTTTGTTTTTTTTTTGCAAAAAATAAATAAATTAAAAAAGACCGAAAAGTTTGAAAAAAATAATAAAAATAAAAAAAATGTCATAGTTTGTTATAAGATTTTGCAAACAGGTAATTTTTCTCCTTTACTGATATGCACCGATGAGGCTGCACTGATAGGCTACACTGATGGACACTGATAGGCAGCACTTATGGGCACTTATGGGCGGTACTGATGAGCAGGCACTGAAAGACAGCACTGACTGGCATTAATGATGGGTACAAATTGGCATCACTGATGGGCACAGATTGGCATCACCGATGGGCACTGACTGGCATCACTGCTGGGCACTGTTGGGGCTGCACGGATAATCACGGCACTGATAATCTGTACAGGTCTCCCCTGTGCGGAGATGCCGCTGATCTCCTCTGATCCTCTCCTCTAACTCTGTCAGTGTGAGGCGAGAAGAGCATTTCTGTGTTTACATGTGATCGGCTGTGATTGGACACAGCTGATCACATAGGTAAAGAGCCGTGTCATTGGCTCCTTACCTAGATCAGGGTTGCACTGTGTCCCAGAGACACGGCGCCCCCCACGGGCGTGTAAGTGCAGTTAGACTGGGGCGGCATCATATGACGTCATCCTAGAAAGACAGAGGATCCTGCCCGCCGTCATTTGTCTATACAGCGGGTGGGAAGTAGTTAAATACCACCAACAGAAAGCCTTCATGTCTCAAAAAAATGGTAACAATTTTGTTTGGGTACAGTGTTACCTGACAGTGCAATTGTCATTCAAGGTGTGGCAACGCTGAAAGATGAAAATTGGCCTGGGCAGGAAAGGGGTGAAAGTGCCCAGTAGGCAAGTGGTAAAAAAGTGCTGTAAACCTGAAAATTTATGATCAGCCGGCAGCAGAAGGGTTACGTATTTCTCTACATGCTGTCCATGGGGTCCGCAGCAAAGGGCTTTTCAGACGACTGGCCTAGTTCAGACAATCGCTCTTTGTCTCCATTGTCCCCATGGAGTGACGCTTTAAGGCGGCACACTGAGAAGGGGTGGAGCTCCGGGATTTCATACCGCGTGTTTCCCAAGTAACTCCATTGATGAGAGCCAGCCAGGACACTGGACAAAGGGAGCCAATTAAAATACGGTTTAAATATGAACCAGAAGAGATTAGAAGGATTATGAGACTCTGGCAGAACACTGTTAGTAAACTTGTATTAATCTCCCCCCAAATACTACCGAACTACAAATCCCAGCATACCTCCATCCCAGCAAAAAGCCCTGCTCTAATGCTCTAACCCGCCAATTAGAAATAGTTCTGACTGCTCCTAAAACCAAAAATCCCCCCTTGTTAGGTGTAAAGCATCCCAATAGTTAATAAGGTGCTGTCTGCAAATGAGCTGCTAAGGAGCATGCTGATAGCGGGAGAGAACAGACTGAGCAAAGGGGTGGCCTTATCAATCTGATGACCTTATTTATCTGTTTGTCCAGAGTTAAAAATCTGCATTTTTTTCCCTACAAATTACTGTACACCTCCAAAAAGTATATATTATTGTAATTTATGTTGCATGATATCACAGTTATTGATCAAACACATTTTTTTTTTTTTAAATACCCTAAAAAATTTTTTAGTGCAAACAAACACAATATTATATCCAATTTACTGGTAAAATATACACAGCAGGTCAGGTGACAGATCGCGTCGAAGCATGGCTCGCAAACCCTTGTAGAACGTCATATGACGTTCTACCGGGATAACAGGGCTCCCACTCATTACAATAGGACGGGCGGGAGGGGGTTAAGAACTATCTTAGACATAAAGAAGAACAAGGAGTCCTGGAAGTGATGGTTTGGCCCCCACAGAGCCCTGATCTCAACATCGTCAAGTCTGTCTTATATTACATGAAGAGACAGAAGGGTTTGAAGGCAGCCTACATCCACAGAAGATCTGTGGTTAGTTCTCCAAGATGTTTGGAACAACCTACCTGCCGAGTTCCTTCAAAACCTGTGTGCACAAGCACTGTGTGTACCTAAAAGAATAATTCCTGCTGGCTTTCAGGCCTTCCCTGCAGGCGGGTTAACACATTCAGTACCTCAGTCCCCGTAGACAGGGTTGGAGGCTCTTTCCCAGCCAAGGTCTCTCAGAACCCCCAAATTCCATGTCCATTGGCGGTGCGTCCAAAGAGGGCGCCGGAGCGCCACCCCCTCTCGCTCCTGCACCGCCACTGAAAAACAATACATAGGTTCATGCATTAAATGAACCTATGTATTGTCACCGCTGCCCACTATTCAGATGGCCGGCCCCCTGGCGAGCGCAGGCCATCTGAATTAGAGCGGTGGCCAGCAGTGGGTGTGTTCTGGAAGTGTCTATCAGAGCCAGCGGCTCTGATAGGCTTTCCGATTACAACCCTCAGGCTGTACTCGGCACCCAAATAGTTCACCGAGGGACGCACGGGGGTGCGTTCCTTGGTGAACACTGACAGGCGTTTCAGCCAATCAGGTTCACCGGATCTGGTTACCGGTAACCTGATTGGCTGAAGTGACATTGAGGGCGGGAGAAGACAAGAAGGATGGTGCTGACCCGAGGAAGGTAAGTGTAGGGCTGGGGGGGGGGGGGCTGGCTGCATTTGGGGGGGAACTGGCTGTATATGGGGACACACTGGCTATATATGGGGACAAACTGGCTGTATATGGGGACAAACTGGCTGTATATGGGGACAAACTGGCTGTATATGGGGACAAAATGGCTGTATATGGGGACACACTGGCTGTATATGGGGACACACTGGCTGTATATGGGGACACACTGGCTGTATTTGGGGACAAACTGGCTGCATTTGGGGGGAAACTGGCTGCATTTGAGGGGGCAAACTGGTGGCGTTTGGGCACAGTGGCTGCGTTTAATGGGCAAAATTTTGAGCACCAGCCGCCACTGTCCATGTCCCAACTGAGGACTTATCAATCCTGAGAAAACTGTAAATCAATTCTCTCCTTTCCAAGTGGCTGGCCACCTGTGACCCAGGGGCCACATATTTGTCAAAGTCCTTAAAGGATAAGATCACCTTTAGGACATGTTACATGTTACACCCGTATTTAGAGTATAACATGTTCCAGCACACCCTACCAACACCCCCCACCCCATGACAGCGGGACGGGGTTCTTCTTCACCCGCAGCAGTTGTCACATTTAAAATCAGTGTGGCCATGTGTGCCACTTTAAGTCCTTTCCCCCAGCTTTCTAAAAGAAAGCCCATACAGAAGTACATGCAGAAATCTGGAGGACATGTCTGCAGGAACCTGACTTTGCACCCCTGATTCACTGATTGTGTGTGCAATGCTTTGCAGGCTCCTGTGGGGAAAAAATAATAAATGCACATTTTTTTTCCTACAAAAATACGTGCATTTATTATTTTTTCCTTAAACGCGAATTGTAGCTTTTCATAAAAAGAAAGTTCCATGGTGTAAATCCATCATCAATCACATCATCCAGCGATGTAGATTCACGTCAGTCATGATGAACACTGTCCGCTGGCTTACAGGATTAAAATACACATATCCACAAGAAAAGTCCCATGGTATAAATCCATCATCAATCATATAGTCCAGTGATGTAGATCTATATCAATTATGATGAAAGCTGTCCGCCAACTCACGGGACCAAACCTTGCCGACCAACCAAAAAAGTCCCATGGTGTAAATCCATCATCAATCATATCGTCGAGCGATGTAGATTCACGTAAAACACAATGAAAGCCATCCACCGGCTCGCTGGAACAAAACACACCTACCCACAAAAAAACGTCCCCTGGTGTAAATCCATCATCAATCACGTCATCCAGCGATGTAGATCCATGTCAGTCATGATGAACGTCGTCCACCTGTTATAAATGGTAATAACCAATTATAACATCGAAAGTCATAAATAAGTTAACCCTTTCAGGACTCCAGTGTCCACAGACAGGGTTGGAGGCTCTTTCCCACCCAAGGTCTCTCTGAGTCTCTGAATTTCGGGTCCCAAGTGAGCACTTATCAATCCTGGGAAATATGTAAGTGAGTTTTCCCCTTTCTAACTGGATCATGCTAACACCCCTCACCCTGCATGGGTGACAACCCCCGAGTACTCCAAAAATGCTTCTTTTTGCTCCTTAAAGACACCGCAACCCAAAAGATGTGGATACATACCCCCTGTCCAGGACCCATCTCTGGCGTCCTGTACAATTTGATCAGCTGTATCTGACTCTTGGCGAGTCTTTATTCCCTTCCTAACCAGGCTTTTTTTTTGCTACTCGGCACTGCGCTATTTTAACGGATAATTGCGCGGTCCTGCAATGCTGTACCCAAACTTAATTTATGTCATTTAGTTCTTTCTTTCGGTGGTAATTGATCACCACTGGGCTTTTAATTTTTTATATAAATGAAAAAACATTAAATATTTTGAAAGAAAATGATGTAGCAAGGTCATTTACCTCTTTAATTATAATAATAATGATGATATCATCATTATTATTATATCTTTTTATAGAAGCCTTACTTGCTCCACCAACCACCTCAACTCTGGATGAGTGTTTTCCTCTTATTTTAAGTTCATCCACCCACAATTTCCGGTCTCCCTGTCGATACATTGTCATCACCTCAAATCCCGGGGGGGTGTCCTCCACCCCCCATTACTTCCTACATTTCATACCCTGATTTACGTTCTTCTATTTTCTACCCATAGGTAAGAGTACTAAGATTTCAGTCCTCTGGTTCTCGCTTTCCCTATTTTATTCAATTACCATTGATTATCAACTCCTTATTCTTTTTAGGTACCCCTACAGTATAGCTGCTCCTGATGAGTGAATAGAGTCCACGAAACGTGTTGAGCCCCTTTTTTTAGTTGATACCATGTCACAGCATTCATGTACCTACCATGGGTTTTGATTTGTTTGAATCATCAATCAATTTTATACTATTTTTTTATATATCTCTGAGTTTATTGCTGGTTCATCAATTATCGTGTATAACAGTGTTTTTATTATGTTATTGTAGCACACAGACCTTTTCCCTGCCTTTGGCTCCCTTGCAGGTCAAGGCACACCGTGCTATATGCCCGTACCCTCCTGTTTGAAGAGGTTGAGCGGTGTTAACAATTTTGGGTCCTGCAGCAAGTTATCCCATTAGACTGGTTCTCGTCTCCTAGATTGTAGGGACAAGTCTCTATTTCTCCCCAGGAAGGCCAATGTCCACACCACTTTAACTCCATGAGTTTATTTTTATAAGCAAAGTTCAAGTTCAGCAGACAGGAAAGGTGGACGAGAGAAAAGGACAGTAAGGTTTGGGAGATAGGTCCAGGCACAAACTGGTACGATAGTCGCTACTCGATCCCGAGTAGGTTTAGCTCACCCGGATAGTCCCCTGTAAGAGCAGATCCTAGCAGCCGGAGTGATGCTCGAACGTTCACTTTAGGTTTCCTAGAGATACGGTCGGGAGATCCTCTGCCACAGAATCTTTAAGTCCCAAACTTCTCAGCAATTGCAACACAAGGACAGGTGCCAGTGATAGCACGTTGCAAGGCCTGTTATGGATCTTTGAATCCCTCCAGAAGGTAACCAGGCCTCTCTTTCACCGTGAACTCTCACCGGTCCATCAGAAAGGTCCTCCCCCGGTCTCCTCTTCTTAGAGCGGGTCCACCCTTTCCCGGGCACCCTGGGATTCTTCTTAGAGAGACTAGGGCCCAGCTAAAGGTGCTGGGCCTACTAGTGGAATTGCAGCCCCAGGCTAAAGATGCATGAGACTGATACACGCGTGCACCCCTGGCCTGGAGGGCCGGGTGGCGTGAACCGCTCACATAGGGGGTTGGTGCACACTTTGAAAACCCCATAAAGATGTTAGAGCGGTTTTAAATCCACTTTTACTGGAAAGCCCTTCCCCGGCTCATCCACACTTGGTCATTTGGAATTATGGGCAGAATTGGCACGATTCTGCCCAGGATTCCACATCGAATGGCAATTCCTGCACAATGGGCAACACACATTTGGGTGCCATTATCCTTTAATGACACCCAGGGCCGGGACAAGGGGTGGGCAGGAGGGGCGGCTGCCCTGGGCACAATGATTTATGGCAGGGATGGGGTGCCCTGACCCTAACCCTAAGGGAAGGGGGGGGGCGCAGTTTGGCATCTTTGTCCTGGGCGCTAGATGACCTTGTCCTGGCACTGATGGCACCCCAAATGCGATATGATTCTACCGCAGAAGTCACGCAACAGGATCGCACGGCAATCGCGGCAAGCTGCGCTTTTACAAATCACGAGAAGCTTGTCGCTCAAAAAAGAACAGGAACTTCTTTTTGGGTGACAAATGCACTTAGGGCGGCCCATTCAAGTAAATGGGCTGGCCCTATGCGACACGCAATATCACATGCAAATCGCTTAAACAAAATTGTGAGTGGGAACGCTGTAGCGGCAGCCATGAACTTTATTTAGCCACTTGCCATTTATAAACGTACGTTGGTAGACAAGAGATTAAATATATTAAAGTGGAAAAAGGGAAAATCTTGGCCATAAAGGGTGTTGGAATTGGGCAGGGGGCAGGCAGAACAACACCAAATTTTTTTTGATGCTCTGAAGATTCTTCTTTAAGACACTCTGGACAGCCACCGTTTTCCATACTGCACAAGATGCAAAACCTCCGAGGTTTGCATGTTGTTACTACTGCGACAGACGATTGGGAAACCTTTCCAAGAAAACTTTGGCTAGCTCTTCTGATCGGCCTGCCAACTCCAACACGGCACGTTCCCGTTCCCTTTTATCTTTACTTATGGCCTGAACTGAAAGGATGAGTGTGCTTTTAGGGCTTTGGGTCCCATTTACATCCAGCATATTTGACATTTTTTTTGTTTCTGTGGGCTGTCCAATGTGCGACTAACGTGGCAAAGTAGCTCATGGAGCTTTTACATTTCAGTTTGCGCCTTTTTTCCCAATGCGTTTTTTTTCGTTTGATGTGCCCTTAAGAATTAATGACTCCAAAAGTGCGATGTGCATTTTCATGTGTTCTGTGAACGTGCACGGAAATGCATGCTTCTGTGCGTGTTCCCGGGAACATGCAGATGTGAATGGAGCCTTACTGCTCCCCTTCAGCCAGAGGTTTGATCGGAGGTTCCTATCTATAAGCAGTGGTGTATTTTGGTTCTGTGCTGCCCTGGGCAAGGCTAAAATCGCCCCCCATAAATGTTAGAGACCTTGCACTCCTCCACCTTCCGTTAGAGGATGCCCCACAGATGCTCAATAGGGTTTAAGTCTGGAAACATGCTTGGCCAGTCCATCACCTTTACCCTCAGCTTCTTTAGCAAGGCAGTGATCGTCTTGGAGGTGTGTTTGGGGTCGTTATCATGTTGGAATACTGCCCTGCGGCCCAGTCTCCGATGGAAGGGGATCATGCTCTGCTTCAGTATGTCACAGTTGTGACAGCAGGAAGGTAAAGTCACCTGGTTGCATCCAGGGGGGTAGATATATTTCGCCCAGATTCAGGCTTTACGCCGACTTATACAACTAGGTGGAGAGTTGTATAAGGCTAGTGGGCTCATGGATGACTCATACCTCTAGGGAGAGGGCTGGGCGTCGTGCAGACAGGGAGTTGATGAGACCAGCTGAAGCTTGTCAGCTCATTTAGGCCTCTATAAGAACTCCCAGCTTCATTAGATGTTAGCTCATGCCTGGAACCAGACCTGTGTGGACTGTCTAGGGAGAGTGAACCCCTGTGCGGTGAGACAAAGCCTGTGTGGCTATTTGCTTGGACATTTAAAACCAGGGACTTAGGGACTAGGACAGCACTAGGCTGATCCCAGTTGTTAGTTAGGAAACCTGTATGTTTAGTCAGAGGTCAAGTTGACCAGGATTTATTTTGTTTATGTTTCTTTTGCTTTGCTGTGTTTTGTCACTGTAAATAGAAAATAAACCGCACCTTTTTGATTTTGAAAACCACAACCTCCGTTTGCTGGGCCTGTTTTTGTGTGGGGAGCCCATCTCGGGGGTCACACACACCCGCTGCCGAGCTAACCCCCTCACAGTTGGTGGAGAACCAGTGGCAGTTTTTTTTTTTAAGCCAGCATGGAGGAGATACTGAAGCAGCTGGCTCTAGCAAATGCCAATCAACAGCAGACAAATGCAGGTTTGCAAAAGAACTTCGCAGCCCAGCAGCAAGCTCATCAACAGAGCCTTGCAGCCCAGCAGCAGACAAACGCAACTTTGCAACAGAGTCTGGAGGCTCAGCAACAAGCCCAGCAGCAATCTGAGGCCCGCTTCATAGACCTGTTGCAGAAGCAAGAGCAGAGACTACAACAACAGATGGAAGCAGTAATGCAGCAACGTCCGCAGACCAGTGAGGAAAGCCGTCCCACTAATACCGCGTCCTTTGGGGTGAGTCGTTTATTGACAAAAATGACTGGAGAGGATGATCCAGAGGTATTTTTGACCACATTTGAAAGGACCGCTGAAAGAGAAAAGTGGCCTGAGGAGCAGTGGGCTGGACTGGTGGCTCCTCTGTTAACTGGTGAATCGCAGAAAGCTTACTATGACCTAGAGCCTAACCAAGCAAAAGACTATGTGATGCTAAAAGCTGAAATATTGGCAAGGCTGGGTGTCACCCAGGCTGTCCGGGCTCAGCGTGTGCATAACTGGACTTTCCAGCTTGGAAAACCCCCCAGGTCTCAAATGTATGATCTCATTCACCTGAGCAGAAAGTGGCTACAGCCAGAGACTTTGTCCGCACCAAAGATTGTGGAACGTGTTGTAATGGATCGGTTTTTGAGAGCTCTTCCTACTGCCATCCAAAAGTGGGTAAGCCATGGAGACCCAGAGACGGCCAATGGTCTTGTGGATCGTGTGGAGAAATACTTGGCTACAGAGAACCTGACGGCCTCTTCCAGAGACACTCGGACTTTCCACCCTAAGACCAGACCATCCCCAGGGGCGGATAAGAGGATTCCAAGGGGTGAGGGTGGAGAGAGTGAGAGGGTGGGAGCTCTACCCCAAGTTTGGCGAGAACAGCCTGGGAAATCAGCGGCTCAAGAGGCCGCAAGAAGGATCGTTTGCTACCGCTGCCGGCAAGCGGGACATATTGCAGCCAATTGCCCGGTTGTGGAGGAACCCATGCAGTGTGACTTTCTGACGGGCAGACGTCAGTCGCTGTGTGCGACAGTCGCATGCACTGCCATTCGAGGAACTGAGAAACATTTATGCAAAATGTGTGTTAATGGTAGAAATGTTGTGGTATTGTTGGATTCAGGTAGCCTTGTGACCCTGATAAAGGCTGAGTTAGTTAAAACAGAGGTCTCTGGGAATAGCAAGGTAGCTGTTATTTGTGTGCATGGGGACACCCGAGAGTATCCAGTGACTACAGTGTGTTTCGAGACCCCCAAAGGTACCCTCTCTCATCCAGTGGGCTTAGTATCTCAGTTACCGCATGACGCCATTGTGGGAAGGGATTTTCCGAAGTTCTGGGAACTGTGGGATGATCCTGAGCCCCCCACTGGTGCCCCTATGTACCAGGAATGTGATAGCCAGAACTCCCCTGAGAGTGGTGAGGACTCTCCGGAATTTCCCTTATCAGTATTGGCAGGGGAGACTCAAGAAACTGGAGAGGAGCCCACCTCCTCAGACGAAAACCTACCGTCTGTGGAGTTTTCTGATCTTGAGGTTCACAGGGAAAACTTTGCCACAGAACAGTTGAAAGACCCCGCCCTAATAAAGGCACGGGAAAACGTAGTGAAAATAGATGGCGAGTTAGTGAACCCAGATAATACCTGCACTTACCCATACTTCAGCGTAGAGAAGGACCTACTGTATCGGGTGGCAAAAAGGGCAGAAGAAACCGTTGAGCAGCTTGTGGTGCCCAAACCTTACAGGAAGTTGGTGTTGGAGTTGGCCCATGGGCACATTCTTGGAGGTCATCTGGGGACAGAGAAAACCCGAGAGAGGGTATTACAGAGATTCTATTGGCCGGGGGTGATGAAGGACATAGAAAATGATTGTTCCTCCTGCCCTGTGTGTCAGAGGTCGGCCCCGATGCCACATTTCCGTAGCCCGCTGGTCCCTCTACCCATCATTGAGGTCCCGTTTGAGAGGATCGCCATGGATTTGGTAGGTCCTATAATCAAGTCCGCTAGGGGGCACCAGTACATATTAGTTATAATGGACTATGCCACCCGTTATCCAGAAGCGATCCCTCTCCGAAATACCTCGGCCAAAACCATAGCCAAAGAGCTATCTCTTGTGTTTAGCCGGGTGGGTATTTGTAAAGAACTGCTTACGGACCAAGGTACACCCTTTATGTCCCGGGTTATGAAGGAGCTGTGTAAATTGTTCAAAGTGACGCAATTACGTACATCTGTGTATCACCCCCAAACCGATGGGCTGGTTGAAAGGTTCAACAAAACCCTAAAACAAATGTTGAAGAAAGTGGTGGATAGAGATGGAAAGGATTGGGACTGTCTACTTCCTTATCTGATGTTTGCTATTAGGGAGGTGCCCCAATCCTCTACGGGATTCTCCCCCTTTGAGTTACTGTATGGGAGACACCCAAGAGGGCTGTTGGATATTGCCAAGGAAACTTGGGAAAGTGAGAGTTCTCCCCACAGGAGTGTGATTGAGCATGTCGCCCTGATGCAAGACCGAATTGCACAGGTAATGCCCATCGTGAAGGAACATTTGGCCCAAGCGCAGTTAGCACAGCAGAGAGTGTACAACCGTGGAGCCAAGACCCGTACCTTTTCCCCGGGGGATAGGATACTGGTACTTGTCCCTACGGTTGAAAGTAAATTCCTTGCCAAATGGCAAGGCCCCTACGAGATAATGGAAAAAGTGAGCGAAGTGAATTACAAGGTCAGACAACCAGGAAGGCGAAAGCCCGAACAGATCTATCACGTTAATCTGTTGAAAGCCTGGAGGGATAGAGAGTCCCTAGTCGCAGACACTTGGTCACCAGCTCAAACTGGTTGCGTGATTCCTGAGGTTGGAATAGCAGCCACCTTGTCACAACCCCAACAACAGGAGGTTAAGGAGTTTGTGCTTCGCAACAAGGAGGTATTCTCTGAGCTGCCGGGACAAACATCTGGGGTAGAGCATGACATCATTACCCCGCCCGGTGAAAGGGTGAAGTTAAAACCCTATCGGATCCCAGAGGCCCGACGGGAGGCAATACGGGAGGAAGTACAGAAAATGCTGAACTTAGGGGTGATAGAGGAGTCCCAAAGTGATTGGTCTAGTCCCATTGTGTTGGTGCCTAAACCGGATGGGAGCTGGCGATTTTGTAACGATTTTCGTCAGTTGAACAAAGTTACAAAATTTGACACCTACCCCATGCCACGTATAGATGAGTTGATCGACCGGCTGGGAACAGCCCGATACATGACGACTCTTGACCTCACAAAAGGGTATTGGCAAATCCCCCTGGCCAAGTCGGCCAAAGAGAAAACCGCATTTGTAACCCCAGACGGGGTGTTCCAATATAAAAGAATGCCGTTCGGGTTACAGAATGCGCCGGCCACATTCCAGCGGAAAATGGACCAGATGCTGAGGCCCCATCGGAAGTATGCTGCGGCTTACCTGGATGACATAATTGTCCATAGCACAGATTGGGCCTCACATCTGCCAAAAGTGCAAGCAGTCCTGGACTCTGTTCGGGAAGCGGGGTTTACGGCAAACCCCAAGAAGTGTACCATTGGGCAGGAGGAGGCCAAATATCTTGGGTACACCATTGGGAGGGGAGTAATAAAACCCCAACTCAACAAAGTCGAGGCCATCCAGAGTTGGCCACGTCCCAACAGCAAGAAGCAGGTACGAGCCTTTCTGGGAATCGCTGGGTATTATCGGCGATTCATTCCCCACTTTGCTTCTAAGGCTGTGCCCCTAACCAACCTGACGAAGGGGAAAGGGTCGGTCATGATTAAATGGACCCCCGAGGCTGAGGCAGCATTCCAATTCTTGAAACAAGCCTTATGTAGCCAGCCAGTGTTGTACTCACCCGACTTCTCTAAAGACTTTGTCGTACAAAGTGATGCGTCAGATGTGGGGTTAGGAGCAGTATTGTCCCAGGTCTGGAACGGGGAAGAGCACCCAGTCATTTACCTCAGCAGGAAGTTGAAGTCCCATGAGGTAAATTACGCCACCGTTGAAAAGGAGTGTTTAGCGGTGAAGTGGGCTCTAGATTCCCTTCGGTACTACCTGCTAGGTAGGCACTTTGACATGGTTACGGATCACGCTCCGTTAAAGTGGATGGCTCAAAACAAGGAAACAAATAGAAGAGTGAATAGGTGGTTCCTGGCCCTCCAGGAATTCAACTTCACAGTAAAGCATCGCCCTGGCGTTCAAATGGGGAATGTGGATGCTTTGTCTCGAGTACATGAATGCCTGATTGCTGGTGTTCCAACCCCGAGGTTAAAACAAGAGGGGGGGGGGGTATGTGACAGCAGGAAGGTAAAGTCACCTGGTTGCATCCAGGGGGGTAGATATATTTCGCCCAGATTCAGGCTTTACGCCGACTTATACAACTAGGTGGAGAGTTGTATAAGGCTAGTGGGCTCATGGATGACTCATACCTCTAGGGAGAGTGTGGGGCGTCGTGCAGACAGAGATGAGGAGACCAGCTGAACCTTGTCAGCTCATTTAGGCCTCTATAAGAACTCCCAGCTTCATTAGATGTTAGCTCATGCCTGGAACCAGACCTGTGTGGACTGTCTAGGGAGAGTGAACCCCTGTGCGGTGAGACAAAGCCTGTGTGGCTATTTGCTTGGACATTTAAAACCAGGGACTTAGGGACTAGGACAGCACTAGGCTGATCCCAGTTGTTAGTTAGGAAACCTGTATGTTTAGTCAGAGGTCAAGTTGACCAGGATTTATTTTGTTTATGTTTCTTTTGCTTTGCTGTGTTTTGTCACTGTAAATAGAAAATAAACCGCACCTTTTTGATTTTGAAAACCACAACCTCCGTTTGCTGGGCCTGTTTTTGTGTGGGGAGCCCATCTCGGGGGTCACACACACCCGCTGCCGAGCTAACCCCCTCACACAGTACATGTTGGCATTCATGGTTCCCTCAATGAACTGTAGCTCCCCAGTGCTGGCAGCCCCAGACCATGACACTCCCACCACCATGCTTGACTGTAGGCAAGACACACTTGTCTTTATACTCCTCACCTGGTTGCCGCCACACAAGCCTGACACCATCTGAACCAAATAGGTTGATGACAGGCTGACCCCCCCACCCTTTCAACCTCTGCAGCAATGCTGGCAGCACTCATACATCTATTTCCCAAAGACAACCTCTGGATATGACGCTGAGCACATGCACTCAACTTCTTTGGTTGACCATGGCGAGGCCTGTTCTGAGTGGAACCTGTTCTGTTAAACCGCTGTATGGTCTTGGCCACCATGCTGCAGCTTAGTTTCAGGGTCCTTGGCAATCTTCTTATAGCCTAGGCCATCTTTATGTAGAGCAACATTTCTTTTTTTCAGATCCTCAGAGAGCTCTTTGCCATGAGGTGCCATGTTGAACTTCCAGTAACCAGTATGAGAGAGTGAGAGCGATAACACCAAATTAAACACACCTGGGACCTTGTAACACTAACGAGACACATGACACCGGGGAGGGAAAATGGCTAATTGGGCCCAATTTGGACATTTTCACTTAGGGTGTACTCACTTTTGTTGCCAGCAGTTTAGACATTAAAGTGATGTTCCGCCCAAAAAAAAAAATATTAAAAACCAGCAGCTACACATACTGCAGCTGCTGGCTTTTAATAAATGGATACTTACCTGTCCTGGAGTCCAGCGATGTCGGCACCCGTAGCTGATGTCATCGGCTGTCCGGTGCTGCCGCCGCCATTGCGGGTAAAGGTACCCGGCAGTGTAGCCTTTCGGCTTCACGCCGGGATCCCTACTGCAAATGCGTGAGGCCCGCTCCTCTCTCCTATTGGCCCGGCGGCCGGGGGAGGGAGGAGGAAGGAGCCCCGCGCTGACATCACGGGCCTCCCGGAAGTGGGAAAGGATACCTGCCAAAGACAGGTATCCTGTGCCCCTCCTCCCCGAAAGGTGCCAATTGTGGCACCAGAGGGGGGGGGAGGAATCTGATGAGCGGAGTTTCCACTTTTGGGTGGAACTCCGCTTTAATGGCTGTGTGTTGAGTTGTTTTGAGGGGACAGCAAATTTACACCGTTATACAAGCTGTACACTCACTTCTTTACATTGTAGCAAAGTGTCATTTCTTCAGTGTTGTCACATATGAAAAGATAAAATAAAATATTTACAAAAATCTGAGGGGTGTACTCACTTTTGTGAGATATTGTGCATATCCTAATAATATTATAACCAAAATAATAATAATTACAAATATTTAGAACAATAACATTGAGTGGTCTGGTAGAAATGTCCAGCTGTAAAACTAAAAATAAATATTGATAATAACCATAATAATGTGCAAAATTAAATAAAAATGATATGTAAATGACTACTTGATCCAGTAGTTAACAATAACCATGTAGTTCATGCCACCCATTTTATTACAAATATTATTTACAAATTATTTATTAACAAACAGTAGAAATATTAGTATTATTTTTATTAATAATAATAGTAATAATAATATTCTTACAATCACATTACTGCAAAATAATACCAAAATAAAAATGTATTTATTATGCAAAATACTAATAGTACCATTAAAAAAATAAAAACTTAATTTATTGCAATCAAATAATAATATTAATAGTGAGGATAATGATGATGATGATAATAATAATAAAAATGACATTAATGCAAAATAATACTACAATAAAAATATATGTATTTGTAAATTACTAACAGTGCCAATAAGAAAGAATAACGTTGTTTATGCCAAAATACTACTACCACTAATAATAATATAAATACTGCAAAATTATATTTAAATAAAAATGTATTAATTTGCAAATTACTAATATAACTAGCAAAAAAAAATGTAATTCATGCCAAAGATATCATCATAATAATATTTATAATAATGATGATGATGATGATAGTATGTCATCATGCTGTAGCCTTCCCCTCCTGTACTTATAAAGTCACCTCATATAACACAATGTACATGAGAACTTGGCTGTGCCCACACTAAAGATGGCCGGCCGGGGGCTCGGAACCAGGTGGTGACGTCAGTGCGGAGCGCGGCCGGTGACCCGGGCAGAGAGGGAGCGGCATGTTGCACACATGAGCCGGGCGCTGAGTGGAGGAGGACGGAGCGGTGAGTTGTCTATGTGAATACATTGTATTGGGGGGAGGTTGGGTGGCCCGCATTCTCAGCGTCGGGTGTCATTGTCTATAGATAGCTGTGTGCGGCATCCCTATACCGTCACCTCCTCCCCCCTCCATAGAGCTGTGTGTAGTATTAATAGCCCGGAGATAAGCCGATCATCTGCTGTGCGGACCCGGGGTGACCTTGGAGCGGCCGATACCCCCCATAGAAGATCCATCATCTCCCCGATCCATACATCTCATCCCTGCACCATTCTACCACCGTCCGTCCGTGTCCGCTCTCTATACATCTCTTCTATCACTCCGAGCTCTGACACTTCCGCTCCATTCCTCATCTGTCATGACTGGTCCTCTGTACATCCCAACCTGTGGCCCCAGGGGGACACGGGGCCCTCTGGTATATGTGGGGCCCTCGGACCTCAGTGGTGCATTCTTATGTGAAGGGCCTCCAATGACAGTGACCTCTACCTGTCTCCTGGAACATTTCCCACTCTGTGTCCATCATCGCCACACTTGTAGCCTGTCCACAATCACCGACAACCAATCTACATGTGTCATGACTGGTCTATACCATACCTGTCATGACTAATCTGCACGTCTTGGTCCATACCATATCCGTCATGACTTGTCTATACTTTTACCTGTCATGACTAATCTACACGTGTCACAACTGGTCTATATATGTCATAGTTAGACTAGTTTATACCTTATCTGTCATGACTATTCCACAAGTGTCCTGATCTACATCTGTCATAACTGGTCTATATTCTATCTGTCACGACTACTCTACATCTGTCCTGATTAGTCTATACTTTATCTCTTGCAACTGGTTTATATCTGTCACGACTGGTCTATACCATATCTGTCACGACTGGTCTATACCATATCTGTCACGACTGGTCTATACCATATCTGTCACGACTGGTCTATACCATATCTGTCACGACTGGTCTATACCATATCTGTCACGACTGGTCTATACCATATCTGTCACGACTGGTCTATACCATATCTGTCACGACTGGTCTATACCATATCTGTCACGACTGGTCTATACCATATCTGTCACGACTGGTCTATACCATATCTGTCACGACTGGTCTATACCATATCTGTCACGACTAATCTACATGTGTCATGGCTGGTGCATACCATATCTGTCAGAACTGGTCTACATATGTCATGACTTTCCTATACTCTATCTGTTGCAAATAATCTACATTTGCACTGATTGGTCTACATGCTACAAAAAGGTTTCCTCTAATGGGACTTTAGGGGACAGGGACTCCTCAAAGATCAAACATTGTTGATCTATATGTTTGAGGTCAGGAATCTGTGAGGCCAATCAAGTTCCTCCACCCCAAACTCGCTCATCCATGTCTTTATGGACCTTGCTTTGTGTACTGGTGTGCAGTCATGTTGGAACAGGAAGGGGCCGTCCCCAAACTGTTCCCACAAAGCCGGGAGAATGAAATTGTCCAAAATGTCTTGGTATGCTGACGCCTTAAGAGTTCCCTTCACTGGAACTAAGAGGCCAAGCCCAACCCCTGAAAAACAACCCCACACCATAATCCCCCCTCCACCAAATGATTTGGACCAGTGCACAAAGCAAGGTCCATAAAGACATGGATGAGCAAGTTTGGGGGTGGAGGAACTTGACTGGCCTGCACATAGTCCTGACCTCAACCCGATAAAATACCCTTTGGATAAATTAGAGCGGAGACTGCGAGCCAGGCCTTCTCGTCCAACATCAGTGCCTGACCTCACAAATGCGCTTCTGGAAGAATGGTCAAACATTCCCATAGACACACTAAACCTTGTGGACAGCCTTCCCAGAAGAGTTGAAGCTGTTATACCTGCAAAGGGGGGCCAACTCAATATTGAAGTCTATGGACTAAGACGACCATTAAAGTTCATGTAAAGGCAGGCGTCCCAATACTTTTGGTAATATAGTGTATGTCAAGACTGGTCTATACCTCATCTGTCGCAACTAATCTTCATATGTACTGATTGGTCTACATTGTATCTGTCATGGCGGGTCTTCTTTCACCATATCTGGAGTGGCTCCTCAATACCACACCAGGTCTGAGTCCGGAGAGGAGGGGATTATTGTGACCAGAGCTGCTTTCTTATTTGTACAGATTGGCCGGAGGTTTTATTTAAAAACATAAAATTGTAGCGCTGGGCTTTCAACATTCTGTTCACTGAACATAGAATAGAAAATAGAATTCCTGATCTCCATGGTTCTGGGTGATTGAAATCTGCCATGTTATGTTTTTGGGAAGTGTAGCGTGCCGACGCCGTACAGCAATCGGTGATCTGGACCCTTCTATGGAATACACAACGTGGGATCGTTCATCTGTCCGCATACAATGTATCCATCTTCTTCCCTGTCACTTCTACAGACCTGGAGGGATCAGGGAATCGACCAATCAGTGGGAAGTGTGCTGCTGGGTGTAGTCACATGGACTGTATACAGGGGGTCCTCGACTTACGAACGCGTTAGAAACTTTCCTCTTGTTTGTAAGTCGGGCTGCGCATGCGCAGAACGGCAGATGGTCTCCGCAGCGTCCCGTTCGTAAGTAGGAGTTGTTTGTAAGTCGGGGACCCCCTGTATAGTGATTTGTATGGATTTGATTATATTTGGACCTTCGGTCATTTTTTTTATCTTTCCATCTATTAAATCTTCTACTCTTGTTGTTTTAACTTTGGATAGTAAAACTTCTTTTTTTTTTTTTTTTCTGCCAGTAAATACCTTATACAGCCCACTTTATCTTTCTTGCCTGGTCATTAGCCTAGGATTATGACAACATCCACAGCTCTCTCTCTCTCCTGAGATTTTGCCAGGAAAAGAGGGTGGATGAGTCATAAGAGGGCCAATGAGAGCTGCCGAGCTGGAGGTGTGTCTGTGTAAATCCAGGAAGTGAGCAGGCAGCAGCTTCAGCTGCCCACAGTTAAAATGGCTGCAGCCAGACTCGGTGGAGGGAGATTTCTGCAGCTTATTTGGCATGTACAGAATCACAGTATATATAAAATATTATACAAAGTGGTTGGAGGGAAGCTGCAGAATGGCAAAGATGTTTTTATTACAAATTATGTGAGCAGACTGCAGTTCTTCTTTAAAGTGTTAAACCCTCACTATATAATTTCCCCTGATAGCTTAGACCCCTTTCACACTGGAGCGGTTTGCAGGCGCTATTGCGCTAAAAATAGCGCCTGCAAACTGACCCTAAACAGCGGCTGCTGTGTCTCCAGTGTGAAAGCCCCGAGGGCTTTCACACTGGAGTGGTGCGCTAGCAAGACCGCTCCAAAAATCCTGCTAGCCGCATCTTTGGAGCGGTGTGTTTACCGCTCCACCACCGCTCCTTCCCATTGAAAGCAATGGGAAACCGCGGCTATACCGCCGGCAATGCGCCTCTGCAGAGGGGCTTTGTCGGTGGTATTAACCCTTTTTTGGCCGCTAGCGCGGGGGGTAAAACCGCCCGCTAGTGGCCGAATACCGCCGCAAAATTAGCGGTAAAACGCAGCTAAAATTAGCGGTGCTTTACCATCACTACCGCCACCGCCCCAGTGTGTAAGGGGCCTTCATGTAGGAATGAATAGAAGAAAAGGCTGGACGGCCGCACTCTGTTAACACCTTTATTGAAGACGGTTTAAAAATTCTTCTGGTATAAAGACATCAGAGGCACATGATCAATGAAAAGCTGACATGTTTCACACCACTATGGGGTGCTTAATCATGGCTAAGACTATTGTCCAAAATGTCTTGGTATGCTGGCACCTTAGGAGTTCTCTTCACTGGAACTAAGGGGCCAAGCCCAACCCCTGAAAAATCCCCCCTCCACCAAATGATTTGGACCAGTGCACAAAGCAAGGTCCATAAAGACATGGATGAGCGAGTTTGGGGTGGAGGAACTTGACTGGCCTGCACAGAGTCCTGACCTCAACCCCATAGAACACCTTTTGGGATGAAACTTTTCAAAGGTAAGATTAAGCACCCTATAGTGGTGTGAAATATGTCAGCTTTTCATTGATCATGTGCCTCTGATGTCTTTGTACCAGTAGAATTTTTAAACTGTCTTCAATAAAGGTGTTAACAGAGTGCGGCCGTCCAGCCTTTTCTTCAAATTATCAACAGTAAGAGGTAAAATGGCGCAAATGTAGTTCTGGCATAGTAATAAGTCCAGATGTCAATAAATTTATGTATGCAGCAGCTACCATAAGCAGAAGCAGGCTCTGGAAGATATAAATGAGGAAAGGAAGGTGCGCCAAACTAAGTGCAGTAATGAAGTTTTAATGGCAAATAATAAAAACAGCCAAATGGCTACTCACAAGTAGATGAAATATATAAGGCATGTATATAGTATAGGTGGTCCGGTGTCATCAATGGCAGTCCACGGGGAAGATCGAGAAGCTGAAGGCAGGTCTGCAGTGTCAGCAGGGAACGTCCTGGGAATCAAAGTGCTGTAGCCGTGCGAGATGTATCCTTACTATGGTACAGGAAGGACCCGGAAGATGCGCTTCAGCGTGCTGTCGGACCGGACCACCTATACTATATACATGCCCTATATATTTCATCTACTTGTGAGTAGCCATTTGGCTGTTTTTATTTGCCATTAAAACTTCATTACTGCACTTAGTTTGGCGCACCTTCCTTTCCTCATTTTCTTCTATTCATTCCTACATGCAGAGCCAGCTCCGGTTTCCATCAGCAGGTGGGATGCATTGAGATGTCTGCCTGGAGCGCTTTTCTTTTGTTGTTTTTAGCTTCATGTTATTGTTCTTTATTTCCAGTCTGTTTAGTTGTATTTTTCAACAAAGTATTACATTTGCCTGTTTAAGATTTGTGTAGCCCATTCTGTCCTATTTCCAGATTGGGAAGTCAGACTTTGCCCTGCCCACTTCTCATCCCTATTGGTCATTAAACGTAATGGGTGGCCTTGGTGACCAATCATTCAAAAATCTGCACCCTCCCCTCCCCCCACAAAGCAGTATTCAGCTTTGTCATGTGGGGGCGGAGCAAGTGTACGCACTGATGAGCCCTGTCTATGCACTGATGAGCCCTGTCTATGCACTGATGAGCCCTGTCTATGCACTGATGAGCCCTGTCTAGGCACTGATGAGCCCTGTCTAGGCACTGATGAGCCCTGTCTAGGCACTGATGAGCCCTGTCTAGGCACTGATGAGCCCTGTCTAGGCACTGATGAGCCCTGTCTAGGCACTGATGAGCCCTGTCTAGGCACTGATGAGCCCTGTCTAGGCACTGATGAGCCCTGTCTAGGCACTGATGAGCCCTGTCTAGGCACTGATGAGCCCTGTCTAGGCACTGATGAGCCCTGTCTAGGCACTGATGAGCCCTGTCTAGGCACTGATGAGCCCTGTCTAGGCACTGATGAGCCCTGTGTAGGCACTGATGAGCCCTGTGTATACACTGCTTGATTTAAAGATTGCATCGGAAGTCTCGCACTGATGACCAACAAGCCCCATACAGCTCTATACAGTTTGACATAAATAGCTCCATAATTGTAAACCAGCTCTTCTGGATGAACAGTTAGGCCGGGAGTGTAAAGGAATGATTTGTATGGCTCCTCCCACTTTTCTAAAAAAATAAAAATAAAACTGAATTGGCATTGTGATAAACGTGAGGGGTGTGGATTCCTCGAGCTATAAGAAGCCTCAGCTTTCCATATCCAAATAAAGTAACACGTCTGTATAAATACGTTCCTGACATGTCACAATATAGACCAACAGCTCCGCCTTTTATCAATAAAAAGCCAAGCTCGGGCTCCTGTCAGTGACTTTGCCCAGACTGGGGTGATGTCATCAGTCTGCTGCAGACAGGAGGAGGCATTTCCTCAGTCTCCCCTCCCCGCAGTGATCAGACTGTAACATTGTAACTTTGTAGCGATGCAGCAAAATTTCGGCGGCCGAAACCTATCGGTGGTGGTATCGGCATTTTGCCAATATGAGTAAAAGGTGTCGATAATGGCACAGAAAACACACGTGATTTTGCAGCGATTTTATTTTATTTATTTTTTTCCATGCCTATGGTGTGTTTTTCATAGGTCATGTGACTCAAAAACTGCATCAAAAATATTAACACGGGTGCGTTATTAATGCGTTCTTGCTGCGGTTTCAATAAATATCAACGGGATATGCATTTTTTTTTTTTAACTGACCAAAAATGCAGCAAGCAGGATTTTTAACGCCACAATGGCAGTGCAACAGATCAGTGTGAAGACATACATAGAATTTAAAGGGCTGCATTTTTCCTGAGCTTTTCTTGCGCTAAAGGTGGCGATAATGAAAGGGAGTCACCGCTCTAGGTAGAGTCTTCTCCAAATCAGAAGCCACAGGTGCTGGCAATGCGTATAGCAATGAGGATAAAAGGAAATTTCTGGACAGCCGCACTCCAAAAAATATTTGCCTTTTTAATAGTGCTTAATCATAGCTTTGATTTTACTAAGTAATAGTGCGAAACGCGTCAGTTGTTTTTTCCGTTCTGCTGTGGCATGTATTTTTTGATCCTATTTTACTATTAAAGGCAAATATTTTTTGGAGTGCGGCTGTCCAGAAATTTTCCTTTTGTCCTCAAAGGTGTAGATAATGGCTGAAAATTAATTCCTATTCATTTAATTTCAGGATATTAAATTCGAATATAATCCAATTACCGTATTTATCGGCGTATAACACGCACTTTTCCCCCCTTAAAATCAGGGGAAAATCGTGGGTGCGTGTTATACGCCGTTCCCCCCGCTGATTGTGAGGAAACGAGCGAGCGGAGCCGAGATGCACAAAGCCGAAGTACACTCGGCTCCTCTCGCAGTCACGCCCACCTCCACTGATTGCGAGCGCCGCTGACATAGAGAAAGCCGAGTGTACTTCGGCTAGTCTTGGCTCCTCTCGCAGTCACGCCCCTGACTGTGAGCAGAGCTGAGTCTAGCTGAAATACACTCGGCTTTCTGTATCTCAGCTCCTCTCCTCTCACAGTCAGCAGAAATTGGCGCCAATTTTAAATCAGGACAAGGCTGCAATGATGGTCACTGATAAGGCTGCATTGATGGGCGTTTAAGTGTAAGGTTTTTTTTTTTTTCCCTTAAACTTCCCTCCTAAACTTGTGGTGCGTGCTATACGCCGATAAATACGGTATATATAAAAAATGTGTGTGTGTGATCTCAGAAACATGCATGTAATCCAAAGCACTTGTATATCAAAGCGAATTTCCCCAAAATAAATAATTGAAACGCAGGTGATTCGTTCCACAACCATTTATTTCAGTTTATAGTCCATATAAAAAGATTATAGCAATTTGATAGGTTGTGTAACCATAAAATGTCCATCCACAAATGGAATTTGAAGCAAAATCCAGCAGGAGCTACAGAGAATAAAAGAAGAGGCGCCTCTAAGTGTAGCGATATGGTTACATTTAATGAAGGTACAACATTTAGCAACTCACATGGTTGATGAATAAGAGGTCCATGTAAGTATACAGGCATCCGGGGGTAAAGCTGTCCACATAGACCGTCCCCCGCACTGCCGGCTCTCACCGCTGTCAGTCTGAAATCGTGACCAGGAAGACTACCCTGCAGTAGAGCGATCTGAAAGCGAGACTTGAAACGCTCGTGGAGCGCAGTGTGGAAGGGATGACGTCAATGGCGGATGTGGAGGATGGTCTATGTGGACAGCTTTACCCCGGATGCCTGCATACTTGGATGTGCCTCTTTTAATCATCAACCATGTGAGTTGCTAAATGTTTTTGTACCTTCATTAAATGTAACCATATTGCTACACTTAGAGGCGCCTCTCTTCTCTTTTATACTCAGTTGTGACATCACGCTACTTGTATATCAAGTCAAAATTTATTAAAAACCGTTGCTTGTCTTGCAAAATGCTCTCAAACCAAGGTTTTAAAATGTTTATATATATATATATATATATATATATATATATATATATATATATATAATAAAATTTCCATGCGGTGCACCTCTAGTAGCAAGTCACAAGGTGAGAGTTTGCAGCAGACATTTGTGAACACCGTTAAGGACTGCACAGGTAATTAGGATTTACATGATAGTGGCATCTCAGTCCCGGAAGTAGATGGTGACCCTGGGGCTGATGGCTGAACAAACATGGCGCTGTCCTTCTGAATGATGAAGGCATTGTCGGGGGGGGGGGGGGGGGGGGGTAGTGCCATCTCCACCTTGAAGGGTTACACTGACACCCTTCTTAACATGTATGCACCTCACATTAAAACCTGATATCTGATGAAAGGTCTATTTTTACGGCTAAAAGCACATTTTGTTGGTGTAATCCTGCTAATTAAATTGCGCAAATATAAGGAGAATATTCTCACGCGCTGCCACGCTTGTATACTCAAATACCGGCTGCTGCTAACACCTCGATGTGTTCCCACACGCCACCAAATTGTAAAATAAATAGTAGTGTAGCGCTGCCTTCTGCAATTTATAGCACCGAGTCTGGGCTACACTTCTACAGTGGAACCTTAGATTACAAACATAATCTGTTCCAGGAGAATGCTTGTAATCCAAAGCACTCGCATATCAAAGCGAGTTTCCCCATAGAAGTCAATTGAAACGAAGATAATTCATTCCGCATGGACTTCTATTGCATGCAATACCGCATGTGGCCAGAGGTGGGGAGGCGCTGGAGAGACTCGGAGACAGCTCGGCTGAATTCGGAAAGGCCCGGGAATGGAGTATTTCCGAATGGCTCCGAACTGTTCCGATCGTCACCGGTGCCCCCGCACCTCAGGCCAAATGCGGTACTGCACACCGCAGAGGCTTGAATCCTGCTTGTTTTGCGAGACAACACTCGCAAACCGAGTCAGGTTTAAAAAAATAAGTTGCTCGTCTTTCAAAACGCTCGTAAACCGCGTTACTCGTAAACCAGGTTTCATTGTATTTAGTTTTTACAATTTGCTACTAAAATTGCGAGTAGTAGAGATTGGTTGTTGAAGACCAAGGATAAGGGGTTGGGACTTTATATGAGGCAATACCTATGATTAACCTCCATCCCTGGACATAGTGAAAAAGGAAGCAGTGGGACTTTATACGAAGCAATAATACTGAGTAATACTGAATGAATCAATCAATGTACACATTGTTTATTAAATACAATTGGCATATATACACTGTAAATTAGATAATAAAAGAAAACATTAAATTGTAATCATTGGTCTCAGTAGCAATAGATTGCACAATTAGTAACAGTACATAATTGTTACAACATAATACACATAGTAATAGATCAAGGTGTGTATATATACCAATGTGTAATAGTGATAACGTATAGATATAAAAACAATGGTAGAAGAATTCATTGGAATGCAATAGAATAAAATAAAAAACAAAAACGGATAAAAAATAGTAATGGTAGGACCGACACTGTGACGTTGCATCATAGGAAAGCTCGACGCGTTTCGTGGTAGCATGACCACTCATTAGGAGCAAGATGCAGGGTATGGGAATATCTAAAATAAAAAATTATTAATGCAATGACTAACAAGGTAAGGTAGTCAGAATAGGGTATGTAGTAAGTAAAGTGAAGAGGGGAAACTAAAGCAGATTCCAAACACTCTCACCTGGTATTTTTAAAATAAAATGGTAGATGGTAACGATATTCAAGGTGTGCATTGGATCAGGCGTCCCCCCGGGAGCTGAGGAGATATAAACCCTGGGCACGGCGGTAAGTGCAAAGCAGCCAATAGGAAAGTGGATGTGAAGGCTCCAGTTAGAAGCTAGGGTCTGCATAGTGAAAATTTAGTATTGTAGGTAATCCAGAATATCTGTAACAGTAATAAAAAAAGTAAAATAGCAATCAGCTAATTATGCCGCTAATAAACTGGAGAAGGTAGCCAGACACCAGGTGAACGAAAAGAAAGTGAAAGCGTGCACAAAAGTGCACAGGCATGAACATAAAAAGTGCAAAGCAAGGTGTGCTATCAACTAGGTGTATAGGGCACTGGAGAAAGAAAACCGAATGGTGACCAAAAAATAGATAGGATGATGCACGAAGTACCTGAGAGGTATGAAGGGGGGGAAGTTGAGGGAAAGTAAAAGGGGTGTGAGGAGAGTGAAAAAAGAGGATGACCGCAGTGCAAGATAGAAATATTTACCAGCCGTGGATCGAGGGTGATCTCCAACGTCACGTCGAGTGCAGCAAGGGAGGGCAACGCCATCGCATGAGCAGTAACACGCTCAGCGCACTGGCGCTGGAAACCTCCCTCATGGTGCATGCAGTGTAATAAACGTGTAGGTGCTGCGGCGTCATGAATGACGTCACACGCACACCACGTGGGCGTGGCGTCGACTCACAGCGAGCAAGTGCCCCGCCCCCCAATGGGGAGGGGAGAGGGAAAGCTCGGTGTGTGTCGCAGCTCCCGGGAGATTCGATAAACAACCCAGCCCAGCTATCAAAGATAGCCCCTGAAGGGTATATCAATAAAAAAGAGGGAACAGTCACAGATAGTACTTTTATTACTGTTACAGATATTCTGGATTACCAACAATACAAAATTTTCACTATGCAGACCCTAGCTTCTAACTGGAGCCTTCACATCCACTTTCCTATTGGCTGCTTTGCACTTACCGCCGTGCCCAGGGTTTATATCTCCTCAGCTCCCGGGGGGACGCCTGATCCAATGCACGCCTTGAATATCGTTACCATCTACCATTTTATTTTAAAAATACCAGGTGAGAGTGTTTGGAATCTGCTTTAGTTTCCCCTCTTCACTTTACTTACTACATACCCTATTCTGACTACCTTACCTTGTTAGTCATTGCATTAATAATTTTTTATTTTAGATATTCCCATACCCTGCATCTTGCTCCTGATGAGTGGTCATGCTACCACGAAACGCGTTGAGCTTTCCTATGTTGCAACGTCACAGTGTCGGTCCTACCATTACTATTTTTTATCCGTTTTTGTTTTTTATTTTATTCTATTGCATTCCAATGAATTCTTCTACCATTGTTTTTATATCTATACGTTATCACTATTACACATTGGTATATATACACACCTTGATCTATTACTATGTGTATTATGTTGTAACAATTATGTACTGTTACTATTTGTGCAATCTATTGCTACTGAGACCAATGATTACAATTTAATGTTTTCTTTTATTATCTAATTTACAGTGTATATATGCCAATTGTATTTAATAAACAATGTGTACATTGATTGATTCATTCAGTATTACTCAGTATTATTGCTTCGTATAAAGTCCCACTGCTTCCTTTTTCACATGGTTGTTGAAGACGGTTTATTCAGCTTATATTCTGCCTTCCTTGCCCCATGCTAATGAGACCTTTATCTATTTTCATTAGATTCTGTACATAAGAGCAGGTAACATCATTACTCGCTCTGTGGGCATCTATACAGTAGGGATTATATTGTTTTGATCCCCTGCAGATTTTGGGAGCTTTGAAATGAAGGGTCTATCTTTTTATCTTGGGTGTATTTTAAATGGCAAAGACCGAATATCAACCAAAAATCCAGAAAAAACACAAAAAACAAATGTCATAAATTGAGTTCAGTGAGTAAAATAAGTATTTGATCCCCAAGCTTGGTACTTGGAGAAACCCTTGTTGGTAAGCACAGAGGTAAGACTTTTCCTGTAGATGGTTATCAGGTTTGCACACATCTCAGGAGGGATTTTGGTCCACTCCTATTTACAGATCTTCTCTAAATCCTTAAGTCGGAGTTCCGCCTAAAAAAAATAATTTTTTTTTTAAGTCAGCAGCTACAAATACAGCTGCTGACTTTTAATAATCTGACACTTGCCTGTCCCAGGGTCCAGCGATGTGGGGGAACGAAGCCCTGCTCGTCTCCGCGGCGCCGGCATTGTCACTGTGGGCACCCGGCTGTGGCTTCACAGCCGGGTACGGACTGCGCATGCGCGAGCCGCACTGTGCACCGTGATTGGCGGAGCCATCACCTGGGACCTGTGACGTGTCCTAGATGATTGCGGAGAGGGAGGGGGGGAGAGGTGACTGACTTCCGGTCGCCAAGGCGACCTAGGGAGGAAGTGGGAGCTGGAACCCCCTAAAAAGAGGGTTTCCGCCCCCCCCCAAAAAAAAATAATTACATTTGGCATGTCAGGGGGTCACCTTTCTTTAAAGTAGAAGTTCCATTTTTGGGTGGAACTCCACTTTAAGGTTTCTTGGTTGTAGCTTGGCAACTCGAAGTTTCAGCTCCCTCCATAAATGTTCTATATAGGATTAAGGTCTGGAGACTGGCTAGGCCACTTCATAACCTTAATGTGCTCCTTCTTGAATCACTCTTTTGCTGCCTTGGTGGTATGTTTTGGGTTTGTGCCATGCTGGAAGACCCATCCATGACTTCAGTGTTCTGGCTGAGGGAAGAAGGTTCTCATCCAAGATTTTACATTACATGGCCTCGTCCAATGGCCTATCAATGTGGCAAAGTCGGTCTGTACCTTTTTTAGCAGAGAAGCAGCCCCAAAGCATAATGTTTCCACCTCCGTGCTTGACTGTAGGGATGGTGTTCTTAGGGTCATAGTCAGAATTTGTCTTCCTCCAAACACGGCGAGTCGAGTTAATGCCAAAGAGCGAATTTTTGGTCTCATCTGACCACAGCACTTTCTCCCAGTCCTTCTCTGAATCATTTAGATCTTCATTGGCAAACTTTATACAGGCCTGTACATGATGTGCCTTCTTGAAGAGGGGGACCTTGCGGGGGCTGCAGGATTTCAGTCCATGGCGGTGTATTGTGTTACCAATGGTTTGTTTGGGGACTGTGGTCCCAACTGCCCTGAGATCATTCCCAAGTTCCTCCCGTGTAGTTCTGGGCGGATCCCTCACTTTTCTCATTATCATCCTCACCCCATGAGGGGAATCCTCCATGGAGCTCCAGACCGAGGGCGATATTTTGTATCTCTTCCATTTGTGAACAATCGCACCAATTGTTGTCTGTCACCCTCTCACCCAGCTTCTGGCTTATGATCTTGTAGCCCATTCCAGTCTTTGTAGGTCTACAATCTTGTCCTTGATGTCGATTGACAGCTCTTTGGTCTTGCCCATGATGAGGTTTGAGCCCAGGTTCACGCTGACAGCGGGAATGAAATGGTGCAATATCAGCTGAACTCGCACAATTTCACTCCCGCTTGTCAGTCCCGATTTTGGGGGCGATTTCAGAGACATCTGTGCAGGTTTCTGAACAGATGTCTATTGAAATCGCACAACAAAGTCGCCAAAAGTAATACAGAAACTACGTTTGGGATTTGGTGCGGCGCCGCAAATGTGGCGTCACACCAATTCGGACAGTGCCATTGCCGGCGATAGCCGCCGATTTGACATGCAATTTGACATGCCAAATCGCTGCAATGTGAACCAGGGCTTAGGCTGGGTTCACACTAGTGCGACACGACATCCGTCCTACTTTGGATCCGACTTTGCCCTGCGACATGAAGCCGACATATGTCCGACTTTCAATGAACAGGGATCCGATTTGGATCCCCGCCAATATCAGGCACTGTGTTTGGTATGAATCTTGAGGGGGAACTCCAGGCCATATTTTAAATTAAAAAAAAAACGGCATGGGTTCCCCCTCCAGGAGCATACCAGGCCCTTGGGTCTGGTCTGGATTTGAACGGGCGCCCCTACGCCGAAAAAACGGCGTGGGGGTCCCCCCAAAATCCAAACCAGACCCTTATCCGAGCACACAACCTGGCAGGCCGCAGGGGAAGAGGGGGGGACGAGAGAGCGCCCCCCCCTCCCTCCTGAACCGTACCAGGCCGCATGCCCTCAACATGGGGGGTTTGGTGCTCTGGGGCAGGGGGGGCGACCTGCGCCCCACCCCAGAGCACCCTGCCCCCATGTTGATGAGGACAGGGCCTCTTCCCGACAACCCTGGCCGTTGGTTGTCGGGATCTGCGGGCGGGGGGCTTATCGGAATCCGGGGGCCCCCGGATCCCGACCCCCCACCCTATGTGAATGAGTATGGGGTACATCGTACCCCTACCCATTCACCTGGTGGAAAAAAATTGCAATAAAAAAACACTACACAGGTTTTTTAAAGTAATTTATTACACAGCTCCGGCGCTCTTCTTCCGACTTCCGGGGGTCTCCGGTGTCGTCTCCGCGCTCTCCGGTTCTTTCTTCCGCCGGGCCTCTGCTAACTTCTTTTTAGCTCTCTTGCTAACGGAGGCCCGGTCTTCCCGTTGTCTCGTCCGGCTCTCCGTTGTCCTTCTGTCAGCCCCTCCACTAACTTCTTGGTAGCTCTTTCGCTAGTGGAGGGGCCGGTCTTCCCGTCGTCGCCTTCTTCTTCCCTCTTCTCCTCCTCGATGTTGACGCGTCGCTTCTTCCCGTTGTAATACTGGCTCTCCGCTCCGCATTAATATAGGCTTCTCATGACGTCACAGTCACATGTTCCCATGACGTCAGTCATGTGCCCCGGAACATGTGACTGTGACGTAATGAGAAGCCTATATTAATGCGGAGCGGAGAGCCAGTATTACAGCGGGAGGAAGCGACGCGTCAACATCGAGAAGGAGAAGAGAGAAGAGGACGCCGACGGCGACGACGGGAAGACCGGCTCCTCCACTAGCAAAAGAGCTACCAAGAAGTTAGTGGAGGGGCCGGCAGAAGGACAACGGAGAGCCGGACGAGACAACGGGAAGACCGGGCCTCCGTTAGCAAGAGAGCTAAAAAGAAGTTAGCAGAGGCCCGGCGGAAGAAAGAACCGGAGAGCGCGGAGACGACACCGGAGACCCCCGAAGTCGGAAAAGACCCCCGGAAGTCAGAAGAAGAGCGCCGGAGCTGTGTAATAAATTACTTTAAAAACCTGTGTAGTGTTTTTTTTTTTATTGAATTTTTTTTCCACCAGGTGAATGGGTAGGGGTACGATGTACCCCATACTCATTCACATAGGGTGGGGGGGCCGGGATCCGGGGGCCCTCTCATTGAAGGGGGCTCCCGGATTCCGATAAGCCCGCCGCCCGCAGACCCCGACAACCAACGGCCAGGGCTGTCGGGAAGAGGCCCTGTCCTCATCAACATGGGGGCAGGGTGCTCTGGGGTGGGGGGGCCGCAGGTCGCCCCCCTGCCCCAGACCATTAAAACCCCCATGTTGAGGGCATGCGGCCTGGTACGGTTCAGGGGGGAGGGGGGGCCGCTCTCTCGTCCCCCCCTCTTCCCTTGCGGCCTGCCAGGTTGCGTGCTCGGATAAGGGTCTGGTTTGGATTTTGGGGGGACCCCCCACGCCGTTTTTTCGACGTAGGGGTGCCCGTTCAAATCCAGACCAGACCCAAGGGCCTGGTATGCTCCTGGAGGGGGAACCCACGCCGGTTTTTTATTTAAAATTTGGCATGGAGTTCCCCCTCAAGAGCAGTACAGCACAAGTCGCATGCCAAAGTCGGACCATGCAAGACTGCGGTCCGACTTTGATCCGACTTCAATGATAGTCAATGGGCTGAAGTCGGATCAAAGTCGGACCAAAGTAGTACAGGGAGCATTCTCAAAGTCGGACCGACATGTGTCGGACCAGTTAGAACGGCTCCCATAGGGAAACATTGATTTTCACACGTCATGCGACATGAGCTTCCAATGTCGGAGCGTTTGTCGCCCCAGTGTGAACCAGGCCTTAATGGAAGAGAGAGATTCTGTGGACAGGTGACTTTTATACACATAACGAGTTGTCGTTAGGAGCACCTTCCTAAAATGACAGGACTAATCTGTGTACCACATGAGCAACTCCTGTAGCCAGTCTGTGGAAGCGGGGATCAATTACTTATTTTATTTATAACATTTGGGGCGTATGGGTGTTTCAGACCCTTGCGATCCGATTCCACAGTTCACACTGCAGTTCTGCAAACTGATTTGGGGGTGTCATTAACTTTACATTGACCGAATATTGTTTAAACTAAAGATGGACTTTAAACGGTACATAGATAGATATTGTAAAAATTCTAAGGGTTTTATTGTTGGTAGAAAAATATAATTGAATTTAGGTAAAAAGTACATTAATACAAAAAAATGACATTATGTAACAGTCATCAATAATTGGTATAGGGTCCCATTTACAAGACTCAACACATCTCCCAGAAATTACATTGACATGTAAAATACACAAAGTAGAATAGGATAATGTATAGCCAACGAACACAAATAAGGAGTTGGACGGTATGCACGAGAGATGACTGGTCTTATTGATAGGTCCGGTAAATTCAAAGATAAAGATCTTTCTTTCGCTCGACTAGTTTCGCGTTCCAAAACGCTTCGTCGGGAGCATAGTATTCTGTCAAGATTATACATAAACAATTCAAAAGAGATACTTCAGTTAATATAATTTTAATACTTGTATCTAAAATAAAGTTAATAAAAAACATTTTAAAGAAAAAAGCTAATATACACTGATTAAAAGTTTTCGATTGACCACAGAAGGATGAAACACCCACCACCTATAAACTGCCAGCACCGAACCCAGTCACACAACAACTGGGGCATGAAAGTAGCTGTGCAAAATTATAGAAAAAAGCACGAGGAAAAAAGGGGGGGGGGGAAAGGGAAGGGAAGGGGGAAGGGCGGGGGGAAACAAGGAGGGGGGGGGGGAAGGGTTTTGGAGGGGGGGGGGAAGGAAGAGGGGGAGGGGGGGGGGGGGGAAAGGGAAAAGGGAAAAAAGAAAAAGAAGAACTGGAATGTAAGTTAATCCATATCCATAGGTACTATTAAGAAAATTGAACAAGCTAAATAGCAAGTGCAAAAATTATAGAACCGTAAATGGGATAATGTGTCAGTAATCACCATCGAGGCAGACCAAGAGAGGGGGGGAGGAAAACAAGAAAGAAAAAATATATATATATAATAGTTTCTATACTTACGAACAAGGCCGTGTTAGGTAGTGAAACCGGCCTAGGTATTTTTACCTGGCAGTCCGTATATCACAGGGTGCCAGTATTATATAAACACATTCTAAAAGTAAAACTCATGACGTGACCCATAAGTGTCAGAAATAGGTGTTTTAAACAAAATAAAGAGAGGGGAGTGGGGGTGGGGGGAGGGGGAAAAGAGGGAAAAGGGAGGGGAAAGGGGGGAGGGGGGGGGGAAAGGAAAGGAAAGGAATTTTTTCATTTATATATTATCCAGGGGCTCACCATGGTAGACAGTAATGCGTGATTTAAGTAAAAGAGTAACTATGCACAGGCTACTGATAGGTAGGGAACGTAAATCCAGGTGTAACAAGCCAGACAATACTGTAGAGGAGTGTGTCAGTCAGAAGCACTTGCTCGAGCCACACAGTGGTAATCTGTTTGGGTGACCCCTAGTGATGGACTGACCCAGCTGAAAAACATAAGTACAAAAAGGAGGTTTAGAAAGGACCCACTTCCCTAGATCTGTCTGCTCGTATCCCAGATGGATGGTATTTACCTTATAGCTTGACAAGGATTATGTGCTGGTGGACCTGGATGGGACCTCTCCTGTGGACAGCCTCACAGTGCACTGTGCACCGTTTTTATGTGTCCCTACAGGAAGGCGTCATCACACCCGGAAGTGACGTTGGTGCGCGGGTTCGGACGGTCATGCGCATACGCCGTAGGCGCTGCTAACGCAGCAACCTATGCCCGATGAGAGAGTGACAGGGCGGGACCCCGGGAGTATTCTGGGAGCCTTTAATACGTCACATCGCTCTAGCCAGCCAACGCGTCATCGCAGGGGATCAAGCAGCCCATGTTTGTGCGCCGCGATCGCTGCCATCACATCAGCCCATGACCAGTGCGGCAGTGACAGAGCACACCACAGGGGGAGCCAATTGCTCCCTTAAAACAGGTCAATGGGTCGTGTTCTAAATACCAGCATTGGTCAGCAAGTCAGCCCACCATTGCAGCCATCAGTGTGGGCACATAGGCTTCGGGGCACAGCAAGAACAGGGGGTGAAAGAGGGTGAATACATCCACCTGTGGTCATCGAAAAAAAGATCCAAACATAATATACAGAACTAAATAAAAATGCTGAAGGCATATAAGTAACCAAAACTCCATATTCTACATTTATATATACAACCAGGAATAGTACCTTTAAACTAGTGAGCAATGTCTAATTTAAGTACAAAGATTCCAATACAGCAGCTTAACCATTTAGGGGCATGATTTAAAATTTGTATTCTGTGTGTCTTTTTTAGTGACATATTTGGTCTGTCGGCTGTGGTGGGGGGTAAAATTACCATACATGGTGGATTTAGTGACAATGATGAAACTGACATATAGCATTCATTGTGCAGCTTATCCTGAAGAAGGATTATTTTTGTAATATTATACAACTAAATAAAACATCAAATCGAGGTGCAATCAAGCATTAAATAAAGTAAACATATAATGATACAAAGGGGAAAGGGAAGAGGGGAGAAAAAGGGGGGTGTTAACGTGAATAGACACATAACATAAGATATGTGGAAAAGTATATAATGTGTATAGCATTAGTATGGCAGTAAATATCCACCACCATCCATAGCCCATGAAATATTCTAGATGTCGGTCAGAATGGTATATATGTCAGTGACAGAAATCATGTTCCAAATGGTTAAATATGGTTTAAATCAGTCATTTACATTGACACCCGCAGATGTCTGTGTGAACTGTGTGCGATTTGGATGCAATGTGGGAACCCACACAGGAATCGCAGGGGTTCTTACATCGCACCACTTTAAACCCAGCCTTATTTCTTTGAAAGTGGGCAAACGAACAAAATCTGCAAGGGATCAAATAATTAATTTCCCGCTGTATGCAGATGATAGCTGGAGGGACTGGCGGGGGGCTGTACAGAGCTTCCTGGAAACATTGCAGCACCCGGCCTCAGTACTTCTCTAAAGTCCCCTAAGCTGGATGTAAGCAGTGGGCGGGCTCTTGGGAGGAGTTATGTAAATATCAGAATACCTTGACATGTGGGTCTGGAGGAGTGGGCGTTCCTAGGCAGGCTACATTTGTATACAGACCACCCTAGGTAATGCCAACATGTGATGTTGAGAGTCCATGATTGGAATAACTGAAATCCAATCAGTGAAAGGGGTGGGGCTGGAAATTTCTGTACTTCTCCGTATGTATTATAAATGATTATTGTCAGTAAACTTGTACTTGCAGCCAAATGCTACTGGATTCCTGGATCGTTTATTTCAAGGAACGGGATCTTAATGTGATCTTAACACAGGCAGGCTGGGGAGGAAAGAGCTAAATGATGATGAGCGTCCTCAAGCCAGGAAATGAGGTGGGCTCTATCTGACATACTGCAGCTTCTTCATCACGTGATGAGAAGCTCACATTAAAGTGGAGCTCCACCCAAACATGGAACTTCCGCTTTTTGGAATCCTCCCCCCCCCCCCCCCTCCGGTGTCACATTTGGCACCTTTCAGGGAGGAGGGGGAGCAGATACCCGTGTAATACAGGTATTTGCTCCCACTTCCTGGCATAGATCACCACGGTGATTGCAGTGACCTACGTCTGTCCCCCTGCTGTCTTCTGGGAGAAACACAGGTCCCAGAAGACAGCAGGGACCAGTGGGATCGCGCAGCGCAAGCGCAGTCGGGAACCAGGAAGTGAAGCCGCACTCCTGATTCCCTTACCGAAGATGGAGGCGCCTCCACCCGAGACCTGAGGGACAATTCGGCTTCGGGGCACGTCATCGCGGGCACGCTGGACAGGAAAGTGTAATATATTAAAAGTCAGCAGCTGCAGTATGTGTAGCTGCTAAATTGTAATATTTATTTTTTTCCGGCGGAACTTCGCTTTAAATCGGTGTAAGCAATTTTAGCACAGGAGAGGAGCCTGTACACCTGTGCAAGACTGATGGGGGGTGGTGGAGGTCAGCCACCTGTAGGGGGAGCTATACAAGTATCATGTTGTTGAAATTAATCTCTAATGATTGCAGATTGGTCAAACATTGTATAGGGAGCATGTGTTTGTTTTTTTTTTCCCATGTGTAATGATTGATCCCTACTATTACTCATTAATCGTGCTGCTCCTGTTCTCCTGGAAGAAAATCAAATCTGATATTTTTTTTTTTTTTGCCCCTTGTATTTTTTTCTACATTGTATTTACTGAGCTCACATGAGCCTGGGATTATTGTAGAAGGGAAGATCGGAGTGGTCAGCCCATTGCAGAGGCCGGTGTGGTGTGACTGAAGTGTTTTCTATTGTTGTGTCCCCACAGGGAGGGGAGGCGGAGAAGGTCGTGTCTCTGCACTGAGCAGCCTGCAATCCTGGATCTGCTAAGCTGACAAAGATGGAGGATTATTCCCTGGGGGGAGGTGAAGGTCGCTACTCTCCCAGCCTGGTGGATTGTCCGGCGGGGAGACTGAAGAACTGCGGTGAAGAATGGGTGAGTGAAATCCATCATCTGTCCCGCTGCCGGTAATGGTTGGCAAAGTTTTCCTGTGTGCTCATTGCTGTTCCAGCCCCAACTTTATATAGAGAATGTGCTGTGCGTCCTTCTACATCCCCGCTACATCCCCGCTCTCACCATCCAGTCACATGTTTGTACAGTAAATATTCATATTTATTCAAACAAGTTTTACAATAATTTAAATAAATTATTATTATTATTTTTTGCAACACGGTAATTATATGTTTAATAAAGAAATTCTCTAAACCGTATGCTCTGATTTTACCTATTGGGATTTAATATATATATATAAACATTTATTATGATTCCTCAAATAAACAGTATTTGTTTGTTTATTCATGTTCCTTTTTAAACATTATTTAAATTCTCGAAAGATTTAATCAATTGTTTTTGTAAATTAAAATAGTTAGATTTTTAATTGTGACCAAATTTCTAAATAGAAAATAGTTTCTGGTTTTCCCCATTGGTATTAAATACAGATATGCCCAGGTTCACACTGGGGCTGCGGGAGTGAAGCCGTGCGAGTTCAGTCTGTCAGTCCCGATTTCGGCCGCGATTACAGGGACATCTGTGCAGGTTTCTGCACAGATGTCAATGTAAATCGCGGCCCGAAATCGCAAAAAGTAGTACAGAAACTACTTTTTGAAATCGGTGCAGCGCCGCAGATGCGGCGTCGCACGGATTAGGACGGTGCCATTGCCCACAATTTGCGGCAAATATCGCCGATTTGACATGTCAAATCGCACCAGTGTGAACCAGGGCTAAATGTTTTTAGATTTGTTTTTACGTGAACAATCATTATTTCAATTCACCAAATAAACATTACTTTACTAAATATAATTTATATATATAGGTTTTATATAGCGCCAACAGTTTGCCCAGCCCTTTTACAAAATGAAGGCAGACAGTACAGTTACAATACATTTTGGTATAAGAGAAATCGGACTGCCCCATATCCTATATCTAAGAGAGATGTATGTATGTGTGCTTTCACTGCATTATATTTTCTAAGGGGAAATTTGTTCTGGTGGGTTTGTATAAAGTAGGGACTTTTATTTTCCCCTTTCTGTCCCGCTGGGGATACAGCAGGAAATCTCTTCAAAATGAATGGAACTTCTTCAGGGGGTTGTAATAGGAATAGTAATTGGGAACATTGGAAAATTTCCCTCGCCTGTTACTCTAATTACATCTGTAACAATTTCGATTTTCCTCACTTTGTCTTCGGGACAATTTTCAGGGCGACAGGATGTCTGGCCCGGCTGTCTTCAAGTCCACCACATTGAAATGGAAGGAGACCCTGCTGAGCCGGAAGAGGCCCTTTGTTGGTCGATGCTGCTATGTCTGCACCCCTCAGAGCCGGGTAAGAGGACAGAGACAGATCATTATCCCATATCATCCCCCCCATACAGTCATATCATTATCCCATATCATCCCCCCCCATACAGTCATATCATCCCCCCCCCATACAGTCATATCATTATCCCATATCACCCCCCCCCCCCATACAGTCATATCATTGTCCCATATCATCCCCCCCCCCCCCATACAGTCATATCATTTTCCCATATCATCCCCCCCCCCCCCCATACAGTCATATCATTGTCCCATATCATCCCCCCCCCATACAGTCATATCCTTATCCCATATCATCCCCCCCCCCCCATACAGTCATATCATTATCCCATATCATCCCCCCCCCATACAGTCATATCATTATCCCATATCATCCCCCCCCCCCCCATACAGTCATATCATTATCCCATATCATCCCCCCCCCCATACAGTCATATCATTATCCCATATCATCCCCCCCCCCCATACAGTCATATCATTATCCCATATCATCCCCCCCCCCCCCATACAGTCATATCATTATCCCATATCATCCCCCCCCCCCCATACAGTCATATCATTGTCCCTATCATCCCCCCCCCCCCATACAGTCATGTCATCCCATATCATCCCCCCCCATACAGTCATATCATTATCCCATATCATCCCCCCCCCCATACAGTCATATCATTATCCCATATCATCCCCCCCCCCATACAGTCATATCATTATCCCATATCATCCCCCCCCCCCCCATACAGTCATATCATTATCCCATATCACCCCCCCCCCCCCATACAGTCATATCATTGTCCCATATCATCCCCCCCCCCCATACAGTCATATCATTGTCCCATATCATCCCCCCCCCCATACAGTCATATCATTGTCCCATATCATCCCCCCCCCCATACAGTCATATCCTTATCCCATATCATCCCCCCCCCCCATACAGTCATATCATTATCCCATATCATCCCCCCCCCATACAGTCATATCATTATCCCATATCATCCCCCCCCCCCCCATACAGTCATATCATTATCCCATATCATCCCCCCCCCCCCCATACAGTCATATCATTATCCCATATCATCCCCCCCCCCCCCCCATACAGTCATATCATTATCCCATATCATCCCCCCCCCCCCCCCATACAGTCATATCATTATCCCATATCATCCCCCCCCCATACAGTCATATCATTATCCCATATCATCCCCCCCCCATACAGTCATATCATTGTCCCATATCATCCCCCCCCCCCCATACAGTCATATCATCCCATATCATCCCCCCCCATACAGTCATATCATTATCCCATATCATCCCCCCCCCCCCCATACAGTCATATCATTATCCCATATCATCCCCCCCCCCCATACAGTCATATCATTATCCCATATCATCCCCCCCCCCCCAATACAGTCATATCATTATCACATATCATCCCCCCCCCCATACAGTCATATCATTATCCCATATCATCCCCCCCCCCCCATACAGTCATATCATTATCCCATATCATCCCCCCCCCCCATACAGTCATATCATTATCCCATATCATCCCCCCCCCCCCCATACAGTCATATCATTATCCCATATCATCCCCCCCCCCCATACAGTCATATCATTATCCCATATCATCCCCCCCCCCCATACAGTCATATCATTATCCCATATCATCCCCCCCCCCCCATACAGTCATATCATTATCCCATATCATCCCCCCCCCCCCCCATACAGTCATATCATTATCCCATATCATCCCCCCCCCCCCCATACAGTCATATCATTATCCCATATCATCCCCCCCCCCCCCATACAGTCATATCATTATCCCATATCATCCCCCCCCCCATACAGTCATATCATTATCCCATATCATCCCCCGCCCCATACAGTCATATCATTATCCCATATCATCCCCCCCCCACCATACAGTCATATCATTATCCCATATCATCCCCCCCCCCCCCCACCATACAGTCATATCATTGTCCCATATCATCCCCCCCCCCCCATACAGTCATATCATTATCCCATATCATCCCCCCCCCCCCCATACAGTCATATCATTATCCCATATCATCCCCCCCCCATACAGTCATATCATTATCCCATATCATCCCCCCCCCCCCCATACAGTCATATCATATTATCCCATATCGTCTCCCCCCCCCCCCATACATTCATATTATTATCCCATAGTTATGCAAATATCAGAATGCCTTGAGTGAAAGAACTGAAATCCAAAAATGTAAAGGGGCGGGGCCAGGGACAGTCAGGCTGGGGAAGAAAGAGCTACATGATGCTGGACGTCCTCCAGCCAGGAAATGAGGCACATTCTGTGACCTTCTGCACCTTCTAATGCACATGGTAACAAGCTCACAGTGTGCAGTAAGGATTTTCAGTCCAGGAGTGAAGCCTGTACATCGAAGACTGAAGGGAAGGCTGCAGGTCAGATTTAATGTCTAAATAGTAATAGATTTTTTTTATTTAGATTTTCCTGAATCTCGTTCTGTTCCTCTTTGCAGTAAAAGTTGTCGCCTTTTGTCATCTGCATCTCGGAGGCGATCCCTCCAACATAATACCATTTTTATTTTTGTATTTTGTAAAGGTCTCCAAATTATCTATACATTTATTTTATGTTACGTGCCAAATGCTTCTGCTATCTGATGCTGTAACAAGATAGAAGTGGGCTTCGGGGGCCCCCCCTGTGCTTCCGGGCCCTATAGCAGTGGCATGGCTTGCTATGAGTGTAGTTGCTTCTTGCTGATAATATTGCCTCTGCGCAACACTAGGGGGCACCCATGACGAGAACCTTCCCCTTTCCACATATCTGAGCTGCTAAATCTTCTCTAATCTATGTACCGTATATACTTGAGTATAAGCCGACCCGAATATAAGCCGAGGCCCCTAAATTTTACCACAAAAAAACTGGGAAAACTTATTGACTCGAGTATAAGCCTAGGGTGTCCATGTCCATGCCTCACTGTGCCCATGCCTCACTGTGCCCACCTGATCTCCTGCGCTGTGTGACTAGACTGACTTGTAACATGGGAGTCTATGGAAGGGGTACCTGGCTTTGAAAAATCCGTGCTCCCCGGCCGTAGATCCTCCGGACAACAAACTTGCACACTTGTTAGAGGAAGAGTTGGGCTACGTGTGCCAAGTTTGGGGTCCAGGGGACCTACGGCTGGCTGGGAATAAGGCGCACAAAAATGAAGATGGACACAGACTCGAGTATAAGCCGAGGGGGGCATTTTCAGCACAAGAAAATGTGCTGAAAAACTCTGCTTATACTCGAGTATATACAGTATGTCAACTGTACGTTTAGCTGGAGTTCCACTTAAAACGCTAATTACTTAAAATAATAATAAAATGCTCACTGGTTTTGTTTTGTTGCAGGATAAATTCTACAACCCCAGCATCCCCTCCTTAGGTCTGCGGAATGTCATCTACATCAACGAGACGCACACAAGGTGAGCGCTGTTACGTATTTAGCGGAAGCCTGAAAACCTAAAAATACCAGAGACCCTTATTTCAAAGACCCAAAAACACTTTCTATTCCTTTTTGTCAAATCCTGAAAAACTTTTTATTAGGATCTGAATTCATTATCATGCTGGTAGGAGGAGAGAGCAGAGTGACAGATGAGTTCATTGCGCTGCTTTTTCTCCTTTCCAGGCACAGTTTGGGGGGGAGAGACCAGACCTGTAAGTGTTGTTGAACTGCAGCAGATAGGAAATCAGGTCTCCTGCCCTGCCAGAGCTGTGTAAATCCCTGGGCCGAATTGACAGAAATACAAATCATTTGGAGGGTACAACAGCCCCCTTTGTGTATTTAACTGTTTGCTTGGAGTGCAGATTTACTTCACTTTAATGATTTGAAACCTGCATGGAGGTGGACAGGCTGCTCATTACATTACTCTTGGCTATGCTTTTACTACTACTTTTCACACTGCAGATCTGTGAGTTGGCTGACTCATTAAAAACAATGCACTCCCTGCGTGGCTCATACTTTAAAGTTAAAGTTTAGTGGAATTTTTTTTTTCTTTCTCTACAACTTTAATTGCATTACATTTTTTACATGTAATTAAAGCGGAGTTTCACCCTAAAGTGGAACTTCCGCTCATCGGATTCCTCCCTCCCTTCGGTGCCACAATTGGCACCTTTCGGGGGGGGAGGGGGGACAGGATACCTGTCAAAGACAGGTATCCTTTTCCACTTCCTGGAGTCCGGCTGTGGCCGTGACGTCACCGCGGGGCTCCCTCCTCCTCCCCTGGCCGCCGGGCTGATAGAGAGGAGCGGGCCTCGCACATGCGCAGTAGGGTTCCCGGCATGAAACCGAAAGGCTTCACTGCCGGGTCCCCTTACCCGCAATGGTGACGGCAGCACCCGACAGCTGATGTGGAACATCGGCTGGGTTCCGACATCGAGGGACACCAGGACAGGTAAGTCTCCATTTATTAAAAGCCAGCAGCTGCAGTATGTGTAGCTGCTGGCTTTTAATTATTTATTTTTTGCCCGGGGTTGCCTGGAACACCCCTTTAAGGTTGTCCTATGATATTAGGCTGCTGGACTCTTTACCCTGTCCCCTTCCTGCTGCTGCACTTCACTGCAGGGCTGCCCTGTCCCCTTCCTGCTGCTGCTGAGCATCCCTGCAGTGAAGCTCGGCAGCGGGAAGAGGACAGGGCCCTCCCTGCAGTGAAGCTCGGCAGCGGGAAGAGGACAGGGCCCTCCCTGCAGTGAAGCTCGGCAGCGGGAAGAGGACAGGGCCCTCCCTGCAGTGAAGCTCGGCAGCGGGAAGAGGACAGGGCCCTCCCTGCAGTGAAGCTCGGCAGCGGGAAGAGGACAGGGCCCTCCCTGCAGTGAAGCTCGGCAGCGGGAAGAGGACAGGGCCCTCCCTGCAGTGAAGCTCGGCAGCGGGAAGAGGACAGGGCCCTCCCTGCAGTGAAGCTCGGCAGCGGGAAGAGGACAGGGCCCTCCCTGCAGTGAAGCTCGGCAGCGGGAAGAGGACAGGGCCCTCCCTGCAGTGAAGCTCGGCAGCGGGAAGGGGACAGGGCCCTCCCTGCAGTGAAGCTCGGCAGCGGGAAGGGGACAGGGCCCTCCCTGCAGTGAAGCTCGGCAGCGGGAAGGGGACAGGGCCTCCCTATTGTACAGAATCCAGGAGTTTGTAGGACATCTTTCATTACAGTAAAGTAATGTAATTAAAGCTTTTTTTTTTTTTTTTTAGCTTTAACAGTTGTTAAGACACAGTGACTGCACTGAGATCTCCTTACATATTTAATTCAATAACAAAAAAGGATGAGGAATCTGGTAAAAATGTGAAAGTTGTATTTAAAATGACTGAGATAAATAACTGGAAGGCGTGCTAACTAAAAATATACTATACTTGGCTTTTAAGCAATCCTGTGCTGCCTTCTATATACATCAGCTGTCTGGATGTATTTCTGGATACACGGAGGACTACTTGTCTTACACAGCCTCCTCTTGTGTCATCAAGCCAACGTCTAACCGTCACTTGATTCTGAGATTATCATTGAACATGTCACACTAGGAAGGGGACAAAGGATCATGTGAGCGTCTCGTCTGTCATTTTTAATCTTTCATGAATGCTCCAAATAGTGTGACTGCAATTATAGTTCTGGGCTCCTGCTTGCTGGGGCCCCTGTTATCCGCTTCAGCTCTTATACCCCTACTATGGGCCAGAGTCGGTTTTACATTTCTGCTATGGGCCTGTTTGTCAAACTTATTACAGAATAAATATAACAATATGTATTATAATACATAAAAAAAATTGTATGTGTATATGTGTGTGTGTGTGTATATATATATATATATATATATATATATATATATATATATATATATATATATATATATATATATATATATATATATTTTCATTCAGCAAAATACTGACATAAAGGGGGTGATCCTTTTTCCAACTCAGTGTTTCTATTTTTGTTTTTCTTCTGACATGTTGGTGTTATATCTTTCACTTGGATATTATAAATTGCAAATTACAGCTTGATAAATAGAAACTGTGTCTGTTATTTCAGGTTGAAAAGCAACAACATGTGATTATTTAAAGGGGAATGATTATTTTCTATACCCATTGTATAGTTGTATTGTACAATTTTTTGTCAGAGGGGTGGTCTGTGCTGATAATCAGCACATTGGCACATTTTGATGGGGCTGTGGTGATAATTAATCGGTTGAAAATAAATGCCCATCAAATGCCAGCCTGTGCCCCTATATAAAGCCTATCCGTGTAGATCAGTGCCCACAACAGTGCCCAAAAAGTGCCACTCAGAAAAGCCTGTCAGTAGCTCCTCATCAGTGCCACCTATCAGTGCCGCCCATCAGTTTTTTTTTTTCCAAATTTTCGCTTATAGCGCAAAAATTTTAAACCGCAGAGGTGATCAAATACCACCAAAAGAAAGCTTTATTTGTTGGAAGAAAATGATAAATTTCATTTGGGTACAGTGTAGCATGACTGCGCAATTGTCATTTAAAATGTGACAGCGCTGAAAGATAAAAATTGTCCTGGGAAGGAATGGGGGAAAGTGCCCGGTATGGAAGTGGTTAATATCATGAATTTAAATTTAATATGAATTTATATTTTGTGATTATCGGTACATTTTCTTCCGATACTTTTTGGCGGCCGATATCTGTGCATCCCTAGTACAAAGCATGGCACTTTAATGTACAAATAAAATTAAAGTGATTGTAAATTCTTGGTTAAAAAAAAACAAACATGTTCTACTTACCTGCTCTGTGAAGTGGTTTTGCACAGAGCAGCCCGAATCCTCTTCTTCTCAGGTCCCTCTTTGCTGCCCCTAGCCCCTCCCTCCTGTCCAGTGCCCCCACAGCAAGCAGCTTGCTATGGGGGCACCTGAGGCAAACTGCATCTCCGTGTGTCCATCCAGACATGGAGCTGCGGTTTGCCCCCCCCCCCCCCGCTCTCTCTCCTGATTGGCTAAGTGACTTTGATAGCCATGGGAGCCAATGGTGCCGCTGCTGTGTCACAGCCAATCAGTATGAGAGTACCGGATGGCCGAGGGAATCGTGGACATCGCTCAGGTAAGTATTAGGGGGGTGCTGGGGAGGCTGCTACACTCAGAAGATTTTTTATCTTCATGCATAGAATGCATGAAGATAAAAAACCTTCAGTCTTTACAACTCCTTTAGGAGAGTTTGTTTCAACTTTTGCGCTTATTATTGAGACACTGTAAAAAAATATGAATAAAAAAGGATTTAAATAATATTAAAGGTTAGCAAAATAGAAATAAAAAAAATCAGCAAGAAAATAAAGGGGAGAAGGGGTTAATTATGGCTGATTAGGGTAAACTAAGGGGATGTATAGTAATAGTTTTACCTGTCAGGTTAACATATTATGCAAATAAAGGAAGCTTGTCTCTTTTTGATCTGCAGGTGAATGAAACCGCGTAGATACATAAGTAACAATGTTACTTTGCATCTCTTTACCTCTGGTCTAAACAATGTTTGTAAACACTGTGTAAGATGCCTCTTTTTCAACAACAGCAGTTTTTACAACTGTTGTATTTATACTGCAATTATCAGTTTCAATTATCAATATGTGTGAGGTAGGAGGGCAGAAGGACTGGGAGTTTTTTTTTTGTCCGTGTGCAATACATCCTGGGTCCACAACTGGTTATTGATACTTCTGTTAACAAAAAAAATATGGGAATATTAAGGCCCAGTTAAAGTTACAGAAATAGATATTCAGTGACTAACTGCTTTTATAGCCCTTGCACATTGACTAAATATATATCGCCAGAATCTGACCACACTGCCCAGTGCATTCTTTAATCTAACCAACCTGGTCAGGCACGCCCTATATCGGGAAAGCCACGCCCCCCTCCCCTCCCTCTGCACTGAAAGTCTGTGTGTGTGTATATATAATCTCAGGAAAGATGAGAGATGGAATTTCCCAGAACAACTTCATAAATAATAAAGTTGCTAAAATTGATATTTGGAAAAAATGCCAAGAAAGCAATTTGTCCCTTTCTAAGGAAATCCCCCGCCTCCCCCCAGCACTACCACCATAGTAAATATTAATATGTCTTTTAAATGATGTGATGGGGGAGCCAAGACCTTTTTGTGTGTTACTGCAAAGAAAAATCAGGTCTCTTTCCCTGCCAGGCAGGGGTGTGCTGTGTGGCGAAGCTGTGTAAATCTCAGGACTGGATGGTCCGAAATGCAAATCATTTGGAAGTAAAACAGCTCTGGTATATGTGTCTTATTTTTGTATTGGCTGTTAGAAGTTCGGCTTTAAATGTTTGTGTGTAAAACAATATGCGTGTGTGTGTTTTTTTTTTTTTTTGTTTTTTTTTATGTGTGTCTATATGGATTCTGGATAAAATGAGAATCGCGATTCTTGCGGCGTAACATCTTTCACATTCTTCAAAAAATTTGGGCTAACTTTACTGTTTTGTTTTTGTATTCATTGACGTGTATTTTTTCCCTAATAATTGCGTTTGATGGACTGCTACGCAAATACAGTGTGACAGAAGATATTGCAACGACCGCCACTTTATTCTCTATGGTCTCTGTTTACATTTTTTTTTTTTTTTTTTTTTTTTATATATATATATGTAGCGGGGGTATTGCCTTTTTAAACCTCCAGAGACTACAGTACCCAGTGCGCATCGGGACACCCAGGGTGCATTGCCCCACGCAGAGACTGCTGTGGCGGGTTATTTAACCGAGGGGCGGGGGTGAATTCGGTCTCTTTAGACATCGCCCGCCCAGCAAGTGAACTCCTTTTCCGAGCCTGCTGAGATACAAGGCCTGAAGCCTGGGCCTTTCTCTAAAGAGCCTTCCGCTCTCACCGAGGAACCTGAGGGACGTCTCTCCATACTGTTGCTGCATCATGCCGGGAGGACCGAAGACTTGGATGTCGTGAGATCTGTGTACCAAGACACAGCAGCGGAAGATACAGACACGGACTGGTCCGGTTGGGTGAGAGAGCACCTGCTCAGAGAACTATATAGGATCTCTAGGCCCAATAACTGTTATCCGGAGTTACCACTAGTGTTGCGCTGCGCACCGGAGAGACATTGCATCGGAGCAACTTTAGAGATTGCCTTTAACCAAGTTATTCAAACCCCTTTTACCCTGTGGATTACAGTTTGTTTTCTTCAAAAGTGCACCACCGTTTGCTAGCGAAGATCTTTCCCTACAGAACTTCTACACAATACAGTCATACCTGACTTAGCGTAGACATTGCTGGGCGCCAGATTTGCCCACGAGGGAGAATAGCTGCAGCGGGGACCGTTAGTGTTATGCACAGTACTGTATATCTGTTTACTGAGATACTCTTTTATTGCAGGGCTCTGCACATATATGTACACTGTTGATTACATGCTCACTCAACAAATCAGAGTAAAAGTGCCAAGGTTAAGTATATTGGTGTTTGTGTCATTTACTTTGCAGAGGAGACGGGTGAAGATAGCTATACTTTATTGCTGTGTGTGTGTTATTACAGGATTGTGTCCCCGGAAGTTGCAGACTATACACTCCTACTATCCCATACTAACTGTGCCAAGGGAGGTTAGAGCCAATTGCCTGGGGTTGACAACG